>CM077570.1:59972459-60702480 GCA_039657325.1 Stephania cephalantha | reverse complement strand
GCCTGGGCCACTGGGCCCTAGGCCTAGGCCCTGGGCCCTGGGCCTGGGCCTGGGCCCTGGGCCCTGGGCCCTGGGCCCTGGGCCCTAGGCCTGGGCCTGGGCCCTAGGCCCTGGGCCACCTGAGGCCCTGGGCCTAGGCCCTGAGCCTGGGCCTGGGCCCTGAGGCCTGGGCCTAGGCCCTGAGCCAGGCCTGAGCCAGGCCCTGGGCCCCAGGCCCTGGCCCTGAGCCCTGGGCCTGGCCCTGGGCCCTGGGCCCTGAGGCCTGGAGCCCTGAGCCCTGAGGCCCTGGGCCTGAGGCCTGGGCCCTGGGCACTGAGCCACTGGGCCCTGGCCCTGAGCCCTGGAGCCACTGAGGCCCTGAGGGCCTGAGGCCTGGGCCCAGGCCACAGGCCACTGGGCCACTGGAGCCACTGAGCCTGAGCCACTGGGCCACTGAGCCACTGGCCACAGGCCCTGGGCCCTGAGCCTGGGCCACTAGGCCACTGGCCCTGGAGCCCTGAGCCCTGGGCCACTGAGCCACTGGGCCCTGAGCCACTGAGGCCCTGGCCACTGAGCCCTGAGGCCAGCCCTGGGCCCTGAGGCCACTGGGCCACTGGGCCACTGCTGGGCCTGAGCCCTGGCCCAGGCCCTGGGCCACTGGCCACTGAAGGCCTGAGCCTGAGCCCTGAGCCAGCCTGGGCCCTGGCCTGAGCCACTGAGGCCTGAGGCCCTGAGCCCAGGCCTGGCCCTGAGCCTGAGCCCTGAGCCCTGGGCCCTGAGCCTGAGCCACACAGGCCTGAGGCCTGAGCCTGAGCCACTGGGCCACTGAGCCCTGAGCCCTGAGCCCTGAGCCACTGAGGCCTGAGCCACTGAGCCTGAGGCCACTGAGGCCACTGGCCACTGAGCCCTGGGCTACTGAGCCCTGGGCCACTGAGCCCTGAGCCACTGAGCCACCTAGGCCACTGAGGCCTGAGGCCACTGAGGCCACTGAGCCCTGAGCCCTGAGGCCACTGAGCCACAGGCCACTGAGCCCTGGGCCTGAGCCTGAGCCACAGGCCTGAGGCCACTGAGCCACTGAGGCCAGCCAGGCCTGAGCCACAGGCCCTGGGCCTGAGCCTGAGCCAGGCCACTGAGCCACTGAGCCACTGAGGCCACTGAGCCACTGAGCCACTGAGCCCTGGGCCCTGAGAGGCCTGAGCCCTGGGCCACAGGCCCTGAGCCTGAGGCCACTGAGCCTGAGCCACAGGCCCTGGCCTGAGCCTGGGCCTGAGCCTGAGCCCTGAGCCACTGAGCCACTGAGCCCTGAGCCACTGAGCCTGAGCCCTGAGGCCCTGAGCCCTGGGCCTGGAGCCCTGAGCCCTGGGCCTGAGCCTGGGCCACTGAGCCCTGAGGCCACTGCCACAGGCCACTGAGCCCTGGGCCACTGGGCCCTGGCCACTGAGCCCTGAGCCACAGGCACTGAGCCACTGAGCCTGGGCCTGAGGCCCTGGGCCACTGAGGCACAGCCACTGGCCACCTGAGCCCTGAGCCTGGGCCCTAGGCCACTGAGCCACTGAGCCACAGGCCTGAGCCTGGGCCACTGAGCCACTGAGCCTGAGCCACTGAGCCTGAGCCACTGAGGCCTGAGGCCAGCCTGGGCCTGAGCCACAGAGCCTGAGCCTGAGCCACAGGCCCTGAGCCACTGAGCCTGAGCCACTGAGGCCTGGCCACTGGGCCACAGCCACTGAGCCCCTGAGCCCTGAGCCTGAGGCCCTGGGCCCTGAGCCACAGGCCACTGAGCCACTGAGCCCTGAGCCCTGGAAGCCACTGAGCCACTGAGCCTGGCCTGAGCCACTGGCCCTGGCCTGAGCCACTGAGCCCTGAGCCTGGGCCACTGGGCCCTGAGCCTGAGCCACAGGCCTGGCCCTGAGCCCTGGAGCCACTGAGCCTGAGCCACTGAGCCACTGAGCCACTGAGCCACTGAGCCACTGAGCCCTGAGCCACTGAGCCACTGAGGCCACTGGGCCACAGGCCTGAGCCACAGGCCTGAGCCCTGAGCCCAGGCCCTGAGCCTGAGCCACTGAGCCACTGAGCCTGAGCCACAGGCCTAGGCCTGAGCCACAGGCCTGAGCCACTGAGCCACAGGCCCACTGAGCCCTGGGCCACTGGCCACTGAGCCTGGGCCACAGGCCTGGGCCACTGAGCCCTGAGCCACTGAGCCACTGAGCCCTGAGCCCTGAGCCACTGAGCCCAGAGCCCTGAGCCACTGAGGCCACTGAGCCCTGAGCCTGAGCCTGAGCCACTGGCCCTGAGCCCTGAGCCTGAGCCCTGGCCTGGGCCAGGCCACAGGCCCTGAGCCCTGAGGCCCTGGCCTGAGCCACTGAGCCACTGAGCCCTGAGCCACTGAGCACTGAGCCTGAGCCACTGGCCCTGGGCCACAGGCCTGAGCCCTGAGCCCTGAGCCTGAGGCCTGAGCCCAGGCCTAGGCCTAGGCCCTGAGCCCTGAGCCACTGAGCCACTGAGCCTGGCCCTGGGCCTGAGCCCTGAGCCACTGGGCCCTGAGCCTAGGAGCCCTGAGCCACTGAGCCACTGAGCCACAGGCCACTGAGCCAGGCCCTGAGCCACTGAGCCCTGAGCCACAGGCCACTGGCCTGGCCTGAGGCCTGAGCCACTGAGCCACTGAGCCTGGGCCACTGGGCCACTGAGCCACTGAGCCTGAGCCACTGAGCCCTGAGCCTACTGGCCACTGAGCCACTGAGCCCTGAGGCCTGGGCCCTGAGGCCTGAGCCCTGGGCCCTGAGCCCTGAGCCTGAGCCACTGAGCCTGGGCCACTGAGCCACCAGGCCCAGGCCCTGAGCCCTGAGCCCTGGCCCTGGCCCTGAGCCCTGAGCCACTGGGCCCTGAGCCCTGAGCCCTGAGCCACTGAGCCCTGAGCCACTGAGCCCTGAGCCCTGAGCTGAGCCTGAGCCACTGAGCCACTGAGCCTGGGCCACTGAGGCCACTGAGCCACTGGGCCCTGAGCCTGAGCCTGAGCCTGAGCCCAGGCCTGGCCACTGAGCCTGAGCCCTAGGCCTGAGCCTGAGCCACTGAGCCACTGAGCCCTGAGCCTGGGCCACTGAGCCCTGAGCCAGGCCTGAGCCACAGAGCCCTGGGCCCTGAGGCCCTAGGCCCTAGGCCTGAGCCTGAGCCTGAGCCACTGAGCCCTGGGCCACTGAGCCCTGAGCCTGAGGCCTGAGCCACTGAGCCCTGAGCCACTGAGCCTGGGCCCTGAGCCACTGAGCCACTGAGCCACTGAGGCCACTGAGCCCTGAGCCCTGAGCCTGGGCCCTGAGGCCCTGGCCACTGAGCCTGAGCCACTGAGCCCTGAGGCCACTGAGCCACTGAGCCCTGAGGCCTGAGCCCTGGGCCACTGAGCCCTGAGCCACTGGCCACTGAGCCCTGAGCCTGAGCCCTGAGCCACTGAGCCCTGAGCCCTGAGCCACTGAGGCCCTGAGCCACTGAGCCCTGAGCCCTGAGCCACTGAGCCACTGAGCCACTGAGCCACTGAGCCTGAGCCCTGGCCCTGAGCCACTGAGCCTGAGCCCTGAGCCACTGAGCCCTGAGCCTGAGCCACTGAGCCACTGAGCCCTGAGCCACTGAGCCCTGAGGCCACTGAGCCACTGAGCCACTGAGCCACTGAGCCCTGAGCCAGGCCTGAGCCCTGAGCCCTGAGGCCCTGAGCCTGAGGCCACTGAGGCCCTGAGCCCTGAGCCACTGAGCCCTGAGCCTGAGCCTACTGAGCCACTGAGCCCTGAGCCCTGAGCCACTGAGCCCTGAGCCACTGAGCCCTGAGCCTGAGCCACTGAGCCCTGAGCCCTGAGGCCTGAGCCCTGAGGCCTGAGCCCTAGGCCACTGAGCCTGAGGCCCTGAGCCTGGGCCTGAGCCCTGAGCCCTGAGCCCTGAGCCACTGAGCCACAGGCCCTGGCCTGAGCCCTGAGCCACTGAGGCCCTGAGCCCTGAGCCAGCCTGAGCCACTGAGCCACTGAGCCACTGAGCCCTGAGCCCTGAGCCCTGAGCCACCTGAGCCTGAGCCTGAGCCACTGAGCCCTGAGGCCTGAGCCACTGAGGCCTGAGCCACTGAGCCTGGCCTAGAGCCCTGAGCCACTGAGCCCTGAGCCCTGAGCCACTGAGCCACAGGCCTGGGCCCTGAGCCCTGGCCCTGGCCCTGGGCCTGAGCCCAGGCCTGAGCCCTGAGCCCTGAGCCACTGGCCCTGAGCCACAGGCCAGCCACTGAGCCCTGAGCCCTGAGGCCACTGAGCCCTGGGCCCTGAGCCCTGAGGCCCTGAGCCCTGAGGCCACTGAGCCAGAGCCCTGAGCCACTGAGCCTGAGCCAGCCCTGAGCCACTGAGCCCTGAGCCCTGAGCCCAGCCCAGGCCACTGGCCCTGAGCCACTGAGCCCTGAGCCCTGAGCCACTGAGCCACTGAGCCTGAGCCCTGAGCCCTGAGCCTGAGCCCTGAGCCACTGAGAGCCACTGAGCCCTGAGCCCTGAGCCCTGAGCCCTGAGCCAGGCCACTGAGCCACTGAGCCACTGAGCCCTGAGCCCTGAGCCTGAGCCCTGGCCACAGGCCACTGAGCCTGAGCCTGAGCCCTGAGCCCTGAGCCTGAGCCACTGAGCCCAGGCCCTGAGGCCTGACTGAGCCACTGAGCCACTGAGCCACTGAGCCACTGAGCCACTAGGCCACTGAGCCTGAGCCCTGAGCCACAGGCCACTGAGCCAGGCCACTGCCCTGGCCCTGAGCCACAGGCCTGAGCCACTGAGCCACTGAGCCCTGGCCCTGAGCCACAGGCCCTGAGCCACTGAGCCCTGGCCTGAGCCTGAGGCCTGAGCCACTGAGCCACTGAGCCACTGAGCCCTGAGCCACTGAGCCCTGGCCCTGAGCCACTGAGCCCTGAGCCCTGAGCCCTAGGCCACTGAGGCCCTGAGCCTGAGCCCTGGCCTGGCCACAGGCCACTGAGCCCTGAGCCCTGAGCCAGCCTGAGCCCTGAGCCCTGAGCCACTGAGGCCTGAGCCTGGGCCTGAGGCCTGAGCCCTGGGCCCTGAGGCCCAGGCCTGAGCCACAGGCCCTGGGCCAGGCCCTGAGCCACTGGGCCTGAGCCTGAGGCCACTGAGCCCTGAGCCCTGAGCCCAGGCCTGAGCCACTGAGCCACTGAGCCCTGGGCCTGAGCCCTGAGCCCTGAGCCCTGAGCCACTGAGCCCTGAGCCTGGGCCCTGAGGCCCTGAGCCCTGAGCCACTGAGCCCTGAGCCTGGCCCTGAGCCACTGAGCCACTGAGCCCTGAGCCTGAGCCCTGAGCCCTGAGCCACTGAGGAGCCTGAGCCACTGAGCCCTGAGCCCTGAGGCCCTGAGGCCTGAGCCACTGAGCCCTGAGCCCTGAGGCCTGAGGCCTGAGCCCTGAGCCACTGAGCCCAGGCCACTGAGCCACTGAGCCACTAGGCCTGAGCCACTGAGCCCTGAGCCACTGAGCCACTGAGCCCTGAGCCACTGAGCCTGAGCCCTGGCCACTGAGCCCTGGGCCACTGGGCCTGAGCCTGAGCCCTGAGCCCTGAGCCCTGAGGCCTGGGCCCTGAGGCCTGACTGAGCCCTGAGCCCTGAGCCCTGAGCCTGAGCCTGAGCCTGAGCCACTGAGCCCTGAGCCACTGAGCCCTGAGCCACTGAGGCCCTGAGCCTGAGCCCTGAGCCCTAGGCCACTGAGCCCTGAGCCCTGAGGCCCTGAGCACTGAGCCCTGAGCCACTGGCCCTGAGCCCTGAGCCCTGAGCCACTGAGCCCTGGCCACAGGCCCAGCCTGAGCCACTGAGCCCTGAGCCACTGAGGCCCTGAGCCACTGAGCCACTGAGCCACTGAGCCACTGAGCCCTGAGCCCCTGAGGCCACTGAGCCTGAGCCACTGAGCCCTGAGCCCTGAGGCCACTGAGCCTGAGCCTGAGCCTGAGCCCTGAGCCTAGGCCACTGAGCCACTGAGCCCTGAGCCCTGAGCCCTGAGCCACTGAGCCCTGAGCCTGAGCCACTGGCCCTGGCCACTGAGCCACTGAGCCACTGAGCCAGCCACTGAGCCACTGAGCCACTGAGCCCTGAGCCCTGAGCCCTGAGCCACTGAGCCTGAGCCTGACCCTGGCCTGAGCCTGAGCCACTGAGCCCTGGCCCTGAGCCCTGAGCCACAGGCCACTGGCCCTGAGCCTGGGCCACTGAGCCACTGAGCCCTGAGCCCTGAGCCACTGAGCCCTGAGCCACTGAGCCCTGAGCCCTGAGCCCTGGCCACTGAGGCCCTGAGCCCTGAGCCCTGGCCACTGAGCCCTGAGCCCTGAGCCCTGAGCCACTGAGCCAGGCCTGAGCCCTGAGCCACTGAGCCCTGAGCCTGAGCCAGGCCTGAGCCACTGAGGCCAGGCCTGAGCCACTGAGCCCTGAGCCCTGAGCCCTGAGCCTGAGCCCTGAGCCTGGGCCTGAGCCCTGAGCCCTGAGCCTGAGCCTGAGCCCTGAGCCACTGAGCCTGAGCCACTGAGCCCTGGCCCTGAGCCACTGAGCCCTGAGCCCTGAGCCTGGGCCTGAGCCTGAGCCTGAGCCCTGGCCACTGAGCCCTGAGCCCTGAGCCACTGAGCCACTGGGCCACTGAGCCCTGAGGCCCTGAGCCACTGAGCCACTGGCCACTGAGCCCTGAGCCCTGAGGCCCTGAGCCCTGAGCCACTGAGCCCTGAGCCTGAGCCACTGGCCACTGAGCCCTGGCCACTGAGCCCTGAGCCTGAGGCCCTGAGCCTGAGCCCTGAGCCCTGAGCCACTGAGCCCTGAGCCCTGAGCCACTGAGCCCTGAGGCCTGAGCCCTGAGGCCCTGAGCCCTGAGCCCTGGCCCAGGCCCTGAGCCTGAGCCCTGAGCCCTGAGCCCTGAGGCCTGAGCCTGAGCCACTGAGCCCTGAGCCCTGAGCCTGAGCCCTGGCCTGAGGCCACTGAGCCCTGAGCCACTGAGCCCTGAGCCCTGAGCCCTGAGGCCTGAGCCTGAGCCACTGAGGCCCTGAGCCCTAGGCCAGCCTGAGCCCTGAGCCCTGAGCCACTGAGCCACTGAGCCCTGAGCCCAGGCCTGAGCCACTGAGCCTGAGGCCACTGGCCCTGAGCCACAGGCCACTGAGCCCTGAGCCACTGAGCCACTGAGCCAGGCCTGAGCCTGAGCCCTGGCCACTGAGCCTGAGCCCTGGGCCTGGGCCAGGCCCTGAGCCCTGAGCCCTGAGCCTGAGCCCTGAGGCCCTGAGCCACTGAGCCCTGAGCCACTGAGCCACTGAGCCACTGAGCCCTGAGGCCCTGAGCCCTGAGCCCTGAGCCCTGAGCCCTGAGCCTGAGCCCTGAGCCACTGAGCCCTGAGCCCTGAGCCCTGAGGCCACTGGCCTGAGCCCTAGGCCCTGAGCCCTGGCCACTGAGCCTGAGCCCTGAGCCCTGAGGCCTGAGGCCTGAGGCCCTAGGCCTGAGCCTGGGCCCTGAGCCCTGAGCCCTGAGCCTGAGCCCTGAGGCCACTGAGCCACTGAGCCCTGGGCCACTGAGGCCCTGCCACAGGCCTGGGCCTGAGCCCTGAGGCCTGAGCCTGAGCCACTGAGCCACTGAGCCACTGAGCCTGAGCCCTGAGCCCTGAGCCCTGAGCCACTGAGCCTGAGCCCTGAGCCCTGAGCCTAGGCCCTGGCCACTGAGCCCTGAGCCACTGAGCCACTGAGCCCTGAGCCCTGAGCCCTGAGGCCTGAGCCCTGAGCCCTGAGCCACTGAGAGCCTGAGCCTGGGCCCACAGGCCTGAGGCCACTGAGGCCTGAGCCCTGAGGCCCTGAGCCCTGAGCCTGAGCCACTGGCCCTGAGGCCTGAGGCCTGAGCCCTGAGCCACTGAGCCACTGAGCACTGAGCCTGGGCCCTGAGCCACTGAGCCCTGGCCCTGAGCCCTGAGCCACTGAGCCCTGAGCCCTGAGCCCCTGAGCCCTGAGCCACTGAGCCCTGGGCCCTGAGGCCCTGAGCCCTGGCCTGAGCCCTGAGCCTGGGCCACTGGCCCTGAGGCCCTGAGCCCTGAGCCTGAGCCCTGAGGCCTGAGCCCTGAGCCCTGGGCCCTGAGCCCTGGCCCTGAGGCCACTGAGCCCTGAGCCCTGAGCCACTGAGCCTGAGCCTGAGCCACTGAGCCCAGGCCACTGAGCCCTGAGCCTGAGCCTGGGCCACTGAGCCAGCCTGAGCCCTGAGCCCTAGGCCCTGGAGCCTGGGCCCTGAGGCCCTGAGGCCTGAGCCTGAGGCCTGGGCCCTGAGCCTGAGCCTGAGCCCTGAGCCACTGAGCCTGAGCCTGAGGCCCTGAGCCCTGAGCCTGAGCCACTGAGCCACTGAGCCCTGAGCCTGAGCCCTGAGCCCTGAGCCACTGAGCCCTGAGCCCTGAGCCCTGAGCCACAGGCCTGAGCCCTGAGCCACTGAGCCACTGAGCCTGAGCCTGAGCCACTGAGCCCTGAGCCCTGAGCCCTGAGCCACTGAGCCCTGAGCCACTGAGCCACTGAGCCAGGCCTGGCCACTGAGCCCTGAGCCCTGAGCCTGAGCCCTGGCCTGGGCCTGAGCCCAGGCCCTGAGCCCTGAGCCCTGAGCCCTGAGCCTGAGCCCTGAGCCTGAGCCACTGAGCCTGGCCTGGAGCCACTGAGCCCTGAGGCCTGACTGACTGAGCCCTGAGGCCCTGAGGCCTGAGCCCTGAGCCCTGGGCCCTGAGGCCAGGCCTGAGGCCTGAGCCCTGAGCCCTGAGCCACTGAGCCCTGAGCCCTGAGCCACTGAGCCCTGAGCCTGAGCCCTGAGCCCTGGCCCTGGCCCTGAGCCCTGAGCCAGGCCTGAGCCCTGAGCCCTGAGCCCTGAGCCTGAGCCTGAGCCAGGCCTGAGCCCTGAGCCACTGAGCCCTGAGCCACTGGCCCTGGCCTGGGCCCTGAGCCCTGAGCCACTGAGCCACTGAGCCTGAGCCTGAGCCCTGAGAGCCACTGAGCCCTGAGCCCTGAGCCTGGCCCTGGCCACTGAGCCCTGAGGCCACTGAGCCAGCCTGGGCCACTGAGCCACTGGCCCTGAGCCCTGAGCCCTGAGCCACTGAGGCCTGAGCCCAGGCCAGCCTGAGCCCTGAGCCCTGAGGCCTGAGCCACTGAGCCTGAGCCACTGAGCCCTGAGCCCTGAGCCACAGGCCTGCCTGAGGCCTGAGCCTGAGCCCTGAGCCTGGCCCTGGGCCCTGAGGCCTGAGCCACTGAGCCTGAGCCCTGAGCCCTGAGCCCTGAGCCCTGAGCCTGAGCCCTGAGCCCTGGCCTGAGCCCTGAGCCCTGAGGCCCTGAGCCACTGAGCCCTGGGCCTGGGCCTGGAGCCTGAGCCCTGAGCCCTGAGCCCTGAGCCCTGAGCCCTGAGCCCTGAGCCCTGAGCCACTGAGCCCTGAGCCACTGAGGCCTGAGCCACTGAGCCACTGAGCCCTGAGCCACTGAGCCCTGAGCCCTGAGCCACTGAGCCACTGGCCCTGAGCCCTGAGCCCTGAGCCCTGAGCCCTGAGGCCCTGAGCCACTGCCAGGCCCTGAGCCCTGGCCTGAGCCCTGGCCCTGAGGCCACTGAGCCTGAGCCCAGCCAGGCCTGAGCCCAGGCCACTGGGCCTGGCCTGAGCCTGGGCCTGAGCCTGAGCCCTGAGCCACTGAGCCCTGAGCCCTGAGCCACTGAGCCCTGAGCCCTGAGCCACTGAGCCCAGGCCTGAGGCCACAGGCCCTGAGCCTGAGCCACTGAGCCCTGAGCCACTGAGCCCTGAGGCCTGAGCCTGAGGCCCTGAGCCTGCAGGCCCTGAGCCTGGGCCTGAGCCACTGAGCCCTGAGCCCTGAGCCCTGAGCCACTGAGCCCTGAGCCCTGAGCCACTGAGCCCTGAGCCACTGGCCCTGAGCCCTGAGCCACCAGGCCACTGGCCACTGAGCCCTGAGCCCTGAGCCCTGAGCCACTGAGCCACTGGCCACTGAGCCCTGAGCCCTGAGCCTGAGCCCTGGCCCTGAGCCCTGAGCCCTGAGCCCTGGCCCTGAGCCCTGAGCCCTGGGCCACTGAGCCCTGAGCCTGGCCACTGGCCTGGCCTGAGCCCTGAGCCCTGGGCCCTGGGCCCTGGAGCCTGAGCCCTGGCCTGAGCCCTGAGCCCTGAGCCCTGAGCCACTGAGCCACTGAGCCAGGCCTGAGCCCTGAGCCCCTGAGCCCTGAGCCCACAGGCACTGAGCCCTGAGCCTGAGCCCTGAGCCCTGAGCCTGAGCCTGCCCTGAGCCTGAGCCTGAGGCCCTGAGCCCTGAGCCCTGAGCCACTGAGCCCTGAGCCCTAGGCCACTGAGCCCTGAGCCACTGAGCCCTGAGCCCTGAGCCCTGAGCCCTGAGCCCTGAGCCCTGAGCCCTGAGCCACTGAGCCCTGAGCCCTGAGCCCTGAGCCCTGAGCCACTGAGCCCTGAGCCTGAGCCCTGAGCCCTGAGCCCTGGCCCTGAGCCCTGAGCCCTGAGCCCTGAGCCCTGAGGCCTGGCCCTGAGCCCTGAGCCCTGAGGCCCTGAGCCCTGAGCCTGAGCCCTGAGCCCTGAGCCACTGAGCCACTGGCCTGAGCCCTGAGCCCTGAGCCACTGAGCCCTGAGCCCTGAGCCCTGAGCCCTGAGCCCTGAGCCCTGAGCCCTGGCCACTGAGCCCTGAGCCCTGAGCCACTGAGCCTGAGCCCTGAGCCACTGAGCCCTGAGCCACTGAGCCACTGAGCCACTGAGGCCACTGGCCCTGAGCCCTGAGCCTGAGGCCTGAGCCTGAGCCCTGAGCCCTGAGCCCTGAGCCCTGAGCCCTGAGCCCTGAGCCTGAGCCACTGAGCCCTGGCCCTGAGCCCTGAGCCCTGAGCCTGAGCCTGAGCCTGAGGCCTGAGCCTGAGCCTGAGCCCTGGCCCTGAGCCCTGAGCCCTGAGCCCTGAGGCCACTGAGCCCTGAGCCACTGAGCCCTGAGCCCCTGGCCCTGAGGCCCTGAGCCCTGAGCCCTGAGCCAGCCTGAGGCCCTGAGGCCTGAGCCCTGAGCCCTGAGCCCTGAGCCACTGAGCCCTGGGCCCTGAGAGCCCTGAGCCACTGAGCCCTGAGCCTGAGCCACTGAGCCCTGAGCCCTGAGCCAAGAGCCCTGAGCCCTGAGCCCTGAGCCACTGAGCCCTGAGCCACTGAGCCCTGAGAGCCTAGGCCACTGAGCCCTGACTGAGCCTGAGCCCTGAGCCTGAGCCTGAGCCACTGAGCCACTGAGCCCTGAGCCTGAGCCCTGAGCCTGAGCCTGAGCCACTGAGCCTGAGGCCACTGAGCCCTGAGCCAGCCTGAGCCCTGAGCCACTGAGCCACTGAGCCACTGAGCCACTGAGCCTGAGCCTGAGCCACTGAGCCCTGAGCCCTGAGCCCTGAGCCCTGAGCCTGAGCCCTGAGCCCTGAGCCCTGAGCCCAGGCCCTGAGCCCTGAGCCACTGAGCCACTGAGCCCTGAGCCCTGAGCCACTGAGCCTGAGCCCTGAGCCCTGAGCCCTGAGCCCTGAGCCCAAGGCCCTGAGCCACTGAGCCCTGAGGCCACAGGCCCTGAGCCCTGAGCCCTGAGGCCCTGAGCCCTGAGCCTGAGCCCTGAGCCCTGAGCCCTGAGCCACTGAGCCCTGAGCCCTGAGCCTGAGCCCTGAGCCCTGAGCCCCTGAGCCACTGGCCAGCCTGAGCCTGAGCCCTGAGCCCTGAGCCTGGGCCTGAGCCCTGAGCCCTGAGGCCTGAGCCCTGAGCCCTGAGGCCCTGGCCACTGAGCCCTGAGCCCTGAGCCTGAGCCCTGAGCCCTGAGCCCTGAGCCTGAGGCCCTGGCCCCTGAGCCCTGAGCCCTGAGCCCTGAGCCCTGAGCCTGGGCCCTGAGCCCTGAGCCCTGAGCCCTGAGCCCTGAGCCACTGAGCCCTGAGCCCCTGAGCCACTGAGCCCTGAGCCCTGAGCCTGAGCCCTGAGAGCCTGAGCCACTGAGCCCTGAGCCAGGCCCTGAGCCACTGAGCCCTGAGCCTGAGCCCTGAGCCCTGAGCCTGGGCCAGGCCAGCCTGAGCCCAGGCCCAGGCCACTGAGCCCTGAGCCCTGAGGCCTGGCCTGAGCCCTGAGCCCTGAGCCCTGAGCCCTGAGCCTGAGCCTGAGCCCTGAGCCCTGAGCCCTGAGCCTGAGCCCTGAGCCACTGAGCCCTGAGCCCTGAGCCAGCCCTGAGCCACTGAGCCCTGAGCCCTGAGCCCTGAGCCTGAGGCCTGAGGCCTGGCCCTGAGCCCCTGAGCCCTGAGCCCTGAGCCCTGAGCCACTGAGCCACTGAGCCCTGAGGCCTGAGCCTGAGCCTGGCCACTGAGCCACTGAGCCCTGAGCCCTGGGCCTGAGCCCTGAGCCCTGAGCCCTGGGCCCTGAGCCCTGAGCCCTGAGCCCTGAGCCCTGAGGCCACTGAGCCCTGAGCCACTGAGCCCTGAGCCCTGAGCCACTGAGCCTGAGCCCTGAGCCCTGAGCCCTGAGCCACTGAGCCCTGAGCCCTGAGGCCACTGAGCCAGCCTGAGCCACTGAGCCTGAGCCTGAGCCCTGAGCCCTGAGCCACTGGCCACAGGCCCTGAGCCCTGAGCCTGGCCCTGGGCCCCAGGCCCTGAGCCCTGAGCCCTGAGCCCTGAGCCCTGAGCCCTGAGCCCTGAGCCACTGAGCCCTGAGCCCTGAGCCACTGAGCCCTGAGCCACTGGCCAGCCTGAGCCACTGAGCCTGAGCCCTGAGCCAGGCCTGAGCCTGAGCCCTGAGCCACTGAGCCCCTGAGCCCTGGCCCTGAGCCCTGAGCCCTGAGCCCTGAGCCACTGAGCCCTGAGCCCTGAGGCCACTGAGCCCTGAGCCACTGTGCCACTGAGCCACTGAGCCCTGAGCCCTGAGCCCTGAGCCCTGAGCCACTGAGCCTGAGCCTGAGGCCCAGGCCCTGAGCCACTGAGCCCTGAGCCCTGAGCCCTGAGCCCTGAGCCCTGAGGCCCTGAGCCCTGAGCCCTGAGCCCTGAGCCCTGAGCCCTGAGGCCACTGGCCCTGAGCCCAGGCCCTGAGCCACTGAGCCACTGAGCCCTGAGCCCTGAGCCACTGAGCCCTGAGCCCTGAGCCACTGAGCCCTGAGCCACTGAGCCCTGAGCCTGAGCCTGAGCCACTGAGCCCTGAGCCCTGAGCCCTGAGCCACAGGCCACTGAGCCTGAGCCCTGAGCCCTGAGCCCTGAGCCCTGAGCCAGGCCTGAGCCTGAGCCTGAGCCCTGAGCCTGAGGCCACTGGCCACTGAGCCCTGAGCCTGAGCCCTGAGCCCTGGCCACTGGCCCTGAGCCCTGAGCCCCTGGCCCTGAGCCACTGAGCCACTGAGCCACTGAGCCTGAGCCCTGAGCCCTGAGCCCTGAGCCCTGAGCCCTGAGCCACTGAGCCACTGAGCCTGAGCCTGAGGCCCTGGCCCTGAGGCCCTGAGCCCCTGAGCCCTGAGGCCTGGCCTGAGCCCTGAGCCCTGAGCCCTGAGCCCTGAGCCCTGAGCCACTGAGCCACTGAGCCCTGAGCCACTGAGCCTGAGGCCTGAGCCCTGAGCCCTGAGCCCTGAGCCACTGAGCCCTGAGCCCTGAGCCCTGAGCCCTGGCCTGAGCCACTGAGCCCTGAGCCCTGAGCCCTGAGCCCTGAGCCCTAGGCCCTGAGCCACTGGCCTGAGGCCCTGGCCCTGAGGCCCTGAGCCTGAGGCCTGGGCCCTGAGCCCTGAGCCTGAGCCTGGCCCTGAGCCCTGAGCCCTGAGCCTGAGCCTGGCCCTGAGCCACTGAGCCTGAGCCCTGAGCCTGAGCCCTGAGCCAGGCCTGAGGCCCTGAGCCACTGCCCTGAGCCTGAGCCCTGAGCCCTGAGCCCAGGCCCTGAGGCCCTGAGCCCTGGCCCTGAGCCCTGGCCCCTGAGCCCTGAGCCCTGAGCCACTGAGCCCTGAGCCCTGAGCCCTGAGCCACTGAGCCCTGAGCCACTGAGCCTGAGCCTGAGGCCTGAGCCCTGAGCCCTGAGCCAGGCCAGGCCCTGAGCCCTGAGCCCTGAGCCCTGAGCCCTGAGCCTGAGCCCTGAGCCCTGAGCCCTGAGCCCTGAGCCCAGGCCTGAGCCCTGAGCCCTGAGGCCCTGAGCCCTGAGGCCTGAGCCCTGAGCCTGAGCCTGAGCCCTGAGCCTGAGCCCTGAGCCACTGAGGCCTGGGCCCTGAGCCCTGAGCCTGAGCCTGAGCCCTGAGCCCAGCCTGAGCCCTGAGCCTGAGCCCTGAGCCCTGAGCCCTGAGCCCTGGCCTGAGCCCTGAGCCCTGAGCCCTGAGCCCTGAGCCCTGAGCCACTGAGCCTGAGCCCTGAGCCCTGAGCCCTGAGCCCTGAGCCCTGAGCCCTGAGCCCTGAGCCACTGAGCCTGAGCCACTGAGCCCTGGGCCCTGAGCCCTGAGGCCCTGGGCCTGGGCCCTGAGCCTGAGCCTGAGCCACTGAGCCCTGAGCCACTGAGCCACAGGCCCTGAGCCCTGAGCCTGAGCCTGAGCCCTGAGCCCTGAGCCCTGAGCCTGAGCCCTGAGCCCTGAGCCCTGAGCCCTGAGCCCTGAGGCCTGAGCCCAGGCCACTGAGCCCTGAGCCCTGAGCCTGAGCCACAGGCCCTGAGCCACTGAGCCAGCCCTGAGCCCTGAGCCCTGAGCCCTGAGCCTGAGGCCCTGAGGCCCTGGGCCACTGGCCCTGAGCCCTGAGCCCTGAGCCCTGAGCCCTGAGGCCTGAGCCTGAGCCACTGAGCCAGCCTGAGCCACTGAGCCCTGAGCCCTGAGCCACTGAGCCAGCCACTGAGCCCTGAGCCCACAGGCCCTGAGCCCTGAGCCACTGGCCCTGAGCCCCCTGAGGCCCTGAGCCCACAGGCCACTGAGCCACTGAGCCTGAGGCCCAGCCCTGAGCCCTGAGCCCTGAGGCCAGGCCCTGAGCCCTGAGCCAGCCTGAGCCTGAGCCACTGGGCCCTGAGCCCTGAGCCTGAGCCTGAGGCCTGAGCCTGGCCCTGAGGCCCTGAGCCCTGAGGCCCTGAGCCACTGAGCCCTGAGCCTGAGCCTGAGGCCTGAGCCTGAGCCCTGAGCCACTGAGCCCTGAGCCCTGAGCCACTGAGCCCTGCCAGCCTGAGCCCTGGGCCCTGAGCCCTGGGCCCTGAGCCCTGAGCCCTGAGCCACTGAGCCTGAGCCCTGAGCCCTGAGCCCTGAGCCCTGAGCCTGAGCCCTGAGCCTGAGCCACTGAGCCACTGAGCCCTGAGCCTGAGCCACTGAGCCCTGAGCCCTGAGCCTGAGCCCTGAGCCCTGAGCCTGAGGCCCTGAGCCCTGAGCCCTGAGCCCTGAGCCCTGAGCCCTGGCCTGAGCCCTGGGCCCTGAGGCCCTGAGGCCCTGAGCCTGAGCCCTGGGCCCTGAGCCCACAGCCCTGAGCCCTGAGCCCTGAGCCCTGAGCCCTGGCCTGAGCCTGAGCCCTGAGCCACTGAGCCTGGCCCTGAGCCCTGAGCCCAGCCCTGAGCCACTGAGGCCCTGAGCCTGAGCCTGAGGCCCTGAGCCCTGAGCCCTAGGCCCTGGGCCCTGAGCCCTGAGCCACTGAGCCCTGAGCCACTGGCCCTGAGCCCTGAGCCCTGGCCAGCCTGAGCCCTGAGCCAGCCTGGGCCCTGAGGCCTGAGCCCTGAGCCCTGAGCCTGAGCCCTGAGCCAGGCCCTGAGCCCTGGCCACTGAGCCCTGAGCCCTGAGCCCTGAGCCCTGAGGCCCTGAGCCCTGAGCCTGAGCCTGAGCCTGAGCCTGAGGCCCTGAGCCCTGAGCCTGAGGCCCTGAGCCCTGAGCCCTGAGCCTGAGCCCTGAGCCCTGAGCCCTGAGCCCTGAGCCCCAGGCCTGAGCCAGCCAGAGCCACTGAGCACTGAGCCCTGAGCCACTGAGCCACTGAGCCTGAGCCTGAGGCCCTGAGCCCTGAGCCACAGGCCACTGAGCCCTGAGCCCTGAGCCCTGAGCCACTGAGCCACTGAGCCCTGAGCCCTGAGCCCTGAGCCCTGAGCCTGAGCCTGGGCCTGAGCCCTGAGGCCTGAGCCTGAGCCCTGAGGCCCTGAGCCACTGGCCCTGGCCCTGAGCCACTGAGCCCTGAGCCCTGAGCCCTAGGCCTGAGCCCAGGCCACTGAGCCTGAGCCCTGAGCCTGAGCCACTGAGCCCTGAGCCCTGAGCCACTGAGCCCTGAGCCAGCCCTGAGCCTGAGCCCTGAGCCACTGAGCCCTGAGCCCTGAGCCCTGAGCCTGAGCCCTGAGCCCTGAGGCCCTGAGCCCTGAGGCCCTGAGCCCTGAGCCCTGAGGCCACTGAGGCCCTGAGCCCTGAGCCTGAGCCCTGAGCCCTGAGCCCTGAGGCCCTGAGCCTGAGCCTGAGCCCTGAGCCCTGAGCCCTGAGCCACTGAGCCCTGAGCCAGGCCTGAGCCCTGAGGCCCTGAGCCCAGGCCTGAGCCCTGAGGCCCTGAGCCCTGAGCCCTGAGCCCTGAGCCCTGAGCCCTGAGCCCTGAGCCCTGAGCCCTGAGCCACTGAGCCCTGAGCCCTGAGGCCTGGGCCTGAGCCTGAGCCACTGAGCCACTGAGCCCTGAGCCCTGAGCCCTGAGCCCTGAGCCCTGGCCCTGAGCCACTGGCCTGAGCCCTGAGCCCTGGGCCACTAGGCCACTGAGCCACTGGCCACTGGCCCTGAGGCCACTGAGCCACTGAGCCCTGAGCCACTGAGGCCACTGAGCCACTGGCCTGAGCCCTGAGCCTGAGCACTGAGCCACAGGCCCTGAGGCTGAGGCCACTGAGCCCTGAGCCACTGAGCCCTGAGCCCTGAGCCCTGAGCCCTGAGCCTGAGCCTGAGCCCTGAGCCCTGAGCCACTGAGCCCTGAGCCCTGAGCCTGAGCCAGCCTGAGCCCTGAGCCACTGAGCCCTGCCACAGGCCCTGAGCCCTGAGCCAGGCCTGAGCCTGAGCCACTGAGCCACTGAGCCACTGAGCCCTGAGCCTGAGCCCTGAGCCCTGAGCCCTGAGCCCTGAGCCCTGGCCACTGAGCCACTGAGCCCTGAGCCCTGAGCCCTGAGCCTGAGGCCTGAGCCTGAGCCCTGAGCCCTGGGCCTGAGCCTGAGCCCTGAGCCCTGAGCCCTGAGGCCCTGAGCCCTGAGCCCTGAGGCCCTGAGCCACTGAGCCACTGAGCCCTGAGCCCTGAGCCTGAGCCTGAGCCCTGAGCCCTGAGCCCTGAGGCCTGAGCCCTGAGCCCTGAGCCCTGAGCCCTGAGCCCTGAGCCCTGAGCCCTGAGCCACTGAGCCCTGAGCCTGAGCCCTGAGCCACTGAGCCTGAGCCCTGAGCCTGAGGCCCTGAGCCTGAGCCAGCCTGAGCCCTGAGCCACTGAGCCACTGAGCCCTGAGCCACTGAGCCCTGAGCCTGAGCCCTGAGCCTGAGGCCTGAGCCACTGGCCCTGAGCCTGAGGCCTGAGCCCTGGCCCTGAGCCCTGAGCCCTGAGCCCTGAGCCCTGAGCCCTGAGCCCTGAGCCCTGAGCCCTGAGCCACTGAGCCACTGAGCCTGAGCCCTGAGCCCTGAGCCACTGAGGCCAGCCTGAGCCACTGAGCCAGCCTGAGCCACTGAGCCCTGAGCCACTGAGCCCTGAGCCACTGAGCCTGAGCCTGAGCCACTGAGCCCTGAGGCCTGAGCCCTGAGCCACTGAGCCCTGAGGCCTGAGCCTGAGCCCTGAGCCACTGAGCCACTGAGCCTGAGCCCTGAGCCTGAGCCCTGAGCCCTGAGCCCTGAGCCCTGAGCCCTGAGCCACAGGCCCTGGCCCTGAGCCCTGAGCCCTGAGCCCTGAGCCCAGGCCCTGAGCCCTGAGCCTGAGGCCACTGAGGCCCTGAGCCACTGAGCCCTGAGCCACTGAGCCACTGAGCCACTGAGCCACTGAGGCCTGAGCCTGAGCCCTGAGCCCAGCCCTGAGCCCTGAGCCCTGAGCCTGAGCCTGAGCCAGGCCCTGAGCCACTGAGGCCCTGAGCCCTGAGCCCAGGCCAGCCTGGCCCTGAGCCCTGAGGCCCTGAGCCTGACACTGGCCCTGAGGCCCTGAGCCACTGAGAGCCACTGAGCCCTGAGCCTGAGCCTGAGCCTGAGCCACTGAGCCTGAGCCCTGAGCCCTGAGCCACTGAGGCCCAGCCTGGCCCTGAGCCTGAGCCCTGAGGCCACTGAGCCCTGGCCTGAGCCCAGGCCTGAGCCACTGGCCCTGAGCCCTGAGCCTGAGCCTGAGGCCTGAGCCCTGAGGCCACTGAGCCTGAGCCTGAGCCCTGAGCCCTGAGCCCTGAGGCCCTGAGCCCTGAGCCACTGAGCCCTGAGCCTGAGCCTGAGCCCTGGCCCTGAGCCCTGAGCCCTGAGCCACTGAGCCACTGAGCCCTGAGCCCTGAGCCCTGAGCCTGAGCCTGAGCCACTGAGCCTGAGCCACTGAGCCTGAGCCCTGAGCCTGAGCCACTGAGCCACTGAGGCCCTGAGCCTGAGCCCTGAGGCCTGAGCCTGAGCCACTGAGCCCTGAGCCCTGAGCCCTGAGCCCTGAGCCCTGAGGCCCTGAGCCCTGAGCCTGAGCCTGAGCCCTGAGCCTGAGCCACTGAGCCACTGAGGCCTGAGCCTGAGCCCTGAGCCCTGAGCCTGCCTGCCTGAGCCCTGAGCCACTGAGCCCTGAGCCCTGAGGCCACTGAGCCCTGAGCCACTGAGCCAGCCTGAGCCACTGAGCCCTGAGCCACTGAGCCCTGAGCCCTGAGCCCTGAGCCCTGAGGCCCTGAGCCCTGAGCCCTGAGCCTGAGCCACTGAGCCCTGAGCCCAGCCTGAGCCCTGAGCCCTGAGCCCTGAGCCCTGAGCCAGCCAGGCCTGAGGCCTGAGCCCTGAGCCCTGAGCCCTGAGCCCTGAGCCACTGAGCCTGAGCCACCAGGCCACTGAGCCACTGGCCCTGAGCCACTGAGCCCTGCCACTGGCCCTGAGAGGCCACAGGCCACTGGCCCTGAGCCACTGAGCCCTGAGCCCTGAGCCTGAGCCCTGAGCCACTGAGCCCTGAGGCCCTGAGGCCCCTGAGCCACTGAGCCTGAGCCTGAGCCCTGAGCCCTGAGGCCACTGAGCCCTGAGCCACTGAGCCCTGAGAGCCCTGAGCCACTGAGCCCCTAGGCCACTGAGCCAGGCCTGAGCCAGCCTGAGCCCTGAGCCACTGGCCACTGAGGCCACTGAGCCACTGAGCCCTGAGCCCTGAGGCCACTGAGCCAGCCTGAGCCCTGAGCCCTGAGCCACTGAGCCCTGAGCCCTGAGCCCCAGGCCACTGAGGCCCTGAGCCCTGAGCCTGAGCCCTGAGCCCTGAGCCCTGAGCCACTGGGCCACTGAGCCTAAGCCCCAAAGCCAAACCCCAAACCCTAAACCCACCAAGCCCCTAAACCCCTAACCCCAAACCCCAAACCCCAAACCCTAAACCCCAAACCCCAAACCCTAAACCCTAAACCCCAAACCTAAACCCTGAAACCCCAAAACCCCAAACCTAAACCCTAAACCCTAAACCCAAACCCAAACCCTAAACCCTAAACCCTAAACCCTAAAACCCTAAACCCTAAACCCTAAACCCTAAACCCTAACCCTAAACCCTAAACCCTAAAACCCAAACCCTAAACCTAAACCCAACCCTAAACCCTAAACCCTAAACTAAACCTAAACCCTAAAACCCTAAAACCCCTAAAACCCTAAAACCACAAAACCCTAAACCCTAAACCCTAAACCCTAAACCCTAAACCCTAAACCCTAAACCCCAAACCCGAAACCCTAAACCCTAAAACCCTAAAACCCTAAACCCTAAACCCCAAAACCCAAACCCTAAACCTAAACCCTAAACCCCCAAAACCCTAAACCCTAAAACCCTAAACCCTAAACCCTAAACCCTAAACCCTAAACCCTAAACCCTAAACCCTAAACCCTAAAACCCTAAAACCCCCTAAACCCCCCTAAACCCTAAACCCTAAACCCTAAACCCTAAACCCTAAACCCCTAAACCCCTAAAACCCTAAACCCCCTAAACCCTAAAACCCCCCGAAACCCTAAACCCTAAACCCTACAACCCTAAAACTAAAAACCCACAACCCAACCCGAAACCCTAAACCCTAAACCCCAAAACCCTAAACCCCAACCCCAAACCCTAAACCCTAAACCCCAAACCCTAAACCCTAAACCTAAAAACCCTAAAAAACCCCTAAAACCCTGGTCTAACGCGGTTTGACCGCGGGTCTCACCATTGGTTTAACCCCGGTTTCACAGCTGGTCAGACGCGTTTGCACGTGGATTGACAGCGATTTTACAGCGGGACAGATGCGGTTTTCCCGCGATTTGACCGATTGTCAGACAACGATTTCCTGCGATTTGACCGCCTGTCAACCGCGTCAGACGCGGTTTTCCGGCGATTTGACCGCGTGCCAACCGCGTCTTTCCCGCGATTTGACCGCGCGTCAGACGCGGTTTTCCCGCGATTTGACCGCGCGTCAGACGCGTTTTTTCCCGCGATTTGACCGCTTGTCAGACGTCGATTTCCCGTGATTTGACCACCGCGACTCAGACGCGGATTGTGCCGCGTGTTATCAGTGTCTTTCCCGCGATTTGACCGCGCGTCAGACGCGGATTTCACGTTTCACGCAACTTGACCGCGTGTCTGACGCGATTTGACCGCGTGTCAGACGCGGTTTTCACGCGTTTGACCGCGTCAGACGCGGTTTGAACGCGCGTCAGTCGCGGTTTGCACGCGCGACAGTCGCGGTCGCGGTTGCACGCGCGTCGGGTCGCGGTTCGGACGCGCGTCAGTCGCGGTTTCGGGTCAGTCGCGGTTTGCACCGGGTCGGACCGGGTCGGACCGGGTCGGACCGGGTCGGACCGGGTCGGACCGGGTCGGACCGGGTCGGACCGGGTCGGACCGGGTCGGACCGGGTCGGACCGGGTCGGACCGGGTCGGACCGGGTCGGACCGGGTCGGACCGGTCGGACCGGGTCGGACCGGGTCGGACCGGGTCGGACCGGGGTCGGACCGGGTCGGACCGGGTCGGACCGGGTCGGACCGGGTTTGGTTGGACCGGTCGTAACTGGTCCGGTTCAGCGTTTTCTGGATTTGGTTCGGTTAAACCGGGCCAAACCCGGTTGAGCCGGACCAAATACGGTTGGGCCGGGCAGATCTCAATTGACTTGCTCTGGGGCCTTGTTTGGACACGTGTTTTCCTTTTGGCTAGTACTTAGGCCGGTTAGATCGGGTTTACGGGGTTAAAATTTTACACATTTCAGCAGTTTTTTGGGTTGTTTTGCAATACTTTCCGGTTAAATAATGAGATCAAAAATCTGCAAAATACAACCTTAAAAAAACACAGAAAAATTAGCATATTCCAACTACAACCAACAAAACAAATTTCTAAAACGAGGTCAATACTTTGGTTTGTTAAAACTTGTTTCTTGTTTGATTACCCTTTAATAGACACCGATAATGTTTTTTTTGGATGAATGACCACCTCGTCAAAAAACCAAACTCAACATCAAAAATTGCAAGATTGAGAGAAAATTGTAAAGTCTACCAACGAACCAATTTACCACCTTGATGACAAACAACAAACTCAAATCGGGACAAAAAAATTAGACACCAGTAAGGGAACTCAATAGGCCCCACTTTCACAAACATGCAACAATACAAACTGACAGTAACCAAAAAAAAAAAAATTGCACAAAGTTAACCAGATGGCGTCTATTTGGCTACTAAAACGATGTTGTATGCCTACCCATAAGTATTGAAGGTTACCAAAAAAGCTGTTTTAATAGAAAAATAGATATATATTAAAGAGAAGTATAGCGTACCTGAAAAATCGATCACGTCGTTGAAGACCACAAAGCCTCCAAGGTCTAAAGACATAGTTGATGAGCACCGTGCGTCCTGATGAAACACATGGGTATTGTGAAATACCCAAAAAATGCGAGTCCCGTGGTTTAAAAAAGGATTGATGAAGGTGTTTGAGCTTGACCCAAAAAAACATGGCCCTGCTTCCATATGCACATCAACCGTCCAAAGAAAGATATACTGGATTGATGAAGGTTTTTGAGCTTGAAGGAGAGCAGGCGAGTAACAAACCGGGCCACTAAATAGGGGTACTTATTTCTCTGCTTGATGTACATATCTAATCATACAGTAGATGTACTTTTTTATCATAAAAATAATAATGAGATAAGACAACTCATCTGTCTAATCATAGGTAACTTTACTTTTTTTTTTACTTTAAACCATATGCAGGCCAACCTACTTAAAAAAAAATAAATAAATAAATGTAAACTCATTTTCATCAAAAATAAAATAAAATAAAAAGTTAAATAGAAAAACAATATTTTTTTTGAAATTTAAAAAAAATAAGACTTGTTATTGCCGTAATTTTAAAAATATGTATCCTTACAAAAATAATTAACACAACCACTCTTTCTTGTTATATTAAAAAAAAAAAACAGCTAGACATGATTTTTTAAAAATGTGCACGCCTTGTTTGACAAAAAAAATATATGTATATATGCAAACCTTAAAATAAAACAATTATTTCTTGTTACTATTTCATGATGCATACGATCAAGAAATTCTAAAAAGTTCACAATAATCGAAACTCTAACCTCGTCATTAAAACAAAATTAAAGTTCTACAAAATAATCGAACAATGAATTAATCAAGAAAAATTTATAACCTTTACACGTCCGAAAAGAATTGTATTTAGAGAAAATTAAGAATCACATCCTAATCGTGGAGAGCTTGTCACTAGTGCTACCAACATCATTAGATCAAAAACACATCAACATCTTCATCGATCCGCAACATCTCCATGCACTCTTGAGTGTGTTTATGAACTAACGAAACAATAGCAAATATGCGCACTACACATCAAAACAATCACTTTAAACTACACCCATAAAAACACATATAGCAAACATGCAAGTTTTTTTTTCTTTTTTTTTTTGAATAGGAGGCAGTATTCCTTGTATATTATAGTATAGTATAATTATAAAAATATATATAAATTGTATGTACAAAAGCAAAAGCTTACAAGAAAGGAAAAGATATGTCTCAATTAACACGTAAGAATAGCCATCTGCCTATACAACCAGTATTTGTATCCATTTTAGCAAAACGAAAAAAACCCCCAAGCGAGACCCAAAAAAACCTCATCGGACCGTGCACAAACATTTCAATTGTTTCCTAACACTCCACCCAAACGAGACAGCATGCCACACACAAACGTCTCGAAAGTTTCCTGCAAAGCCAAAAATAACGGAGACCATATCCAAAGAGCAAAGATACCCAACTCTTAAAATCTAGAGAAACAAACACCGGAGAGAACAGTCCACTATCCAATAATCACCATTTATCAAACCGCATCAAACATGCAACTTTACAACTCATGCATGAACTACTATTTTCACCATTGTTTGATAGATCATCAATCGATCTCAGCCGTTGAGATCAGTTTTAATGTGTGTTGATGTCAATGCAGCGTAAGTCAAGGCTTACATTGTTATTCGATTTTGAAATCGTCAAAAATATGCACTCATTTACTAATTATATGGCAAATAGTTAAATCTACATCTTAATAATAAGTTAAATCAAACTACACAGAAAAAGTTAGAATATTCATTAATCCACTTTTGTTTTGTGAACCATGGTATCTAAACCTTTGGTTTGACTAAGCCCACGAGGGCTAGATTAGTTAAGCACCCTAATTTCATAGCACGGGAATATAATGTAGCTACCAAGAATTAAACTTAAACTTTTGCCTCAATGAGAGGTTGGTCTCCCTTACGGTATCAATCCACTTTTAAAAACATATTATAGTAAAAGAGCTTGTGAATTGTACAACTTATTGACTTTTCGACAGGTGTATTAAAATACATTTAAGACACATTGCCAAAAAGTAGGTCAATTGCTTCACTTGAGCATTGCATTTGCCAAAGTCTGGCAATACATTAAATAAAGGTTATTAGATGTTATTTGCTAAACTCCCACATTAAAAATTAAGAGGATTAGGTCTCCTAAAGTTAAAACCAAATTATAAGGAGTCCTCAATCCCATAAAACATTAGTTCTCAATTCATCTCATCCTATAGTGAACCTTTTTTCTCTTGAAAAATTTGATGCAACTTCCGATGCTCAAACCCTTGTTGTTCCTTTCCAAATGAACCAAATGATATGTAGAGCTGAATTAATTTATGTAAACTTTAAGAATTTTAAGGCTTCGAATCTGACAAATTTACTTGTCTCCTAAAGAGCAATCTTTTAATTTTGGCAAAAATATCCTAACAATTTGATTTCGCAAAAATTATACTTGCTTGTCATTATTTGAGTGTATTACACTTGAATACATACATACATACATACATACATACATACATACATACATACATACATACATACATACATATACACACACACATACATGGAAATATTATTCATATGGTGCAATGAGTATGTGATAAAGTAAGCCTCATATTTTTCATTGTAGTTTGACACATAATGATATCAACCAAGGATACAATTTACAACAAATCAAAAACTTTAGAAAAATTTTGCCAATATCAAAATGTTAGGATAATGTTGGCAAAAGCTTGAAACGTTATGATATATTTACCTATTAAGGCTAACAACAAAGTCTCAATCCCAACATGCAAGGAGTTGCTAGGTAGGCAATGGCAAGTTGGATGTCTACAGGTGTTGCGTGAAAGAAATCAGTTTCGATCATTTGGCAAATATAGCTATTCAAGAACATAGTGCTTTTGTAACTTTACCTATACCACCAATGCCTCTCCAGAATTTGTCACTCGAATATATGATGGACGCTACTTTGTTAAGCCATAAATTGGTTGTTAATCTATAGTAACCCAAAAAAAATCTCAATCCCAAAATTAGTTGGAGTGAGCTAAATAAATCAAACTCTTCCATTATGATCGATTCAATGCAGACGACGTGTTTTTCGGACCCTTCAAATCCTTCTTAATCAATGAGTCTCAAGTTATCTTAGGCATCCCTAATAAGGCTATAAAGTCAACTTTGAAAAATATGACAATTAAACCCGAAAACAAATAACGAAATTGTTGTGAGAAACCACAGAGGAATTCCCAAAATCACAGTCACACTGATTAACCCAAAGGAAATCAAACATGGAAGAAAAGCATAAATATTCTTCAAGTGGTTAATTAAGCCTCCCTCCAATAATATTCAATATAGAGTACCAAATTCAGTTATCCTTCTGGACCGATGGTGGTAAAAGTCACATGTATGGGACGGAATCAAAGCTAGATTATCTTATTCTACAACTAAACCGCATAGGTTTCAACTCCAAGAAAGAGCCTTCCTTACTATAATTTTTTTTAAAAAATACAGGCGAATCTTTCGTTGCTAGTTAATCAAACAAGGATTGAGGAAGGCCACATAATGACAAAAAAAGTAGAGAGGTCAACTCCTTAAACAAAAAGCACAATCACAACGGAAAGAAGGAGAAGTGTCAGAAAAGTAAAGAATGATTCAAGTTTCAACACTATGAACAGTATCTGAACATTCAACAAGTAAACTGCATAGGAATAGAAGACAACGTGTTCCTCTTGCAGGAATCCATAATACTTCCGCAAACAATGAGAAAAATGCAAGGAATAAGTCATTTAGAGCTTGAACAAGAGATACTACAAAAATCTCACTTAGCCATAAACAGACGTGCATACTTCAAATGCTATCTTACATATTGAATAAAAGATTAATTACCAATAAAGAAAAAAAGAAAAAGAAAACACAAGTCTCAATATAAGAACAATGAAAAAGATGCAATAGGAATTGCAAATTAAAGGACCAAATGTCTAACCTGATCAAGTGCAGAAGCAAAAAGATCTAAAGCATGCCTCTCGCTGACTAGCTGCTTCGAAAGATTTTTGTAGAACTTGACAGCTTTATGGAAATGTGGTGCAGCTTCTTTATCAAAATCTTTACGAGAACGTACGGGCTCTGACAGATCTTTTGAGACAGTCTGCAAAGTAAGAAAACATTTAAAATACCAACGGTGATTATTTAATTCAAATTTAGCATATAAATTCTGAGTTCTACTATTCAATTTAACTCCAATATGCATAACATATTGTATGAGGGTAGAGATAGGTTGACTGACAACATAAAAACGTGTCACTTTTTATGAAATGATCAAACACATATCGAGATCAATGGAAGAGTTTGATATATGTAGCTGACCTAACTAATTTGGGATAGAGGCTCCACACAACATGCAATATGCAATTACATAGCATTATTTAGCATTATAGCTAATCAAAAGAAAGTAAATTACTTCGTCCGAGAAGATTCTAAACTCTTAAATCTTCTCATTTTCTTTAGTTGAAGTGTTGGGTGCGGTACCTGAAATGTTGGGCGAGCGTTCCAACTTGCTTAGTAAGTGACACTCGTAGTCGTACACATCTCAACTATCTACTAGTAATCAATGAATTAATGCGATCCTAGAACCAGATTCCCCAAATTGACTCACTTCTTAATTTATTTAAATACAGAGTGATGGTCATGATACAATGCCTCCATATCCTAGTCTATAAACTACACGAACTAAATATATTAAGTTACGTAGCATAATTGATAAAATAGACGAGTCCCACTTACCTTGTTCGTATTTTCCTAAACTTTTTGGTGGCTTTTCTCTAAGTTCCGCGTAACTCAATTATTTCCCAGAGACCAGAGACCTAAAATAGACCGATCAATAGTAGTTTATATTTTATTTAGTGTGTTTAGAACTTCTAAACTAATCCCAAGAGTCCCGAGAAGACCCGAAGCAGAACTGAAGAATTTTCAGTTTTCGTGTTAGGGAAACGTGTTGTGCGCTGCTGTCTTTTGACAGTGGTGCATAGCCTATATTCCATCACTTGGGGACTCCCTCAACAACCCAAATCCATCTCAATAGAGGTATTTTGACCACAGAAATCATCAAACAACAATTTATACAAATAAGTTATAGAGATTCATCATCATTTCCTTTTCATTTCATTGCATAAACCAAAAATAAAAACAACTCTATGACATGTGTGGACAACAACCCTTGGTCTCAATCTCCGCTGAATTTCCCTCATGCAAGGGTCCTACCGAACCCTTATAACCCTTCAAATACCTTAGAACTAGAAACCATCATCAATCTATAAGATTTGAGCATAAACTTGTCTTGTTTTGATGGGAAACTTGCGCTACAACAACACAACTACGACAAGTTCTTCTGCAGCAACTTGTACTGTATATTTCAGAGTTCAAACCACCTATTTTGATGTCATGGTCCAAAGAAGAGTTGTTGTTCTATGTCTAAGCTTTCCAAAAACTTAAAGTACACTCAAATCCGATTAGAATTGAGAGAGTTATGCCCAGAATACCAAGGCTGCTCAATTTGGGACACTTTCAGACCAGCAATATGAGAAAATTTATAACCGCATAACCACACACCTAAAAATCGTGATTTTTGGTAGAGAGCTTTTCCAAACATCCAACAACAACATATAAAATTCCATCCAATTTTGATAAGAAATGAGAATTTTATGAAAGTGAACATAGCAGAAATGAGGATGCTTAGGCGAATGTGTGGTAAAACTCGTAAAAATAGAATAAGAAATATAGAAATTCAAAGACGAGTAGGAGTAACACCGATTGATACAAATATTAGGGAAGGGCGGTTGCGGTGGTTTGGTCACCTGCAAAGACGGCCTACAAATGCCCTATTAGAAAACTTGACTCAATAAAAACTATAGAAATTTGACGAGGTAGGGGTAGACCAAACTTAACACAAGTTGCATTAATTAGGAGGGATTTGAATGGTTCCGGAACCATCAATTTCACTTAATCGAGCACAATGGAAAAGTTTGATCCATGTAGCCGACCCCAATTAATTTGAGACTGAGGCTATGTTGTTGTTGTTTGTGTTTGCTTTTGCCTTACTCTGTCTCTTGGACGCAATTTCATTTTGTCAACTTGGACCTATTGTCTAGATTTATAGAATTGGCAGCCAAATGCTTCATTACCTGCTTCTGCAATTTTGGGTTGCCAATATATTTGTTTTCTCATTACTGCAATATTGCAAATGGGTTGATCTCCTATAGTTATTTTCCCTTGGAGATTTATTCTTTTATCTCCTTATTGTGAGAATTAAATTACTAAGAGGCAATGCTAATTTATTGCTATCTAGTAGTCTTGTTTTTCGTGTCCAATCTATGTAAACATTTCTAGATATATAGTTCTCCAATATGGGTAAGGGCCTACTTGTACCATTTCTCGAATGTATTTATTTGTAATTCATATTTAAGTGATATATTAAATATTCCTCACCGATTAGAGGTTGTATTATTTACAACATATTATGTAGGAAATCAGTTTTGGGCGCTCTGCCGCTCACCAAGCGTTGAGCCAATGGAAAATACGAAACAAAAATATGGTTATGTTTTGGATGCTTGGTGGGCGCTCGGAGCGCCCGTGCCAAGCGCCAAATCGAAACAATGCGACTTTTCACAAAATCACGGTATTGCTTTGGGCGCCTAATGGGCGCTCGGAGTGCCCAAAACTGAACCATGATTTTCATTTATTTTTTAGCCGTTTACTCGGAACCATTGGCACCAAAAATACCTCTTGATAGATAGACATTATGTCCTTTAGTTTTTTTATAAAATAAAGAGTCTGAGAACGTATGAAAAAAAAAATTGAAACACAAAACGTTTTTGAATCAAAGTGTGTTTTTGATTTCTTAGCATCATTTACTCAAAATATTCTACAAAAGTATTCTTGGTTAGAGTTTTGTTACACACATCATCCAACAACCATTAGAGACTGATTGTATCTTGAAGACAAGTTTTGATTATCCCATTGTGTATTCGTGGTTTCGACCAGAATGGAGAAATCTTGTCTAAAAGAGAGCGATTACGCGCTTCAAGTCTTTGTTTGGTATTCCATTATCTTCTTGTTTTTCCTATCCGAATGTGAATTGTGGTTCTTCCTTGTTCGCCAAACTCAATTCTAATGGCAAGTTCATTCCACATTCAATACAAATCATGAATCATGATTTGATCTGCCTTGGTTCAACGGTGGCAATTTTACGCGATGGAAAGAGAAAGTGTTGTTCTTTCTCACACCTCTTAAGTTGGCGTACATCCTTGATGATGCGCTTGAGGCCATCCCTAAACCAACTCCGGATGGTTCAAACGAAGTGGTGGATCAATGCGTCGCGAGAAAGGCAGATGACTATCTTTGCCGGGGCTACATCCTTAATGCGCTCTGCAAAATTGTTTATGTGGCGCATTGAACCATTGAATCGGCGAAGGTGTTGTGGACTACGCTGGATACCAAACAACGAATCGAGGAGTATATCAATCATAAGTTTTTAATTTAAAATTATCTTGATTTTAAAATGGCCAACGACTAGTTGTTACTTACTCAAGTTCATGACTTGCTAAAGATCGTTAGTGATCTTAAGACGACTGGAATTTCTTTTGAAGAAGAATTCCAAGTTGGTGTAATTATTTCCAAGTTGCCTACATGACATAACTAATAAAGCGAAAATAAACAAGGCTAACACTTGAGTAAGCCTTAAGAAGAAGTTAACAAGTTTCTACTCCGAAACTTAACGCTGAAACTTGAGCAAAGGAATACAAACTTAATTATTATTCAATAATTCAATTCATAATGAGACTATAGAACGGGTTACGTATTTATTGGGTGTCATAAACACACCTAAATAGAAAGAAATAATGAAATTGGAAACTTCCTAATGACAAATATTATAATTCCCTAAATAAGATGCTACTAAAAGACTTACCATAAAATAAAGAAAGAAATCCTACTAATATGAAAATAGTAACTAACATAAATTATTGACTAGCACAAATTAGTAACTAGCATAAATTAGTAACTTCCAAATAATAAACACTAAAATTTAGTAGTTTCTTATTTATGATTTATAGGTTTTCTTCTTGGACTTTTATAATTCGACCCGACTCATAATCACTTCCGCTACACGTTCCACGTCAGTGCCCTCTACTTGAGAAAAACTTGACCTTGAGTTGATTATATCATCTGGGTATAATGTAACCTCAGACGAATAAAAAGGGTAAATATCTGCCACATTAAATGTTTTGGAAATTCCCATAGAATCTGGTAAAGCCACCACATAAGCATTTTCTTTGGGCCATGGCTTGTTAATCATAGAAGATATGGCCCAAAGGTCCCAAACACATATTCATCTTCTCTAATGTGAATTGCAAAAGGTTCAAAGTCTTTACACCTTAAGAAAGTGACATGGTATGTAAGAAGTTTGGTCAAATAAATAATGGAGGGTAAGACGGTCTAAAAACAGTTTGCTCTATTTAATGGCATTTGTTTTTGTTGTGTTGTGGTTGATTGAAGGGAGGGAAAATTCGTCTTAACACTTTTAAATATTCAGTTAATATGTAGAAAAAGTAAATCTTGTTTGATGTTTGTTTTTAGTCCAATACATGGTTGATAGGAGATGTGTTCTTAATGATGTTTTAAGTTACAATTCATCATAACTTGTTTATAGTTTCAATCCAGTAAAAAGTATTAGTTTTCTTGCCACACCGATGCTACCAATTAAAGTGAAATGCAACTTAATAAACTCCATGTTGGAGGTTTTAAGTCTTTTGCTTATTCAACCAATTAAAATGGCCCTTAGTATTTGTTCCATTGTGTATTTTATAATTCCGATTATTTTTGAAGGTACATCATTGGTATAGTCATGAATCTTGTTTTATAGATTTTTTTTGGTAACCGTTTTTTCATACTTACGAGTAAGATACAACGTTGTTACTTAAAAACTTCGTTGTGGTGTGTGTCATGTGGTTATCCACGAATATAAAAAAAATAATGTGTGGTGTGTCACGTGGTTCTCATCAAAAGTTTAAACTTTTTTTTCTTTGATTAAAAAGTAAGATATTGAAAAAACTTTTTTATTAAAAAAAATTAAAAGTGATATATTTTGAAAGCATTTGTTAATTTATTTTTCTAAGAAACATGCATATATAAATAGTTCTTTTGATTTTTAAGTTTTGTTTTTGTTGGGTTTTTTTAAAGCATTAGAAGGCATTACATTTTTTAAATATTTTACGTATTTTATTTTTTTCAATATTATCAATTTATCTATGGTTTTTCATGAAAAACAGTTTTCAAGAAATATTAGAAAAATGCATCATCTGTTAGGAGTTTTGTAGAAAATACTTTAGTAAAACAGTTTTTGAAAAATATTTTTGGAAAAACCTTTTTTAATAAAATCCTATAGGAAATACAATTTCAAAAGAAACAATTTCTTGAATTACGTTTTATTTTTCGAAATTGAATACAGTTTTGAAGTTCACACTTAAAAAAACTTCGCATAGACGCGGAGAAAACTTGGAAAATTGCAAGAAAAACACGAAAAAAAAGCTGAAGAAACGAGAAAAATCACGAAAAAAAGCTGAAGAAACGACTATTAAAAATCACGAAAACTATGTTTGTCTCGTGTATGGCTCACTTGACGCCCGCGAAATGGAGGTCCACGTACATAACTACACAATATGTTGGTGTACATGCATGGTCATCCGGGTGACTTCATATAATATGGTTGGAGAATCTTTTATTGAAGGCAATCCACATGATTCTTGAATATGTTCAATCATATTTCTCAACCATACACATTCACGACTTGCTTCATGAATTGCAAGTACTTGAGAATGGTTGGAAGAAGTAGCAACCATAGTTTGCTTTCTTGACTTACATGATCGCGATATTACCACATGTGAATACATATCCGTTTGAAGGGTCTTGTGTGGGGATCAGATAAAAATCCGGCATCGGCATAACCTTGTAGATTCAATTTTACCCCTTTCGAGTAGAATAAACCCATGTCACTTGTTCCTCGAAGATATCGGAAAATATGTTTAACACCATTCCAATGTCTTCGAGTTGGTGATTAGTTGTATCTTGCAAGTAGGTTGACAAAGAAAAGCAATGTCAGGTCTTGTACAATTTGCAAGATACATAAGTGCACCAATTGCACTTAAATATGGTACCTCAGGACTAAGTAGCTCTTCATCACTTTCATGAGGTCGAAATGGATCCTTATCCACTTCAAGTGATCGACAACCATTGGAGAGCTCAATAGATGCGCCTTGTCCATATAAAATCTTTTTAATATTTTTTCAATATAATTTGATTGATGGACAAGTACTCCACTTGAAAAATGTTCAATTTGCAAACCAAGACAAAGTCTTGTTTTTCCAAGTTCTTTCATCTCGAATTCATTTTTCAAGTATTCGGATGTTCTAACGATGTCGTCGTGGTTTCCCACTATATTTAAATCATCAACATATATATGAATAATCACAAATCTGTTGATGATCTTTTAATGAAGACACATGGGCAAAGCGGATTATTTACATATCCTTAACTTTCAAAGTAAATAATCACTAAGGCGTTTGTACCACATTTGTCGGATTGTTCCAATCCGTACAAAGACCTTTGTAATTTTATAGAATGCATGTTATGAGGTTTTGATTTTATTTCTTCGGATATTATAAATCCTTCGGGGATTTTCATATATATCTCATTTGTCTAGGGATCCGTACGGATATCTTTGTAACGACATCCATTAAATGCATATCAAGCCCTTGAAAGCTGCAAGGCCTATCAAGAAACCAGAAATGTGATTGCATCTATAACAGGAGAATATGTTTCCTCATAATCGATGCAGTCTTTGTGAGAAACCTTGAGCTACAAGTCTTGCTTTGTACCTTGTAACTTCATTTTTTGTTTCTCTTTCGTACAAATACCCATTTATATCCAACAGTTTTACGCCATCGGCGTTTGGACAATTGGTGGTCCAAAAACCTCTCGTTTCCTTAACGAGTTTAGCTCTGCTTGGATAACATCTTGCCATTTTTGCCAATCGAGTCTTTTTCGACATTCGTCCAGCTGATGATCGTGGTTGGATCATCATCATTCACATATTTCAAAGGACACATTGAAAGCAAATATATCATCGGGAACAATTTTATTTCGATCCCAAATCTTACCCGAGAGTTTAAATAATTTATTGAGATCTCATTATTTTCATCTTTTTCCTCTTTTTCTAGAGGAAGTTGTTCCTCATCGAGAATCAACTTGTTCGACAAACCCTTATCAAAGGATTCTTGTGCTTTCTCGGGAGTATTTTGATTTGTATTTATTTTTACTCCCGTTTTTCTCTTTCGATGAATTGTATCCTTTGAACCAAGCTGGTCTTCCACGCTTTAAGCGTTTCGTTGGTTCTTGTGCATTTTGTTGCCTGAGAGACATCAATTCTTGCGGGAACATTCTACAGTGGAATATGTGATTTTGTCACTTGTTTTGCATCATTAAATGCATCAGGTAATTGATTTGCAATTTGTTGCAAATGAATGATCTTTTGAACTTCAAGTTCACCTTGATTTGTGCGTGGATCATAATGTGATAAAGTTGATGCATTCCAAGCAATTTCGCGCCATTCCTTTTGGATTGGCTTCTTATCTCCCCCAATGGTGGGAAAATTGCTTCATCAAAGTGACAATCAAGCAAAAGCGTGCGAGTAAATAAATCCTGTTAAGGGCTCAAGGTATCTTATAATGGACGATGAGTTAAATCCAACATAAATCCCAAGTTTTCGTTGTGGGCTCATCTTAGTTCTATTGGGAGGTGGTATAGGAACATACACGCACAACCAAAATTTCTCAAGTGTGAATATTTGGTTGTTGACCTAAAATGAGTTGCATGGGGGAATGTTCATGGTATGCGGTAGGTCTATAACGAATGATAGATCTTTGCATGAAGGATTTGCATGTCCCCAACCGAAGTTGATAACTTAGTTCTCATGATTAAAGGTCGACAATTAATTGAATGCGTTTGATAAGAGATTCTCGCCAAACCATTACGGGTATGCACATGTGGAACAGAATGTTCAATGGTAATTCCTATAGACATGCAATAATTTCTAAATGCTTGAGATTGAAATTCCCGGCATTATCAAGACGGATGGTCTTGATTGGATTGTCGAAATTGTGCTCTTAACTTAATGATTTGTGCTAAAAGTCTAGCAAATGCAACATTGCGGGTTGAAAGCAAACAAACATGTGACCACCTAGTTGATGCATCTATCAAAACCATGAAATATCCGAATGGTCCACGAGTAAGGATGAATAGGACCACATATGTCTCCCTGAATGCATTCTAAGAAAAGCGGGGATTCCATGACAATTTTACTTGGGGATGGTTTAACTATCAATTTACCTTGAGAACAACTAGCACAATTATAATCACCAGTGAAAATATTTTGTGACTCCTTAAAGGATGTCCATGCGAATTATTAATTATTCTTCGCATCATTGATGATCCTGGATGACCAAGCTTAGGTCATGCCATAAAATGAATGTCTTTGGATCATTAATTTTCTTATTCAAGACGACATTCGTTTCGACATGCCTTATATGAGTAAAATATAATCCGAGATGATAAAGCGGGAATTTTTCTAACACTTCTTTTTTCCCATTTGAAACCAATGTGACATAGAGAAATTCTCTATTATTTTCGTTCACGGTTTCAATGTGATATCCATTTTGTCGAATATATTTAAAGCTCGATAAATTTCTTGGATTTTTTGAGTATAAGGCATTGTCAACATGAATTGTTGTTCCCCCATACAACATAATATTTGCTCTTCCAGAGCCATTAATCAAATTGGAGATGCAGATATTGTTTGAACATTAGCCTCGGCTAAGTTCAAATTGGAGAAATATTCTCTGTTTTTAAGGATTGTATGCGTTGTAGCACAATCAGCAAGGCATATATCGCTCTTATTTGATTCATGACTTGAACACATGATTTGTTGATCCATCTGGACAAATAATGTTTGGCAAATCAGAAAAAGAGTCATATTTCAATGATAAAATTCATAATATTTTGCCTTTGATTTTGAAGGCATGGTAAAGGTCACAAAAATATTCGGGCATATATATGACAATATTTAGGCAAAATAGCCTTTCATTTATGACTAAAAAAAATGTCACAATTATGAGCGCTCATTGTCAATAATTATTTGCCCTTTGTAGTGGTGCACCACTTTTATTCCAATTTTTTTTTTTGGTGGAATTGTCAATACGACCTTTACCTGATATTTTCACCTTTTCCACATCCATAAATTTATTATTGCGATCATGATCATTATATGCAACATATGCTTCTTAATTTGAAGCTCAACTAATTGGACGGGAGCGATATTATATTCATAATATCTCATTATTTTACTCAGCTACCATGAGACAAGAAATCAATCCTTAATATTTATTGGATTGACATGCGCACTCGATATTTGTTGTAGCAATAAGTCGAGGCGGGCCACGTGACCTTATTTTTATTGTCTCATCGATCATATTTCCACATAGCCTCAACATAGAGGTAATTAAAATTGCGGAATTATAATTAATATTTGAGTGATTAAATTTTGTAGCTTGAGACTCAACCGCTCATTTTGAGCTTTTGGAGCATTACCTTTTTTTTGTATTTATATATTTATAACTCCATAGGGTGAAAAGATATATAAAGTGAAATATTCACTTTTCAAATCTCTAAAGAGATATTGGCAAATGATTGTGTACAACATACAACCTTGCATAGATGCAAACTTTATTCATAATTTGTAATATCTAATTATCATGACAAGAATTATAATAAGGTAACAAATTCAACTATGCTTGATTAATATTTTGAAAGTAAATGTAATATAAAATAATTTTCTCTTTTCTTTTATGTAAAAAAACATAACATATGATTAAGTATATGTTCACAACTTGATTCATTAATAATCAAATGTACTATTCGTATGAGTTGGTGGGACAACCTCCCGGGTTGGGAAGCGAGACAAAGTCGCTTAATACCATGCCTCCTCGAACGGGATAACCGTCTCCCTTTCAATGTTTAGCTTTACCTGGGGACAAGGCTTACCCATTTGTCAACTCAAACTTATAACATTATTTGTATTATAAAATCAAGAATAGAACAATAACTAATCGTTTGTAGTTTTAAGAGAAAACTAGTTATGTCACATATTGACTTTTGATTTCGATGTAGAAGATCGTACAAGACGCAACTACGAGCATACTTTCGCAATCGGTGACGTTATAATGCATAATATATGAATAAAGTATGCATAGATAAAAGGAAGCAACCATGATAATATAGAAGTAAATTGAACTTATTTAAAACTATGTTTGTCTCGTGTCTGGCTCACTTGACGCCCGCGTGAGGTCCACGTATGGCCCGGGTGACAGCGTATGAGCCGCGTGCGGCTCACATAACCCTACTTGGTCCACGTCCAAACTGCACCCAGTCCGCATCCGAACCGCGCAGGGTCCGCGTCCTAACCGCGGCATAATTCTCTACATATCAGCTATCTACTAATAATCAATGAATCAATGCAATAACAATATGATTCAATAACATATCTAAAATGGCATTATAAATGATATAAACAATAGATAAGCATACGCAATTCATTCAACATTAGCAACTGTAATCGTGACTTTTCATTTGTATTAAAACTTTCACAGAAAATCAGACTTGATTACTGTATTCCACACGTGTATACCACCAATGAAACCTTCAGAAAAGCAACTTGTGTAGCTTCACTAGGTGTATCTGAGTGTTGTCAAGTCTTGAAACTCTAAATGAATACTGAGTAACTTGGTTCAATCAATCCGTTCTACAGTAAGAGAGTATGAACTTCCCTAATCCATCTCTTAGCGATCCTAGAACCAGTTTCCCCAAATTATCCCACTTTCGAATTTATTTAAATACATAGAGGTAGTCACGATACAATGCCTCCGTATCCCATTCCATATACTACGCGAACTAAATATACTAAGTTACGTAGCATAATTGATAAAATTGACTAGTCCCACTTACCTTGGTAGTATTTTCCTAAACTTTTTGGTGGCTTTTCTCTAAGTTCCACATCCTCAATTCATTCCCAGAGATCAGAGACCAAAAATAGCCTAATCGGTATCAATTTATATTTCATTTAGTGTGCTTAGAACTCCTAAACTAGTTCCAAGAGTCCCGAGAAAACCTGGAGAAGAACTGAAATTTTTTTAGTTTTCGTGTGAGGGAAATGTGCTAACAGCAGTGCATAGCCTCTACTCCATCACTTGGGGACTCCCTCAACAACCCAAATACGTCTCAATAGAGGTATTTCAACCACATAAATCATCAAATAACAATTTATACGAATCAGTTACATAGATTCATCATCATTTCCTTCTCATTCATTGCATAAACCAAAAATAAAAACAACTCTATGACAGGCACGGACAGCAACCCTTGGTCTCAATCTCCACTGAATTTCCCTCCATGCAAGGGACCTACTGAACCCTTATAACCCTTCCAATACCTTGGAACTAGAAACCATCATCAATCTATAAGATTTGAGCATAAACTTGTCTTGTTTTGATAGGAAACTTGCACTACAACAACACAACTACGACAAGTTCTTCTGCAGCAACTTGTACTGTAAATCTCAGAGTTCAAACCACCTATTTTGATTTCATGGTCCAAAAAAGAGTTGTTGTTCTATGTCTAAGCTTTCCAAAAACTAAAGTACGCTCAAATCCGATCAAAATTGAGAGAGTTATGCCTAGAATACCAAGGCAGCTCAATTTGGGACACTTTCAGACCAGCAACGTTAGAAAATTTTTAACTCCAAAGCCACACACCAAAAAATCGTGATTTTTGGTGGAGAGCTTTTCCAAACATCCAACAACATATAAAAATCCATCCAATTTTGATAAGAAATGAGAATTTTATGCGATCTGTATAACTTAATATATTTTGCATTATACATACACACGTGCTCTTGAAATCTTGAACTATATTTAGATGGTGCTTGCATTTCTGTACTACTAATTCATTTACTATTTATTCATAAACACTTCCAAATCTAAATATTTGCAACAACAACAACAACAACAACATAGCCTCAGTCCCAAATTAACTGGGGTCGGCTACATAGATCAAACTTTTCCATTGTGCTCGATTAAGTGCAATTGATGTTTTGTACAACCCAAAATGAATAAATTTGGGTCTTAATAGCATAAAAGTTATCTAATTAAATAAATATAAAAAAATGTTAAAACTAGCATGTTTGAATTAAAATTAGTTTCCAACATTTTTCTTACGAATCATAGTGTATTTTTTCCCATTATGATATGACTACATCAAGGATATCTATTTACTTTTGTTATGGATGAACTAACTAAGCATATTCAAGAGGATATACCATGGCGTATGTTATTTGCTGATGATATTGTCTTAATGGATGAAACAAAAGATGGAGCGAATAGGAAATTAGAACTCTGGAGGAATACATTAGAATCTAAAAGCTTTAAGTTGAGTAGAAAGAAGACATAATACATGTATTTTGAGTTTAAAAATACTAGACATCGAGATAATGAAGTGGTAAAATTTGGGGAAGTAGAAGTTGCTAAGGTGAACCACTTTAGATACCTATGATCAAACATACAAAATGACGGTAATATTGAGAATGATGTCACACATAAAATTCAAGATGGATGGAAGAAATGGCGGAGTGCAACAAGGGTGATTTGTGATCGAAATGTTTCTGCTAAGTTATAAGGAAAATTTTATAGGACCGCAATTAGACCAGCTATGCTCTATGGAAGTGAATGTTGGGCGGTAAAGCAACAACAATTACATAAAATGAACATAGCTAGAAATGAGGATGCTTAGATGGATGTGGTAAAACTCGTAAAGATCGAATAAGAAATATAGAAATTCAAAGACAAGTAGGAGTAGCACCAATGTGTATCAGCTCTGGCATTATTGAACGAAAGAGATGCCGGGTCGGTTAATTGCATTAGGTAGGAGATGCAGGACCTGTCTGAACCGCAAGTGCATTCGCTATTCGATTCCATCCTCGATCCCACCTACCGTGTTGAGCTGAACCCCAATATCAAATAGAAGGGAAGGGCAACTTAGGTTTCATGTAGGCTTGTAGTGATAGGGCAGGTTCGGTCGAACAACACAGATTGATTGAATATCCGGGCATCCGACTTCTCTAGTCCTCCATCCATCTGGGAATTAATGGGATTCGAAAGTTGTTCAAAGACAGGGAAAGGCGAACTATTCTTCTTTATCGTCAAGGTTATTCAAAAATGACCAATTCCAAGGCTGTTCCCCCCGACCGCCAAAGACTGCTCTTGCCATATGTTCCCGGTGAAGCGGTTCTCGGATAGGAATGAATCCCCGGATGGACACCTTGCCTTGCTCTTCCTTTTGATTCTCTAACCTGGCCGATCAACCATAGAAGACTAAGGAGGGTGTAAATGCTCCACTCATTCCAGCAATTGGAACGGGGGGAATGAATGCTTTCCAGCGAGCAGGGATAGAAGATGAAGGAGGGGAAGGGAAGGTAGGAACCACTTCTCGTTTTTAGAGTCGGGTAGGTCGTCGGGCATACCGATCCGTTCATCGGATAGGCGGTAGAGAGAGGCAGGCATAAGAGGTAGGGCACACTCACTCAATTGAGGTGGGGCCGGATAGAGAAGAGGGGGAACAAAAAGACTTGTATTCGCCTTCCTCTTCCTTTAGCAGCTGCTTCCCAAGAGAAGAAAGAACGTCATGTTGCCGGGCTTTTTCTGATCAAAGTCTATCTTGTCTTTACTAGACGGCATTCGCCTTAAAGCTCTTCCTTTTGCAGCCAGAAAACCAGGCATCTCAAAAACAAAATCGATAAATCAAGAACTCAGTACGCCTTACCATTCTTCCGCGCTTAACTGTTGACTAGTTTTCCAGCCCGCTATTTCCTTATACAAAAAGTGAGTCGTTCTCAACTTCACATTTCTCAAGAGGATCCATTTTTAGGACAACATTGATTGCGTCCAGCGATGGTCTTCTCTTCCATTTCTTGTCTTCGAGCCGCCTGCAGACAGACCAATTGTTTCCGTTGAGCCCTAAGCGTACGGAGCTGGGAGCTTCAAGATCGGTGATGCCTTCGCAGGATGCAAGCAAAAGAATGAGTCCCCAAATGATTAGGGTTACCGGTAGTTCAGGCTTTCATTCGAGCCCATCAAGCACAGGTTCTTCTCTCTCCTGCTTTCCTCTTTCTATTGGTTGAGCTTACTACTAAGCTTTCGCGGGCCTCTCCCTTTGAGCCAGCTAGCTAGACGGGAAGAATACGAAGCACCTAAAGGAGAATTTGCTGTCTTTCTGGTCAGGCAAACAAGCTTACCTTATTATTCAAATTTCAGAAAGGTAGTTTACTTGCTTACTTTAACGAGTAAGGGGAAAGGGCTTTTTTTCTAGATTAAGAGGTGAGTAAGGGGGGCTCGGGTTCGTCATAGGAAGATTTCTGGTTCCCGCTTTCTCCTTCCCGGCCCTCTTGCTTACTATGAGTTCGCTTCCTACGAGCCCATGCGCGATCGTGCAAATATCTAGGGTTCGGTATTACGAATCCAGATACTATGGGATTGGACATCTGGCGATACACAACCTCCCTCCCGGTGGGACAACCGGTAGTACGATTCAAGGGAATTGGACACTCCCGGAACGCATATACCAAAAACTAGAGTAGCGAGGGAACCTAACCGCGGTAGAGGCTCCCCTCTCCCTTCTTTCTTTAGTAGCAATGTTCACTACTGCCGCTGTTGCGGAGCACCCGCCCGTAGGTTTTAGTAGACATCGGTACGATTTTAGGATGTTAGAACTCATAAGGCAATGAATGATAGGGGGTCTAGTACTATTAACAACCATCTCGCTCGCTGGTCTTTTCGACCGTATCATCGACCACGATCTAATCCCGCCCGCATTCGGGATCGGGCGGCGGTCGGTCAATAGCATAGCTATTATTGACCCGACCGCCGACAGGCCTACTTTCTTCAAGATACGAAACGAGCAGCCGTTTCCGGCTGTCCCTATTGTATTTTAGATGGAGTCATCAACAGGGCTAAGAATCTGACCACAGTCAGCGGTACCCACGCTCTTCCGTGCTCGTAGGTTGACTCCCCTATGCATCCCGACTAAGGTCTCACAAACGTGCATTTCCCTTATGCATCAAGCCGCTGAACTAATGTGAATAGGTTATACTGAAGGGTGGGTTGGTTATATACTCTTATGCGCGTTCCTTCTTCGCTTCGAACCTTTTGGTATGTATTGCCCCCTAACTATAGATCAGATCCACCGGACGAGAAACTCCATTCCGCACTGCTGCTGAGTCGTCGGACTTATCCACCAAGGGATTCATGGAATTTCTGTTTGTGGATTGCGTTGGGGGAAATCTACCAAAGCTAGGCAGATAGATAGACTCCTTTCCCGCTGCTAAGGGAGAGCAAGAAACAAAATAAAATAATTGTTTTTTAACCAGCGCCCCCCTTTGGGTATGCGGGTACTAAGAGTCCTCTCACTACCAACCAGCAGACATCATCTGGCTGGGTCTTGCCGGTATCAACAACGAGAAAAAACCAAAAAATGGAAACAGCAACTCACTATGGCTCTTGGCCCAGACAACGTCCTAGGCGTAGGGGAGATCGGAGCAACAGGGAACGCCTAGACGACGACGCCCGTCCTGGGCTGCAGTAAGTAGATCGAGAGGTCGTTCCGCCCCTTGTCCCCGAAGATGGGTAATATGTTCTCATACAATGTTGCTCCAATCTGACCTAGCTGGCGAGCGATCCCAGTTCGCGGCAGAGAACAAGACAGCAAGCGAGCGTACCTTTGTTCGCTTCTTCTCCACCAAGCACGGAAGTTTCAGGAAAACTGTAGGTCGGTGGCTACCTAAGGAAACTCCGATTCGATCCGCCCCCCGGCTGGGAGGCATCTACCTCATCCCGATCACAAGGAGAGGTTCACCATGATGGGGGGTACTTCTTTTTTTTTTCCGTTCCGGAAGAATAGGGGACCATCCTTTTTGTTTTTTGGCATGCTCCTCAGATTTACGGATTCGCAGGGGGCCTCAGGCCCTACTTAGTTGACTGACAATGACAAAGGCTTGCGAAACTAAGTAGCGCCTTTTGAATTGAATCTTAAGTAGTCTATCAGTGTGCGAAGCGGCTTTGCCCCTTTTCAGTAGGGGAGCGAAAGGTTAGACCTTAGAAAGTCAGCAAACTGCGGTTCTTCGATGTAGGTATGGCGTTCCCCCTTGACTCTCCTAACGTCGAGCTAAGTGACTTCGTAACCTTTGCGTAGCGTAGTAGAATGAAGGCTACGCGCCGACGCTCTCTTATCTATTCTATTAGCCTAAGCGTCTTCGCTAACTCGCTCGCCTACTATAGCCGACCCTACTATACAATACTATAGTAGGGGCTGTAGGCTAACTCAGCCGCTGACTTCCGAAGAACATGACTACACGGAACGAACCCAACAAGCACTACTATAATCAAAGCGCCCTGCGCGTTTCAACAAGCAACTCCTGAGCGCTGACGCGCCACTGACTGATAAGGGGGCGCTAACGCGCTGTAGTTTTGAAGCTGGCTTCGGCCTTTTTATTCATTACGTGTAGTCAGGGGGCCCCCTATATTGTTGGTTTCGTTCCGTTCTCTCTTTTCATGTAGGCTTGTAGTGAGAGGCCCTGACTACACGTAATGAGACTTGAGTCCAAATCCGTGCCGTCAGGCTAGCGCCTTTTCCTTTTTGAATAACCCATTCTCATTATCTTTCATAAGTCAAGTAGGCGAACCCATGGGTCCTTAGTAGCGTTGACAAAGAAGAACAGCCGGTTAAAAGACAGCGAATCTTTTGATTTATATCTTTCTATTCTTTTTGATTTTGACATATAGGCCAGCTCGACAAGCTACCCTTCCTCTGGATCTGAGGTGCGAAGAGAAACAGAACCCGAAGGCAAACCGGGCACCGCCACGTCGCCGGACACGTCACCAGGCCATGCTACATCACCTACACGCTTGTCCATGATGGCCCGAGACATCTACTTATCTTGGGCCAATTTGCACTAACCTATCCAATTATTCGGCATGTTTAAGTTAATTAAGCCCAATTAGATAAGTTAGGCAAATTATATCTGACTTAGTTCCATTTCCAAGTTAAATTCGACGATTTACTTAGATTAAACTAAGTCCTAAAGTTTTACTACTTGGTTAAATTAGTTAAGTGCCTTCAACTTGCTAATTATTAGCGGAAGTCTTAACTTAGCATGCAAGAGTAAGTAATTTATCAATTTTGCATTAAAACAAACCTACGGGGAGGAAACTCGATCAAAATATACCATGTATAACATAATAAGGCGACAAGTCACAAAAGGTGTCGATATACATGTACTTGGTGTAATAAGTTTCCTAAAGATTCTAAGAAAAGCAATAAATACTAAATACAAACACTTATAATATGTGATGATGGGCTCTCCTATATCAGAGGAAGTCAGCTAGTAACTCCTAGCCCTAGCTCCTCGTAGGATCTGCAACTTGTCCAAAAAGACAAGTTCAGTGAGTAAATTGCATAGAAGATCAAATAGTATTCAAAATATATGATAAAATGATAGGTAATCATGCAAGAAAATTTTAAATACTGAAATGTGAAATTTTGCTTGAAACCAAGTCGCATGAATTTTAAAAGACAGGAAATATAAGTTTACACGAAATTAAATTGAGAGGGCCCGCTGGCGGGTAATCCTCGCCAACTCCTCTCCGTCGTCTGAGAGGAACTCTGTGAACAGAAATTAACTTTCGTCTAGCGCCTCGCACAAGAAATGGAAGACGTGTGTGGTGTATAGATGTCAAACTCTAGGACTAATTCACTTAATCGAGAAGTCCCAGACCACGAGGTATTCCCCGCCTCCTCTTCACACTCTAACCTAGAAGCCCTTGGTGACAAAATTATACTCGCCCCCTCTTCACGGTCGAACTAAGAACATCTGTGAACGGAAGTTAGACTTTTGTCCAACGCCTAAAAAAGAGAAGCAACTGCGGCAGAGGCAAGCCTCAACGCCAACTCACTCTCAAATCAACTGGATTCGCGGAAGAAAAAGCCTTAACGCGCAATCGCCCACAACCCATGTCGCTAATCACGGACTGTGAAGTACTATACTTGCCGCTTCAACCATACACAAACACTCGCAAGATTTGAACAACAACAACATAACTGGCTCCTAAATAAAAAGAAACATCATGCATGTAAATTGAAATTGAAAAGAATTCAACATGCATTAACAAGGGATAAAAATGAATTCTAGATGACATTCTCGCGGGTTTACTTACCTTAATGCAACTAAAATGCATTACAAAACGATCCACTCGCTCCTCGAAATCCGTAACCGACACCTGTCCACGACTCCACAAGTCTTTGGTGCTATACATTGGATTACATGTGTTTTGAGTCCATTTAATAGATTTAAAGTCAATTTTCCAATTTCTGCCCCTAAGTGAAATTGTATCAAAAAGTGTTGGCAAGCATTGATTGACGCGCTTTACGTTATAAAAACACGCTTGAGAACTCTCGTATAAGTCTCAATTTGATAATGACTTATTTGATTCTTTATTCTTTCTATTTACCTTAATTTCCAAAAATATAAGACTTTTTGGGTTGCGCCCACATTGACCGCAACCCCTAATATGTACCACTTCAATCAACCACAATTTCAATGTTTCGACTCCAAATTATCAACTTATTTGAAACCAATATTCATCTTCTTCATTGGGTTCAAGCACAACGACAAGATTGATATTAGTTGGGTCTTAACTATAGAATCTTGAGTTCAAAGGGGTTAGTTTAACCCAAACAAATCTAACAATATAAGGTAAGAAATGTAGTGATTAAAATGGAGAGTTCACCTAGGGTCATATTTGTTGACAACCTTGCGATCTGCAATCTCAGTTCATATCCTACCCAAAAACCTATCAATTTATGGACCATGACATAAATATTATCAGACAGTCCCTCGCTGTTTTTGCTCTCTTAACACTTGTAAGATACCCAAAACTTTTCTGCGGTGCTAAGCAAGCATGATTAACTATCATATTCTGAAGCTTTGTGCTCAACCTCATCTAAAGGTGAGTTTTAATTCCTCAAACATGGTCGACACTATTTGTCCTCATTCCTGGCCTCTAGCACCGACTAGCTTAGTCGTGCTTCCAAAATTCCTGCTTAAGTCCATATCAAAATATGACCATGGTGCTCTTGGAGTGATTCATCACATACGTAATCTCAAGAGAGATTAGTAATTGACGCGGATTCATACTTATTTGGATACTTAAACTCTGGTGATATGAATCCCGAGTCAACTCATAGGGCCACTATCATTAGTGTTCGCCGTCGACTTCAACTTATGCCTCGCATAGAGACAAAATTGTGTTCTTCTTCGGGCATATGCCTACGTCTGTGCAGTAAAAATATATTGGCAAGTGTGCGACTATGTCTATGACTACGTCTATGCAGTAAAAATTGTATAAGTCATGTATTGTCTCATCCAGCCTCTCTGCAGCGCATCCTCGAAAAGGTGTTACCTTGCATGTAACAAGTCTAAATGAGATTAACTGCTCATCCTAATAGCGTAAACCCTTGTGTTCTTTCAATTCTCCAAGGAGTCATGCATCTATAGGTTCTCGACCTGTAGACTACATGCCTCTTTCGTTTTCTACTAGGATGCCAAATCGAATACCTAACACAAAATTTAGCCTAAAAACTCCAAGCTCAACTCTTAATGTTTCTTCCTGGACCTCCTGAGTTGAAACCCCACTCTCAATCCTTAACGTATACGTAGAGTTCTCAATTTATCAGCAGGATGATTAAATCTTTTGATTCAATCGTGATAAATTCCTACCTTGGAATTAGGTTTCGCGCTATTATACTGGTAACAATCATCCCTCTATTCGGTTGGACTTAACAAAGTCCAACTCTTTCTAAAATGGCTCGGTGGATCTTGCTCATATCTCTCAAGTTCTTCCTTGGACTAGTCGGAAACCGTGACCGATTAAAAATCCAGAGTTTATCCTCTGTCGTCGTGGCTAGCCTAAACTAACCATTCTAAAACCTAATAATCACAAATCCCTTAGAACCTTTCCTGCCCCGCTAGACGATTCATACCTCCCAGCTCGATCCTATAATATTCAAAATATCTGATAAAAACGGTAGGCAATCATGCAAGAAATATAAGTTTGCACGAAATTAGATCGAGAAGGCTTTGTTGTCAGGTAATCCTTGCCAACTCCTCACCGTCGTTAGGAACTCTGTGAATGGAAATTAATTTCCATCCATCGCCTCACATAAGAAATGGAACACGAGTGTGGTGTATAGCTGTCGAACCCTGGGATGAATTAACTGAACCTTGAAGTCCCTGGCAACGAGGTATTCCTCACTTCCTCTTCACGGTCGAACCGAGAAGTCCCTGGTGACGAGGTAATCCCCACCCCTTTTCACGGTCGAACTAAGGACATTTGTTAATTGAAGTTAGACTTCTGTCCAACGCCTCAAAAAGAGAGGCAATTGTGGCGGAGGCAAGCCTCCATGCGCAGTCGCTCACAACCCTGGTCGCTAACCACGTAATGTGAAGTACTATACTCGTCCATTCGACCATACACACACTCGGGAGATTTGAACAACAACAATGGCCTAACTGGCTCATAAATAAGAGGCCGACCTAAATAAAATGAGACGTCCTGCATATAAACTAAAATTGAAAAGAATTCAACATGCATTGAATAGGGATAAAAATGAATTCTAGATGACATTCTCGTGGCTTCACTTACCTTAATGCAACTAAAACGCATTACGAAACAATCTATCCGCTCCTCGAAATCCGTAATCAACACCTGTCAACGACTCCCCAAGTCTTTGGTGTCTTATAAATCAGATTACATGTGTTTTTGAGTCTATTTAATAGGTTTAAAGTCAATTTTCCAATTTCATCCCCTAAGTGAAATTGTGTCAAAAAGTGTTGCCAAGCACTGATTGGCGCGCTTTACGGTATAAAAACGCGCTCGAGAACTCTCGTAAAGTCTCAATTTGACAATGACTTATTTGATTGTATATTCTTTCTATTTACCTTAATTTTCAAAAGTATAAGATTTCTCGGGTTGCGCCCACATTGTCCACATCTTGGGTTAGTCTGCATTGCTCAAGTCTTGGCTTGACCAATTTTCTCAATATTAGCCCTTTTCCCTTTAAAAAAAAAAAACAAAATGATTATTATTTTATTTGAATATGTATTTATATATATAAATATTTTTTTAGATCAATTAAATTTTCTTTTATTATGTTCATTTATTTGATATATGCATATATTTTTTATATTATATATAAATATATATTAATTTTATACATTAATTATTTTAATATATGGCAGCCACGTTGCCAATGTTGGGTGGCTTACTGCCATTCACATCATCATACATGGGAACCCATTTTTTGGGTTCCCTTCGCCTCAATTTTTTTTTTTGGTGTAGGTATAACCCTTAATATTTACCACTTCAATAAACCATAATTTCAATGTTTGAACACCAAATTATCACTCATTCGAAACCACTATTCATCATCTTCTTCATCAGGTTCAAGCACAAGCTGCACAACAACAACATTGATATTAATGGGGTCTCGATTATAGAAATCTTGAGTTCAAAGGGGTTAGTTTAACCCCATTAGACTCAAAAATGCTAAAACCCAAACACGTCCAAGGTTTAGAAAATCAACAAAGGCAGCCACGTTGCCAATGTTGGGTGGCTTACTGCCATTCACATCATCATACATGGGAACCCATTTTTTGGGTTCCCTTCGCCTCAATTTTTTTTTTTGGTGTAGGTATAACCCTTAATATTTACCACTTCAATAAACCATAATTTCAATGTTTGAACACCAAATTATCACTCATTCGAAACCACTATTATTCATCATCTTCTTCATCAGGTTCAAGCACAAGCTGCACAACAACAACATTGATATTAATGGGGTCTCGATTATAGAAATCTTGAGTTCAAAGGGGTTAGTTTAACCCCATTAGACTCAAAAATGCTAAAACCCAAACACGTCCAAGGTTTAGAAAATCAACAAACTTCGCCCAAGTTCGGGCGAAGTTTGTTGATTTTGAGGTGACTAAAGCGAAATTCAGAGGCAATAGAAAAATTGCAAAAATTCGACTCAACTTCGGCAAACTTCGACCGAACTTTGAAAACATCAATGGAAGTTAATAAAACATGAAGTAAAATTTTTATGTTTCGTGGAAGTTAAGCAAACTTCGACTAAAACTCGCCTATGCTAGAAATATACTTAAAATTCGAAATATTCTCCGGTGACATGTGTTTTATGCATTATTGTTGTATGATTAAGTATATTTTTAGCATCTCCACGAAGAAACTTGAGTTTTCTAGCATTTAAAGTGAAATTCCCTAAACTTCCGTACACCGACGAATTTTTTGTCAAACTTCCATTGTCGAAGTTAACTTCCTCGAATTAATTCCGAGTTTTAAGTGAGTGAAGTCAAAGGCAAAGTCGAAGTTTTGAACCTTGAACACATCTAACAATATAGGGTAAGAAATGTAGAGATCAAAGTGGAGAGCCAACCTAGGGCTTTACACAAATCCAAGACCCCCACCATGATTGCTCCAAACCCGGTTGAAACAGCTTGATTGAGGTTACCCGCGCCCGATCTACTAGAACCTTAAAGAATCTCCCTAAAAATCCAAGGATTTCCTCTCTTTTCCCCCATTTTATCCTCTCTTGTTCTCACTCAAATATGAATATTAGAGAGGGGAAAGATCTCATCTCACTCTCTTTTATAGCCCAGCTTTAATCCCTCCTCGAGATTTGCACCAATCAATCCCCCTAATTCATCTAGTGGATCATATTTTCTATTAAGTTGGTGACACATTATTAATTGATTTAAAATCATAGCCTAAGTTCTTATCCACTACACCATCTATAAATGGATCTAACGCTCATAATTTAAAATTTCTATAGCTTAGGCTTATTTGTTAACCTCCAAAGCCAAAGTTAATTAGCATCATTTTACATAGGTTAGCTAAAAATTTATTCTCAACTTATTTAATGCAGTTAAGCTACATAAATCCTCATTAATCTTAACGACGCATATCCCACGCCAGCGTGCGCCTCGATGTAACACTCTCGACCACCGAACGTGTGCAAGTCTCACCATGCAAGTCTCGAACTAACGCGCGAAACATACATTTAAATTTTACACAAAATATACATGCACCACGCAAACATAACAAGTTTACCTTGGCTTTCGAGCCCGACATATCGACCGAGCTTAACACGTTAGCCGAATTACGAGTTGCTAATCCTTGTTTTTAGGGCATAATATAGTTTAATTAATTCGGGTCAATACACAGAGTTCTCTAAAATGCCAACGCAAGTTGGAGTTCCCACTCCCAAACTTATAACCTTTGTATTTCTTTTCAAGTAGTCCATATGGGATTATTCCCTTATTTCATACATGTCTGTTATTATGTCAGTGCTCACGTATGGCAAAATGGTTAGGAAGAATACTTTCATGTAATGATTTTTTTTTCTCATGTGTGTTTGTCCAGACATGAAGGAGGATGTCCAGATAAACTCTCAACCAGCGGTTACGGAGCCCAAAGGTGTTTTATATGTTTGCATGTATTTGCAGTCTTAAAATGGATGTTCTTTTGATTTCATAAGTCATTCTGCTGAAGCTTTATTGCTTTTCTCCATAAATACATGGTTTTTTCAGGGAAAACTAAGGAAATGAAAGTTCCAGACGAGGTTGTGAATTGAATGAAACTCGAGAAAATAAGCGACACTTGAATGTTGTTTTTATCGGCCATGTTGGTAAGTTGACCTAATTTTTGCTTTATTGCTTACGACACTTTTGTTAAGACTATTTAGGTTGAGTTGTTGGGCATCACAATTGCTTTTATATTTTTTGTTCATTTTTAGGATCTACTGAGTTTTTTATAAATCCTTTCTTTTTACTGAAATTGTAGCATTACACAACTACTTGTATCAAGGTGCTGATTTATGCTATTGGTTGCTGTCAATTTTTTAACCCCTTCTTGCCAATAGGAGGCATCCTTATTCATTTACAACAAAAATAACAAAGCCTCAATCCAAAATTGGTTGGGGTCGGCTGCATGGATCAAACTCTTCCATTGTCAATTTAGTGCAATTAATGGTATGCTTTCCAAATCCTATAAATTCGTATTCCATTTATGACAGGAAAAATGAGAGTTGCAATTTATTGGATAAAAGTTGATGGAAATGGGATATGGGTGAATTAAATAGCTCCCTGGTAATTGATGAAACATGTCCAGACAGACTCAACATATGTTCCTTCATAAATTTTTCATTTTTGAAAGCAAAAACAAATTTATCTACATTAGTTGAAAGTAAAATTACAAAAAGACAACTGGCTTATGCACTTAAAACAGTTGAGAGATTAACTCTTGAGGAATACTATCTCAACTATCAGCAATAGTTGTAAAAAACTAAATAATTTGTTTTCCGTCCAGGTAGAAAGTGGATATGAAAATTAAATGTGGTTATGGGCATGTTTCCTATTTCTATATGTGATTCATTAGTGTTGTTCTTCTCATAAGTTGTGGTGTTCCTTCTGATTCTTGTCCTTAACTTCATATTTGATTATTGTGGTTTTAGATGCTGGCAAGTCTACGACAGGAGGGCAAATACTTTTCTTAAGTGGTCAAGTTGATGATCGAACAATACAGAAATATGAAAATGAAGCAAAGGACAAGAGCCGAGAAAGTTGGTAATTCCTTTGTTTTCATTCTTATTATGGCTATCTTTTGTTACTGCTTCAATTGATAATTGTTTTTTGATATTCAACATGGTTTGCAAAGCGTGGATAAATCTTTTTTCAATGCATAATGAAACATTTTATTTCAGCTACAGAAGTGATTTAAAATTTCTGCCATTTCTTATCTATCAACAACATAAGATAGGGCTCTTAAGTAAAATGTCTTTACGTGTCGATGCTTACTTTGAAGTCTTCCATAATGGTTGATGATGACTTTGCATGTCGTAGATATTGCTTTTTGATTGGTAATTTAATTGTTTTAACTCATTTCCTTGTCGTTGGTTCTTGAAATCTGGAATATTTTATGCTATATAAATTAACTATTGATCTTAGATGTTCCGTATTTACAAACACCATATATTGTGCTAGGTATATGGCGTATATGATGGATACAAATGAGGAGGAACGTGTGAAGGTGTATACATGTCTTATTCTTGCGTAGTGATTAGTTACAGTGTTATATATTTTATGAAGTAGTGTCTGTATGGTGAAATCTCATGCATGATATGAGTATTCAAGCTTTGAGGTGACGCGTGGGTTATGTGATGCACAATAGAGTGCTCATGTTGAAACTCTATATTTTGTTGCTCTTAATGTTCAGACTTTGTTGCCTCGTATTGCAGCCTTTTGAAACAACAATGAGGCTTATTGATAAAACATATGGTATGAATTAAGATTAGACAGTCGGTGGTGCTCAAGAGGGACCGATGTTGGTTATGGTTGCAAAGATGATGATCCCTACACATAACAATGTGTCTTCACTTTTGTAATTCTGCAAACACCAAAGAAAAGAGAATTCTTAAAGAAAACTTTTAAGTTTTCGTTTACATAATCAATTGACCGTAAACCAATAAAAAAAACCTCAACTTTTTCAATGCATCTAACAATTAAGAGTCCTAATTTAACTCTATCCCAAAACTTCCCTTTTTTCTTAAACTCCTTTGTAAATACAATTAACCATATTACCACAACAAAACAAAAATATCAGGGACCATAGAGTGGGTAATTACCTCGGGAAAGTTTATGGCTTCGAAGATCAGCTTGATAGAAGGGGTTCTTTATGATATTGGCTCTCTAGACATAAAAAGGTCTGTACGTGGTCATTTTCTTTTGAATCATGTCAAATCTGGTCTAAGTATTCAGTTATCGGCGAGTAAAATTTTGCAAACTAAATAAATTTGTTCAGGCTCTTTCAAAAAAATGTTCTGGTCAAATACAGCTTAAATCAAATGAATTACCATGGTTTGATCTATTTATGTTCAATTTATGCATTAATTATTTTTCTTGACTTAAAAGTATTATGTCGGGCTTATGAAGATGTAAGCTACGTTGCCCTTGGCGCATATCAGATATCAATTCTGTAATTTCGGGTTGCAACAAACCTAACATTAGATTGAAGTGTTCACTTTTTTAACAGACTAACCTATTAGATGTTTCAATTTGGTTATTTGTTAAATGAATCGAGTTCACATCTTTGGACATGACCTCAATTTTACTATTTTAATTTTAAGTGTCATTTTGGAGGTTGGTGACTAATTCTGTGACTCGTGTCTTCAACTGGAAGTCTTTAGAAAACCTTGTCAGTTCTTACATTATAATCATTATATATATGCTAGATTCCTAACATTTTTCGCATTTGTTCTTGCAATGCCTGCCAGTATTGCTTACTACTTACTTTGGAATGTGATTTTGATCCATTATATAATGGTTGGTTCAGGGAAAAACAATTGAAGTTGGTCGAGCACATTTTGAGACAGAAAATACAAGATTTATAATCCTAGATGCTCCTGTAAGCATTTTCCTGTTACCTAATCTAATCATGATGCATGTTCTATCATTTAGTATTAGTTTTTGCATGTTCCCTTCAATTTCTCTTCAGTTTCACAGGTGGCCCTCCAAGATTTTGATTTTTGGTCATTCTTGGTTATGCGAAGCATTTGCACAAGTTTTCGTTGGATTATTATAAGCTTGAATTCTATGTGTGACATCATTCTCAATATTGCCATCATTTTTTATGATTGATCTTAGATATCTATGGTAGTTCACCTTACGAACTTCTACTTTTCCTAATTTTATCACTCCATCTCAATGTCTAGTATTTCTAAACTCACAGTGCATGTATCCGGTCTTTGTCCTGTTCAACTTAAAGCCTTTAGATTCTAATGTATTCCTCCAAAGTCCTAATTTCTTATTCACTCCATCTCTTGTTTCGTCCACTAAGACTATCATCTGCAAATAATATACACCATGGTATATCCTCTAGAATACGCCTAGTTGGTTCATCCATAACTAGTGTATAGAGATATGGGCTTAAAGCCAATCCTTGATGCAACCCTATCGTAATGGGAAATTCTTTTGTAGTTTCTCCAAATGTCTTTATACTCGTTACTACTCCCTCATACATATCCTTAATAGCATCTATGTATCTAGTATGCACTCATTTTCTTTCTAGAATCTACCAAAGAACATCTTTATGAACCCTATCATATTTTTTTTTTTCTAAATCTACAAATACTATATGAAGATCATTTTTCTTTTCTCTATATTTTTACATCAATTTTCTTACAAGGGAAATCGCCTCCATAGTTGATCTTCCAGGCATGAAGCCAAATTGATTATCTGATATTGTTGTTTCTCTTCTTAGCCTATTGTCAATTATCCTCTCCCAAAGTTTCATAGTATGACTCATAAGTTTAATCCCTCGGCAGTTTGAACAACTTTGAATGTCTTCTTTATTTTTGAAGATTGGTACAAGTGTGCTTCTTCTCCAATCCATTATTATCCGTTTTGATTTAAAAATTTTGTTGAAAAGTTTTGTTAACCAAGTCAGTCCAATTTCTCTTAAGCATTTTCAAACCCAAGGTTCGAAGCTTCGACTTCGCCTCGCTTATGACTTCGCTCACTTAAAATTCGGAATTAATTTGAGGAAGTTAACTTCGACGATGGGAAGTTTGACAAAAAAACTCGCCGATGTACGGAAGTTTAGGGAATTTCACTTTAAATGCTAGAAAACTCAAGTTTCTTTGTAGAGATGCTAGAAATATACTATATCATACAACAATAATCCATCAATGTTTAGATCGGTGTTTAGATGACTTGTTTTTCGATCTCGAGGGTTTGATGTGCCTTATATATTGAATAAAGTTGTAGATATGGTGTTTAGATATGTTGCTTGTCGATGCTTTCCAATAATATTTTGATCGGTGTTTAGATGATTTGGTTTTTGATCTCTTACGATTAGATGTTTTTCATATGTTGTAGATCCGTATATTACTTAGCTTTTCCTTAGTGTTTAGATGATTTGGTTTGTGTTGTTATTCGATCTTTCCTTGTTTTTTTCGTTCAAGGTAGTTGATATCGGTGTTTTGATGATATGGTTTTCGATCATTTCGTTGTTAGATTTACTTCGTTTACTTTTTGAAGAATGCTTCATAAATGGTCTTCGATATAAGAGTAAATGAATTGAAAACTTATTTCAATCTAATTGCCTTGAAGGGTTGCAATCCATCCATCGAAGTGTGAATAATCAACGACTTTTTGAGGACAACTATGATTAAATCTAATTTCGAGGATGAAATTTTTATTAGCAGGGAATACTGTAACGGCTCAGAGTTTACTAATAGTAAAGTAGTCTCTAATCAGGGTTACCGACCTGCAACGTGTCCGAGAGCGGGTACACAGTCTTAATACTCGGTGAGATGGCCGAGAAATATGTTAGAATTGATGTGATGTATGTCACGGCCCAAATCTCTAACCCCCGTTTTAATTCCTTAATTAGGATCACCGACCATTGACGTGGGACCTACATTGTGATACGTGCACCGACCGAGGCACGTGGCCGAGGTATATTGTATTTTTGTATTGATGTACGCCTAGTGTTATGTATTGTGTAGACTTACTAAGTCGGTTTGTACAGTTGTAGGCGTCGAGACGAGAGCGGGGACACTCCTCGAGTAGCGTGCGAGCCGAGGAACCGGGTAGTTAGCATTTTGATAAGTCTTATTTAATACTAATATGAAATAAGGAATTACTTATAAGCCTATGGTTGTGTTTGTTAATGTAAATCAAATTAAAGGCTATAGTTAAGTAAATTAAATGGAAAGCATAGGATTGGTCTAGAGATACACATCGCCACATCTAGGAACTAGGTGAGTAATGAAATGGTGTCACTTGAGGTTGAGATAGTGGGAGTTAGTGGGATATATGGCAAGAGTTGGACCATCAGATGTTCCTCGGGATACATAAATCCATAGAGATCAAGGGCTAAGAAGGAACATCACCTTAATATATAATATTAGTGATCAAACAACATGCAAACCAAATCACTCATTCATTTTTGCTGAAGAAGAAGAAGGAATTGCTGGAGAGGAGTGAATCATCAAGGTGTTGAAGGAACCCATGGGAGTTGGTGAGAAATTCTCAAGCTAGGGTGCTACATCAACTAGGTACACATTCTTTTAGTTGAAATTAGAACAAGTTCTGGTTTTAGGCTAATTTCATATGGTAGATGATTGAGTGTTTGAAATTAATTTATATATTTAGATTCCTCATTTCAAGCTGATAATCCAGCTATATTGAAGTTCTTAATTTGGTTTTGAAATCATAAAGATATGAATTTTTTGAAGTTACAACACCAAAACTAGAATTCTGCATGTTGTATTAGGAATTAACCTGGGTAATTTGGTCATAATCTGCCCATTTTAGATCCAAATTGGTCCAAACCAGTGGCATTTGAAAGCTTATTTAAAGTGGAATAATTTTGCTTAACTGAAGATACTTTTATTCAAATGTTTTTATGTCCAAACATGCTTTACAAATTGGTACTGGAATTAAAAAGGAAAGTTTTGAAACTAACTTGTTAAGGGCATAACTCCCTAACTACTTATCCAAATGAGCTGATCTTTTAGTATGTTGTATTTGGGTATATTTTATGCCTTCTTATAAAAAATCACATTTTTAGGAACTATATATTGGGAGAAATAGATTTTCTAATTCTGCTGGTCGGATTAAATCTCAATTAGACCTATGTTTAGTAAAATCATGATATCTCTTTCATTTTAAATCAGAATTTTGTAAACTAAACCTTTCCGGAAAGCTAAGAGAGAGACCAACAATAATTGTAATGATGGAGGATTTGGATATTTCGACCGTTTCATGCCTAAAAGTGCGTTAAGATGTAGGACTGAAATTGAAACTTAATTTAGTCTCTAGGGGCTGATTTAGGAAGATTGATTTAAAGTCTATTGAACCAATTTGAATACACAATAAACACCATTAAATTGAGCTTAAACCCACTATATTTGAACTAATGAGAAACCAAACTCAGGAACCTAGGAAAAGGGTACGGGAGAGCGAATACAAGATTTGGAGTATCGGGAGGTCTGTAAAGCTAGGACTTTACTTTGTTGTTGTGAGTATACCCAATGACAACTTTACTTGGCATTTCATTTCTATAAATTGTTCTCCTTGCATAGTCCTTTTGACTATTTTGCCTTTGTATTCTTATATCATGTGTTCTTTGTGTCTATGCTCACTTGATGAGTCTAGTTTGCACGATATCCATTCATTTGATTTGATTCATTGATTCTATCACATGCTATGTCTATTCTTGTTGTTTTAAATGTGAATTGAATGATAAATAGCATGCTATTAGGCTAGTGAATATCTTATAAATGTTTAAGAGGACTTGTATTCCTTATTTTTTTAGGTGTGTAGATGTGCATATGCCTTGACAATCCATACTTGGTATTTCTTGAAATTTAAAAAGTAGTTTTCGCATTTAGGTCTCGTACTCGATCGAGGTGTGCGCGACTCACGGGTTAGTCCCTGGGGATGTCGGCACATGTTACCTGACACTATATGACACTCGGGGTTAGAGTCCCTGAGGTGGTCTACACACCGGGGTTAGAGTCCCTGGTAACACTTGGGTTAGAGTCCCTTGTGCTATATGATTATTGAGTCGGAGTGACATGTTTCACTCGCCAATGGGACCTCAATCACCCCTTTGTTTAGCCTAGTATCGGTATCACTTGTTTAACTCGGTATTTACTCGCATATGGTTTATTTTCCAGTTTTCCCATTTATATGCTTTTAAATACCATTTGCATATTTGGAAATGCAAATTAAACTTGTCATCGGGGATTACTGTTTTATTCTTGTATTCACCGTCCTTTTTATGACGGTGGGTGCAGAGCCGTCTACCAGCAGGCCGGACAAGGAGAAGATCGGGATTATCCCTGAGCCCGCGGCGCGTCACTGCATCGATTGTAGCCTTGTAGGTCTTCTTTTGGTATTTTGATTGTATATGTTATATGTCTTTCAGACACTATTTGGGGTTATATATGTGATGTCATTTCCTGGTTTTCCACACTTATGATTTTATAAATGGCTTCCGCATAAGTTACTAATTGCTTATGTAAATCAATAAGACTTCTGCTAATTAATTAATTTAATAAATGTTTTAATTAACTCTAAATTTTATAAACTGGTAGGACTAGTGTATTACTTATCCTGAACACGAGAAAAGAGGTGTCTAGGTTGTAAAGGTTTACTAATGCGTAGTTAAGTCCTGCGTGGATATGATTAGGGCTTAGTTACGGGATTAGGTCGGGCGATGCCCTAGATTAGGAGAGGGGCCGTCACGGTTGGTATCAGAGACTAGGTATTAGAACCTTAAGGATAAATAAGAAAAACACGAACTCGCATAAAACACAAACCTTAGAAGTGGAAACCAAATGATCCTTGCCTAGGAACTATTTTGTTGGGAATTGAGTGAAGGTGAGATGGGGATTTCTTATATGTACGTGTTAGTTTCTATATGTATATATATTCGTTATGCCACGTAGTAGCTGATTTGCGTTCGCTATCCATTTGAAGACACCGATGGCGGATTCGCGCGAGGCCAGAAACACCGGAGCTGTAACGGCCCGAAAATTTGACTTGTGTTACGTGCCAAGTCAAGGTCGTATGTGGGACTCACTCGTCGAAACACGTATGTCGAAATCTCGGGTGGAGACACCGAGGTATGATATTTTTCCATGATGCGTGTATTATTTAATAATATCCAATTTGAGATTAGAATGCTAATCGTTGGGTCGTTCTACGAGTAACGTATACGCGGGGAATTCGGGGAGCCGAAACACGAAAGGGGACGCGTCTCGAGTCGCGTGTCAACGTGGGACCGAGGTAGTGGCTTAATGTGGATATAGTAATTGTAATGTGGTCACATTAAACTTAAACATTAAAATAAAATAAAATAAAGTAAAATGTACATTGGATGCGCCTCGTGATGCATGTGGCGCGAGCGCCGAGACGGTGAATATTTGTAGTGTCTCGAGATGCGTGCTGTCCAATTTCTTAGGAAAACAAGTGAATAAATATGTTTTTGGATATGCCTCGAGTTTCGCTCCGCACGAATCTCGAGGACATATTTGGTTCCTAAAAAAAAGAATCGGATAAGAAGGGAGAGGAAGGAAGAGAAAGATAAAGAGGATAGAAATAGAAGAAAAAGGAAAGAGAAAGAGAGAGAGGGACGCTGGCGAGGAGCTCGCGGAGGGACGACCGGCGGCGACGACGGCTCCCGGTGCAACGACGAGCAGCCGCGGCAGCGACGACGCAGTCCGTGAGCGTGGCTGAGTGGCGAGATCGGACTGCGCAAAGGCAGCGATGCAACAGACAGCGTGGCGGCGCGCGGCGACGACGCAGTTCCCACTTCAGAGCGGCGCGGCGCGAGAAGCGGACGTCGCAGCAGCAGCGCGAAGCTCGCGCGTGGCGCGGACGGCGAAGCGCGCATGGGCGCGGACGGCGGCGACACGGCACGACTTGGACGCGAAAAGCAGTGATGAGCGCAGCAGCGGCAGCGTGGCGAAGAAAGAAGGCAGCGGCGGCGGCGGCTCAGCGGCTGTGCTGGCGGCATGAAAGCGCTGCGAGGAGGCAGCGGCGGCGCGCGCGAGTCGAGTCGCACGGCATTGGCAACGACGCGGTGAATGGCGCGGAGCAACTGTGCGGTGGCGCGTTGTCGGACCGATCGATCCTCGACGAGGGGTGCGATTCGAAGAATTTCGACGACGCGATGGAGGTGAGGTGTAATTCACCTAATTTTAGTTGCGATTTGAATGATTTAAGTAATATGGCCCAAATGGTATAAATGGACACCAGGGACTTATGAGGCAATAGTCGGGTGTCGGGTGCGTAAATCGAGGCGTGAGCCAGGATGTTCTGAGGACGATTCGCAATTTCTCGAGGTAAGTAAAACCAGCTAGGAAATGCACAATATTTCATTTTAGCTTATAATTTATTGATGTTGCACTATGTCATTTTCTTGGAATTCCCACCCGCTTATGAGTGTCCGAGGGCCAAGTGAGTCATACTCGTGTCTCTGATTGGAGTGGTTGCCGGCTTGCAACCGGGGCCATGACCTCGAGTCACTTGAGTTTTTGGTCGGAATGAGATGTGTTTTATCCGGGGCACCGTTGATATCCCTCATTCGCGACGTTCTAGGTACAGCTGGCGATGTCGCGTCCTATGACACGAGTCTGCTTGGCGTTGCCGCGACTCGATGACCCCGACCCTGTGGCACCCGCATTCGGTGGTCTTGGACTACTTGGGCACCTCTATTGTTTCCCGTGACACTCATTCTCGTTGTACTTCTATTGTTTTTACGGTCTCATGATCATGCATTCCATATAGCTTTCTTTTTATCCGCATGACTTTTAGACTGTTTCATTTTATCTTTAATTACTGTTTAGATTCTGCTGGATTTTACTTACCTGGGCTCGTCAATCTCGTGTTTGACTGAGTGCAGAGTCGCAGACGAGTAGCAAAGGGAAAGCTCCATAGCTATGTGAATTTTTTTGTATATCTTTTATTTACTCTCCTCTGATGGTGATATATTTATGTTGGGTTCCACAATTAGGTTGCCTAATTGTTTTTACCTTACTGTTGAGTTATTTAATGTAGTATTGCTTCCGCTAAATTGTAAAACTTGAAAACTACTAATAACTCAACTTCAAATTTTGAAATTACTTGTAATAATGGATTGGAAGGCTGACTAGGCCTGCGTTGACCTTGCGAGACTGGCTCGGGGGTCCACGTGGGCTTAGGCTAGGCGGTGCCCATTTTGTGGGAAATTGGGGCCGTCACAGTTGGTATCAGAGACAGATTTAGAGAATTATATGACTTAAGGGAATATGATACCAACACAGTTGGTATCATAGCCTAGTTGTGATAATCTCATGGCTTAAGACATTGTGATACCAACGTCACAGTTGTTATCAGAGCCGAAGTTTTAAATACTCGACTCTTGATTTAAATCACAAGACATGGAGACGCAAACCAGCGGAAGTTAGGAATGGTTGAACTTAGAGTGGAACCCTATGATCCTGACTTAAGTCTTCGTTGGGAAGTGAGGAGAGTTGAGGAAATTAAAATTTGAACTATATGTGATATTCGATGTGTTGTATTATACTACTATCGATAGATATACGATATAACTACTTTTATAGCCGTATTTACTCTTGTGTATCACGTGAGACACGATGAGTAAAATTGAAAAAAAAAAAAAGAACGAAGATTTGTGAGACAAGTGGGTTAATGCCGACTATAAGGGAGCAAAGTGTTGAGATGACTTGAGAGCTAACGATTACATCATGTACGGACTCCTTTAGCTTTGATGAAAGCTTTGGAGTAGTAGTGTTGGATCAGAAGCCCAAGTAACTCCACTTTAGTGACACTGCATTTATAGTCTCAGGGTTGGTGAAGTCGACCACCACCTTTAGGGACTTGTAAATGAATTAAGTGTTACGAGTTGAGGTAGAGTCCGCAAATCGTATTCTCACATTCTAAAATTTGTGCAGATGCGTTAGTAAACGTACTAAAAGGAATTTTCGTCAAAGTAAACAAGTGCGTTTAAAGTTGCTAAGAAAAGAATAACTCACTTGACAAATCATGATAGAAAAGGACAAACACTTATGAATCGAATGAATGGATTACTCGAGAGAAGATTTTAAAGGACACCTATCATGTTTCAAGAGGCAGACGCGCAAGTTTCAGAGGCATTATTCGGAAAAGTTGCACGGGGGTACTAACCTTGAGGCCACAGATATATAGCCATGTGAAGATACATGATGTACCGGCCATACCAACGCAAATGCAGCCAAGTATATCATCAACTCCACTGGTCGGCGAGGTCAATGTCTGGTGGCGTACTACGGAGGTATCGATGGGGAAGTCCGTAACCTGAAGAGGACTGAGTTTCAGACCATTCGATAGAGGACCGGGGAATCGGTTGCAGTATATGGATCGGTATATACGCGTGGTGAAGTATGCTGGGGGTGCGACTGACACGGACACTGACCAAGCTTACTACGTCATCCACGATTTCCTGGAATTTATTGGTTATATTGGGTGATGACGACTCTGAGCACAACACATGAGGCTTATGAGAGGGCTATGGCTGGCGAGAGCTTTGGGAGCACACGCATCGGAGTACCAGTCGCATTATCGGCATCGTCACATTCGGTGCGAGGGTCTGGAGATGATAAGAGGAAAACGAGAGTTAAACGGTCATGGCAAAGAGATGAAGAGCGTAGGATTTGTTACGTTTCCGCCATATGCAGCATATACTGCGTCAGTGTTGGTCCAGCGTAGAGTTACGCTAGTACACTACAGTAGCCAGCACCGTCAGTCCTCAAGCATCGTACCATCGAGGGCGATGGCGAGAGGTAATGGCCGAGACACGGCGTCGAGTTCCGATCAAGTGCAGAGACAGAGACAGAGGTCTAGTCAGGCACAGGGACAGGGACAGGGACAGCATGTTCCATATGGACCGAGATTTCAACGTACTTGTTTGGGAGTGTGGACAACCATGTCACTTCACTAGTACGTGTTCACGGCAGCGGGCAGGCAGAGCAGAGCCAGGAGCAGATTCATGTTGAGACCCACTCGATCAGAGAGACTGACGGACAGTCAGAGAGTTTGATTTACATTCCCACGGACATACTGCGGATATGAATATGTTAATGACGGTGGATCATTGGACTAATAGTTCCGTCGTATTTCAATATATGTTGCGAGGATGTTGCCCTGACATATATTGATGGGAGGAGACAAATGGTGTGTTCTTTGCCTAGAGGTCTCGGAGGAGCCCAGCTCGTCACGGAGGAGCCCAGCTTGTCGCGGAAAAGCCCAGCCCTACAAAGTAAGATGGGGGTATGGCCTTGGGCGGGTATGGTCTTGGGTCTTCATTCATAACACACTATCTTTCTTTGAGAATTGCGTCAATTTCGAGGACGAAATTCTAATTCGTTGGGAAGACTGTAACGACCCGAGAATTTGACTTGTGTCACGTGCCAAGTCAAGGTCGTATGTGGGACTCACTCGTCGAAACACGTATGTCCGAATCTCGGGTGGAGACACCGAGGTATGATATTTTTTCATGATGCGTGTATTATTTAATAATATCCAATTTGAGATTAGAATGCTAATTGTTGGGTCGTTCTACGAGTAACGAATACGCGGGGAATTCGGGGAGCCGAAACACGAACGGGGACGCGTCTCGAGTCGCGTGTCGACGTGGGACCGAGGTAGTGGCTTAATGTGGCTATAGTGATTGTAATGTGGTCACATTAAACTTAAACATTAAAATAAAATAAAATAAAGTAAAATGTACATTGGATGCGCCTCGTGATGCATGTGGCGCGAGCGCCGAGACGGTGAATATTTGTAGTGTCTCGAGATGCGCGTTGTCCAATTTCTTAGGAAAACAAGTGAATAAATATGTTTTTGGATATGCCTCGAGTTCCACTCTCGCACGAATCTCGAGGACATATTTGGTTCCTCAAAAAAGAGAATCGGATAAGAAGGGAGAGGAAGGAAGAGAGAGAGAAGAGAGAGAGAGAGAGAGAGAAAAAAAGAAGAGAGAGAGAGAGAGAGAGAGAGAGAGAGAGGGACGCAGGCGAGGAGCTCGCGGAGGGACGACCGGCGGCGACGACGGCAGCGGCTCCGGTCTGCGACAACGAGCGGCATGGCAGCATGACGACGCAGCCGTGAGAAGTGGTGGTGGCGAGATCGGACTGCGCTGCGCTGCGGACCAGGCTGGCAAGCGGCGACGACGCGGTTCCCACGTCAGAGAAGCTGGCGCGCGGAGCGACGCAGCAGCAGCAGCGCAGCGCGGATTTGTAGTGGTGCGGACGGCGGCGTCGTGGACGAAGCGAAGCAGCAGCGGCGGCGTTGCGTTGGCTCTGGCGGTGGTACGGATGCGGCAAAGCACGTGGCAGCTTGTGGCCAGCGTGCTCATGAGGGAGCTGCAGCAGGCGGCAGCAGCAATGAGTCGGCACGGCATTGGCAACGACGCGGTGAATGGCGGGAGCAACTGCTCGGTGGCGCGTTGTCGGGCCGATCGATCATCGACGAGGGGTGCGATTCGACGAATTTTGACGACGCGATGGAGGTGAGGTGTACTTCACCTAATTTTTGTTGCGATTTGAATGATTTAAGTAATATGACCCAAATGGTATAAATGGACACTAGGGACTTATGAGGCAATAGTCGGGTGTCGGGTGCGCAAATCGAGGCGTGAGCGGGATGTTTTGAGGACGATTCGCAATTTCTCGAGGTAAGTAAAACCAGCTTGGAAATGCACAGTATTTCATTTTAGCTTATAATTTATTGATGTTGCACTATGTCCTTTTCTTGGAATTCCCACCCACTTATGAGTTTTCGAGTGCCAAGTGAGTCATACTCGTGTCTCAGATTGGAGTGGTTGTCGGCTTGCAACCGGGGCCATGACCTCGAGTCACTTGAGTTTTTGGTCGGAATGAGATGTGTTTTATCCGGGGCACCGTTGATATCCCTTATTCGCGACGTTCTAGGTACAGCTGGCGATGCCGCGTCCTATGACCCGAGTCTGCTTGTCGTTGCCGCGACTCTATGACCCCGACCATGTGGCACCCGCATTCGGTGGTCTTGGACTACTTGGGCACCTCTATTGTTTCCCGTGACACTCATTCTCGTTGTACTTCTATTGTTTTTACAGTCTCATGATCATGCATTCCATATAGCTTTCTTTTTATCCGCATGACTTTTAGACTGTTTCATTTTATCTTTAATTACTGTTTAGATTCTGCTGGATTTTACTTACCTGGGCTCGTCAATCTCGTGTTTGACTGAGTGCAGGGTCGTAGACGAGTAGCAAAGGGAAAGCTCCATAGCTAGGTGAAATTTTTTGTATATCTTTTATTTACTATCCTCCGATGGTGATATATTTATGCTGGGTTCCACAATTAGGTTACCTAATTTTTTTTACCTTACTGTTGAGTTATTTAATGTAGTATTGCTTCCGCTAAATTGTAAAACTTGAAAACTACTAATAACTCAACTTCAAATTTTGAAATTACTTGTAATAATGGATTGGAAGGCTGACTAGGCCTGCATTGACCTTGCGAGACTGGCTCGGGGGTCTACGTGGGCTTAGGTCGGGCGGTGCCCATTTTGTGGGAAATTGGGGGGCCGTCACAGGAGCTAGCGGCAGTCGGCCTCCCACCGTATCAGTTGAAAATTTTTAGTGTATGTCTGACCGGATGACAGCTCAGGAGCGACATATCGCCGATTTCATCGCTTACTTGTCGGCGCAGATGACTGCATTGGTTTCGACCGCCTCCGTCACCACAGCTACTACTACAGCACCCCTGACCACGAGACTCAGCACTACGAGTGTTCGGCTTGCATCTAGTGAATAGATAGAGTAGGGGTGGCAAAAATCCGGGAACGGACATAAACGGGACCGGACACCCATTTCTAAAATTTTTAAATTTGGTGCCGGACCCGGTCCCGTTTTTGAAACGTGCAATTTTTTTTTGTCCGATCCGTATGTTTGTAAAACATACGGCTCCCGTTTTATCTCGCTTTTTATTTTTAAATATGATTAAATATTTTATTTATCAATTATTTAAAAAAAAACCCCTCAACTTACATTTATTTTCTTCCCGTAATGCAACAAAAGTTCATAATTTCGAAGTCATAGAACATTTGTGTTCAATCAACTTTCAATAGGCTTAAGTCGCTTGAACTTGCTTGGAAAGTGTCTAGAAGATTCGACATTTAAAATAGGCAACGAGTTCACTACTCAATTGATGGTCACAATGGTTATTATATGGGGAAAAAGAAGTACGTATGTATGTGCAAAGAAGTGCAGGGAGCACGTCCATGAGAACCGAGTGGTCGCGACTCCATGAGAACCTCCTAATGAGCTCCAGGTTGAGTGATGTGCTTGATGTCCATGAGAACCGAGTGAAATTACAAATATGCCCTTCAAATTAATCACTAAACGGTACCCGTTTTTTTTAAAATTCTTGCCCGGACCGGTCCGTATTTTTAAACGGACATAAAACATTGTCCAGACCCGTATGTTTGTCAAAAAAAAATTGCCGGTCCCGTTTAAAACGGGACAAACCGGACCGGGCACATTTTGCCAGCCAAGATAGAGACTCTAGGTAGCGTTGTACGCAGTAGCGGAGAGTCAAGGACCCAAACTAGAGGAGATACCGGTTGTTCAAGACTTTTCTGATGTTTTCCCAGAGGATTTACCCGGATTACCGCCACTGGGAGAGCTAGACTTCATCATCGACATAGTACCGGGTACCAAGCTGATCGTGGTACCGCCGTACCACATGGCTCCGAGGGAGTTAGGAGTTGAGGACTCAGATTAAGGATTTGGGGGAGAAGGGTTTCATCACTCTTTGATGTCACCGTGGGGAGCGCTAGTTCTGTTTGTGAAGAAGAAGGATGGCAGTCTGAGACTATGCATCGACTACAGGCAGTTGAACAGGGTGACAATCAGAAACAAGTACCCACTTCCGCGGATAGACGATTTATTTGATCAGCTAAGAGGAGCACTATTTTTATCCAAGATAGACCTAAGATTAGGGTGTCATCAGCTTAGGATCAAGGATGATGATAGGTCCAAGACAACATTTAGCACCGGATACAGACACTACCAGTTCACGGTCATGCCATTTGGGCTGACCAACGCCCCGCCGTATTCAAGGATTTGATGCACCTGGTACTTAGACCATATCTCGACCGCTTCGTGATAGTCTTCATCGACGACATCTTGATATACTCGAGGACACGTGAGGATCACGAGCAGCACCTCAGAGAGACGTTGCAGACATTGAGGGAACACCGACTTTTCGCTAAGTTCTGCAAGTGTGAACTCTGGCTTGCAGAGGTCAGGTTCTTGGGGCACATTGTTGGAGCAGCAGGGATTGCAGTAGATCTGGCCAAGACTCAGACGATCACGGATTAGCCGGCACCAACATCAGTACCAGAGATCAGGAGCTTTCTGGGATTAGCAGGATACTATCGTAGGTTCGTGAAGGATTTCTTGAAGATCGCTTCACCAATGACGAGGCTGATACAGAAGGATGTTGCTTATGAGTGGATTGAGAAGTGCAAGGCTGCATTTACTAAGTTGAAGAGGTCATTAACTACTGCGCCAGTGTTAGTACTGCCAGAGGTTGGACAGAGATTTCTAGTGTACGCAGATGCTTCTCATACGGGTCTAGGTTGTGTGTTGATGCAGGGTAGCGGTGTCATGGCATACGTATCAAGATAGTTAAAGATACATGAGAAGAACTACCCCACGCACGATCTAGAGTTGGCAGGGGTTGTATTTGCGCCGAAGACTTGGAGACACCTTCTGTATGGAGAGAGATTCACACTCTTCACTGATCACAAGAGTCTGAAATATCTCTTCACACAGAAAGAGCTGAACATGAGACAGTGCAGATGGTTGGAGTTCTTAAAGGACTACGACTTTTCCTTGGAGTATCACCCAGGAACAGCGAACGTAGTCGCAAATGCGCTGAGTAGGAGACCGACTAGAAATGTCGAGGTGGTCAGATGTCACATGATGCTTGAGTTCGGATTACTCAAAGTAGCGTCGACAGCATGTCAGACAGATGTTCCTACTAATACTCAGGTGATGATTTGCGCACAGATGAGACTACAGACCGTGTCAGAGGGTCAGATGACCGACCGATTGTACTCGAGATTCAGCGAGTTAGCGGAGAGTGCAGAGTGTACAGATTAGGCAGAGACAACATATCAGTGTCTGAGATACCGGAGCAGGTTGTGGATACTAGAGGTGTCGGAGCTGAGAGATGAGATCCTTCAGGAGTCGCATCGTTCCAGATTTACCATACATCCAGGTAGGACTAAGATGTACCACGACATGTGGAGACATTTCTGGTGGCCTGGATGAAGGCAAACATGTCTAGATTCATCAGGAACTGTAGTATCTGTCAGCAAGTGAAGTCCGAGCATCGCAGACCCGGGGGATTACTACAGCCGCTTCCTATTCCTCGATGGAAGTGGGAAGACATCACTATGAATTTTGTCAGAGGATTGCCAAGGACCGCGAGGAGACATGATTCAATCTGGGTTATAGTTGACTGACTGACGAAGTCTGCTCATTTCCTGCAAGTGGCATCGCATTTCACGTTCGATCAGGTGAGCGTACTGTTCGAGAGAGAGATTATCAGGCTGCACGGGGTACCATTGACGATCACGTCAAACCGAGATGTTACGTATACGTCCGGGATGTGGCGGAGTATGCAAGAGCAGTACGGTACACGCCTACAGTTCAGTACGGCTTTCCACCCTCAGACCGACGGGCAGACTGAGAGATTGATTCAGGTCCTCAAGGACATGTTGCGGGCATGCGTGTTGGAGTTTGGCGGATCTTGGGCGGAGTACCTACCGTTGTGTGAGTTCGCTTACAACAACAGTTATCAAGCTAGCATTGAGATGGCGCCATTTGAGGCTTTGTATGGCATACCGTGTCGCTCGCCATCGTGTTGGGCTGAGCTAGAGGACCGGGAGATATTTGGGGCCTGAAATTGTTGTTGACCACACGGAAAATGTCAAACTGATCCGTCAAAGACTCGGATGAGCACAAGAGAGACATAAGAGATATGCAGATAAGTATCGCGGTGATCTCGCGTATTCCGAGGGAGCCTTTGTCTATTTAAAGGTTTCCCCTCAGAAGGGTCTTTAGATATTTTGGGTGAAATGCAAGCTTGCACCGAGGTACACCAGGCCTTTCATGATTAAGAAACGGGTCGGGAAAGTAGCATACGAGCTTGAATTGCCTCCACAGATGTCAGGGGTCCATCCAGTGTTCCACATTTCGATGCTTCGACTAGCCAAGTCGAAGGCAGGTGTGCGACCGACAGTTGACTTGAGTCAGATCGACCTGAGCGAGGACATCTCTAACAAGGAGCAGCCCATTCAGATCTTAGATCAGAAGGTACATCAGTTGAGGAGCAAGCCCATCCCGAAGGTACTCGTCAAGTGGCAGTTCCACGATGACACGGAACTCACTTGGGAGCAGGAGGACTACATACGAGATAGATTCCCGTACATGTTCGAGTCAGGTAGAACCGTAACTTAAACTTAATTTCGAGGGCGAAATTTTCATTTTGTTGGGAATATTTGTCACGGCCCAAATCTCTAACCCCCATTTTAATTCCTTAATTAAGATCACCGACTCTTGATGTGAGACCTACACTGTGATACGTGCACCGATCAAGGCACGTGGCCGAGGTATATTGTATTTTTGTATTGATGTATGCCTAGTGTTATGTATTGTGTAGACTTACTAAGTCGGTTTCTACAGTTGTAGGCGTCGAGACGAGAGCGGGGACACGCCTTGAGTAGCGTGCGAGCCGGGGAACCGGGTAGTTAGCATTTTGGTAAGTATTATTTAATACTAATATGAAATAAGGAATTACTTATAAGCATATGGTTGTGTTTGTTAACTTAAATCAAATTAAAGGTCTATAGTTGAGTAAATTAAATGGAAAACATAGGATTGGTATAGAGATACACATCGCCACATCTAGGAACTAGGTGAGTAATGAAATGGTGTCACTTGAGGTTGAGATAGTAGGAGTTAGTGGGATATATGGCAAGAGTTGGACCATCAGATGTTCCTCGGGATACATAAATCCATAGAGATCAAGGGTTAAGAAGGAACATCACCTTAATATATAATATTAGTGATCAAACAACATGCAAACCAAATCACTCATTCATTTTTTTGGAGAGAAGAAGAAGGAATTGCTTTGGAGAGGAGTGAATCATCAAGGTGTTGAAAGAACCCATGGGAGTTGGTGAGAAATTCTCAAGCTAGGTTGCTACATCAACTAGGTACACATCCTTTTAGTTGAAATTAGAACAAGTTCTAGTTTTAGGCTAATTTCATATGGTAGATGATTGAGTGTTTGCAATTAATTTATATATTTAGAATCCTCATTTCTAGCTGATAATCCACCTATATTGAAGTTCTTAATTTGGTTTTGAAATCATAAAGATATGAATTTTTTGAAGTTGCAACACCAAAACTAGAATTCTGCATGTTGTATTAGGAATCAACCTGGGTAATTTTGTCATAATCTGCCCATTTTAGATCCAAATTGATCCAAACTAGTGGCATTTGAAAGCTTATTTAAAGTGGAATAATTTTACTTAACTGAAGATACTTTTATTCAAATGTTTTTATGTCCAAACATGCTCTACAAATTTTACTGGAATTAAAAAGGAAAGTTTTGAAACTAAACTTTTCAAGGGCATAACTCCCTAACTACTTATCCAAATGAGCTGATCTTTTAGTATGTTGTATTTGGGTATATTTTATGCCTTCTGATCAAAAATCAAATTTTTAGGAACTATATATTGGGAGATAGATTTTCTAATTCCGCTGGTCGGATTAAATCTCAATTAGACCTATGCTTAGTGAAATCATAATATTTCTTTCATTTTAAATCAGAATTTTATAAACTAAACCTTTCCGGAAAGCTAAAAGAGAGAGCAAAAATAATTTTACTGATGGATGATTTGGATATTTCGACCATTTCATGCCTAAAAATGCGTTAAGATGTAGGACTGAAATTGAAACTTAATTTAGTCTTTAGGGGCTGATTAAGGAAGATTGATTTAAAGTCTATTGAACTAATTTGAATACACAATAAACACCAATAAATTGATTTTAAACGCACTATATTTGAACTAATGAGAAACCAAACTTAGGAACCTAGGAAAAGGGTACGGGAGAGCGAATACAAGATTTGGAGTATCGGGAGGCCAGTAAAGCTAGGAATTTACTTTGTTGTTGTGAGTATACCCAATGACAACTTTACTTGGCATTTCATTTCTATGAATTGTTCTCCTTGCGTAGTCCTTTTGACTATTTTGCATTTGTATTCTTATATCATGTGTTCTTTGTGTCTATGCTCACTTGATGAGTCTAGTTTGCATGATATCCATTCATTTGATTTGATTCATTGATTATATCTCATGCTATGTCTATTCTTGTTGTTTTAAATGTGAATTGAATGATAAATAGCATGCTATTAGGCTAGTGAATTTCTTATAAATGTTTAAGAGGACTTGTATTCCTGATTTGTTTAGGTGTGTAGATGTGCATATGCCTTGACAATCCATACTTGGTATTTCTTGAAATTTAAAAAGTAGTTTTCGCATTTAGGTCTCGTACTCGATCGAGGTGTGCGCGACTCACGGGGTTAGAGTCCCTGGGGATGTCGGCACATGTTACCTGACACTGTATGACACTCGGGGTTAGAGTCCCCGAGGTGGTCTACACATCGGGGGGTAACACTTTAGAGTCCTTTGTGTTATATGATTATTGAGTCGGAGTGACATGTTTCATGCCAATGGGACCTAAATCACCACCGCTTAGCCTAGTGTCAGTATCACTTGTTTAACTCTGGTATTTACTCGCATATGGTTTATTTTCCGGTTTTCCCATTTATATGCTTTTAAATACTATTCAAATATTTGGAAATGCAAATTAAACTTGTCATCGGGGATTACTGTTTTATTCTTGTACTCACCGTCCTTTTTATGACGGTGGGTGCAGAGCCGTCTACCAGCAGGGCGGGCAAGGAGAAGATCGGGGATTATCCATGAGCCCGCGGCGCGTCACTGCATCGATTGTAGGTCTTCTTTTGGTATTTTGATTATATATGTTATATATGTCTTTCAGACACTATTTGGGGTTATATATTGGGTTGAGCGTTAGTTTCCATGACTTGACTTAGACTATTTTACTGTTTCACTGCATTTTGAGGACTTTATATATGTGATGTCATTTCCTGGTTTTCCACACTTAGGATTTTATAAATGGCTTCCGCATAAGTTACTAATTGCTTATGCATAATCAATAAGACTTATGCTAATTAATTAATTTAATAAAAAGTTTTAATTAACTCTAAATTTTATAAACTAGTAGGACTAGTGTATTACTTATCCTGAACACGAGAAAAGAGGCGTCTAGGTTGTAAAGGCTGACTAATGCGTAGTTAAGTCCTGCGTGGATATGATTAGGGCTTAGTTACGGGATTAGGCCGGGCGATGCCCTAGATTAGGAGAGGGGCCGTCACAATGTATCCCTAGTGTAATGTATACATGTAGACTTATTAAGTCCCTCCTACTAGTATATAGATGTCGAGGCGTGAGCGGGGACGCACGTCGTGATGCGTGCCGGCATGGGACCGGGGTAGAGAATGATGTGGTGAGATGTAATTTAAGTTAATGTGGTTTATATAGTTAGATCAATGTAGCTATAGTTTGGTTTACATTAAAAGAAACTTAAGTTAGCAAAATAAAACATTAGCTATTCGATGTTCTTCGAGATACGTGTAGACACATCGAGAGACCAATCGAGTTGGTATTTGTGTTATCAAGTATGAGATAGTGGAGTGTTAGTTGATATAAGTCATGATATGAGCTATTAGATTAGTCTCGAGATGCTTATGCACATTAGGATCAATGGCCATAAACCAATCTTACCTACTTTTGTATATAGGATGAGATAAAGCATGCAACTCATTCTCATTTCATAACTTGGAGAAGAATGAATTTGGAAAGGTTGGATTTGGAGAAGAAGATCAGCAAGTTGTTGATGAATTTATGGTGATTTGGAAGGTGATGATCAAGCTAAGGAACTTACCCCATTAGGTAAGTCAATCTACACAATTAGTTAACAAAATTATGGAAAAATTAGAGGTGTGAGTTCAGTTTTGATTTTTGTGTGATTTCAGAGGGTAAATGAAGTTATTTTTAAAATTGGTTCATATATTTAGACTTCTTGCAAAAAACCATTAAATTTGCTATAAAGAAATTTGAAATTCGGAGTTAAATTGACCAAGTTATGATAAATCAAAGTATTATGTGTGTTCTTGAGTTTTATGAAAAATGCATACATAAATTGATGGTTTAATGAATATATATGAAGTGTATCCTCATGTTATTGCAATGGAGGATCTAATGGGTCTCTGGTGGAGGGGAAACAGGGATCCAAGGCGATGGAAATAGTCATTTGGAGGAGAAAACCAAGAAATTTTAAGTGCAAAATTTTTGGGATTTCATGTGTTTAGCGCGCGAAGCGTGCTAGCTAGCGCGCTACCTGCATGTTGCACACTAATTAATGTGAGTAGCGCTCTAAGGGAGTCACTAACGCGCTAGATGAATTACCAGCACGCTAGGTGCTCTGGACAACACACCGACTACAATTTCTAAAGTTAAACTCAAACACCTTAAACAAGCTTAACACCCTAACTGAGAGTCCAAACACATTCTAAAACATATCAAATGATACCAGGAGCCTTAAAGAGTCTCGGAGGTTCGGGTACGAGTTTTAAGGTGTCGAAAGATCAGATTAGCATAGGAGCTTGGCGTGGTTTGTAAGTAAACTGATTGAGATATTTCTTTTCATAATGCTTCTTGTTTACAGTCATTTGGACTGATGTGCTATTGTACTTTAGATGTCATGACTTTGTTGTCCTCTCTCATTTCATGAGTTTGTTATCATGGCATTGGTTTATGTATAAATGATATTCATTGACTCTTAATCCTGAGCTATGTCATTCTTGGTTATTAAGAGTGTTAATAGAAAAGCATGCTATTTGTTGAATGAGTCATGGTGTTGTGAATCTAATTCCTTTGGTGCGTTAGTTATGCAAGTTCATTGTTGGATTCAAAAATTGTTTCGTTTCTTGATATGTGAAAGTAGTTCTTGTATGTAGGACTATGATATGATAGAGATAATATAAAATGTTAAAGACCAAGTGCTTTTAGAAAAATACATTTTTATGATTATTAGTTAGTTAACCTTACCTATGGCTTCAACTTGAAGTTTCTTGCACTCTTGGGGTTTTGTTAGTTCATTCTATGTCAAACATCTAAACTTTCGTTATGTCCAAATAAAAATATGCTTTTAAGAAATAATGATGTTCGGTAACTTTGTGCTCTTCTCTTCACTTTGAAAAGACTTTTTGACCTAAAAAAAAAAAAGGAAAAGCCTATAATAGAAAAGTGAAACTTCAAATTCGCCTTGTAATTTGCTCACTTAAAATTCAAAAATAATTCAAACGATTTTATTTTGAAATTCGAGAATTTCTTAAACTTGATTATGCGACTAATTAAGTATTTTCGGACTTAAATTGAAAATTAAGTATCCGAAGTGGGACCTACGTTTTAAGAATCAGAGATCATAATTTTAAATATTATTTTTGTGTGTTGTGTGTCTAGTGGATGTATTATAATCTATTCGATGCGAAATAAGGTTAAGTTGAAGTCAAAACATGGTGTTCACGTGTTTTGGAGCGCGTTGGTAATTTTCTATTTTTTGGCGAAATTAGGGTATTTTTCTTGGTTTAATTTGAGCTTAAAAACAAAGGATAAACATGAAAAATAAAAATGAGAGGTGAAATTACTAAAAAGGGTAGTTGGATTACAAAGAAATTACTAAAAAGGTAGTTGGATTACGAAGGAATGGATGAAATTGGAGGGGCAAAAATGTAAATGTGCTTACCTAACTATATGATTTCAGTGTGAAATCAAAAGGTTTTTAACCCAAAACCCTCCACATATCCTTTTCATCAAAGGGGTGTATTCAATTTGACAAATCCATGGATTTCTTTAAATGATGGATTTTCATGGATTTTCATGGATTTCATGGAATTTGATGGATTTGAAAGAACTTGAACCAAATCCATTCAAATCTCATGGGTAGAGGTGGGATTTGGTTATGTGTATTTTTTGAATATAAATCCATCAAAATCCATTAAAATCCACTCAAATCCTAATAGCTTTAAAAATTGAATACACCTAGACTTTTTACAAATCCATTAAAATCTATCGAAATCTTAATCAAATACCTTTTGACTTTTTAAAAGTTTATTAAAATCATTTGAAATCCAAATTGAATACACCTTAATTTCAAAATCCTCCAAAACTCTTTCAAAATCCGTCCAAATCATCAAATTGAATACACCCGCCTAAAGCCTTTCCCCATGTTCATCGTCTTCTTCAAATTGGAGGAGCCTACCTTTCGATGCTCTCTCATTCGATTTTTCTCTCTCAATGCTCTCTCTCAACTGTCTCATGGCTCTCCCACACTCTGTCTCTCTCTCTCTAGTATCTCCCTCTCTTTCGTCCAGTGAAGGGTGAAGCAGTGGGAGGTTCGTGCTTGTGGTGGTCTCAATAGGAATTTGAGGTATGTTGTGTGGTGTTGAGAGTGAAGTGTCGATGATGGGGTGGAGGGCAACCGTGTACTGCTGTGGTGTCATGGGTATTGTTTGAGGTGAGTTTTGATTTGAAATTGAAGTTTGGTTTTATGATTAATTTGTTGATGTGGTTTCGATTGAATGGGAAAGGGAGATTAATAAAAGATAAATCAGAGAGGTTGTGGCTGTTGTGTTGTAACTGTTGTAGTAGTTATTGGGTGTGTTTTTGTTGTTGTTTATAAAGGGTTTGAAAGCAAAGGAGATGAGAAACGATGTTGTTATTAGTGGTTTTAGTACCAGAGGCAACCCTGGGCAGTGACAAGGCACTGCCCAGGGCAGCCTTGTCGTGAGTAAGGCAAGGGGGTTTCCTACTCTGCACAAGGTAGAGCAGGGCATGGTTGTTGTTGGGATTGTTGTCATCTTTGTTGTTGGTTGTCGACCGAGTTGTTAATCTGTATTTTTGGAGTGAACTGATGTTATTGCATCATATTAGAATAGTTTATTATTTTTTTGGAGTTAGATGAAGACTTCATTTGGTTTGGACAAGTTTTGAAAAATTATTCCATGTTTTTGAACTCATGTAGTCTAGTTTTTGAGCGATATTGGAGTATGATTTCGACCAATCAAACAAGAATTTTTGGGTCAGGTTTTCGATGGATGTTAATGGTTACATGCCAAATTTGATCCATGAGAATCAGCTTGAGATTTCAAAAAGGTTTTATTTGTCAATTGGCGTCGAATTGGTTGCATTTTTGTAAAAAAATTAATTATGCAATCTTAGTTTTTGGCTGTTTTGAGGTGCGATTTTGAGCAATCAAATGGACATTTTTCGGTGAGATTTTTTGTGGGTTTTGATCCTTGTATATCAATAATGATGTGTGAGAATCATATTTTGATTTAGAGAAGGTTTAGTAGCGTTTTGAAGGCCGAAAAGGAGGCCAAAAAATGGCTTTGCACTGTCATTTTTTTAACTGTTTTGAGTAGACATGTTAAGGCATTGATTTGAGACATCAAATGGGGTCTAATTGACTTGCGAATATGTTCGTTTGAATCCTAGTGTGATCTACTTTAATGTTCAATACAGGTTGTTGCCGGAATTAGTTTGGTCAATGAAAAATATAGTCGAATATGACATGTTAGTATGGTTCAAAACTGTCAAATTGTGACAGTTGTGACTTAGCAACTATGCTTAATGAATTTAAATGGGCATTTGTTATCCAAGTTAACTAAGGTTAAACTAATTAAAATCCCTATATATATCCTATTTTGAATAGAACCTGAGCTCGAGCCTTGGTACAACTTTTAAGTTGGTGAAAAATAGTCGTGAAAATGGTTAAAACCAATGAACTAAATTAATTAGTTAATGAAATGAATGGTATTGATTGATGATCCAATAGAGTTGTAACCTGTAAAATGTGATTGTGTGATTTAATACGACTTGTTGAAGTACGTGAAAGCCGAAAAAACATTGTGTGAAGCTTCGTAACCAACTTTGAGTTGGTTTGGTTGTAAGTAAACCCTACAGTGGTCTTTTCTATTTATGGAATTCTTTGTACCTACATTTGTGTTTAGTCTGCATTGCATTTCGCATCATTCTTGGTCATGCATACATGACATTTGAATAAAGTTGCCCCTGCTTCGGTCGTAAGAGTTTGAGGTGCTCCACTCCATACTAGATGTATTGCATGCGTCTAAGGCGAGTAATGTAGACTCTGGGGTAGCATGCATTGAACTCATAGGACTGTTCTAGGTTCATCATGCGTAGGTTTGCTTGTTATGAGCTTAGAACAGAAAATGAGTGATCCACGTTGTTATATAAATTTATTGTTATTTGGAAATCCAATTACACGTCTTTACATGTCTTCGTGTATTCAGACTTAACATTTGCAGGAGTACAGAGCAGTGTAGGAGTTTACTTACCTTACATCTTCGAGTTGTTTTTGATGACGTCAGGTTCTCTATGAAAGCATGAAAGAACAAAAAAGACTCGAAGAACCTTGGTGAATGTTTTCATGTTTTAAAGTTTAATTCTCGTTGTAATTATGTTATATATTATTGTTTTGGGTTCTGGGGTGAGCGTAGGTCGTAAAATACTCTCAAATAGGTTATGTGAGTCTCCTAAATTAGTTTGAAGTAAGTTGAGAAGTTTTTGATTCAATTTCAGTTTATTTTAAGTTTGTTAAGTTGTAAATAAGGTATCGGAGACTTTAAGTTAGTATAATTGATTTAAATTGATATATTGTGAATTGCAGGGAGTTGTGAGCCCTTCTAGGCTTCTACCTATTTCGCTGTCTATAAGGTGAATTTTTCGACATACCACTTTTAGGGGAGATGTTGCCAAAATTTTTATAAAATATGGATATTTGCTCCACTTAAAAAATCATGAATTGATTTTCATTGAGGATATAAATTTAGATTAGAGCATTATAAAGAATTGAAATAAAAGTTATTTTGAGGTTAAAGCTAATTGAATGGATTAAGTGTCTAATTAGGGTGATTACGGATAAGTCGAGGCTTAGTGAGATGCGCCCTGACATTTATTTCATAAAGTCCTGCAAGTTTAGCAATTTACACCACTATTTACTAGCAGTTCCCTGAAGTATGTTGAATTTTTAGACAAATTTTGATAATTTATTATTTTTTTTTTTTTGCACGAGGTGGTGGTAGGTTAAAGCTAACATGAGACACATTAATTATGAGGGATTTGAATGTTTGGAAAGCTCACCATCAATTGCACTTAATCGAGTATAATGGAAGAATTTGATCCATGTAACCTACCCTAATTAATTTGGGACTGAGGCTATGTTGTTGTTGTTGTTGTTGTTGTATTTCTTCACATACGCAATTCATTCCCCTCTATGAAAATCGACAAGATTCGCTGAAATTTCAGAAAATTTTGTTGATTTTTATATTTTGCTTATTATTTATATTAAATGAAAATGTAAAAATTAAACTGATACTTGAGGTTATTTATTTTTTATCATGTAATTTGTTTTTGTTTTAACAAGAAATGATGAATAACCTTCTAGTTTAAAATTACATCATAATACACTTAAGAAAAATGACATAGTTGACCTAGGAAATTAACGCGGAGTCTTGATTGAGCCCCCAAACTTTGATTGTTAGAAGTTGGATCTCAAACTAATTATTTTTTGAAAAATTGGGCACTCGAACTATTTCTTTCCCCAAAATTAGGGTTTAGGGTCATGAACACTACGTAACTAATTATTTTCTGAAAAATTGGGCACTTGAACCCTAATTTTATCTTTTTCGATTCTCATTTTCTTGTTCAACGATGTCAATTCGACACGACAGAGAGAAATGCATGAAAGTTAAGGGCCTTCTGCGTTTCCGGTAAGTTGCAGAATCCCATTTCGTCTCTCGATGTGGTTTATGTTTGATTTTAAGTTTCTGCTGGTGTTTGGGTTTTGCAAATCATGTTGTGGGGGTGTAATTTGAGTTATCAGTGCAATTTTGTGTTTGTCGGCACTAACCACTACAAGTGCGTGTCACACGGGTCAACGAGATTCGGGGTAATTGGCAAGAATATATGAATGAGTGATTATGGAGTCGTAAAGCTCAGCTCCGATCTTCGATAAAAAGTAGAGCATAGCTCCTCCTTGAGGTAGTGGAATAAAGGCTTATGTGATGGGACTCACGGCCAACCGCACCTAGATTATTACTACTTAGCCTGTATTAGTCTCATTTTGTTTAACTGTGGTATTTTCTAGCATATTTCCATTTCAGCACTTTTTCGCTACTTTTATGTTCTTAAATACCAGTTGATTTTGTTTGGAAATGTTCATAAGAATGTCCAGGAATTACTTTATTGCATATCATACTCACCGTCCTTTTTTATGACGGTGGGTGCAGATCCGCCCATCAATAGGCCGAGCAAGGAGAAGATCGAAGACTATCTCTTGAGCATTTGGCGATTTTCTACTTCCTATCTTGTAGGTCTCGACTTTTGATGTATTATTTACTTTATGTCTTTTCTATACATTTTAGGTTGTATATTGGGTTGATCGATTAGTTCCCTGACTTGACACTTAACTAGATCACTATGTTATCATCTTTATGATATATTTTATGCATGTGATGTTGTTTCCTGATTTCCACACTTAAAATTTTTTAATAACTGCTTCCACATAACTATTAAGACTTCAGTTAAGTATTTTAACTGAAAGAAAAAAGTTTTAATTAACTCTGAAATTCAATTATAATGTGACATGTGTATTACTTATCCTGAACATGTTTAACAATGAGAATAACATAAAAGGCTAACTAATACGTAATTAAGTCCTACGTGGCTTATATTAGGACTTAATTATAGAATTAGGCCGGGTTGTGCCATGTTTTAAAGAAGGGGCCGTCACACAAAAATAAATCTACATAACCAAAAAGTAAGCAAACGCACAAACCACAACAACAGTCTCAAGATAGCGAATGACATATAAAGCAGAAGAAAATCGACAGACAATGTGAATAACATAACGTAAAAAAAATTAAGAAGCAAGATATGGCGAAGAAAACGAAGTGGATAACGACCTGAACAATGTGGATCAAAATGCGCTCTCTAATTTTTATTAAGCACATCAAGCCCTTGAGATCGAAAAACAAGTCATTTAAACACCAATTTAAACATTGATGGAAAGCATTTCTAAGCAACGAATCTAGAACACGATGACGAAAATCAACGAAACAACCAGAAATCAAACAGAGCAGGCACAGATAAAAAAAACTGAAAAAAGACACTGTAACGACCCACTATTTGTTGATTTCCTACTCGGACGCCAACTCAGGTCGACGTGGACGCCTCATATAGGCTAAAACATGCCTGACTAGGCTTAAACCATTATTTGTGTTTGTTGGTTGTAGAATTGCAATATTAATTATTATTTATCTCATAACTCATCGCATGCTTGTATTTATATTGTCATAGCGTGTGAGACTGTATGATGGGTAAACGCCTTGTCAAGCGTGTCGATGCGGGTACTGGGTAGGTGTAGTACGGATACACTAAGTCTTATTATGCTTACTTGAATAAAATGACTAGAACAAAGGTGAATATTGCATAAAATAGATAATCAACTTTAGGCTAAGTCATAATAATCGAGTACATCAAAGATTGGCGCGCCTCTAGATGCGTGCAGAGATGCGAGGCACCGGTTGATGAGTAATTAGGTACTAGGGGAAGTAATAGTACACCAATTTAAGACCCTAAATAGCCTACATATGTATAAAAGTGTCTAAGTTAAACTAATTGAATCAATTGATTACAAATGTCTATAGTTGGATGAAAAAATTGATGTCATAGATTTGCATCGAAATTCACACTAGAATGGAATCCTAAGAGATTTGAATAGGTAATTTGTGTTAACAAGATGGAAGTTAGTGGAGTAGGAGTTAACAAGGACCATTAGATTGACCTCGAGATACGTGAACACAATTGATTCTAACACAACCTATATATTGCAAAGTTAGTGGGAAATTTATTCACGCAACAATAACCAAGTTTGTTCTTGGGATGGAGTGCTGGAAAATTCAGCAAAAACAACGAGGAATGGAGGCCATCTACTAGAAGAATTAAGTGTGACGACCCCAACTTCTAAACAGGGCACCACCCGACTTAATCTCGTAATCAAGCCTTAATCCTAACCATACAAGACTTAATTACGTATTAGTCAGTCTTTTGTCCCTATAGTCATTCACTACACATGTCCAGATAGATGTAGATTTTAGAGTTAATTAAATTTTTTTTTATCATTTTCATATTATCATGAATTTCAAGATTATGTGGAAGCTCTTATTATTCAAAATCCTAAGTGTGGAAAACCAGGAAAATACAACATCACATGCATGTATATATAGAACTATACACTCAACCTAATGTATAACCCAAAATGTACTGTAAAGACATAAACAATAATAATACAACAAAAGTCGAGTCATACAAAATGAGCTAGGAGAATCGCCGAAATGCTCAGAGAAAGTCGCCGATTTTCTCCTTCCCCGGCCTGCTGCTGTTCGACGGAACTACACCCACCATCACAAACTAGACGGTGAGTATAGTAATATTTAAGTAATAACCGAAGAATTATATGCCACATTTTCAAAATATAAGACAGATATTTAAAAGCATTAAGTAGCTAAAGAATTGATGAAACAAGTAATGCAAGTAAATATCATAGTTAAAAATATATAGACTGATACAGGCTAAGTCGAGATGATCTACGTCCGGTCGGCGGTGAGAACTATCACCTAACATTTCCACTACTATATGGAGCTGCGCTCAACATATCTCACATAAATAGCGGAGCTGCACTATACGCTTATACAACATCACTCTCATTCTTGCCGACCACCCCGAGTCCCAAAACTCGTGTGCCGCGCAAGTGTAGTGGCGAGTGACGAAACCCCGGTAGACCCATATCCCCGTGAACCGCGCATCTCTCGTGCAATAGACTCTAGATAATCCCTACTTTAGTTTTTAAAGACAAATAAATTCTAAATCTCTAGGATTCCAAAACTAGATAGGCTACAAAGCTCAAAGGAAAAGAATACAAGTCTAACTAAATCCAAATTATCCCAATAGCATGTTTTTCATCAATTATATATCAAGAACAACATCAAGAGTAGAAATTGGAAGTAATGAAACATGTCACAAGGCATCATGTCACAATATTCAATCATGAATATACACAAGAACAACATGATGTGAGATTACAAGTAGCAATGTCTACAAATAGACCAATAAATCAATAAGAGTGAATGAAATGAAATATAGAATTTACACAGCTTTACTTACAATTCACACGCTTGTCCTAGCCTATCTGATCTTTCGACACTCCGAAATGTGTTCCCAAACTCATGAGATCTCCCCTTAGTTCCCTCGAGTTGTTTGATAAGTTTTAGAGTGAGTTTGAACTCATTTATAGTGTTTAAACCATGTTTGGACTTTGCTGATTTTTGTACTAACAGAGGCAAATTATTGCACTATATTACACCTCTAGCGTGCTAGTGTTCAACATTAGTGCGCTAATTGAACATTAGCGCGCTAACCTAGCGTGTTATGTGCAGCAGAACCCAGAATTCTGTACTTCGGATTCTGGGTTTTTGCGACACATAGGCCTTGCTTTCGCCTTAGGGACCCTCATACACACTACAAGAGGTCCCTAACACCATACCCAACACACAACAGCAACAACAACATCAGTTTTTATGAAATCACAAGTTTATGGTGTGGAGAAGTTACTTCACTTGATAATGTTCTTCCTTACCAAAGCTTCAATGGTTGCACACTCTCTCCTCCACCAACACTCCAAAACTCTCACTTCCTTCTCTCCTCCTTCCTAGAAACGATTTTGGTGAAGATGAGAAATGAAATTGTTGACTTATAGGTTCATTTGACCATATGAGATATATTTAAACCTTAGCCTTTGATCCTTGTGTGCACACGTATCTCGAGGTTTATCTCATGGACCACCTTGTCCTACTTGTCCCTCAAGTCACCATTGAGTGACTCAACAAGTTGACGCATTGTCTCTTGATGAGTTAATGCGTGTCTCGATGCACATCTAATGCATATTGTTTTATTTCACAACTTTAGGCACATTAATGTTCATCTTTGAATGTGACCACATTAGCCACTTATAAAACCAACATAAATTCACATTTACCTCAAATTAATTAAGCTTACCCCATAAGCCGCTACCTCGATCCCACGTCGACACGAGAATCGAGGTACGTCCCTTCTCGTCTCGATACCTATACACTCGTATAAATTTGACTTAATAGTCTGCACATATACGATACACTAGGCATACATCACAACAAATATAAAATATACATCGGCCCTTGCCTCGGTAAATGGACATATCACGGTGTGGGTCACACAGTACGGGTCATTGATCCTGTTTAGCGATTTTGGGCCGTTACAATTCTTCTCAACTAATGAAAATTTCGTCCTCGAAATTTAAAATTCGAACTAGGAGTTATACCTGACTCGAATAGGTAAGGAAACATATATCCCATATAGTCCTCCATTTCCCAAGTGAGTTCTGTATCATCGTGAAATTGCCACTTGACAAATACTTTTGCGATAGACTTGCCTCTCAAGTTCTGTACCAATCGATCTAAAATTTGCACAGGCTGCTTCTCATATGAAATATCCTCACTTAAATCTATCTGACTCAAATCTACAGTCGGACGATCACCTACTCTTGACTCGGCTAATCGAAGCATGGATATATGATAGACTGGATGAAGTCCTAATATTTGTGGAGGTAACTCATGCTCATACGCAACCTTTCCGACCCGTTTCTTAATCCTGAAAGGTCCGATAAATCTCGGTGCAAGTTTACCTTTCACACCGAACCTCTGAAGACCCTTCCGAGAGGAAACCTTTAAATATACAAAGGATCCCTCGGTGTATGTGAGATCACCGCGATATCTGTCCACATATTTTCGTTGTCCGTCTTGGGCTCCCTTGAGTTTCTGACGAATAAGTCGTACCTTCTATGTGTGATCAACAACAATCTTAAGCCCCATGGTCTCCCGATCCTCTGGCTCAGCCCAACACGATGGCGAGCGACACGGTCTACCATATAAAGCATCAAAAGGCTAATCTAATTTGTTATCTATCTTTATCAAATAGAAACTTCATAACAGAATAGATATAACGAGATAAATAAATAATTTCGAAAATTAATTATTTGCAATTTCGGTCCTCATCCAAATAATCACAAACATGTAATTGAATCATGAACTACTATCCCAATCGAACCTAATGGTGTCATGGATCACATAACACGAAACTCAATTCATTAAAATTATTCGAATTAACCTAACATGGTTACTAGCATGTACGAAACTAATTTCAATTAAATCACGAATATATGTATCATATACACAAAACATGATAATAAATCTCACAGAAAACTTATGTATATCACATATACATCAACTATTAACATGTTTTCAATCATATATCATGTATATATCGAAGAAAACATGCAATGAATTTAATGGAATCGAACTCGAAGGCTCGATACCACACTGTTGGGTTTTGGGGTTCATACGCGGCGGAGATTACAAAACAATTTTGACAAAAACCCCAACAGGATCCGAATCTAATTTCATTAAAAACGTTTAAACCAATAAAACTTAAACATACCTCGGTCACAAAATACATTTCTGAAGGTTGATCGATCTCTAAGGCGCTGGCAACGACGAACGCCCTCTATCAGCAGTCCACACACGAACGGCGGCCGAGATTCAAAGTGCTAGCTTCGAGAGAATACCAAACCTTTTTGTTTCTCTCCAAAACGATCCAGAGTGTACCAGAAACCCTAATTTATTTCTCAAACGAAAATAGAGTTTCGGCCTTTAATCTTTCCTATATGTGTTCTAACTTAAAGCGTCTATTTATACAACCCTTGTATATAGACGGTTAAGTAAATTACACATATACCCCTACTTAAAGAAGTTGAAAAATAAACCATATGTGAGTAAATACGAGAGCTAAACAAGTGATACGACACTTTAGGCTAAGTAGTAGTGATTTAGGTCGGTCGGCGGTGAAACGTGTCACCCCGACCCAATAATCATATAGCACAAGGACTCTAACCCAAGTGTTACCGGGGACTCTAACCCCGGTGTGTAGACCACCTCGGGGACTCAACCCGAGTGTCGTACGGTGTCCCGGGGACTCTAACCCCGGTGCGTAGACCACCTCGGGGACTACAACCCCGAGTGTCATACGGTGTCAAGTAACATGTGCGACATCCCCAGGGACTCTAACCCCGTGATTCGCGCACACCTCGATCGAGTACGGGACCTAAATGCAAAAACTACTTTTTAAATTTCAAGAAATACCAAGGATGGATTGTCAAGGCATAGGCACATCTACACACCTAAACAAATAAGGAATACAAGTCTTCTTCAACATTTATAAGATATTCACTAGCCTAATAGCATGCTATTTATCCTTCAATTCACATTTAAAACAACAAGAATAGACATAGCATGGAATGGAATCAATGAATTAAATCAAATGAATGGATATCATGCAAACTAGACTCATCAAATGAGCATAGACACAAAGAACACATGATATAAGAGTACAAAAGCAAATAGTCAAAAGGACTATGCAAGGATAATAATTAATAGGAATGAAATGCCAAGTAAAGTTGTCAATGGGTATACTCACAACAACAAAGTAAAGTCCTAGCTTTTTGCGGCCTCCCGATACACCAAGTCTTGTATTCGCTCTCCGTACCCTTTTCTTAGGTTCCCGAGTTTGGTGTCTCATTAGTTCAAGTATAGTGAGTTTATTGTGTATTCAAATTGGTTCAATAAACTTTATTTTATCTAAATATAATTTTCCCAATTTTTCGAGAATTTTTCCAAATTCTCTTTCATTTTTATTTTTATTTCTTGTTTGGGTCGGGTCGACCCAGACAGGTCGGACCGAGCCGGCTGGACGAAACAGGTCCAGGCTCGACCCATGGGCCGAGCCTGGCCCGTTCTGGGTCCGGCCCGATAAGGGGGGTGCACGCGCGCGATGCGCGTGTGCCTCCTTCTCCCGATCGGCTGGTTCGATCGGAGGAAGAAGAAAACTTTTTTTTTTTTTTGTTTGTTTTTCAAATCAGATGATGGGTTGGGGTGGCTCTCCACCCCGACCCGTGAAAGCAGATGGCGGGGAGGCACCCCTGCCATCACCATCATGATCGTAGGGTTCGGCCGTGGAGGTAGAACCCCGATACTCTGGCCACCCACTTGCCAACACCGAAACAACAACAACCACAACGACTCACCTCGATCCTTCCGCGCGTCACTTCTCCCTCCTCCTCCTCTCCTTTTCTTCTTCCTCGCTCTCGGTTTTTCTCCTGTTTTGGCCGATCGTTTGTGTTTGTGTTTTGTGTTTGCATGTGTGTTGTGTGTGTATGTGATGTAGGTGTAAGTGGGTAGGTGGGGGTGATAAGTGTAATACACCACAATGACGTTTATGTCACGAATTTTATCATATAAAATTCATTTTTCTGAACCATCTTAAAATCTCGCAAAACCATTCTTAGTGTGCGACCCAATAGGCTCATACAACGTTGGCAGTGTACCAAAACTCATATTTGGTATACAAGTCATAAGCGGCCTCTAGCAAGACATTATAACTACCCAAGTTGTACGAATATCAAATCGATACAACCTAATCAATAATGTATATAACATCATTTTGTCACACGATATCCTTTTTTTATCAAACATAAGGCATGGAATTGTCATCCAACATGTTCAATCGTACTAGTCTCGATCTCTAGGTAGACTGAAAACATCCAAGTGACATTGATCAATATCAATTCACTTAGACTAGGCCTTTTACGATCTAACACATCGAGGGATCCACTTTGGATATCTCTCTTTATATGAGAGAGACAAATTATATATTGATTACACAACTTCATCACATTGCTCACACAGTAACCAATCACAACCTTTATAATCGTCCGGTTAAAGACAACGTTTGATTGTGTCAAATCACTGTGTTCCTAATGTTGAAGTCTCTGGTAATCTCAAGTCAGAGGACCAAAAAATATATTTATCATGAGAAACAACTATGACTTAATCCATGTGATGTTCTCATAGCGGGTCGGTCCAGTACTTTGTTCCCTAACAAATACTCGTGATCTTGATTCGTATCCCTATACGTATAATCATCATATGATCATCAATCAAGACTCACACTAGTCTTAATTCATCATAGTTCCCAGTATAATGATCGACTAGGGACATTTATGATATTTCTATAAATACCCATGGATCTTATTATAATGTAAACATGCAAATTAATTATAATAAACAGCAAATGAAATCCTCTATTTTATTAACTAAAAGTATTCATAAAGACAGTTAATGGATTGACCTAGGGCACATGCCCCAACAAGAACAACATGATGCGAGATTACAAGTAGCAATGTCTACAAATAGACCAATAAATCAATAAGAGTGCATGAAATGAAAAATAGAATTCTCGCAGCTTTACTTACAATTCACACGCTTGTCCTAGCCTATCCGACCTTTCGACACTCCGAAATGTGTTCCAAAACTCATGAGATCTCCCCTTAGTTCCTTGGAGTTGTTTGATAAGTTTTAGAGTGAGTTTGAACCCATTTATTGTGTTTAAACCATGTTTGGACTTTACTGATTTTTGTACTAACAGAGGCAAATTAGCGCGCTACTTCACATATCTAGTGCGCTATGTGCAGCAGAACCCAGAATTTTGCATTTTGAATTATGGGTTTTTGCAACACATAGGCCTTGCTTTCGCCTTAGGGACCCTCATACACACTACAAGAGGTCCCTAACACCATACCCAACATACACAACAGCAACAACAACATCAATTTTTATGAAATAACAAGTTTATGGTGTGGAGAAGTTACCTCACTTGATGATGTTTTTTCCTTACCAAAGCTTCAATGGTTGCACACTCTCTCCTCCACCAACAACACTCTAGAATTCTCTTCCTTCTCTCCTCCTTCCTAGAAACGATTTTGGTGAAGATGAGAAATGAAATTGTTGACTTATAAGTTCATTTGACCATATGAGATATGTTTAAACCTTAGCCTTTGATCCTTGTGTGCACACGTATCTCGAGGTTTATCTCATGGACCACCTTGTCTCACTTGTCCCTCAAGTCACCATTGAGTGACTCAACAAGTTGACGCCTTGTCTCTTGATGAGTTAATGCGTGTCTCGATGCACATCTAATGCCTATTGTTTTATTTCACAACTTTAGGCACATTAATGTTCATATTTGAATGTGACCACATTAGGCACTTATAAAACCAACATAAATTCACATTTACCTCAAATTAATTAAGCTTACCCCATAAGCCGCTACCTCGGTCCCACGTCGATACACGACTCGAGGTACGTCGCTCGTCTCGATACCTATACACTCGTATAAAATTGATTTAATAGTCTACGCATATACAATATACTGGGCATACATCACAACAAATATAAAATATACCTCGGCCCTTGCCTCGGTAACTGGACATATCACAGAGTGGGTCCCACAATACGGGTCGTTGATCCTGTTTAAGGAATTAAACACGGTTAGCGATTTTGAGCCGTTACATTAAGCTAAGAAGATCAAAACCAAGGTGATCATCTTCATCTCTTTTCCATGAAAATGAGCTTCAAAATTTGGGTTTTGATTTAAAATGAGTTTCTTAGTTTGCTTACTGATTTTTTTGAGTCTCTTTATGAATGGAGAGTTCATTATGTTCACCAATTTAAGGATTTGAATATGATTTTTCAAATAGATTGTGTTCTTCAAGTTTCTTGATGCATGCATGTTAAATTTCTTGACCTAACCTCTGTAAATTGAGCATAACTCTCTCATAAGAGCTCCAAATGGGGCGGATCATACGCTGTTAGAAAACTTACTCAAAGATTTACATCTTTGTCTATGGAGAAATTTTAAAATTTAAAGTCCTTTTAACTAAAAAATGCTCCGCAATCAGGTAATTTAAATGCGATACGGGATTTTTAAAATGAATTTTGACAAGGCATAACTATTTCAATTCTTATCGTAATGAGCTCATCTTTTAATATGTTGTTATTGGATATGTTGGTTGCTTTTTGACCAAAATTACATTTTTGAAACTATAAATTGAGAGAAATGATTTTTACAAGATTGTTGGTCGGGTTTGATTCCAACTTGAGCTATTTTTGGTAGAAGTTCGATATCTCTTTCGTTTTAAATCGAAATTTTGCAATCCCAACCTTTTTGAAAATCTAAGAAATAGAGCAAAACCTTTTATGTTAAGTGTCTTCGAGGATTTGGAATTTATAATAGGCTAGTTTGCGCTGCAACATATAATCCCAAATCGAAAGTTGAAACTTTCTTTAATTTTTAAGGGGCTCTTGTGGGAAATGTAACTCTAAACTTAATTTAAACACCTTAAGTCACTCTAAAACACTGAAAATGGATCCCATGAGACTCGGGGACTATGGTACGGTAGTCGGGAGCATAGCGGGGTTGGACCGAGGTGTTAGCAGGGTTTCGAAGTGCGATTTAAGGTGCGTAAATCCCTTAAGAAACACATTTTGAGTATTTAATTGTTTCAATTGTGCTATCTTGTATTCTTTGTTTTTCATTATCCATGTTCTATCATTGCTTTGATTTGGTATAACGTTCGATAGTTTTGTTCGTTGTCGGGGTCTATTCAGATGTTGTGTTGTACAAGCTCTAGTACGCTAGACCATAGCACGTGTCACTTGCACCCTCAGTGAATGGCAACCCGAGCTGCTGACCTCATTGGTGCACGTGTTCGGTGGGTTGTGATACGGACCGATCCTTCTCTAGTAGTCCGGATATGAGCCAGCATGGTACGGGCCGCTGAGATCATTTTGATTGACGAAGTATGGTCTAGTTTGCTACGTTTGAAACAATTATTTGGTTTTTATTAGTGTTAGTTATGCATGCGATTATTTTACAATTGCTTGTTTATTTCCGCATGTTTATTTAACATTATTCTTGGCTTCTCTATTATTGAATGCTTGGTGGTTTTCATTTGGGATCTTACTCACTGGACTCGTCATCTGTTTTATTGTGATGACTGAGTGTAGATCCTAGTACCAGTAAGGGCAAGGAGGTCTTAGGCGAATATCTCTGATTGCCTACAGTCCGGGACTGTCTAGCGCGTGTTCATTTTGATATTTAGTTACTTTTTGGGTTATTTGAGACTTGATAGACACTGTACATGTATATATTTACTTTTCACATAGTATGTTTTCCTCTGATATACAATGTATTCAATTCCGGGTTTTCCATAGTAGGACCGATGCTCTACAAAACTTAGAAGTTAATGAAAATCCATGTTTATATACTTTAAGACTTTCGCTGTAAATTTATTAGTTACTTACTTGCAAACTCTACATGGCATACTTGTAACTAAATGAATATCTTGAATAATTGGCAAATAATACAGAGAATGTGATGACTAGCACGCACATCGAGCAACATTGATGTGACAATAGATGTCAACAATGTTGCGGGACCCGCGTAGCAGCCCACCCGGCGGCCTCCAGGCGCGGGGCCCCTCACAGACACCAAAGAAAGCAAACATCACATTAAAAAGAATTACAACATCTAAAAATGTTTTTATAATCTATGTTGTTAAAACTTATTTAATATATAATCAATATGCAATAAAATTATCTGTAATCAAAAAATTAATGTGTGATGATTTATAAATTTAATAAAGTTTTTTGTTTTATAATATTTAATCAATCATTAATTATTATTTTTTGTCATAAACAATATTTAGTTATATACTTATATGTCAATTTAAAATTTAATGATTTTTGACAATGTATTGTATAACCACATTATTAACTGTTGGAAAAGATCATTTTCTTTTAGTTAAATTAATGACTAGGCTACATAGGTCTAGCTTAAGGGAGCTTAAAATCCTATGTGCATGTCTTGTCCCATGTCAGACCCTAAAAATAGTACTAGACAAAGAGAGACCCGAAAACAAATGAGTTTCAATGGGTAATTTAAATTTTGATGAGCTTTAAATCAAAAGTTAAAAACATATGATGGGCCTTATGTAAAGAAAGCTCATTTTATCTCGGACTCCTGTATGTCTTCAACTATGTCTATTATAATTGATTCATCAGATTTTTTACATTGATTTGAAGATTTGCATAATCTATATTCGACACTTCCAACTAAACAAAAAACACTATAAATAACACGAATATTTTAGCATCAAATCTTGACCCATTACTTCTGTAACGGCCCGAATTTACTTCACCGCTATTAATGACATGGTTGCAAATGTGGCCGACAGCTCAAACGCTTGTGGGACCCGCAGTTAAGCTAGGGCGCGCTTAGAGTTAGGTAAATAAATTTTTGTGTGCTTGATTTGTCTAATTTGCGATGTTTATGTTGAAATAGAGTAAACGGCATCACGGTGTGTGTACTTATGTTCCGTTTGACGTGCGAGACTGTGTGATAAGTATTCGCCTCGATATGCGTATCGATGCGGGTATCGGGTAGGCTAAAAGATTAAATACTAAGCCAGGGGAAATAATACACACACGAAATGAATAAAATGGGTTAAATAATTAATATGTAATTCATATTTGATGGTTAGGGTAATGGTAGAACGTGTATGTCGTGATTTGGGACGCGAAATCGGGCGTCGAAACACCCGAGAGGCAACTTATTAGGTTAAGTACAAGGGAGAGTGTGCCATTGGAGTCACTTTAGGAGTCATTAGAGGTTGGAAAATGGAGCAAAAAATGCCCATTAGATGGTATTAAGATGCACATGTGAGGAGAGATCATGTGAGAGTATAAAAAGTCAAATTGGCTTTCTTTTCACCACCTTTTCTCTTTATCTCACAAGAAATCCGAAAATTGAGAAGCAAAAACAAGGGTTTGGAGCTACAAATTTGATGATTTGAAAATCTTGGAGTGGTTAATTCATCAAAGCAAGGTAAGATTCACTATCACCTCAACTTTCTTTATCTTTTGGTACCATTTTTGGGGTGTTTGAATGAATCCAATATGGATGGTTATGGGGCTGTTTTGGTGGCTGTTTTAGTGAGTTTTTGATGCCATGAAACTTGAGTAATATAGGTTGTTGTTGAAGTTGTGGAGTTTTATCGGGGTTTCGTCAAGTTTTGTCAGGGTTTAGGTTTCGATTCGGCCAATTGGAGGCCTATCTCGGGGATCGATACCAGACATAATATGAATTAATATGATTGATTTGATACTCTAATGTGAATTTAGGAAATTTCAAAGTTTGAGAAATTGACAAATTAACGAATATTAGGTATTTGGATTTGATCGACGGGTGTTGGGGCACGCATTTGAAGGCGTGGAGGTTTGCTTTTGTATTTGTGGAGCGCGGTTTGAGGTGTGTAGTATCCCAACTGAAATTTCTTGAGCATTTACTTACTTTGGCTTTTGAATTCAAATTATGTATTTCAATACTCTATTCTTGGCTTTAGTTTAAATGGACGGACGTTGAGGCTTTCCTTCCTAACCATTCCTGTGTATATGTCCACTAAGTCATAACACGTGTGTCAGGGATCTCGGTGAATAGTTCAACCCGAGAGTCACGTCGGGGCACGTGTAGGTGCGTCGTAGGTTCTACGCCGACCATGTAGCGGATCCAGATATTGACCTTGCTTGAGTGGTACTCGCATGCAGTATTCTGTGGAGAGTTCAAAGTATGGCACTAGTCTGACCCTAGGCTCTAAGAACACACTTTGAGTTTTCACTATTACTTATTCATGCGATGATCACAGTTGACTGTATTTATTTCCGCATGTTTATTTAATAGTTTTGTTTAAATTTCAGTATTTACTTTCAGTATTGCTCACTTAATTTCCTTGGGAATACTCACTTTGGACTCGTCATCTGCCTTATGTGATGGCTTGAGTGCAGATCTGAGTACGAGTCGTGGCAAGGGCAAGCGTGCATAATACATGTGATTCAGAGCTATTGAGCCATACTTATACGTTAATATTATATATATTTTGTTTTTATTTTGGGGATTTGGGATTGTGAGACACTTCAGGACCCTATATTTTTGATATTTTGAAACCTTTGAGGTGTATTCTTGATATATGATGGCATATGAGTTTTCCACACTAGGTATCCGAGTTAAAAGCATGACTTTGATGTTTAATATTTTATTTTGTCATGTTTAAAGACTTTCGCTGTGGTTTATTAAGGATTGAAACAACATTCTAACAGATGACTTGAGTTCATTAACAATTTAAACAGTAAATTATTGTTCATTGAGGTTAATAATAATTAAATGGTGGATGAGATTGTATGTGGGACACACCTGGCGCTGGTAGGCCAGGTTGTGGGCCCGCATTAGCCCCCGTGGCGGTTCATTTGAAAAATGAGCTACATTTTGGTATCGGAGCAAGATCGGTAAACCTCGGAGAATTGAAAGTTAACTTTGATACGGTTACATTTGTGGTATAATTTGAGGATAAACCTGATGAATAAACTTTAGATGTGGAAACCCAAAGGAATTGCTTAGAGTCCTAGTTGGGAAGTGATGTGAGCTGGGTAGAAATTAGGGATATACGTGTTATGTTTTTTTGTTGTATATCACATACGATACATGTATATTTGTACTGAGGCTGATTAGACGCACATTCTTCGATGCAAATACCGATGGACGGGCAACCTCCGGATATTATTAAGCCTGAGGTCGGGGTTACCAGTGATCCGACTAGGCAGACTTTGACGTTGGAGTCACTGCACGGACTGTGGAGGATGAGAATAACGAATAAGAATCACCTCAACAAGTTGAAGGAGTCCGGATGTGCCCAAAATAAATCTCACAACATTCGTTTCAGTGTCCCTCATATGCCACGATAAATACATATGGTTCTCCAATAAGTGTAAGAGTTGTTGCATTTGACTTCTCCCACCTGCATCTTTAATTCGATTCATTTGTCGTGCATTGTATATTGTCCGCAATGTTGAAGCATTATTCGCATCCCTTTGCCTCAAAGTATTCAAGATCTGACGAGGCTTAACATTGCCTTTGCTTATCGATCTAAAATAACAGTCTCATCCTCATTCAATCTTCCTGCGAATGAGTGACCTTTCAAGTATTTCGCAGTGTCATGGTTGTGCTTGCCACTTACAACCCTCACATACCAATTTGAGTCCGGGAATTCCTTGATCTCGATAAGAAAATGGCATTGACATTTTTTGGTACCGGTGACGGGCCTTGTGTTGTCCTCATCTTTGTAACGACCCGGAAGCGCAGAAGGCCTCATGGTGCCGTCAGAGACTATCCGAAGCGCCCATGGGACCTCTTGGATATTCCCCCCTCCCATGACTCGGGCAGGAGCCCCAGGGACACAAGTACTCGGGCTCGTCGAGTTGTGTACCACCGAGCTGTCTTGGCTCGGTGGTACACAACTCGATGAGCACGAGTACTGTGTCCCTAGTGGCTCTCGGGTTCTGCCCGAGTCATGGGGAGGGGGAATATCCAAGAGGTCCCATGGGCGTTCTGGATGTGGCGATTGCACCATGAGGCCTTCTGCAGCTCTCGGGTCGTTACAAAAAGAGGCACCTTTTGTTGGGATACACGACCCGCCGCAAGCTGCTGGAGTCCCCGAAAGATGTAGGTAACGGGGCCAATATCGGCCACACCCATACATCCCTCCCTCGCCTCCCGCGGTTCGAACCCGCGCCTCGAGGGATAAAGGCGTAGGCTCATGGGCCGTGTACCAACCGAGGCGAGAACAAAGTGTGTACTCGTCCGTCGGACTAAAGCGTACTTCGGACCCCGGGATCCTTTCGGTGGGTGCCCCACTTCCTTTCACTGGTTCCTCGCGGGCTTAACCGACACGTGCACCCTTACATCGGGTCGCAATTCACCGAATGCCCGATCACACGTGCTACGACATAGTGTGTCATAAGTACACAACGAACAGTGGGAGTAACTCGACCACCAACCCAAACATATCACGGAATAGAATACAATAACAAGGAATAGAAAATCAACGATGAAAGTGTAAACCCTCGGTGACTTTCGAGATGAAATCTTACGTCTTGTACTCTCCATCTTGCTTTTTGTGATGGTCGAGTGCGAGATCTAGTGCTAGTAGAGCAAGGGTATTTTGGGCGACTTTATCTCGATTGCCCGCGGTCGAGGACCTACTAGTACGTGTGGTTTTGATATTTTGTTTTACTTTTGGGTATTGGGAGGCAGGATAGACACTGCATCTTGGTATATATTCTTGCTTAGTATTGTCGTCTATATACAGATCTTGTTCCGGGTTTTCCATGATAGGTGTTGCTCTTAAATTGATGCTCATTTTGATGATAAATTTAATTGTTTTACTTGTTTTTAAATTTAAGACTTCGCATTTGTTTTGTTTTTAATGCCATAAAAAAAAATGATTAAGCTGTTGAGCTAAATTGATTACGAAATGAGCTTAACATGCATAATGAGTAGTTATGATGTAACAAGGGACGTTGAGTGGCGCATGGGACCCGATAGGTCAAGGATCCGACGGGATGTTGGGACCGCGCCTCCCCAGCGTGGCGACCTCGGGTTTCGGGGCCGTTACATCTTCCTCTCTGTTTGTCACATTTTGTGATATTTTACCAAGTAATTTTGCTTTAGCAACCACAACTATTTGGGAATCACCCTTATATGTCCCGAATCTCTTACATGCAATTGCTACTCTTCCCCTACGACCATTCCATCCGGCATCAAGATTTTTTCGTAACTAATACAAACTTCATAGCATGACCTGTAGCTTGAACTTAAGCGACAACCTCAGCTCTAGTTTCAAAATGTACTTCCTGTGTAAAAAGATTAAAGAAGTCTTCAAAGCCACTTGCAAATGACACACTTCTTGATGGTGCACCCGACGACGATACATAATTCTGTAAAAGAAATGACGAAATTCGTAAGAATTCAGAATCACAACGAAAAAATACTTGAAATTTGTAAGTTTCGGTAATGCAGGTCTGATACATAATGCAATGTGTCGGGATGGGGTGAACGAGACTCAACCGAAAGGCTCGGACCAATGTCAACCGAAACTTGTCACTATGTATTGATTAATACTATCCGAGACTACATCTTCAGGCTCTGTTGCCATTCTCCGAGACTTATTGAAAAATCTCGGTACTGTGTAGCCGAAACGATCATGTTGTCTCTATTTATCTGTGATTTGAAACCCTAACACCTTCGAATGTACAAAACTCACCTCCAAATGTCTCACATCGTCTCCAGTTATGTCTTGGGCATTTATTGTACACTAAACACACACGAATCGCGCCGAAACCTACATATCAAGAGGCACGAATGCATCAATCAAAAATCATTTCTATCACACCAACACACACTACATACCCATGCATAAAACCATTGAAAAACAACAACAAATAAGTACATACAAACCTTGTACGCACTCTTTGACTGAAGAACGTCGCGTCCGATCGTCGTCGAAGATAACGAAACGGTTGGAGTTGTTATTCTCCAATGAAAAATGTGGTGGGGTACCCAAACAAACTGTTTTTCTTCTTCAGTTGTGTAGAAGGACATATTAGTTATTTCATGTGGTGTTAGAATTAAATGGGGTTCCCTGAGTAATGACTGGGGTGCACATAGCGCAACCCTTAAATAAAGTATTTCTGTTTCCGGAATGAAGATTGGAGAGTTGTCCTGGATGGAAAGGGTGCGAGGAAGCCTCGATCTCTCTATCAGGTTAAGAAAACCTCTTAAATCCGGCAGGATTCGATCCTAGACTTTATTTATTTATTTTTATCAGATTGGTATCACCTGTATTTGTATGCATTGTGAATCTGTGGTTGCTTTTCTCTCTTTCTGATTTTTAACATTTGGATTGTTTTAGATCGGTTCCCGGGAAACTGATCACGAAGATGGGTACTAGGGCTTGAACCGCCTTCAGGGTCTATCTATATACGCCGCAATTATTTCGGTTGTCTCGGAAGGGTTGCTTTTTTTTTTTTTTTTTTTTGTTCTGGGTTTTGGCGGATCGTTGTAGAAGGAGTCCCAGATCTACCTTTTTATCAAGAAGTCGCGGTTTTGGATTTCTCCAATTTTTCAGGGGTCATTTTACTGTTTGCCCTTGCTAACTTATTCTTAGGGTTTCCTTTTTCAATTCTGGAACTCGTGAAGTTGGGGAATTTGGTAATCGGAAGAATTGACGGTTGTGTTGGTCCTTTGTGGATGCTTGTGTTGGCTGCGATATTTCAATATTTGGAGGAAGTTTAGATTACTAACCATTTGGTGAAAGAGAATGGAACGAGAGTCCTTGCTTCTCCGTGAGGGAGACGGAGATAAGTTGCATCTTGTCGGCGAGTCCAGCACCGAGGAAGGCTATTTCTGTGCATCCATGGAGATGGACGAGAATGGAACTGCAAGTCCTAAACATGTTCCTGAATCTCTGGCATCCGATACCGGGGAAGGAAGCAATGTAATCTTTTCTAGGGAAGCACCCCTTCTTAGCAAGGAACCAAGAACCTCCGGGGGCTGTTGTAGTTGTAGTAGTGCTAAAAAGCTCAAGTCTAGGGCTTGCTTGGCTGATTTTGATCTCCGCAAAAAGGAAAAAATTGGGTGTGATAAGAAGCTCAGCAGACATGAGAGGATCGAGTTGGGCCGAATGTTTCAGAATGCCTTGAGCTCTCATGATTGGGAACTTGCAGAGAACCTGATCTTTTTGGCAGATCCACAGACACTGAACGATGCTTTGTGCATGTCATTGGACTCTATCTGGTTCCTTACTACACAAGAAGAGCTTCGTGGTGTAACGGGGTTGATCAAGAAGATCATTTCAAATGGTGCATACGACTTTACAAGAGCAGCACTTAGGACATCGTTTCTTGCTTCATGCGTCTCTGCGTGTCAAAGCCGAACAATGAGTTTATCAGATACAGTGACTGTCATGGCACAAAGGTAAGTGTATTATGTATACGGGTTCTCTCAAACCAAACTATTAATGTTTGATTTAACTCGTGGTTCCTTTCGGAGTGAGATTTTGTAAGCTTTCCAGGTCATATTAGTATTTCTTACTTGCGAAACCTTCATTCGGTGTATTAATTTGCCTGACAAAATTAAGTGTAGTCTTTAAGGGACACATGGATAGATGTCTAAGTTTTTTTTTTAAATAATTATTATTATTTGAAGGTTAATAAATTTCAATTTAGCGTGATTGTTTTGCTATCTTGTATCATTTTCTTTTGATTTAGTTCTAATGCGAGGAAACTTCGACATAACACAAGTATGGAAAACTTGAACTCTCATACCTCTCATGTACAGTTTATAGGAGAATAAATTGCTATAAAAATGTTAAAAATAATATTGACCATCCAAGTAGGAGACAAGAATGAACAATCATCTGATCTAACTCTACCTTTTCTTGAAGAAAAACAAATGAGGTTGCTCTATGCACTAGAAATACTATGTGAGTTGATGTTTGCATTATTATTTCTTATCATTTCAGGTTGCACGAACGCCTCCAGGAATGCAATGGAGATGAGGTTTTGAAAGCAGAAGCAAGTGCCAAGGTCCAAAAGTTCACCGAATGGGCTTTGAAATGCATTGGGTTTCACTCCCGTTGCCAAGGGAATCTGGATAAAGTGACCCACAGCTCAGCAATTGAGATCCAACTACAATTATCAGCATTCAAGACATTTCTGGATCTTGCTGGTAATCAACTTACTGGAAAGGACTTCACGGAGTCCTTTGATGCGGCATGCTTTCCTCTCACTCTTTTCTCTAGCTCATTTGATCCTGGATGGGCTTCTGGTATTTCTGCTACTGTAATCCAAGGCTTGTTGGGAATGTTGGTAGAGGGTGGTGCAGACAATGTCAACCAATGCTTTCTTGAAGCCTCACGTTTTGGGAGCACAGAGCTTGTGCGCATTTTGTTGCAGGTATAATCTTTAAAGTTTTTTTCCTAGTGTATTTAGTTGTTCCGATTCAGTTACACGTGAGTCGTGCAAATTTAGTTGCTCATGGACCATACCTTACTTGAACAACAATCTTTTATGAGGATAGTGAATTCTTGTTTGGCGCTTCTTAAATTTTTCTTGCATGCATTGTTGATTTTCACGCATAAAGAGCTCTTTGAAAATGACCTCCAATGAAAAGTCAATTTTTGAAGTCTTCTACTAAAGGCTGCAAAGCAAATATTTAAGTAGCGTGTTACTTAGTTCATGTTTCTCATTTGTTCTATGAACTATTTTGGCATTTGGTTCGTAATCAACATTATTAGGGTTTCTAGCAGAGTGTGATAATAAAATAAGTATCTCCAAAAGGCTTGAGAGGTGGGAGATAGCCTCTTTATCCAAAGGAGATTAGTTGCGTCTCATTCACTTAATATGTCTACTCAGCTCACAAAACATTAATCCATATCATGATCACATACATTGTGTCTTTGAAGGTTGAAGAAGATTCAAGACTTTCTTTGGTTGAGTATGAAAACAGAGAGACATAGGAACATGTTTAAATGTGGAACCGTTCCAAAACCTCTTTCGAAAGTGGGAGTACGCCTTAGCCTTAATGAACAAGACACTTTTGTCTTAGTGGGTTAGGAAAATTCCTTAGGAGAGAATCTCTCTAGACCAAAGTCTTCCAGTGAATTGGCTTGCTAGAGATTAATATTTAATACAACAACAACAACAACAACAACAACATAGCCTCAATCCCAATTGGGGTCGGCTACATGGATCAAACTTTTCCATTGTGTTCGATTAAGTGCAATTGATGGTGAGCTTTCCAAACCATTCAAATCCCTCCTTATTAATGCATCCCATGTTAACTTTGGTCTACCCCTACCTCGTTGAATTTCTACAGTTTCTATTGAGTCAAGTTTTTTAGTGGGGGCATTTGTAGGCTGTCTTTGCAAGTGACCAAACCACCGCAACCGCCATTCCCTAATCTTTGTATCAATTGGTGCTACTCTTACTTGTATTTGAATTTCTATATTTCTTATTCTATCTTTACGAGTTTTACCATACATCCACCTAAGCATCCTCACTTCTGCTACGTTCATTTTATGTAATTGTTGTTGCTTTACCGCCCAACATTCACTACCATAGAGCATAGCTGGCCTAATCGCGGTCCTATAAAATTTTCCTTTTAACTTAATAGGAACATTTCGATCACAAATCGCCCCTGGTGCACTCCGCCATTTCTTCCATCCAACTTGAATTCTATGTGTGACATCATTCTCAATATTACCATCATTTTGTATGATTGATCCTAGATATCTAAAGTGGTTCACCTTAGGAACTTCTACTTCCCCTAATTTTACCACTCCATCATCTTGATGTCTAGTGTTTCTAAACTCACAGTTCATGTATTCAGCAGTTTTCGTCATACTCAACTTAAAGCCTTTAGATTCTAATGTATTCCTCCAGAGTTCTAGTTTCTTATTCACTCCATTTTTTTTTCATCCACTTAGACAATATCATCTGCAAATATCATACACCATGATATATCCTCTTGAATATGCCTAGTTAATTCATCAATAACTAAAGTAAATAGATATGGACTTAAAGCCGATCCTTGATGTAGTGCTATCGTAATGGGGAGATTAACGTCTTAGCTTTGATAAGACACTTTTGATGTAGCATCCCCTATCCCGATTAGGGTGATACCTGACCTGAAACCCTAATTAAGCCTTGAACACTAGCCAGACTTATCTAGAGCCAGCAGCCTGTCTTCAACACCTGATAAACATAACCTCTATATCTCGAAGTATCGAATAAAAGAAATAGAATACGCAACAAAAATTAAAACCTTTATCAATAATTCAAAAGATATACAAAATTACCGGGGATTAATTAGGGTTTTAGGCCAGGTATCGCCCTAATTAGGATAGGGGATGCTACATTTGGCCTAGTGGGTTTGAAAGATACCTTTGGAGAGAATCTCTCATGACCAAAATGTTCCAGTGATTTGGCTTGCTTGAGATTTATAATGACTTGATAATAGCAACCCAGTTGTCTTCCTATAATGCTTGGAGGTAAATCTCATCTTTTTTTAATGTTTAACCAATTTACTATTTTGACCCATGGAATGGAGAATATCAGATTTTAGTAGGACCATTTTTGTGGAAATAGAGCTTGTAGTTAATCTTTATCTTCTCCTTACCTTTATGCTCTCGCCTCCTTACGTTTGTTCCATTGCAACATTTATCATCAACTTTTGCATAGTTCTTTTTTAGACTTTCACGTTGCATGAGCTCTAACAAAGAGAACAAAACATCTAATCATTCTATTCCATTTGGAGGTTCGCATTTTCCCTTTTGGGGAAGATAGAATTCCTTGTTTTCTTAAGTACTTGAGTTCTTTTTATTGCCTTTTTTTTTTCCTCTTACGAAGATTGTTGGCAGTCCCACTCTTTCTCCCTGCTTTTTATTTGATTTCTCATACCTTTTTGTTAGCATTCATAGTCTCGACTCGCTTATTTGTGCGATTTCATGTACAAAGCTCTCATACCTTTTTGTTAGCGTTCATAGTCTCGACTTACATTTATAGATCAATAATATGTGTACACGGATAGCTATTATTGTACCTATAAATGTAAGTCAAGACTATGAGTGCTAACAAGAAGGTCACTAACAAGTAAGGGTCATCAACACCTTTGATTAGCAACTATTATTGCATCTTAAAATATTTGAATAAAATTAAACAAAGTTATAGATAGGGCCACCTTAATTCCCAATCAACATGAACATGAGACATTTATAGTGAGCTTTTTAATTTGACATATAATGAAGATATTGGCGTGCAAGATTATAATATTGGTCATATAACTGATATTCTTGACAAGAAGTTGTACAACCTATGTATATGTTTTTTAATATTATGGAAAAATAAAAGGTCTTTTAAAAAAAAATTATAGATCATGAAAGGACGTCAAGATTCATGTCAGAATTCTTAAATTCTTCCTAATAAAAGGTAAAAAAATTTAATGTAAAAAAATAAAAAATTCTAGCTCCAAATTTATGTGACCTGCAAAGTAAATCCTAAAAAATAATGACAAGATAGTTAAACGGAACCTCACACACTGGGTGCTTTCTCATTAAATTTACTTTCAATTTGTAGCATTTGACCATATCTTGTCTATTACCCCATTAGAGATGAAGCTTATTGATAGAATCCTTAAATCTTATTGCTTAATCGACAAGCGAAACAACAAGAAAAGCCAATAAAACCTTGAGAAAAGTCACAAGACTCTCTTAGCCCAAACCAAGGTTTCAAAAATCGACAAACTTCGCCGAATTCTGGTGGAAGTTTGCCGATAATGAAAATGGGGTAGCAGTTGATGTTTTCCATCGAAATCATTAAAAAAGAGACAAAGAAAATGCAAGAATTTGAAGAGGTCAACGAAGTTTTCGGGGAAGTTACCAAAGTTTTTGGAGAAGCTATCGAAGTTACTTCTAAATGAAATAAAATTTGAAAATTAACTTCTTTTCACATCAAGTAGCAAATAGGGTCAAAACTTATGATATAAAGCAATATAAAAACAAATATTAATGTCGCGGGTGTTGTGAATTGGGTTTTTTTGCAAAATAAATATTTTAAACAATTGTGTTGTGATTATTTTTTTTAGTCAAATGGAGGCGATACTCCTGTAATTATATATATAACTTCTGTTACATTGGTGAATGGGCCCTAACTATATATATGAAAGCTATACAAAAGACCAAAAAAGGGCCATCCAACAATTGTGGCCTGTACAAAAAACAAAAAACGCCACTTCATGGCAAGTCAAAAACCATGCCCAAAACATCACCATGTGTTCAAACAACATACAACAAACCACCCGATCCCATGGGGTATAAGTGCCCATCACGAGCGTGGGTGAAACCCTCAGAGACGTTGGGACATAATTAGGCTCAGCTTGTCCCCAATAAACTCCACCACCCCCTTCCAACCATATGTAGTGTCCCCAATTAAGACACACCAACCACCACTTACTCCTCATATTTGCATTTACTTCAGTCCGCCCCTCACCATTAGCCAAGATTGGAATTTCATTATTAATGTATGATTAAGTATATTTCTAACATCTTTAAGGAAATATTTAAGTTTTCTAGCATTTAAAGTGAAATTCCATAAACTTCCATACACCGGCGAATTTTTGTAAAACTTCGCTCGTGGAAGTTAACTTCCTCGAATAACTTCTGAATTTTAAGTGAGCGAAGCTTAATGCGAAGTTGAAGTTTCAAACTTTGGCCCAAATTCATGAGTTCCCAAATTACAATCAAGGCAACAAGATTCGTTTCTCTACCACATCACATCTATTTATACTACAACTCCAAAATACTTACTAACTTCCCTTGTAACTAACTTGAACTCACACCTACATTGTTGTTCTGGTACCCTTAACTCCTTATTGATATGGGTCTTATCACTTATTTGAATAATTTTCTTGGGTTGCTCAGCCTTATTATGGCATAAACAAATTTCTTTATCTTGTAAATTTTCTTTTCTTTGAGAAAGATCGTGTACTAATAATGAAATTACAAAATTTAGGAGAAATATTAGTCCTCTACATAAACAAAAACCCCATTATCCAAAAAACAACATAGTTTTGTACGAAGTAAACTGATACCAACTCAACCTAGAAATGTATATGGAATTGGAAAATGATGGTGTGCCTCAGCATGGGCATGCACCTCGTTAATGCCCTTGATTCTCAGGGCGCGGATGGATCCCGAGGTGTATCAAGGGCGGTCGACGAGTGTCTATGACTTGCGTGGTCGTTCTAAGGCACACTATCATTTCTTGTAAATTTTCTTTTCCTATGAGATTGCGATAACGCCCTGCCCTTGATTCTGATAGAATGACTTGCGTGGTCGTTCTAAGGCACACTATCATTTCCCTATGAGATTACTGATAACGCCCTTGATAGAAAGAGGGGGTCGCTTCAGCCTTTTTATTGATAAACCAAATGAGAAGGGGAATTCACACTCTAGAGTGGGGATACCTTAAACCCAAAGATGGAGAGAATCTTTCATCTCTATCCAAATGAACAACTTCACACTTTTCAAGATGACCCAAACAAATGGCAGTACTGTACTTATACTCACCCATACCAAACCCCACTCCTTCGTACATACAGCAGCACACTACACACACCTACTTACTCGTCAGGTCACACACCTCCCACATGCTACTCACGTTAGTTAAACTGCCTTGGTGGGCCCACCTTGAGCTGATTTATTGCCAGCCTAGATGGGCAATGATCCATTGTTCTTCAGCTTCTTCATGTTGTATACTTTCTGAATGGGAGGGCACCCACGGATGCTATCAGTACTTGCCCCGTGGACATCCACCTTGTCCTCAAGGTGGAAAGCTGGAAAGGACTTGTTAACGTAACAGGACGAGCTCCCAAGAAGCCTCAGATGGTGGATCACACATTTGGTCAATACCTCGGGACCAGCTGAAAATGGTCGATAGGCAATGACGGACTCGGGCTTCACAGGGGCATTTAAAGAGTCGAGTGGAAAGGGAGGCAACATTGGAGAAACTAGGGAGGAACCCATAGCCCAACAGAGTAGGAAGACAAGAAAAACATGATGCACTGAGGAAGAAGAGGGTCGTTTCAATTTATAGGCAATTGGACTAATGCGAGACAACACGCTATAGGGACCAAAATATAGAGGGCTCGACTTCATGTTGGAGCGATGCACCATTGTGGATTGACGGTAAGGTCGAAGTTTCAAATACACCAAATCACCCACATCAAACATAGATTCGCGACGGCTCTGGTCTGCTTGCTGTTTCATCCGATTTCGAGCTAGCATTAATTGAGCACAAAGTTCTTGAAGGGTCAAGTCCCGAGCTCTCAACATGGAGTCCAGATCCATTTGGGCAGAAGAATTAGTGATGTCGTAATGGACGAGGGGAGGAGGATCTCTTCCATAAACGACTTTGAAGGGAGAGCACTTTAAAGAAGAGTGAAAGGTGGTATTTGTACCAGAATTTTGCCAAGTGAAGCCAATCTACCATAACTTGGGGCGTTAACTGATGAAACAACGCAGGTAAGTCTCGAGGCATCGATTAACCACTTCCGTTTGTCCGTCACTATGTGGGTGATAAGCGAACTACGGTTGAGTTGAGTGTTTTGGAGGCGGAACAACTCATTTCAAAAATAACAACTCATTTCAAAAATGGCTTACAAAGATCTTATCACGATCCGAAACCATGGTGCGAGGAAATCCATGTAGGCGTACCACTCCCATCAGCGTCGACTACTGTTTTGGCAGAGAAGGGGTGTTTAAAGGGGAGAAAGTGGGCATACTTGCTAAGTCTATTAACGACCACCAAAATAGAATTGAACCCACGGGAAACCGGCATACCTTTGATGAAGTCGAGAAAGATATCCTCCCATATTGCCGTAGGGATGGGAAGAGGTTGAAGAAGACCCGCCGGGGCCAAGGTTTCTTACTTGTGACTCTGGCACACAACACAGGCTGCCACATACCTTTTAATGTCACTCTTCATACTGACCCAAAATAACTTCGAAGCAATACAAATATAAATCTTCAAGAACCCCACTCTTGAGCCGATTCGTCATACAACAACACGCCACACCAACCTTTTATATATGAGGAACAAACACGTGTCCTGATTAGAACAGTGTACCATATACAATTACAAATACCTCAACAATAAAACTGTGACATAGTAAAACTGTAAAAACATTACAGGACAAGTAAAACTAATGATTTACTCTAATATCCCCCTTCAAACTCGGAGGGTGAGAACGAACTCCAAGTTTGCTCCTCAAGAAATCAAACCGAGTAAATGTGAAAGGCTTGGTGAAGATATCTGCAATCTGATTAGATGTCGGGACATGGTTGACCGCAAGTCGTCTAGATAATACCTTGTCGCGAACAAAATGTATATCAAGCTCGATGTGTTTCGTCCTAGCATGGTAAATGGATTCTTCACCAAAGCAATCGCACTCATATTGTCGCACCACACAGTAGGAGCAACTGTCACATGTAGAAACAACTCAGATAACAAAGATGAAACAGCTCAGATAACAAAGATTTCAGCCAAGAAATCTCAGCTGTCACACGAGCTAATGCCCTGTATTCAGACTCAGTAGATGACCTAGCCACTACTGCCTGCTTCTTAGACTGCCAAGATGCAAGATTTGGACCCAAGAACACCGCATAACCAGCAACAGATCGCCTATCATAAGGACTAGCTGCCCAATCAGCATATGAAAAACTTGTAACAAACAGGTGTTCTCCTGGTCTGAAACAAATGCCCATATCAACAGTTCCTTTAACATATCTCAACGCTCTCTTTAAGGCTTACCAATGTGTGATGGTAGGATATTGTTGATATTGACTTAATCGGTTTACAATATAGGAAATGTCTGGTCGTGTGTTGACCAAGTATTGTAACCCCCTAAGTAGGCTTCTAAACATAGTAAGGTCATGGAAAGAAGGACCACCATCTGCATAGATCGGTTTCCTAGTGGAGAATGGGGTGTCAATGACTTTAGCATTTGACATACCACCACGATGTAGAACCTAGTTTATATAAGCTGATTGTGTAAGATAAAGACCACTCTTATCTCTTCGAGCTTCCATTCCCAAAAATAAACTCAGTTCACCAATATCCTTAAAAGCAAAACTACTATTCAACCTAGGTATGAAAGACTGAATAGTAGTTGGATGTGAACCAATGACAATGATATCATCAACATACGCCAAAATATACAACACAGTAGACTGATCTCGAAAAACAAACAGAGAATTATCAGCCTGAGAATTCTGAAAGCCCCAAGAGACAAGAGTGGACCTGAGCTTATCAAACCATGCCCTGGGAGCCTGACTTAACCCTTAGAGTGCCTTATGTAGTTTGCACACATGAGAAGGACATTGGGGGTTTATAAAACCAGATGGTTGATTAGCGAACACCTTTTCACCCAAATTACCATTTAAAAAGGCATTATTAATATCCAATTGACGAAGAGACCAACCAAAATGAACAGCTATTGACATGATAACCCTCACAATAGATGCTTTCACCACTGGACTGTAGGTTTCACCAAAGTCGATACCAGGAACTTGCTTGAATCCCTTAGCCACCAATCTGGTGTTGTATCGATTTATAATGCCATCATAATTGCGTTTGATTGTAAAAATCCACTTATTACCCACAACATTTTGATTAGGAGATGCAGACACCAAAGACCAAGTCCCATTACTTATGAGAGCTTGATATTTCTTATCCATGGCCTCCTTCTACTTAGGATGTTGAAATGCTATTTCAACAGTAGCAGGAATATCATCAATAGAATCGTTGTTGTTGCTAGAAACACCTTCTGCTTACTGATTCCATTTTAGCCCTAGTTATCATAGGATGTGTAATTTGAGTAATCCTAGTATTAGAAGGAATGTTTTGAGGTGTAGGAGAACTAGAACTAGAACTACCAACAAAGACAGAAGAAGATTGCACAACTGGAGTCTCAGTAGACACAAATTTAGACATAACAGGAACTGACACAGACTGAGGAATTGACCCAAATTGTAAATCAATAAAAGAATGAGGAACAAAAACATAAGATTTATCAATAGAGGAAGAGAATAGTTCTGAATATGGAAAATCATGCTCATTAAACAACACATTTTGTGTAATAAACACTTTCCCAGTGGCATTCATACATTTATACCCTTTATGAATGGAACTATAGCCCAAGAAAATGCATTTTTCAGATCAAAAATGATATTTATGTTGATTGTATGGTCTGAGATAAGGAAAACAAGCACACACAAAAGTTTTCAATATATGATAATCAGGAGACTGATTATACAATTTAGAATAGGGAGACAAACCATTTAGAACAGGTGTAGGTAATCTATTGATCAGAAAAGTAGTTGTTTAACAGGCATCCCACCAAAATTTTAAGGTAATTTGGCATTGGATAAAAGAACAAGACTCATTTCAATTATATGTCTATGCTTACGTTCAGCTCTACCATTTTGTTCATGGGTATGAGGACAAGGATGTTGAAAAAATATGCCAAACTGATCAAGAACAGACTTAAATGACCTATATTCCCCACCCCAATTTGATTGAACTTTCTTAATTGTGGTTTGAAACTGATTTTCAACAAATTTCTTGAAATGTAAAAATGCATTAAGAGCATCAGATTTCAAACGTAAAGGATATAACCAAGTAGATCTAGTACAATCATCTATGAAATGAATGTAGTAGGTATAGCCATTGGGAGAAGCGATAGGGGCATGACCCAACAAATCAATATGGATTAAATCCAATACATGTGTAGACATCTTATCAGACAATCTATAAGGAAGAGCATGAATTTTACCAACTAGACAATGTGAACAAGAATTAGACGAAACATTAGAATGTAAAATGAAGATGATTATTCAGAACCTGCCGAAGTACTCGTTGTGCAGGATGACCAAGTCTAGCATGCCACAAAGCAGGTAGACCAGAACTTGACACAAGAAATGCAGACTGAGACCCAACAATAGAATGTGGAGAGCCAAAAATCTTTATAGACCACCATGAAGGACACCGTGAAGAAGAGGCTCACTTGTCTTGATATCCTTCACCAAACAAGAATCACGATAAAATTCGATTAACACATTATTATCTCGAGTGAGTTGAGACACACTTAGAAGATTCTTTTTCATGCTAGGAACACACAATGTATGATCAAATGATAATTTCGAGCTAAGAGACGAAACCAATAGCAATTTTCAAAAACTGACCATTACCAACCATTAAAGATTGTTTACCTCCATAATTGACTTGATTGGCCAATTGAGATGGATCAAAGGTGATGTGTGAAGAAGCGCCACCACTATCCATGTACCATGAGTTGTCTGGTACAGACTCAGTCATGCTTAAGAAGGAATTCTGAGATGATTAAGAACCAGAGAATGGTCGTGGGGAAGGAAGTTTTAGAACTTGACCTGACTGAGAACCCATGTATTTCACGTCAACACGAAAGTAGCAAATTGCTGCAGAATGACCATACTTGTTGCAGATCTGACAAGTAGTTCGATTGTTATTCTGAAAACGGAAACCACCACGACCACGAATCCGGCCACCACCTCGTCCACGGTTGCCAGAACCGCGACCACTACCACCATTTGAACCAAATCCAGACGATTGAGTATGAGGACTTCCATTCTGAGAACCATAACCAAACTTAGAAGCACCATGTTTCACCTCAGTTGCATTCGCCATTGGTGATGTATTTTGAATTGTCAACGAATTTATTCCCTGACCAAGATGAACTTGATCTAAGGTGCTCTCAAAACTTAGCAAGGAAGCTTGAATCTCTGGCTAGTCTAGATCCAATTGACGTTGAAGAACAACAATGATTGGGAGATCCTCTGTATCAAAACCCATCAAGGTGTTGGAGATGAGATCATCCCCACTCATCGGTGCACCAGCCAGTGCCAGACGATCCGCATATTCTCTCATTTTGGACAAATACTCCACCATATTTAAAGATCCTTTATTTTGATTGTGTAACTACTTGATTACTTGAACCTGCGTTTTGTTGTTCGTAGCACAATACTTCTTAATAGCTAACCATAACTCATGAGATGTCTTCCTCTCCATTGGTTTGACCACTGCGTTGTAGTCACCTCTCTAGAAATTGTGTTGATGAGCCAACCACACAGTTTCCGATCTTGTAAGAACCATGTTTTGTATGCCGGATTTGGTTTACCATCTTCATGAACCTTGTCTGGACAAGTCAGTGTTTCGAAAATAAAACCATCCATATCCACACCTTCAATAACCGGAACAATGAAAGATTGCCAAAGAAGATAGTTCGTGTGATCAAGTTTGATCGACACACTTTGATTCCAAGAACCTCCAAACGAACCAGTAGTACTCATCACACCAGATCCAAGATTCGCACTGCATGTTTGTGTTGATGATGATCCTGACTCAAGAACATTAGATTCGAGCCCAAATCCTCCAGATCTGTTCACCATCTCATCAGATCTGCACTCCATCTTCACAGATCTACAGAACACACATTTCAAGATCACGAATCTTCTTCGATCTGCATCATGAGACCACTGATCATCACCACTTCAAATTCGCACTCAATCTGAGTTAAAAATTCTTAGATTTGTGCACAGTAGTACCTGATCTGACTTCAGATGTTCGATCTTGAACGAAATCAACTCGAATCTTCTTTGAACAAGAACCTCTCAGATCTTCGTCATTGGACACTCGATCTAAGTTGAACAACGTCAGATCTGTACACAGCAGCACTAGATCTGACTTCAGGACCTTCGATTTACTCCATCGGCGTAAACCTTCGATGCTCTGATACCATGTTAACACTGGTGAAAGAATGAAACCCTAGCATAGACGAACACACACCAAAGAAGATGAGGTAGTGAACAGTGGTTCACTCATCCTCATGTTATGTATTTATATATGAGGAACAAACATGTGTCCTGATTACAACAGTGTACCATATACAATTACAAATACCTCAACAGTAAAACTGTGACATAGTAAAACTGTAACAACATTACAGGACAGTAAAACTAATGATTTACTCTAATAATGCTTAGAACTGAAATTGTTTTAAAAAGATGTTAAAAATGCACTTAACTATACAATTATTATGCATCATATTTGAATTTCGCACTCAAATTTCAAGAAACTTATTTTTGTAAACTAAAAGAACATATATATATTTTCTTTAAATTTAAATACTTATACTTCGCATGATATAAATGTTACCATGTTTAGATTAACTTGATTAGCAACTTATTTTATATTTTTTCACTTAAAATCAAAGATCACTATGTATGTATGTATGTATGTATGTATGTATGTATGCATCGTAGCAATTCAACAATCAGATTTTTGACAAATTTGATCAATTTTTCTCAACTTGGAAGAACCGAAATTGAAGAAAAAAAAGGAACACTAATAAAACTAAAATTTTCCATTGGTTAATTCTCCTTCTTACATTTCAGTAGCTTTAATTATATACTAAATAATACTTTGAATTTGACTACAACTTAATCAACTAAAGATAAGTTCTATTTAGATGACAACCATTCTTAAAAGACTCCTAAAACAACTACAACTCTGTTTATCTTCCAACTAAACTGATCCACATAAGCATTTCTAACTCTATCGAAATAAATAATACCCTCAACTAATTAAACACAACTAAAATTTCTTAACACCCAAAACCAACGAAACTCAATCTTCATCATCATCATCATCATCATCATCATCATCATCATATATATATATATACACAACAACAACAACAACATAGCCTCAGTCCCAAATTAACTGGGGTCGGCTACATTGATCAAACTTTTTCATTGTGCTTGATTAAGTGCAATTGATGGTGAGCTTTTCAAACCATTCAAATCCCTCCTAATTAATGCATCCCATGTTAACTTTGGTCTGCCCCTACCTCGTCGAATTTCTACAGTTTCTATTGAGTCAAGTTTTCTAGTTGGGGCATTTGTAGGCCGTCTTTGCAGGTGACCAAACCACCGCAACCGCCCTTCCGTAATCTTTGTATCAATTGGTGCTACTTCTACTTGTCTTTGAATTTCTATATTTCTTATTCTATCTTTACGAGTTTTACCATACATCCACCTAAGCATCCTCATTTCTGCTACGTTCATTTTATGTAATTGTTGTTGCTTTACCGCCCAACATTCACTACCATAGAGCATAGCTGGCCTAATCGCGGTCCTATAAAATTTTCCTTTTAACTTAATATGAACATTTCGATCACAAATTGCCCCTGGTGCACTCCGCCATTTCTTCCATCCAACTTGAATTCTATGTGTGACATTATTCTCAATATTACCATCATTTTGTATGATTGATCCTAGATATCTAAAGTGGTTCACCTTAGGAACTTCTACTTCCCCTAATTTTACCACTCCATCATCTTGATGTCTAGTGTTTCTAAACTCACAGTTCATGTATTCAGCAGTTTTCGTCATACTCAACTTAAAGCCTTTAGATTCTAATGTATTCCTCCAGAGTTCTAGTTTCTTATTCACTCCATTTTTTTTTTCATCCACTAAGACAATATCATCTGCAAATAGCATACACCATGATATGTCCTCTTGAATATGTCTAGTTAGTTCATCCATAACTAAAGTAAATAGATATGGGCTTAAAGCCGATCCTTGATGTAGTCCTATCGTAATGGGAAATTCTTTTGTAGCTCCTCCAAATGTCTTTATACTCGTTACTACTTCATCATACATATCCTTAATAATGTCTATGTATCTAGCATGCACTCTTTTTCTTTCTAGAACCCACCAAAGAACATCTCTAGGGACCATATCATATGCTTTTTCTAAATCTACGAATACCATATGAAGATCTTATTTCTTTTCTCTATATTTTTCTAACAATCGTCTTACAAAGAAAATCGCCTCCATAGTTGACCTCTCAGGCATGAAACCAAATTGGTTCTCTGATATTGTTGTTTCTCTCCTTAGCCTATTGTCAATTATCCTCTCCCAAAGTTTCATAGTGTGACTCATAAGTTTAATTATCCGGTAGTTTGAGCAACTTTGAATGTCTCATTTGTTTTTGAAGATTGGCACAAGCGTGCTTCTTCTCCAATCCATTGGCATCCGTTTTGATTTTAAAATTTTATTGAAAAGTTTTGTTAACCCATCATCATATATATATATATATATATATATAGTAGCTTTTTAACTAAAAAGAGATAGGGAACAGATAAATCATGATCAAAAATTAAAACTTGAATTAATTTATAAACTCATCAGATCTGGATCTCGCACAGTCACACTACATCTTCGTCCTCTATGCACTAATGTGGTTGCATGCTCTCTTCTCTTCTCATTGCCTTCTTCTTCTTCACCAGTTATGCAACTTTTAGTCTCTATATTCCATCTTCTCTCCATCAAAACTAAAGATGGTTGGGCTTTCTCTGCAATCGACTTTATTGAATTTTTACAATCTTTGTTAACTTTTGGTTTAACTTCGACTGACTTTTGTCCAAGTTCATCGAAACATTAGGCGAAACTGTGCATTTTTATTTCTTAACCCATATTTCGCTTCGCTAACTCTGAAATCGACAAACTTCGGCTGAAGTTCGGCAAAGTTTGTCAATTTTTCAAACCTTGCATTAGACATCTCTTTATCCTCAATGAAAAGTTTTCCCCAAACTCGCCTAAAATTCCATCAAATAACATCACATTATTTCCCACCTAAGATCTAAGTTCATTATTGACGATTCAATCCAATACGTTGTAAAGCGAGGTCTTTTGCCAAACCATTTCTCATCAAATGGGATTTTCTCGCACCAAATCTTAAAAGCTCTAGAATTAAATCACGCCTTAATCAAAATTCCCCAATTTCTTCACCATAAATCTTAATAAGAACGAAGCTAACAACTCTTGCACTTCACCCATCACGCAGATTTATCAATTTATACATGATTTGATGATGTGGATCTTGAGGAGCAACACTAGAACACTAGCCAGATGGGTCATATCCCCCCGTTAATCTGAATATGCTCATCTTTGATTTTCTGAACAAGTAGAGATGAATAGATCAAGGAATTGATTCAACAAACAAAAGGGTCTTTAGATCTCTCCCATAGTTCCAATCAGATTGCTATTTCTTCAAATTAAACGAAGATGCATGAAAGAATATGGGGAAAATGCAAAACAGTTTGGGGATTTGGATTCGATCTTACATGGATGTCATAGCCTTCCCCCCTTTCTACTTGATTTGGTATTTTGAATGCCCATTCTTGAAAGAGGAAGATTGAGGAATGAAAGATGTCGAGGGAGACTATTTAATTCTAAGCGATCGAGTTCGCTCAATCTTACCTATAGATGGAAGTAGCGAGATTCAAGGCAAATCAAACCAATGATGGAAGTCGCACGTGAGAACGATGACAAAAAAAAAATCGCATAGGTGGGGGAGGCAGTGTTATATATATGTATGCATGTACGAGTTGTTTGGAGAGACATGCATGAAATGAGAGTAGTGCAAATAGAGATGCTTAGGTGGATGTGTTAAAAGTAATTAAGTATTGGTATAATTTTGTGAAGAGGCACTGATAGACATAGGAGTGGTTGAAGTTCATCTCCTTCAGGTTACTTCCTTTCTCTGTCACTCCTAAGCTTTGGCAGTAGCTTATCCAACAATCCGTGAATCATTCTCATCCCTACATATTTTGATGAACCATTTATGAGTTGAAATGGATGAACTAGTATTGTACCTTGACACACCAGCTACTTCTCTTCAGATGTCTCTTTTGTAGATTGGAGGTTGTTTAACAATGCAAATCTGCTTTTTGATCGGAAAGTATTGTACCTTGACACAACAACCAAGTGTTAGCTCCATTTGTTCGGTATGTCCTTTTCTCAACATGAGGTTAACGGTTCGAAGTCTACCTAGGTGGGAGTAAGGGTCATTGTTGGGTGGTGTAATTGAAGGTTTATTATGGAAAAGAAAAGAAAAAGGTGCAAACCTGTTTAACTTTTATGAGCTAGGTGTTTGAACTAACTGATTTTCATCATTCAGTGGCCAAAAGAATTTTGACAAAAGAAAAAGGCCAAAAGAATGTTAAATCAAAATCGCATTGCCTGTATTCTTTGAATGATAAATATATAATTTAGTGGTCTTATGGTCATGACTCATTTATTTCCTTAACTGTTGCTGCATAGGCTACATTGGCTCATTTACCATTTTCCGGTATGGAAAATGGGCGTCAGAGTCCTCTTATATCCGGACTTGGGACCGGCTATGTAGCGAACATAGTGTTTTGCATAGGTGGAGTTGATTGAACTCTGATAATAACATCATAATTCAATGAAAATGAGTGTTGTATAATTTTTGACAACGAGATGCTTTTCTTTGCCACTCATCACAATAGGATGTACATGATTATTTATAGCAGTCATTTTGTGTGCCTCTTTCTCTGATTTTTATTTATTTATTTATTAATTTTATTTTGGAGAGGTTGGAGGAATATTTTATCTTGCTTACTAGTAGAACAGTTATATCTAGACTTTTTTTTTGTTGATGACTATGGGTATCCGCACCCTTCGGGTACGACGAATCCCATAGGGTCAAGTCGGTCCCACCAAACCCATTGACCGGGAGAAACCGCCAAGAAATGTTTTCATTGTCGACGCAAGAACTCGAACACACGACCCCCTTCCAGTGAAGAAACTCCCATGTAGTACTGGTTTAATTGGCTAACAAGTTTAACTGTCCCTGCACTGGTTATCTCAATTTTTAAATTGAACACCAAGTGACTGCAAAATCTTGCAACTAAGATTGCCACATAGATCTTTTTGCTACAATTATTTAAAATTCTGACACAGTCCTTCTATAGCTCTTCTTTAACAATTTGGTTTTTTCATGTTTTAGATTGCTCAAAGGAACAGTTTGGATGTTGATGTTGATCTTGCTTTGGGTTTTGCTTCCCACTACTGCAAGATTGGCACAATGGAGTGTCTCGTGGAAGAAGGTAATGCCATCGCATTTTTGGGACCTCTAATGAGAGCTGCGGAGAGGGGATGCATGCAAGTTGTTCAGTGGTTTGTACAGCGAGGCTGCCGGGACATGGAACTCTGCCTTGCCCTCACAGCAGCTACCTCAAGCAGCCAAGTAAAAATTGCAGCCTTCCTCCTTCCACACGTTCCTCAGCATGTGCTTGCTGCCCTGAGCATTGAGATTCTCAAAGCAGCAGGGGAACGAAGTGGTGGATCACTTGACGGTGTTGCTTTTCTCCTTCAGTCCGACTTTCTAGGGGATCCTGCAGCCACCTATGCTGTCTCTGACAGCATTGCAAAGTCGGATGATGAAGCAGTTGCGCCTGAGCTGAGGGCTTTCCTACAAGAGCATTGGTCTGAAGCCGCATTCTCAGCTGGATTGATGTGCGAGCAGAATCACTTTGTAAACATGGTGATGATCTTGATGCGAGGTGGGTCACCCATATGTCTGAGGGATCTCCCAGGGCCGCTTAGGACTGCAATCACTTATTTGCCTCTGTACAGGGAGTGTGCTAAATCTGGTGGACGCTTACTTTCGCAACGACTAAGAGGGCATCTTGTCGAAGCAGTTAGAAGAGTCAGTGGTCAGCCTGCAGATAAGGCATCTCATGGGAAGGACCTGCTGAATATTTTGGAACAACATCTTCCTCCATTTTTGCTTGGAGGAGCGCCACATGTTACATAGGTTAGGTAGGCAGCGTGTTAACGAGTTTTCCGCTCTACCTCTGTTGAGTAAACTAATGCCATGAATAACGGCGTGTAGCAAGGCTCAAGTTGGCAGTCTATGACCAGAGGGGTTATTGTCATGGGATTCTTTCCATTGCGCTGTGTCTGATGTTAGTCCACTGGGTACATGCATGCAGGTAGCTACCTCATCAGATAAGCAGGAAAATTGCAAGGTATCGTACATTTTAATATGTCGACTCGACTGTGGCTATGTATTTGACCCTGTTAAGAAGATTATTAACGGTACCCTATTTTTATTCAAACTCGGAAGGTTTAGAAAAAGAAAGGATTCTGTGGTGGAGATAATCTTATGAATACATTAACACTGCTAGAAGGTAAATAATTTAACTAAGTATAAAACTGGAGAAAAAGAAAAACTGGAGGACATATACCAATTATGCATTTGAGAAGAAAAAAGAAAAATGTATGCTTTAATAGAAAAGAGAGGACTCTTTCTTTTTGGTGAGTGCTAGCGTGCTCAAGGTCGGGCGCACATCTATTGCGTTGTCCGCCCTTTGATACACTTTGAGAAGTGGTGCGTCTAAGAATCAAGGGCGAGTAAAGCAGAAGAAGAGGAGTACAACCCCATCAACAGCCAGCGTTTTCGATCGACTCTTCCTCAATGAAAATGACTTTTATGCTTCTCTCCACATCAACAAAGGAGAATGATTGGAACACATTACTTTGAGCACCAAATTAGATGTACCGCCATTTGATATACTTTGAACATGTATTTCAAAGTGTATCGACTACGCACACTTGAGTTAAAATAAAGTTTGAAGACCAAACGAGGAAATATTGCAAAGTTGAAGACTAAATGATACATTTTGCCTTTTGGGATGAGAATTTTTTTTTTTTTAAATATTAGTCGATGTCTCGATGAGCCTGACTTGGACATAATTTTTTGAGATGAGAAAAAATCCGCAAGTGTTAAAACAACTCACCAACATCCGATAACGCGCCTTTTGAAAAGGCGTTATCGATAGGAAGTCATGGCGGTGAGGTGGCGGTTACGTGGCGCCACGTGTACGATAGCGCTTTTTGAAAAGGCGCTATCGTACACGCCGCGCCACGTCACCGCCACCTCACCAAATGGACTCGCCGATCTTCCGATCGCCGCCGTGCCCTGTCCGCGACGTCCCCGCGGACGTTCTTTGCTTATTGCGTTGTACTCGGCCGCTCGTCCTCGCCGTGGCGGCGTCGCGCATTGCGAGGCGGACAACCCGCACAACCCATAGCGCGCGAACCGCGCCGATGTCCACGTCGGCCGGGTTACACGTAGTGCGCGCATTGCGAGGCGGACAACCCGCACAACCCATAAAGCGCCGAGCCAAACGGCCGATGTCCACGTCGACCGGGTTACACGTAGTGCGCGTATTGCGAGGCGGACAACCCGTACAACCCATAGGCGCCAAGCCGAAACGGCCGATGTCGTCGGCCGGGTTACACGTAGTGCGCGTATTGCGAGGCGGACAACCCGTACAACCCATGGCGATATTCGACTCATCGATGTCACGTGGGTGTCCCGTCGGCAAGGGTTACACGGATAGCGCCTTTTCAAAAGGCGCTATCCGTGTAACCGGCCCACGTGGACGACCTTACGAGATAGCGCATTTTCAAAAAGCGCTATCGTCGTGTAAAGCGGTCTCGTGGATCCACGTCCACGTCGCAACCAAATTTACCCACTTTGATAGCGCGCTTTTCAAAAGGCGCTATTGCTTATTCTAGAAAAAAAAAAAAACACCACCCTATTTTTCGGATTTAAACTAAAAACATTAGTACTTTTGTGAAAAAATCTAAAATATCTCTACCGACCGCCCCCTTCACATTTGGGTCTCCAACACCAATCGAATAATTCGATGTTAAATTAGAGGGAAGAGCCGCTCAAGAGTCAAGACTCAACTCTCTTTCTCTCTCTTGGGGTTTCAGAGAAGAGAAGGAACACGTACAGGAACCTTGACCTACCTACGTACCATGATCGAAAAGGTTCAAGACTCTACCACAATCAGGCGTTACGCACCGCCAAATCAGAGGTTCCACCAGATCGATCTCATAATTAACTATCTCTACTGCCTGCCTACGGCTGCTTTTTCTGTTTTGGTTCTGAATCTAGTTTTTCCTCTTTCTCTTTTGTGCAGAAACCGCCTTCCGAGCAGGCGAAAATCCGGAGGTTTGGTGTAGCTAAAAACCTTTTTCACCATTATTCATGTGCTCAAATCTGATATCTTCCTGCTTGTTAATTAATGTTTTTACGATGAGTTATTCAAATCTTTAACTTTTTTTATTTCATTGCTTTACTAGATTGCATTATTCACTGCCACTTATCTAAAAACTAAATTTTCCCAAGTTCAGATAAAGGATGAGTCTTGCGATCGATGATACTCTCTTTGAAATGGATCAAACAAATATAAATATTAAATCAAATTGAGAGGACGGAAGCATTTCATCCATTTGGATGTAGGCTTAATTTGTTCTCGTATATAGCAATTCCTGAAATAAGTTGCTTCTGCTTCCTTTGCAGAACGATTCGATAGACCTAATATCCTCTATGGGAATGAAGGCGATAAAAGTCAAGTTTTTGCTTCGAGAGCTCTTCCGGTCACAGACCATGGAGAAATAGGCAGCAGTACTATTGTAAATGAGACACCTCGTCCTGGGTTAATTACAATTGATGGTTGTTGTAGCAGTGAGGCTGCTCAGCTTCTGAGTGACCGTATGTAGGCATTCTGCATTAGTTTCTATATTACTACCTATTAGACTGATCTTTAATGTCTATGTTCTTTTTTCTTTTCTTTTTTGCAACACGTTTATAACGGAATTTGAAATTAGCACTAGCAAATGAATTTTCTCGTCAAAAAGTGAAAGAAAAAAAGTCAGAACTTTTGTCAAAACTTTGCAAATTAAATGGTTTTCCCACCAACTCCAATTTTTTTTTAAAAAAAAAATCTTTACATGTAGTTCATATTTACATGTTTGGAAAATGATAATTTGGATAGACAAGGAAATTTGATATCATCTTCATCAAGTCCCTTCTTTATTTTCCTATTTCATTCCAGGACTCGATGCTACTGCGTCTATAATTGTTGTCTTTGTTTGAGTACATGGTTAGTTATCTTTCATACTTCTACTAGGTGTCTGCAGTGTTTTACAATTCGTTGTTTGGATAAAAATTCATGAAGGATAAATTTATTTTAATTTGTAAAAAATACTTATTATTGGGTGTGCTTGATTTTTGTGCCTTGGCATGCAGGTTGGGCTGCTGCAATGCACTCTTACACTGATCCATCAATGGATTTGTCAGGTCAGTTAAAACTTATACAAATGGGTCTTGATGAGTTTCGATACTTCTTTTACAGTCTTTTTTTTCTATACATTATTATTAATTGCCTTAATAGTTGGTCCAATCGATACTCAAGAATATTGAGCATGGGTATAGCTGCATGGAATCACGTGGTAGAGGCTTTATTTTCATTTCCCTTTCTGTATTGTTGGCATATGATGTCTCTATGCACAGACTTTCTGTCCTCGTAGATCCTCCAGTGCTTGCACTTGACTTCATTTTTTGTTTTGGTAAACACTTGACCTCATTCTGATTCCTTTCCTTTGGAAATGCATTTTGGATGCTCGACAACCTCATTTGATCCTTGTTTTCATCAATCAACTCTGCTGCTCATATTATTTATGATTTTTTTTTTCTTACGTACAGTCTTCATTTGACTGGATTATACTAAATCCTAGCTCCTACTCATTGCATTTGCTCATTTGATTTGACTTTGCTAAATATGCTATTTTGTACTAGCAGAACTGTCTGGCTACCTTCTTATGTTTTCTGTTACACCTAATTTGTGGGCATTATTGGCACGTAATCTAAAAGCATGTGTCTGCCGTCCGGCGACCGTGTTTATTTTTTTTTTTTTTGGCATTTACCTAACCATGTCCGCTTCTGGGTCAGGTGTCTTAATTGCTTGCAATTTTCTTTATTATTTGTTTTAGCATTATTCTAGCTCTACCCTTTCTTCTAACATTGTTGTTGATTGTTGATAGATCACTTTTCCTAACTGGTACATGTTTCGTCTTTCATCATTGTTTTACAGGTTTAGACCAACTTAATTGATTCTCTTACATTTTATTGGTGCATTTCTCTCTTTTTCTTGCATCTCTTTGTATGGGCTTTTCCTTGTAAGTAGATTGATGGAAAAATATAAAGAAAAGAAAAAAAGATCTTCATATAGTATTTGTAGATTTAGAAAAAACATATGATAGGGTTCCTAGAGATGTTCTTTGGTAGGTTTTAGAAAGAAAAAAGTGCATGCTAGATACAAAGATACAACTAAGGATATGTATGAGGGAGTAATAGCGAGTATAAAGACATTTAGAAGAACTACAAAAGAATTTCCCATTATGATAGGACTACATCAAGGATCGGCTTTAAGCTCATATCTCTTTGCCCTAGTTATGAATGAACTAACTAGGCATATTCAAGAGGATATACCATGGTGTATGTTATTCACATAGCATATTGTCTTAGTGGACAAAAAAAAAGATGAAGTTAATAGTAAATTAGAACAAAAGATGGAGTTAATAGGAAATCGAACTTTGGAGGAATACGTGCATTGTGAGTTTAGAAATACTAGGCATCGAGATGATGGAGTGACAAAATTAGGGGAAGTAGAAGTTCCTAAAGTGAACCACTTTAGATTTTTAGGATCAATCACACAAAATGATGGTAATATTGAGAATGATGTCACACATAAAATTCAAGTTGGATGGAAGAAATGGAGAAGTGCAACATGTGTGATCTGGGATCAAAATATTTTTACTAAGTTAAAAGGAAAATTTTATAAGACTACAATTAGGCTAGCTATGCTCTGTGGAAGTGAATGTTGGACGGTAAAGCAACAACAACTACATAAAATGAATGTAGCATAAATGACGTTTTTAGCTGAGTTAGCTGCTCCGTATGACTGGTTTTGGGTCATGACGGCGGAAGTTAGCTCTCCTAATCTGTCTGATTGGTCAACCCATTTTTTATTGATTGACTGCTTGGGATAACAAAAGTTCCATATACATGTAATCAGTGTTCTATGGTCCCCAAAACCCAACAAAAGTAAAATAAATACATGATATCACACACAAGCTGGCTCCACAATCTCAGAGGTAGTCGCCCAGTACCTCCTTGCCCTTGCCCTTGCTCGTCGAAGGATTTGCACTCAGTCACCCGACAAATACAGTGACGAGTCCAGTGAGTAAAATCCTAAGAGAAATCCACACAATATTCATGAAATAAAACTGACAAACTACGAGACATGCGAATATAACACATGACAACAGTACGTCATATTCCTATGAATGTAGGCAGCACAAGCAAAAGTAGTAGCGTGAAATAAATAAACAACATATACAAATTAAACTAGTTCAGAAATAAAGCATTAATCAGTAAACATCCTTATAATCACGAGAAAACTCTGACCTACATCAGCCAGTAATCGATAAATCGAATAGGAATCACGTATATACTTACAGGCTTACAGTGGCTAAACCCCAACTTCAGAAAACGGCATGGTTCCTTCCCGACGTTGTTACACATCAGGACCACCCTAATCTCTCCTAACAGTCGTAGATATATTCTACTGCTATCGACACGAGCACTATCACAAATAACCGTGCATGCGATTTAGCCACGACCGATATATACGCATACTGAAATAGGAGTGAAAACCCCATATGTGTCCACCAGCAGTCACACATGAAAAGCGAAATCGATAAACCAAATCATGAATTATGTGAGGCATTCCAATGGGTTTACACACCTCAACACGCGCTTCGACTCCCCCGGACACTTGAATCCGACTCGACAAGCTCCCCGATACCCGAGCTACGGTTCCCTAAGTCCCTGAAGTCAGTTAAGTGATTGTGTATTCAAATTGATCTTCCCAAATCAGCCCTAAAGACTAAATTAAGTCTCAATTTCAGTCTTATGTTACAACGCATTTTTAGGCACGAAATGGTCCAAATCTCGAAATCTTCCACCAATACAAAGATCGTCGGTCTCTATCTTAGCTTTCCGAAAAGGTTTAGTTTGCAAAATTCCAATTTAAAATGAAAGAGATATCATGATTCTACTAAACATAGCTCTAATTGGAACCTAATCGACCAGTGGACTTAGAAAATCTATTCCTCCCAATCCATATTTCCAAAAAATGGTGATTTTTGGTCACTAGGCAGCAAACATACCCAAATACAACATACTAAAAGTTCAGCTCATTTGGATAAGTAGTTAGGGAGTTATGCATTTAACAAGTTTAGTTTCAAAACTTTTCTTCTGAATTCTAGCACCTACTTGTAGAGCATTTTTGCACATGAAAACAATTGAATTACAACATCTCCAGTTAAGCAAAGTTGTTACCCTTTGAGTAAGCTTTCAAATGTCACCAGTTTGGGTCGATTTGGATCTAAAATGAGCAAGTTATGACCAAATTACATAGACTAATTCCTAATATAACATGCAAAATTCTAGTTTTGGTCTTGCAACTTCAAAAATTCATATCTTTATGATTTCAAATCCAAATTAAGAACTTCAATATAGTTGGATTATCAGGTTCAAATGAGGAATCCAAATATATAAACCAATTGCAAATATTCAATCATCTACCCTCTGGAATTAGCCAAAAATCGAAATGATTTGATCGACATAAATAGATGTGTACCTAGTTGATGTACCACCTAGCTTGAGAAATTCTCACCAATCTTCCATGGATTCCTTTTCTCCATCAACCTCCTTCTTCCAAGTTCTCTTGATTCATAAGTTGAAAATGAAAATGGTTTCCTTGCATGTGTTGATCTTATATATTAAGGTAATATTGATTCCTAGCCATTGATCTCCATGTATTTACGTATCTCGAAGCTCATCTAATGATCCACACCTTGACATGTATCCCGCTAACTCTCACTAACCCAATCAAAGTGACACTAATTTGCTACTCACATGGTTCCTAGATGTGTCAACACGTATCTCTAGGACAATCTCATGGTTTCTAATTTAAATAACCAAACTATAGGCATTGATTTATTTGATTCAATTACATTAGCTTAGACCCGTTATAATATATATGGTTAGTGTTTTTATTCACCAAATTGACAAATTTTGTGATCCCACTAACCTTTGACTACTCGGCATTCGATGCCCCGCATCTCGACACGCAATTCGAGGTACATCATAGCATATTGTTTTAATTGAAGTTTACTTGGCTTATGGTCACATTACCCATTTTAATTGATTAACTAGTCATCCTGACATGGATTAGTCTAGTTCCCAGTGTACCGTAGTTCGCCTACTCACTACCCACGTTGACACGACTTTCGATGCGAACACCGTCACACAAACTCGCTCGATAACAACATACACACATGCGGTTCAATATAATAATACTAATTTTAAACACCACATATACACAACCACCATCAATAAATAACATATTTTCTCTGTTCTCGTGTCCAAGTCAACCGAGTTGCCCACGTAACACCCGAATTACGACCGTTAATCTTTGATATTAACGTTAATCCTAGTTTGATTAATTTGGGTCGTTACATACATCATCTCTTTTTTCTTATTCTATCTAGAATTCCACTGACGTTACACTTAGTTTTTCTGATTCCAAAAGATTTAAAAGATTGCTTCACATCATCAACTATATTAAATTGAGCGGAATGGAGATGTTGGATTCATGTAACCGCCCCACTAATTTACAATTGAAGATTTGTTGTTATTTATGTGAAATGCTTCTGCATTTGTAAAAAGGTTTTGTTGTCATCTTAAATAGAAACATAAAAAAAAAAAAAAAAAAAAAAAGTGAAAACATGCATCCAGAAATACGACATGGTCTCAAATGAACTATCCATAAACCATCCAATTCAATGCCTCCAATTTCTTACTCTATTAGAACTATCAATAAAAGTAGAGGCAGTTGCAATGGTTTGAACACATTTAAAGGAACAGATGCCCCAACTAGGAAATTCAAAATGATAGGAACTGTAGATATTCAACGATATATGGGTAGACCTAAGATAATTTGGGATACATTTATTATGAAAGATTTTAAATGATATTAAAGGACACCGGTACACCCTCAGCCACAATAAATCAAGTTGAATGGAAGCGTCCGATCCATGTAACAAATCGAGCAGAATGGGTGTGTTCAATCCATGTATTGATTCTTTGTTGTGTAAGTGTTGAATGGATGTGTTTCATCCACCTATAACCTATTGTGGATTAGACGTCAATGTGTGCCACCTAAGACTAAATAGACATTGGAGTAATAAAAACATCTTCAATGGAATGTGCATTTTGAATGTCAAGATGACGTAGATAGACATTGTCTATTTTGAATGTCAATTCTTGACATTCAAATTGACATCCATGTTGGATAATATGATTTTTTTTTAAAATATTTACTTATTTTATTTACACTTTTATTTTCACATTTTAATTAATAAAATTACAAAAAGAAATGACACCTCATCAATTGAGCCACAAATTCACATCTACCATTAGAGACCTATTTTGAAGTTGAATGTCTATTTAAGCTACATGAGATGGGCATCCTCTTCACATTGAGAATCCACATTCACAATCCACATTTACCATTAAAGATGCTCTAAGTGCTATCTTATGGTTTGTTTGGTTGGAAAGGAATAGAAGATCCTTGCTCGCTACGGGGAGAAATGTAGGACACCATAAAGCATAAAGTGATTCTATGGCTGGTGGCACACAAACAACTAGGCTTCTCAATGAATGAGTGGAATAGAAACTGGAGATCAATAGTTGAATGAGTAGAGATTGAGTTTCTTTTTTTGGGATCGGATTGCTTTTACCTTATGCTATCTGTATTACCAATGTTGTTTTTGTACTTGTAATTTCTCTTAACAATAGAAAAGCTGTTTTCAATAAAATAAAATAAAAAAGTATTGTAAACCTAAGTTAATGTCTCTACTACTCGGTGGGTAGAGGTGTTCTTCTTGATCATATTTTAGTGGTTAATGTAATGATTCTATCATTTTGAATCTTCTTTTGTGTTTTTTGGCACCAGAAAGACCGGTTATGTACTCGGGAGCTATGGCTGCAGCTTGGGGACACTCGAGACTTCCACATCAGGTGAGAACATAAGAATGAAGCGGAACCAGTCGATTGCTAGGACCTTTTTGCTTCCACTTTGTTGCACTGTGATAAAACATTCATTTGGTTGCCAGATGGATTTCCTTACACAACTTCGACGTGCAATATCTAATGCTAATGCTAGCGTTGATGCTTGATGCGTGGAGATGTCGGCAGTCTGATGGATGCAAGTTCCCGATTGGTTATGGTGTTAGACACTTGGTGCTGATATTTGGAGAACCTGCAGCTGTATTTGGTGTGATGGAAATCAGTGGTTCTGTATTATTAACACTAATTCCAAACTTCCAGTGTGCTATTTATACTTTGTGCGTACGCTGCTTGATAATTTATACAAAGGACTTCAATGCATCATGCATGCAGCATATTTACTTATAAATGTTATAATAGGCTTTGTTTTTTGGAGATGTTTTACTAGAAGCAAAAGCTGCCTTCAAGTGGATTTATGGCATAGAAGGAAGCATGCGATGCTCCAAAGGTTGCCAAATTCCCCACCACATTAGTTCATTGATGAAAACTTTAAAAGAAAGAAAAAAAAAAAAAAAAAAAAAAAGAGATCAATATACAACAAAGGAATTAATGGGGCATTCTTTTCCACGGATTTATCATCGTAGTTTGTCATTACTCCTTAGCAACGATTTCAGTGCATATAGAAGGTTATCAAAAGGGGAAAATGCTAGAATGACATTCCAAGTGACACCCCTATGATATAGCGGGCGAGTCATACGTAAAAATGTAACGTGACGTGCTTACCACATTCATAGGAGTCGTCGTGCGCGTTTCGAGATACACACTACGCGTGTTATGCACCAAGAACTATTTTGCGCACTCATTTTTACGTAGGACACGTCCGTCACGTCATAGGGGTGTTACTTATAGAGTGTCATTAGGGGTGTCATTCTAGCATTTTCCATCAAAAGGGTAGGCAAAAATAATGTCATTCGAAAACTTTTAAGGTCTTCTACACGGTGAATTCGATCTCTCATGTTATCAGTAACAGTCCACGGCAATCTTACTATGCACCAGTCTCTTGGAGACATCCGACAAAATCTTACCATGCACCAAGCAGATTCAAAAAATATAATCTTATGACAGGCAAAGCTTCAACTAGTATCCCTTGTTCCCACGAATTCGTGCCCTCATGTCAACCTGAATACAAATCAGACATAAGAAAAAGTGTAAAGAATAAAAGAGCTTTCAGCTTTTAATATAGTTCACAGGCGGCAGATGCAACTATTACCATTTTTTTTTTTAATCAAAATGTAGAGTCCAAACTTAAAAGAGAAGAATCAATCTTACAACGCAAATAAATATCTGTATGTGCGTGTGATCACACTCAACTAGTGTTTCAAGGCTAACTCGACGAGTTGGTGTTTCATTATAGCAACCACTGCTTTGGCTCGGAGGCTGGTGTCTAAGATGTCCAGCGTCGGTCTGGGTTTAAGCCTCATTGGTTGTATGCAAGGATGGAGCCAGGTTTTTTTGGAAGCCCTGAGCTAAAACTCATGTTGGACTATGGCTCAAACTCAATGTCAAAGTTGAAGTTTGAATCGGAGTCTAATTACGTGTTATCGTTTGACACAGGACTTGTACACGGCTATGACTGTCATGCTCATGTTGTAATCAGTGCACACGATCGATTAGTGTAGGTGTGTCACCAAAGAAGTAGGATTTTGAGTTGTACTTGAATTAGTGTTCTAGTCATACTCTAACTACATAAATACTTTGGTACGAACGACTATATAAATGTACATGGACTTATATAGTTTTTGGCTGTGCAGTTGGTGAGTCGAGTGAGTACCGTGCGGGCTTGTGAACAGGTACACGACACTATGAGATTGAATCTTATTTTTTGACGATATATTGGTCTACAGTAAATCGATGCATGACCACTGTGAACACCTTTCACATGTTCTTTCGGTTCTGCAGTCCAACTCACTGTTCGTTAATTTTCGAAAGTGTTGTTTTGCCAGGTCAAGCTTGGACTATTTGGGCCACATAATTTCTCAGGAGGGTGTTTTAGCTGACCCGGAGAAGGTGAAGGCAATGGACTTATGGCCGCTCCCATCCTCTCCTAAAGATCTTCGAGGATTTATGGGACTTACTGGGTACTATAGGCGGTTTGTGAGAAACTACGGCAAGATAGCAGCACCTCTTACACATCTCCTTCGAAAAGACTCTTTCGAGTGGACGGAGGAAGCGACATTCTCCTTCAATCAACTGAAGCAGGCAATGAAAGGGGTACCCGTGCTAGCTCTGTCGGGTTTCTCGCTCTCTTTGTGTTAGACACAGACGCTTCGGGGTTGGGGGTTGGGGTTGTCCTTACTCAACACGATCGACCTATCGTTTTTTTTAGCCAAGCCTTCTCCCCTAGAGCAAGGGCCAAGTCTGCTTATGAGCGCGAGCTAATGGCCATAGTCCTAGCTGTCCAAAAATGGCGCCACTATCTTCTTGGTCGACGCTTTCTCGTCCGCACAGATCAGCGCAGCTTGAAGTTCTTATTGGAACAATGTATGGTCGCCCCGGAGTACCAACGTTGGCTGATGAAGTTGATGGGTTTTCACTTCGATATCCAGTATAAACCCGGCTCCTCCAACATCGTGGCTGATGCCCTCTCTCGATACCCCATCACTTCGAACTTCAAACACTGTCTGTGTTAACAGTCGCAGAGGTGTCGTTACTACTCGAGGAGGTGTTGGGCGACTCCTTCTTGTCTTCTATCCGAACTGCTTTGATGTCGGATCCTTTCTCGAAACCGGGTTGGACCCTCTCCCATGATCGTCTGTTATTCCACAATCGTCTGGCTATCTTGGCTTCCTCTCGGTTCAAGCACAAATTGCTGACCGAATTTCATTCTAGCCAGCTGGGGGGGCATGGTGGAGTGTTAAAGACATACAAGCGCTTGGCAGCAGAATTTTACTGGACAGGGATGCACAAAGATGTCAAAGATTTTGTTCAAGCTTGTGATGTGTGCCAGAGAAGCAAGTACGAAACCTTGGCCCCCGAGGGACTCCTGCAACCTCTCCCCATTCCCACGGCTATATGGGAGGACATATCCCTCGACTTCATTGAAGGACTGCCTTGCTCACATGGGTTCAACTCCATTTTAGTGGTCGTGGACAGACTAAGCAAATACGACCATTTTTTTCCCCTGAAACATCCTTATACGGCTAAAACAGTGGCTGATCTCTTCTTGCAAGGTGTTGTACGTCTCCATGGGTTTCCCCGTTCTATGGTTTCAGACCGTGACAAGATTTTTCTTAGTCATTTCTGAAGCGAGCTCTTACGCCTGCACCACACCCAACTCAACCGAAGCTCTGCCTATCACCCTTAAAGTGATGGCAAAACTGAAGGGGTCGATAGATGCCTCGAAACATATTTGCGCTGCTTCATCAACCAACACCCCAAATTATGGTCTGATTGGCTCTTTTGGGCTGAATATTGGTACAATACCTCATTCCACTCCTCCTTGAAATGCACTCCCTTTAAGGTGGTCTATGGGTGAGACCCCCCGCCCCTGGTTCAATTTGGCATCCCATCGCCCAGGGCTCCTTCCGACCTTGACACCATGTTATTAGCACGGGATCACGCCCTACGGGAGCTCCATCTTCAACTCCTCTCGGCTCAGAACCGTATGAAGCAACAGGCCGATAGAGGACGGTGGGAAGTGGTGTTCGATGTGGGCACATTGGTCTATCTCAAGCTTCGGCCTTATCGGCAAATTTCAGTCTCGCGCTGCACCAACATGAAGCTCAGTCCGAAATATTATGGCCCTTTCAAGATCTTGGCTCGCATTGGCGAGGTAGCTTACAAGTTGGAACTACCAGCTTTGTCCTCCATCCATCCGGTCTTTCACGTATCTCAGCTAAAGGCAGCTGTGGGCTCTGCTCCTACTTCTCCATCTCTTCCACGTTTTCTTCCCGCGACTATGGTCGTAGATTGTGAGCCTGAATCAGTCGTGGCGTACCGTCACCTCACTGCTAGACCGGAAGTGCTCATCAAATTGACTACTCTTCCCCTCTCGGACGCCACTTGGGAACTTGTCCGTCACATCCACAAATCTTTTCCATCCTTCCACCTTGAGGACAAGGTGATTGTTCAGGGGGGGAGTATTGATAGCATAAAAGGACAACCCCCAATTAGAAAGGTATACCAAAGGAAGCTCATTAGGAACACTGGAGCAATTCCCTCTTCAGGGACTCGCTTGAGTTGGGGCGAGTGGGCCCGGACAGTGGATGGGAAGTCGGGAGAGAAAGGTGTGGCAACAAGCAACAAGCATGTGATCAATTGGTCGAGGTGCGTGCGTGCGTGCGTGACATGTGGCTCGCATGAGAAGGCTTAGGGGGGGGGGGGGTATATAGATCGGTTGGCTCATCTTCTTGTGGATCTTTTGAAGCTGTAATTGGAAATAGGTGTGTGAGAGGAGAGAGTCTCTCCTTCTCTGGGTTTAAGGAGTCCTTCTTTGTGAGTTGTATCCCTTCTCTTTGGTTCCATCAATAAAATACAACGAGGCGACCCCCTCCTTCCATATCACTCTACTTGTGCATTCTGTTTGGGGATTTTTTTGGTGGTGTGATGGTTATCCGGACATAGCAAGTTGGACACCTACTCGAAGGGCATTGATACTACTAGCACACATGTGAGCTCGTTTTCGATTGCTCAACCTTGAGAACAAGGTTGTTTTTAAGGGGTCGGTAATGATGCATATTTGTAATAGGGTTAATATAGTATAAAATAGAGTTATAGTAGTATAATGTTAGTATGGTAGTTTTTATATAATTTGTTAGGGGTTTAGTCACTATATAAGATGTAATCAGTTCTATGTAAAGACAAGCAAAAAATATTATTCTCTTTGTCTCTTCTTCTCTAATCCTAACCCTCAAATCTCTCTTTCTCAATCCTCTCAATCTTTTCTCTCTAATTCTCTTCTCTAAATCAATTCTCCCCTTGATCTTCTTCTTCTTCTTTCTCTCTTAAACCCTCCTACCCGGATTTTCTAATTAAAATTACGATCAACAGTAGTTGCATTAGAATCGCGTTGGAATTTAGCCTTGTTGTAAAGGACTTGAAGGCTTAGTTGTGGACAGGTGGTTGAATCCAACACCAACAATCCAGAAGACGAAGGCGGTTTTCTGGGTTGTAATCTAGGACTAGGATCAAAGATCGAAACTTTGATTTAGCCTTGTAATTCGCCTTATTAATTGAAGAAGTTTAATTTGAGTAGGAGGATTTTGGTAAGAATTCAGTAGCTTAGAGAAGTCAATGAAAATTTTATTTGAAGTATAAATAAAGCAAAATTCATTTGATGGGATGCTATGACAAGTAAAATTGAGCAGTAATTGAAAATGGAATTGAAATAGGAAGAAAGAAGAAAGAAATTGGTAGGTAGAGCTACCTGTCCTCTCTTGCAATTGAAATAGGTTTCCCTGAGGCCGACGCACTCGGTGGATATGCAGGGGCTCTTCTCTCCGGCGCACTCCCTGAATGATCGCTTCTCCACCTTCACGCAATCGCTCTCGCTCAAGCACTTGACCAGTTCCATAGCCAGGCCCTTGCAAGACTTGGCCATTCCCCAATCTTGAGGTTCTCTCAGTAAATACTAACTAAGAAAGGGTGGAACACCTATTTATACGACGACAGTCTACTCGATTTGATCGTTCGTGGGGGCGATGTCCGATGTTCCTCGAGATGCACGTTCTTATCGATTGATTTGATTTGATTCCCTTTTGCCTTCCTCTCGAATGAACAGTAAGCAAGCACCGAGCGGCGAGCGAGCGAGCAACCAAGCAGTGAGTAACCACCATACACCAGCAGCAGCAGCAGCAGCAGCAGCAGTGTCAAAGCTCACTCACAAAGCAGAACTCGCCGGCATCCGCCTCTTCGACTAGTAAGTAAGAAGAACACAAAACACTTCTCCCCTTAATTTCTCTTCATCTACCTTGATTCACATTTCATCCAAGAAAAATGCTATCATTCCATCACTCACTGGATACTACGCATGCATGTATATACTTGAAGAAGAAGTAGAAGACCTAAGTCCAACACGTCTTCAAATACCGCTTATTATTAATTCCCTTGTTGCCCGTAATATGTTTGGGGAATTGCCAAACTGGTCATACACTCATTAGTTATATAGAACAACTTCTTCTACATTCAACAACAACAACAACTACTACTACTACTACTAATTTGGGGAATAGCCTCAATCCCAAATGATCAAAATCTTCCATTTTGCTCAATTTAGTGCAACTTCTTCTACATTTTTTTCTTTAAAAAAAAAAAAAAAAAAAAAAAAAAAGAAAAGAAAGAAACTTCTTCTACATTCATGTTCATTTGTTTTTTCATTTTACCTTCAGTGACCATGCATGCTTCTTCTTTGTCCCTGGATGCCCATTTGAGCTGACTGACTGACTGACTGACTGCCTCCCTCTTTTGAAAGAAAAATACCAAGACATGTTTCTCCAAAGCGCAACTCATTTCCATTGTCATCCTCTCTCTTCTCTGGAAAAGGAAACTGCCTTCGGAGCATTTTCCGTTAATTATGCTTTCAAACACAAATGTGAAGGTCCCATGACTTGCTCATCTCGGACCAAAGGGGCTTATACTTGTATGCCATCCACAGTAATCAAGTTTCCATGGCAGGTACTGCTTTGCCTTTCGTGCCTATTCGAAACTCTGCTCCTACGTGTCTTTCCAACTTTCTAATGTGAACTCTCAATATTATTTTCCTTCAAGTTTGTCAGGGCTACAAGTGTACTGGTAGTGGGACCAATTAAGGCTTCTTCTAATGAAGAGGTTGGTGAACTTGGTTTTGAAAATGGGAGCAGGAAAGAGGTTGGTGCAACCCATCAACATGATTCATCAGCTGCTTTTATGGATGATGAACAAGAGAGGAAGGAATGGAGGAGAGCGATTAGACAAGTGGTTGGTCAGAACCCGCATTTCGATGAGGAAACAGATCCCGCTCAAAAAAGGAACAAGGTGCAGAAACTTCTTGCTGAGTATCCACTGGTTGTGGAAGAGGAAGATCCTGATTGGCCTGATGATGCAGATGGTTGGGGCTTCAACCTCGGACAATTTTTCGATAAGATCACCATTAAAAATGTCAAGAGGGATGATGATGACAATTATGACAGCGACAAAGAATTAGTTTGGCAAGACGATGATTACATTCGTCCAGTAAGGCACATCACCACCAAAGAATGGGAAGACACAGTCTTCAAAGACATCAGTCCTCTGGTTGTTTTCATCCACAATCGATATAGAAGGTTCTTCTCTTTCTTTTCTCTGTTCCATCCCTTTTCTATACTTTCATTTCCATTTAAAACTTTCATGCTTTGTTGCATCATATTGATAACCATGTCCACCTAACAGAAAATAACTTGTTGCGTACCATAAACGATAATGAGCAATTGAAGAATAGATGATCTATACACTCCTCACATCACGAACACAATAGGCAACAATGGGAAGAAAGAAAGATATGTGGTAGCCACAAACTGAAATGTGTCATGGCTATTTATTGATCTTTTTGCGATGTGACCCTTCCTAATGGATGTGTTCCTAAAATACTTTTACTGATATATTTACAAAGAGGTGTTCATAGGTGTTGGAACAAATATACTTCAGTTGGGAAAACAAGAAGAGAAAGGGAATGCCAAACAAAGATTTGAGGCGCGTAATCGCTCTATTTTAGACAAGGTTTCTTCCTTCCAGTCGAAACCGCGAAATACACAATGGGAAAATCGAACTTGCCTTTCAGGATACAATCAAGTTTCTAATGGTTGTTGGATGATGTGTGTGTAACACAACTCCAACTAAGAACACTCTTTGAAGAACTTGTAAAAGAATGATGCTAGAACACAATAGAAAACCCTTTTGATTCAAAGGTTTTGTTTTTGCAATATATTTAATACGTATTAGGACTCTATAATTTATAGAAAACCAATAGGTATTGAGTCCGTATGAAACAACACAACTTTTGGTGCCAAAACGGACAAAAACACGCACCAAACAATACATTATTTCGGTTTGGTACCAGCCCCCCAACGCCTAGGTGCACCAAGCCAGCACCCAAAATTTTTTACAAAAACCGCCTTTGTTTTCTACGCTGGCTTGGCGCCAGGGGCCAGTGCCAAAAACAATGGTTGTTTTTGTTTTTTTTTTTTTTTTTTTTTTTTTTTACAACAATTTTGCCCCATTTTCAAATTATATGGCCATATAAGTTGAAAATTACAATAGAAAATAACACGATAAAAAAACTCATATAGCATCATTCAGTAATCCGTACATAAATGAAAAGTGTCTTTTGGATTTGAACTTTTCACTTACTACAAATACTTCAAAGTCTCTTTGGGTGCTATGCTGAACGAACCTTGAACCAAATACCTTTTCGATGAAACCGGAAATATCACACATACATATTTCTTAAAAGTAAGAGTGTTTTGTTGATTGCACAGTCAGACCTTGTGCAAATCCTGTCTTTCTTGAGTGCTCTAGAGTCGGTTAGGCTCATAAGAAGCGGCCACACTTCTACACTCCTATAGGTAAGTCTATTTAAGTGATTCTGCGAGTCACTCTATTCGACTTATTAAGACTTAATTGCCAACCTCCGTCATGCAGAAACCAACACTAGAACCAGGAAGGGACCTTGTTATATAAATTCTCTTTAGTGTTCCGTAATCTTTACTTGACTTGTTAGTACCACATTGAACATGTTTTGTATTTTCAAGAATTAAGTTGGGTTCCCATCAGTTTTCAAAAAAATAAAAAAAAAAAAAAAAAAAAAATTGGGGTCCCATCAAGTAATGATTGATTTAGGCAAACCTAAGTCTCATTCTTTTCGATGTCTGAGACACCATATCTCTAACAAGACCCTTTGTTAATGGATCCGCTAAATTCTTGTTAGATTCCACGTAATTAACTGTGACAACTCCATTTTTGAGTAACTGTCTCAAAATACTATGTCTTACAAAGGCACCCCACAACTCCCAATTCGAAAAAACAGATTTTCGAAGTCATCGGAATGAACGAGAGCACGAGCCCTAGGTGTTGATTCCAAAATGCAAGTTTGCGTTGCCGGTGGTCGTCGATGGTCGGAGGGGATCATCGGAGACGAATGGTCGATTCTTGTGGGGTGCACAAAGGTGAGAGAGATAGAGGGGCATGTGAGTGATTGTGGGAGTTGAAAGGGCTAAAAAGGTCATTTCATTTAAGAGCAAATATGGAAAAGGAGGGTAAAAATTTTAGTGGCTTGCCCTTAATGTTTTGTGGGGTACAAATAGCCGGGCCCTTGATTAATATAGTTGGACATGGCTTGTTCCATAATGTTATCTCCATTAAAAATGTTTCTAAGTCATTCCGCTTCCTTACTTGCATCTGCTAGGGCAATTATTTTTGATGTCATTGTTGAATCAGAAATACACGTCTGTTTCTTTGAGCTCTAAGAAACAACCGCTACCCACTAGTTGATTTGGAATTCGACTCCAGATTATTCCAACTAGCATCACTGTAACCATCCAAAACTAAAGGATATCCATTAAAACGTAGACCATAATTCAAAGTACCCTTCAAGTTTTTAAAGATCGTGGTAGCTGCATCCTAGTGTCGTTTGTTTGGATTACTAGTGAACCGACATAGCATACAAACTGCATAAGCTATATAAGGTCTTGTACAATGCATAGTATACATGAGACTTCTTATCGCACTAGAATACTCTAGTTGCCATAAACACTTACCGGTGTTCTTTACTAGTTTTAAATTAGGCTCGATAGGAGTACAAACTGACTTTTGATCATAATGACCAAATTTCTTCAAAATCTTTTTAATATAATGAGATTGAGATAATGTAAGACTATTATCTTGGCGTAAGATTTTGATACTCAAAATTAAGTCGGCTTCTCCTAAGTCCTTCATGTCAAAACTAGTAGACAAGAATCGTTTAGTTTCTTCAACTAAAGCTAGTGAAGTCCCAACTATAAGCATGTCATCCACATATAAACATATGATGACACCAACATCATTGTCAAACTTGCTATAAATACATTTATCATGATCATTGACTTTGAATCCAAATGATTGCACAACAGTGTCAAACTTCTCATGCCATTGCATATGAGCTTGCTTCAGGCCATAGAGAGATTTCACCGATTTGCAAACTTTCTTCTCTTGACCTGGCATAACAAAACCTTCAGGTTGTTCCATATATATATTTCTTCCTCTAGATCACCATTTAGAAAAGTCGTTTTCACATCCATTTGATGGATAACTACGTGATGAATAGAAACAAGAGATATGAATATTCGAATTGATGTTATTCTTGCAACCGGTGCGTATGTATCAAAATAATTAATGTCATACTTTTGTCTATAGCCCTTAGCTACTAGACATGCCTTGAACTTGTTTATAGTTCCATCGACATTTAATTTTCTTTTGAATACCCACTTGCACCCATTTGCCTTTGATACCGGTGGAAGATCAGACAGTACCCAAGTTTGATTCGATAAAATCGAGTTCATCTCATCATTGATCGCTTCTTTCCAAAATGAAGCATCCCTTGATAAAATTGTTTGTCGAAACGAAATAAGATCATCATCAACATTGAGAACAAATTTTGTTTGTTCCTTGATTTCACATTTATTTCCTTCATCCAAGTAGGTTATAAAATTCGGGCCAAAAGATTTATCAATCTTTTGCCTTTTAGTTCTCCTTACTTCAATGTTTTCACCATCGGTAGTAGGATGATTCCCTTGTCCATTAGAAGAATTTGAATGCAAATCTTCTAGATTCCTTTGACTTCGTTCATTAGAAGAGTTTCGAGACAACTCCTCTAGATTCTCAAAATTCGAATGCAAAAGTGTGTCATGTGTATTATTTAAATGTCTAAAGAATTGTACATCTATAGATTCAATTATATCATTGGTTTCCAAATTCAAGAATCTATACGTCACACTATGCTTTGAATAACCAATAAAAAAACATTTATAAGTTCTATTTCTCAATTTATGTCTCTTTGGATCCGGTTTCCTTACATAAGCTAAACAACCCCAAACATTGAGTCTTTTAAAATTGGGTTGTCACTTAAACCATAGCTCATATGAGGTGACATTAGTGTTCTTTAGTAGAATCCAATTGAAAAAAAAAAAAAAAACAAGTCTAAAGAATGGCTTTCCCCCCATAAATTCAAAGGCAAGTTAGAACTTAGTAGCATAAAATTAACCATCTCTACTAAAGATCTATTCTTCCTTTCCGCTACACCATTTTGTTGCAGTGTATAAGGTGTCGTGACTTGATGTATAATTCCATTAGTCTCACAAAATTTTGTGAACTCCTTGGAACAATACTCACCACCTCTATCAGATCTTAGAGCCTTAATTTTCTTGTTATGTGATTTTCAACTTCCGATTTGAAAACAAGAAAATTTTCATAAAACTCATCTTTGATTTTCAAAAGATAAACATAGGAATATTTTGAAAAATCATTGATAAAAGTGAGAAAATATTAGTTTCCTCCTAATGTAACATGACTTTTCAAATCACATGTCACTATGTATCTAATCAAGAATTTGAAAAGATCTTTGTACTGATTTGTGTGATTATTTTGTGATTTTTGTCGGTGCACATATCTCACGCTTAGTATCATGATCATTTTAAAATTAGTAATTATGCCTAAGTTATGCATATTTCTAATGCAACGAAAATTAACATGGCTTAATCTACTATGTCATAATGAACATAAATCAACAATAGAAGAACATGAGTTAACAATATAAGAAGAATAATTCACTGCTACTGCATTCAACTTAATCATAACATTACATGAGTACCTTTTGCCAATATGAACACCTTCCTTGGGCAAGATAAACCTATGCGACTCATAGACAAGACAAAAACCTCTCTTATTAAGGAGGTTACCGAATACAAGATTCTTACACATTTCGGGTACATAATAAAAATTAATTAAATGTAAGGCTTCTCTCGAAGTAAGCTTGATATCCACCGTTCCTTTGCCAACCTTCTTGGTGAGATTATTGTTCGCCATGTGCACTTCTTCACTAGTGGCAAGATCTTTGTATGTCTTGAAAAGACTACGATCCATGCAAATGCGTATGGTTGCACCGGTATCCAGCTATTACCCAACTTCATTTGCAATCGGATTGGCTTGGCAAACTGTTGCTATAAGTTCAATGTTCTCCACATTGTGACTCTCCTTGACTACTTCCTTATTCTTCAAGAATTTCTTCTTGGAACGACAATCTCGTGCATAGTGCCCCGGTTTGTCACAATAGTAACACTTCCCTTTCTTGCTTGAAGTGTTTTCATTGGCAAACAACAACAACAACATTCCAAATTAATCGTTCTTGGCCTTGAATTTTCATTGGCAAAACCCTTGAATTTTGAATAGTTCTTGGCCTTAAATTTCTTGGAATTGTGAGATTCTACTAAATTTGCCTTTTAACCGAATTCAAAGTTCAAGTCATCTCTCTCTCTCTAGAGAGAGAGAGAGAGAGAGAGTCTTCTTCAATTCGAAGATAGCGTTGGAGGGATTCAAGAGTATAACTCTTCTCCCCATGAATTAGTTTCGTCTTGTAATTATTACAATTTGTATGCAACTTGAAAATAATTACACCCACTTGGAATTCTTCTTCAAGAGAAATCTCAGTCGTCTTAAGATCACCAACGAACTTTTGCAAGTCATGTACATGAGTAAGTAATGACTTATCATTGGCCATCTTGAAATCCAAGTAATTTGAAATTAAAAACATACGATTGCTCTCAATTCGGTATTTGTTGTCCAGCGCAATCCACAACTCCTTCGCCAACTCAATGGTTCGATGCACCGCATAGACATTGTCGGAGAGCCATTAAGTATGCAGTGTGACGGCCCCAGTCTCCCATAAAAACTGGGCCCCACCCGACCTAAACCCACGTGGACCCCCGAGTCGTTCCTCGCAAAGTCGACGCAAGTCTAGTCAGCCTCAAATAGTTGCATTCTCATTAAATTTGTATTTTTAACGTTGAGTTATTAAGTTATGTCTTTTATAGAATAGTTTGCAGCGGAATTAAACTTAAGACAAGATTAAATAACTTAGATTTAAATAAAAGTGAAACAACCTACAGTGTGGAACCCTGAAATCATCGGATAAACATGCATATCCTATATCACTCGATCCCAGTATGTCCCAGTGTATTCAAAAGCAATAATATACAATAAGTACAACAAAAATGGCGAAACATACTATCGTGCAAGGAAGGAACCGCTCCAAAAAGTCCTCAAAGAAAATCACCGATCACCGATCCTTTCCCCTTGCTCGTCTGTCCGATCTGCACCCACCGTCACAAACTAGACGGTGAGTACAGTAAAGTGGAAAGTAATAACCAGAAGGATATAAACAGTAATTCATGAATCATTTAAAAACAATCCAAATATCATGCAGGTATTAAAAGACAGATAAAAGATAAAAAGTGCATGATAAACAGACTGACAGATATGCACGACGAAAAAAATGAGTGCCTAAGAATCAAAAGAGGCATACTAAGTGCTCTTAAATCCACAACAATCCAGTACTCGGGGAAAGCTCACGTTTGGTTGGGTAGCTGCACCCCCGCAGGTAGTGTTCACGTTTGCCCAACTAGTTATATGCCCAGGAGTACCTTCTCGACACACTTAGGCCGTAAACACTCAACCAAGGAAATAAGAATGGAATTCCAAGAAAAGGGATTTATCAATAAATACAAAAATACTGAATATGAATTACTATGCATTTCCTTAACTGGTTTACTCACTTACTTCAGACTCACGTTATCCCGCCCTCGCGGCTCGAACACGCTCCCCCAAAAATGATTATCCGAACTCCCGAGACCTCCCCTTAGGTTCGTGAGGACCTATAACATGTTTTAGACCAAATTATAGTGTTTTGGAGATTTTGAAAAATTTCAACTTTATGTGCTGCCAGGGCAATTAGCGCGCTAATTCTGATATTAGCGTGCTAATTTCAACATTAGCGCGCTATCTTGTACATCTAGCGCGCTAATCAATATTAGCGTGCTAGATTTGTCACCTAGCACGCTATGTGCAGCAGAAGCCAGAATTCTGCATTTCGAATTCTGGGTTTACTCCACACACAGGCCATGGTGATGCCTTGGGGACCCTCAAACACATTACTAGAGGTCCCTAACATCAACTACAACACAAAACAACACCCCACAACATCAAATACATGAATTCATTGAATTGACCAAGCTATGTTAAAGGAGTTACCTAGCTTGATAACTTGATCTTCTTCACCAACTTCACTGAATTCTTGAGTCTCCCCTCTCGAGCACTTCAGCAACCTCTCTTCTTCTCTTCTTGCCAAATCGATGAGATCAAAAGCCTAAGTTGATAAGTTTAGTTGACTAAAATTATATATATGATTGAAGTTGATTAAACATTAGCCACACATCTCTTTGCACTTACGTATCCCGAGGCTTATCTTATGGACCACCTTCACACACTTGTCCCACAAATCATGCTTAAGTGACTCCAAACATAGACTCACTTGGTCTCTAGATAGGTCATTACGTGTCTCGATGCACATCATGAGGTCATTGTTTTATTTCACTATCTTAGGCTTCTTATTTGAATATAAACATGGTCACATTAAAGCTACATACACAACTATAGTTGGTTCCAATTACACTTATCCCATAAGCCGCCACCTCGGTCCCACGTGAGGTACGTCCCCGCTCATGTCTCGACTCACCGAAAGCCCCGCGTATACCTTATTCGCAAATTCGGCACAACAAATAAACATACACTTGGACATTAGAAATTTATATTTGGGTATAAATAAATAATACATTCACCACAGAAAAATAAAATTTACCTCGGTGTCAACTCCAGAGGTTTGGTCAAGTACTTCAAGTCACGACGGTCCAGTCAAACGGTCCTGAAACGTGACACATGGCACGTGTAAGTTTGAGGGTCGTTACATGCAGCCTCGGCAAAGATAGTCATCCGCCTTCCTTGCGACACGTCGATCCACCACTTCGTTTGAATCATCTGGAGTTGGTTTATGGAGGGTCTCAAGCGCATCATCAAGGATGTACGCCAACTCGAGAGACGTGAGAAAGAACGTAACATTCTCTTGCCATCGAGTGAAATTGTCGCCGTCGTACCTCTCAAGGCGGGTCAAATCATGATTCATGATTTGTATTGAATGAGGAACGAACCCACTGCTAGAATTGAGTTTGGAGGACAACGAAGAACCACCATTCCCATTCGTTTATGCAATTCCGTCTGAAGTTGAAGAGCCATTGATGGAAAGCTCTTGTCTAAAAATTGTTGGAACAAATCTACTTCGGATATGAAAAAAAGAAGAGAATGGAAACAACAAACAAAGACTTGAGGCGCGTAATCACTCTCTTTTAGACAAGATTTCTCCCAACCTGTCGAAACCGCGAATGCACAATGGGAAAATCAAAACTTGCCTTTAGGATACAATCAAGTCTCTAAAGGTTGTTGGATGATGTGTGTGTAACACAACTCCAATCAAGAACACTCTTTGAAGAACTTGTAAAAGAATGATGCTTGAACACAATAGAAAACCATTTTGATTCGAAGCTTTTGTTTTTGCAATCTATTTAATACGTATTCGGACTCTATAATTTATAGAAAACCAATAGGTATTGAGTCCATACGAAACAACACAACTTTTGGTGCCGAAACGGACAGAAAACGCACCAAACAACACATTATTTCAGTCTGGCACTGGCCCTCGGCGCCTAGGTGCGCCAGGCCAGCGCCCAAAATTTTTTACAAAAAACGCCTCTGTTTTTTGCGCTAGCCCGGCACCTGGATGCCAGAGGCCAGCGCCAAAAACAACGGTTGTTTTTGTTTTTTTACAACAATAGGATCTGCAAGAGAAGTACCCAAACGACCAACTTTGCTTGTCTGGGGGATTTGGAAATAATTTGATCGAAGCTGATAAAGTTGAAAGAGATCCTATTTCTGTGTCTTCTAGTTGTACTAGTTTGTTGCGGTATTTCAAGAGCAGACCGATCATGCAACCTGCTCTCCTAGCATCCAGGAAGATGTTCAGTGCGGCACCACAAAACTTTTGATATTACCTAGTCTTTGCCATTAGATTGTGTTTCCTATGCTTACTCATGGTTGATAAAGCCTTTTTCCTGCCTATCCTCTGGTGGGAGTTGCTCTCTAAGCATAGCCATCTCTATGTTGTAGATGGAGCCATTCTTGATGCTCCGTTCTTTGATTGCTTTCTGTGTATCCACAAGGCTTGTAATTCTGAATCTACTTCTGCAAATTCTTTCGAGTACAGCTATTTGTATATCCATAAGGCTTGTAATTCTAAATCTACTTATGCAAATTCTTTTAAGGTACTCATAAGCTTGTTGGTCCTATAACAAAAAGCTATTGGGAAGAATTGAACAAAAACATGATGTAAACCGAGAACACACGCAATGCGTTTTTCTTTTTTCACTTTGTTTAGTACAGAGTGGATGAACTAACTAGGCATATTCAAGAGGATATACCATGGTGTATGTTATTTGCAGATGATATTGTCTTAGTGGATGAAACAAAAATGGAGTGAATAGGAAATTAGAACTCTGGTGGAATACATTAGAATCTAAAGGCTTTAAGTTAAGCAGGGCGGAGGCCGAATACATGCCTGTGAGCTTAGAAATACTAGACATCGAGATGATGGAGTGGTAAAATTAGAAGTAGAAGTTCCTAAGGTGAACCACTTTAGATACCTAGGATCAATCATACAAAATGATGGCAATATTGAGAATAATATCACACATAGAATTCAAGCTGGATAAAAGAAATGGCGGAGTGCAATAGGAAATGTTCCTACTAAGTTAAAAGGAAAATTTTTTAGGACCGCAATTAGGCCAGCTATGCTCTATGGAAGTGAATGTTGGGCTGTAAAGCAACAACAATTACATAAAATGAACGTAGCAGAAATGAGGATGCTTAGGTGGATGTGTGGTAAAACTCGTAAAGATAGAATAAAAAATATAGAAATTCAAAGAAAACTAGGAGTAGCACCAATTGACACAAAGATTAGGGAAGAGCGGTTGCGGTGGTTTGGTCACCTGCAAAGACGACCAACAAATGCCCCTTCTAGAAAACTTGACTCGATAGAAATTGTAAAATTCAACGAAGTAGGGGTAGACCAAAGCTAACATGGGATGCATTAATTAGGAGGGATTTGAATGGTTTGGAAAGCTCACCATCAATTGCACTTAATCGAACACAATGAAAGAGTTTGATCCATGTAGCCGATCTCAATTAATTTGGGACCGAGGTTATGTTGTTGTTGTTGTTGTTGTTGTTGTTGTTGTTGTTTTTGTTTAATACAGAGCACCTATTTATACTGATACTGATCACTCCTAACTAAATCATGCTAGATTACTATTATACTCTTGTATACTAGTCTCAATTACAAAGTTAAATACTCTCATGTCCTTAGTTACGTACAACATATAAAATGTACAAACTATATGTACATATTGTCCTGAACTAATACATTAATATTACACATTCACTACAAGAATGTTTCCATCTCTCTATAGTTCTTAAAGCATCTGACCTTGGCTTTGAATTCTTTCGTTCTGCCACCATGCTTGTGTGGCAAAGTAATATCTATGCTGGTGATGAGGTACTATTCAAGTTTTTATTGGTTTATATGTTTTCTCAGACCCAAAGAAAATGAGGAGGCACGGGATGGATTAGAGAAAGCAGCGCACATCTTTTGGAACTCACGACTGCCTTCACCAAGGGTACGCTAAGCCATTTCACCTCTTACACCTTTTCTATGCTTGTGTTGTTCTGCAGTCGTTGTTCATTCTCACATTTTGTAATTAATCAGTGTGTGGCCATCGATGCTGTTGTGGAGCTTGATTTGGTTGCTGCTCTTAAAGTTTCAGCATTTCCTGAGATCATCTTCACTAAAGCTGGGAAGATCCTACATCGCGAGAAATGTGCGTTAGTTTTCATCTTGGCACTGTTCTATTTTTTCTATGAGGTTTTCTTTTCTTTTCTTTTTTTGGTGAATTTTGAGGTTCTCTTTTCATCTTGGCATTGTTGACAACTAATGGACGCTACTTTTGGATATGCAGCTGTTCGAAATGCTGATGAGTTATCCAAAATGATGGCATTCTTCTACTATGGAGCAACCAAACCACCATGTCTTGATATAGATGGAGACTGCCTAGAATTGATACCCTCTGTTCCCGACAATTCTGAGCATGATAAATAGGATAACTTACATGTTGCAAGTCGTTGTCTCTTTGTAATTTTGAGGCATGTAATGGTGGTTCATTCAATCACTGTGCAGATTGCTAATAAATCTGATGCATGTATTTAATTTCGAAGTTGTAAAAACGTTTCCACAACAGCTGTGCAGATTGCTAATGAATCTCTTGCATGTATTTAATTTTTAAATTGTAATAAGTTTCCACAACAGGCCTTTTCTTTGTTGTCAAAACTCTTACACAATAGGCAAGTAATTGTTGTCAAAACTCTTTCACAGAAGGCAACAATTTGTTGTGATGATCATGTTGTAAGTGTAGAATCATATACCTATGGTTGGACTATTCTTGGCCTTGATTCGTTGGCCATGTGAGCATTGAACTTCTTCTTCTAGACTTTAATCACATAAGTTCAGCCCTCTCTCTTAAAATCCTGAATTTTTTCTACTTGCTTTGCATGGAAATGAAGAACACATGCTATATATATTATTTAGGTGTCCATCTCATCCATACATCATTACAATGGAGATCTCTATATCTATTGAGGGCTTACATTCAACTCATCAATTAATGACTAAAACTGAGAAATGGAGATGATTGAGGGGTGTTCGAGTGAGAGTGATGGGGTGAGCAAAGGTATTTTTGAAATTTCAAGAAAAAGTGGGGTACTGCAAAGTAAAAATTCAAAAATGGATCCAAAATAAAATAAAGTATACTTACTCAATTAAGACTCGATTCGGTGTGAACCGCGATTTTCATAACGAAAATCACCACCAAATCGGGAGTCGCGGTTTTAAAATTTTCTAAATGCAAGGCATAAGAACGTGTTACTTGGAACTTGTTTGGCCAATCCGTGACAAGCATCTTTCATCAATTATAAAACATGCTAGAGTACAATTAAGTACCCTTGAGGGCCTTGACCAGTAAATCCCATGGCTCTCTGTGTTCAATACACATTCATCTGCCTATTTTGACTTCACGTCCTCGCACATTCTTCTGTTATCCTTACTAGTAAATCAATCTGCGGCATTCTTTGTCCTGCGAAAGTAAACCAGGAATTCTGTGTTGCCCTCGGCACCTTTCAGAGGAGATTCAATCCAGCTTTTGCTGCAAAAACCATAAGTTTCCACACCTTTGGTGATTTTCTCCAGTACCTACATCGAGGGAAATAGTCAATAATTTTCCAATGGTGTTAGTATGTGAACTAAGCAGTAAAGACTTGACACAAATACTTAAAACAAATCAAAAGAGAAGACAAAAACAGAAAGTACTGAGACAACATCCCCTATAATTAAGGACTGCTAATTATTTGTCTACGGTCTGACAATCTAAAGAATTGCCGCACATCTTCATGGTTTACATTTCCAACTTATCACTTATGAAACACTAATACAAGGGGAAAAAATCCCTACTTCTCGATGGACTCCTCCTCCCACCTGCAAAGGTAAAAGACATACCCATGACGAATAAGTTTTGGCTGGCCAAAAGATGAATAAAAACATAAATATGAACATTGGATGGTAATAGATAAAACAGAAATCATTCAATGATGACTAGCACAGTCATAGTCAATTTATTTTTCAAAAGCCCTTTTTTTTTTTTCTTTTTTTTTTATGAGGCCTTGTGAAGAGGTATACAAACATGTCATTACTGCATTTTTTTTTTTTTTTTGGTTCTACATTAATGCCTTTTAAATACTGAAATAAAGTAAGCGCAAAAGTATTCAAGATGAAGAAACGAAGGAAACAGAAGACAGGAGCTAAAATATAGTGTGGAAATCGTAATGAATTAATATACATCTGCATCTATGCATGGAGTACTCAAAAAGGACAAATAAGCCTCGCGCACAAATGGCATTTGCAATCAATTCTCATGTACATCAAACAGACATTGAAGTGGATTGAGCATGTCATTAAAAAAAAAAAAGGCAGTTCAAGAACTTCTAGCAGTTACAAGGCATACTAGCAATAGCATACTACTATGGTTTTCATCAAGATAAGAGTCGCTAAATTGAGTCCTGGCGACTACAAAATCAACATTGTTGAACAGCAGAACTGCGCCAGAAATTAAGCTGGGACGGTTCAGCAAAGGAAATATTACAAATCACAAACCTGGGATCTGCGGGCCTCAAATTGAGGCTTGACAAGAGTAATCAAAGTAGCTGCATTCTTCATTACACTGACCACAGCAGGCATCACCTTCATTTTCAGAAATAAAACCTTTAGATGGATAAGAACTAATCAAAGCGATAGTAAAAAATGGTCAGCAACAAGTGGGATCATGACATGATATGATCAAATTCTAGGAGAGATTATGTGGTCAAATTGAAGTGTTCTTTTTTCACGGTGAGATTATGTGATCAAATTTTACATACTTTAAATTAAGTATCTTCAGAAAGTCAGATGATGAGATTCAAACAATTAGATAGGCTAGTTCTCAAAAATAAAAAATAAAAATAACAAAACAGAAAACAATTTCATAGGCTGAGGGGCAAAATTATCTTTCGAAGCCAAATCAATTGCTTGGATATTGGTATAAGTAGAGGTCGTAAGAGAGTGAAAGATATATGGTCATCTTGAATGTAATTTGGGAACTCTTAGGAGTTGGAATTGAGAGAATTTTAAGACTCTTCTTTGTGGTTGCTTTTGTCTTCTTCTTCTTCTTGTGATCATTGAGGAATTCTCAAATCAATCGCTTGGATATTGGTATTATTATGGAATTATGGAATTCCATATCGTTATTATTTAAAAAAAAAAAAAAAAAAGTAAACCCTTCCAACAAAAAAGAAAGAAGGAAAGAGAAAATAAGTGTACAACCAAAAAACAACACCTAGGCAAACTTGGGTAGAAGAAAGATAAACGGCAACCATAAACTCGGATCTGGACCAAGTTCTATTCCTGGATAAGAGTCATCAGACACACCTAAAGGCATTTCTTTTGGAATAAAATCATAAACGAACTTGACAATATGTGTCCTCGGATTAGGTGATCAAGGGAGTTTTGTATGATGGTCGATTTCTCTTAGGTTGTGCACCCCATTTCCTGTTTGTGGTTGTAGTTTTATCTTTTTCTCTTGCAAACTTTTGCAACTGTAAAATCTCTTTACATCTATAAAAGCTGGTTTCTTATCAAAAAAGAAAAGGTTGAGATGCATTTTGCAGTGATAAATCAACAGATTTGGAATGGACAAAGATATGAAGTGAAAGGGTGGTTAGGAGATTCCAACATGAATTCAATTTTAGGTTAAGAGACTAAATAATCCCAAATTTTACTTATAATCTCAATTTATCCAAAACGAAAAGATTTCTAAACCATCTCAAATTAAATAAAAAGATGTCTAAACTATCTTGAACTAAGCTTTTTTGTCTCAATTTTATTCCCATGCAAATTCGACAACAACTTTCGCTTACATGGCATACAACTTGGGGATACAGAAAGAGTAAACAGTTTAGCTTGATAATTAGTTTGTTGAGCCCAACAACACCAACTCCAATTGATGAGCATGCAATCGAACAAGGGATTGAGTACTCCCTAACCTCAAGAAGAAAATGAGAGTCACCTCTTGATGCCACAACCGTGTAGACAGCAAGACCACAAAACAAACGACGCCACTAATACAAGACCACACAATAAACAACGCTACCACTTTAAGCATCCATCTTAGCTAAATAAGCACAACATGCGTGCATCCCACTCATTTGTATACAGAAGTAGTAACATATGATTGTATTTTCATTGTAAGTGTGATATAGGAAGTTTGATGTAAATATCCTCACTAAGCATACAACTTGGGGATACAGAAAGAGTAAACAGTTTTAGCACATTTGATTATACACTAAATTCATATCTCCATTATAATGTCTAGTTAAACTCAAAGTTGTTTAACACTATCTGAATATAAATTTTAGTTCCATTAAATAGGTTTTTTATGAATTTCTACAGTACGATAGAACTCGTGTCATCCCCTAGCCAACGCCTAAATTCTACTTCCAAGTTTTTGTTTTGTCAGTTTCATTAGTGAAGTATAGAAATGAAAGAAAGATCCAAAGTCACCAAATCCACTTTTTGCGGAAGTGCAGGAAGATATCTTAAATTAGTTCTTTCCATAATACAAACTCGTTCATCTCGACGAATTTTATCTGCCACCTGATTCAAGAAATCATTAATCCAAGATATTATTGATAAGAACGAAAGACAAGAATAAGGATCTTTTTTTTTTTTTTTTGATGAATTTGAGAGTAAAATGAGCTGTGAGCTATCTAATTAACACTATCCTCCTCCTTAACTCGAGTCTAGAAAATAAAGGTAAATAAAATTGACAATAGTGGAAAATTAGAGATCTTAAGGTGTTGACTGAGGCAGATAGAGGTCTTATGTTCGAAACCTGGCAGCTGCATCATTCCTTAAGATCTCTTGGCTGTATGGTTTGGTGTGCATGTAGTCTTATATGTAACAGACACCACGGATATATATGAGTAAAAAAATTAGAGATTGGTGCATGCTCGCTCTTAAAAAAATAGAGATTGTTACAAACTTTTGGTTGCTGTTAGAAGAATGCCATTCAAAATAGTGTTTCTTGACTTGAAAAAGCTTTCTTTTTTTCGTTAATTCCCATGCATGCTCACTGTCCAGCTGTGACTGTGATCCTTGAATCTTCAAATGTATATTCAAGTCATTGGAGATGCAAAGCAAGGCTTTCAAGATGCAGGTCACAGTTCCGCGGCCACTGCTTGATTAACAGCTAGCTACCTCATAATAGTGAAGTTGTTGAAGCCTTGAAGGTTCCAGCAGTTGCGTTTGTAACCAACAAAGCTCCAACTAGAAGAATCATCATATATCTGAACTGAGTTGTCGTTTTTGTAATTTGTTCACAACCATGTGAAGTAGTGCTTTAAGTAGAGAATAAGCAAAGATGATGACACTATGAAATATCGACCTAATTGCAGCTATGGATGCGATTGGATCAGATGGTAAAAAATCTCTGGAGAAGAAAGGTCAAAAGGGCTCTCAATTAAAATGGTAACCAATATGCACCGACTACGTACGGCTAGTTTCATTTTCAGACCAACCAGTCTCAGAAGGTTTATTCTATGGTATATGCTGCATTCGCTGGCAATATTCCTAGAATATTTTTTATTGTCAACATCTTATGGCCCTCATAGAGAGAAGTTTCTTCCCCCTCAAATACTGCTGTTCTGGAGAGGTAATGTAGGGGAGGGTTGATTCTGCACATGAAATGATTTGATTTTGCAGCTATGAATATGTTTTGTTGATAGTCATCTAATCATCTTCCTTTGGTTGACAACATATTGATGCTTAGATGACCATCAACAAACACATTCATATTGAGGGCATGTATGAGTGTTTCTCTTGGGAGCTACAAATTAAGAACTGTAACTGAAAGAAAGCAATCAACAAAGATTTAAGGAAAAAAGAAAAATATACGAGAATTATGATAAGTGGTACGTAATCACCATCTTCTTCATTAATTTTAGCCGGGTAAATCCAGTAGTGAAATACAGACAAGGCACACAATGGCAGTAGTCTCATCTTCAAATGCTCGACTAACTAGTATTTGAAAAGAAACATAGACTAGCTACTGAAGAATTAATGGGGAAGGGGCAGAGATTGATCTAATAGGAGATAATTGATTTCGTTATGCTACATATATAGAGCAATCCTTCATTTCAATAAAACCAGACTGAAAAGAAATCTAAGATTTGAACAAATTGTTTTTGTAAGAAAGAGTCCAATCTGAGTCTGTTGATGATGCTACCAGTAAGCCACCTCCATCGGTGGTGATGGACTCGGCACATGGATTGATTGGCGTAGCAGGAGGGCTTACCGCCTTCTTATCTTGCAGTTCAATTGGTTTCTTGGAGGCAGACCTAGGTAACATTGGATCACTGTCAAAGTTACAATTGAAGTGATCTTTTTCATCTTCCGACAACCACTGGCAGCAATCAAACTCATCATCATCATCATCATCATCCATCTCAAACATTCGACTAGCTAAGCCTTCTCTCCAAGAGTGAGTCCCAGCATTAGACAATGGCCCCGTGGTGGAATCTGACAAATGGAAACTGAAAGCAGGCAGCGGAAGAACATCAACTGGATCGCTCGCCAAGGAATCAAATTTAACTAGGGGAGCTTCTCCAGTGTTGAAGCAGGAGAATGGAAGGCAGTATTCAGAGCTTGAATAATAATAATGTGATGGAGGAGTAGAGAAGAGGTTGTGAGTACTGAAATTGGAGTCGCAAGAGAAGCTCTCCCTTGCATTTTCTTCTTGGTATGGATTGAGGGGGGATGGAGGAGAGAGTAGCCAATGCATTGAAGCTTGGGCCGGAGAAGGAACGGAAGAAGAAGTATCAGCAGTAGCACTAGGGGGGGTGGAAAACAAACCTAGATTATTATGATCCTGGTGGTGTGGGACTGCGAGGATTCCTCTAGGCCTGCATTTCCTCTTATCAGTGACCCCAGAGAGAAGATGGCCAGCAGCAAAGCAGGCGGCGGGCGTAGTCGAAATGATAGAAGAATAAGTAGCAGTAGCAGTAGCAGTGGAAGAACAACCCCCAATTTGAATCTCTGGAGATATTGAAGCTTGAATAGGAGGGGTGATGGCGTCCTTACCAGGAGGAGTGCGAGTGCGAGTGCGAGTGAAGTTGTTGGAATTCTCCTCCTCCTCCTCCTCCTGCTGCTGCTGGTCCATCTTTATCTTTTGTAATGATTCTCCGTCCGATCCCATGTTGGCCATTCTGGAGCTGCAAATGTGGATCATCATCTTCTTTTTCTTCTTCTTCTTCTTCTTCTCCTCCTTAGATTTAAGTAGTGGCGGAGGTTTGAGTTGTTTGGGGACTCTAGTTGGATTGGGAGCTGACTTGGGCGTTCTATGGCGATGATGATGATGATGATGATGATGATGAGGGATTTTTGACGAGAAAAAGCCTAGACAACCTCGGGTCTGCGAAGAGCTGCTGCTGCTGCTTCTGCTTCCGTTGAGGACCTTGAGAGGGCTCCTCGAGAAACTCACCTTCTTCATCGATGATTCCATGTTCGAAAGGGCCGCTCCGACTCCGTTCATTTCATCGTCCAGATCTGGTTGGGTTCGTGCGTGCGTTTGAAAAATGAAGAGCCCCTCTAGGAGCACCCGCAAATTTGCAAAGGCACCCATTTTTTTTTAGTTATTCTCCCACCTAAATTTTACTTTGATGTAAATGACAATATTGCCCATTCATATAAACACTCCACAATCCCACAACACACTTTTGAACAAATTTTGGGGCACTTCATTTTCTTTGTCTCTCATCTCTAACCTAAACCCACGTTTTTTGTTGGCGGGTGTGTATCGATTATAGCGCTTTCACATCATCCGATAGCGAGGTAACACTGTTTTACAACCGTATAAAGGTTTGAATCAACTATTTTTTTTTTGTTGAAAATAGTGACATTAATGATTTGGTTTTTCATTGTAAGGTTTAGTATATTTGGTCATTCCGAAGTTGTTTTCAGCCTTAAATGGATGAATGTACCACAATGGTGAAATAGGAGGTATAAGAAGAGGTATTTGTTGCTTTTTTGTGTTTTTTTTTTCATTTTTTTAACACGGTCACGATTGTTTCGGCCTCGCAGGACCGAGACTTGCAAATAAGTCTCGGTACATGGGGGTCGAGACTAATCACGATGTCTCGGTCAAAGTGTAACCGAGACATGTTGAAGCGTCTCGATTACTTCGTATCGAGACTCTTCCATATGTCTCGATTGCCCGTGACTGACTCTTAGTGTTAAGTCGCGGACCTGTACTACTGAAAATGTGGTTTTTGGATTTTTTTGGTGAATCTACTGTGTATTGGTGTTAAGTCCTTATGGTTCAATATTTGTGTTGTAGGTAATGTCGATTTTGACGTTATTTCCTAACTACAAGGATGTTTTCACTCCTTGTAGGTCATTCCCATCTAGAGAATCGGCTATCATGGCTTCAAATGATTGGTCGTGCGAATAAGTTTGTGTTAGTAACGAAACACTCTTATGCCGGAGGGATTAAGTGCAGGGGAAGGGTCAAACTTACATGTGAGAGGTCTGGTACATTTAGGGGAATGTCACAAAGACTAGGGAAAGCCAAAACTGCAAAACTTGCTTTGAAACCAAGAATCGAAGAGGAGGAGGAGGAAATACAAGGACTCGAACTGGTACAAAGAAATGTGGGTGCCCTTTCCTTATTAACATCAAGGAAAATATAGATTTTTTGTGGTACGTCAATGTCATGTGTGGGAGGCACAATCACGACCCCTCTAAAAACTTGGATACATGTGAGCAAGTGGTTGAGGTGCAGATGACTATGGAGAATGTAAAGTCAAGAGATATCCTCAACACGTTGAAGCAAATAGATGTAAATAATGTTTCGACTATGCGGACAATATACAATGCACGACAAAAATATCGAATTGAGGATGCGGGTGGGATGACTCAAATGCAACAACTATTGCACATATTAAACAATAATAAGTGGATGTCGTGGCACAGAAAGCATCCCAAGACGAATGTCGTGACTGACTTATTTTGGGCACATTTTGATTCAATCAAGTTGCTACGGTGTTTCCCATCGATTTTTCTAATGGATTGCACATACAAAACTAATAGGTATTAGATGCCGTTATTGGAGATAGTTGGCATCACTTCAATGCATTTGACGTTTGATACGGAAAACCCGAGTTTGAAGTGCTCGTACACCCATCCCTGACAAAAAAAACATTAGTATCGATAAAACAATAAGTAATGAAACTAAATTTACAGGCGGTTGAATTAACAATAATTACCTCAAGCAAAGCGAGGTATCCGGCAATCTGTGACACTTCAAATATGGCGGTCGACCCAAGCTGACGGTACAAGTACGCTAACGCAGCAGTGCCCTATGCGTAGTTGCCAACATCGTCTAAATTCTCCAGCAGCACGAGCAATGCAGTAGAGACTCGTGATCCACTCTTGTCGGTAAAGAGAGTGCACGACAAAAGGTACAACAAGAATGCTCGTGCGGTGCATTGCACGGGAGGGTAATGAAGCAGCTTCGACTTCTCGGTCGAGGACCATCGAGTCTTCAACCAAGCCTTTCGGACAGTGAGGCCCCTCGTGATGGTGACCTTCTCCTCCGCCTCCTCAATTGTAACACCAAGCAACTTTGAAACTAGCTCAATAGCTTCCTTGCGAGGTCCTCGGTGTATCTTGAGAAATTATCCACTGCAACGACCTTGCCGATCACTGGAATCTTCAGTAAGATGTTGACTCCCTCCAAAGTGAAAGACATTTCACCGAATGGCATGTGAAATATATTTGTATCCGGCTGCCACCGCTTTACAAACGCAGAAATCAACTCTTTGTTGCCCTTCTGGTACGAGTAGTCAATAAGCGGAGCCAACCCGGACCGGTGGATAATCCTTTGAAGACCCTCGGTATCGGGGTGACATGATTGCAAATCCCACTCTTGGATTTGAGCCCCATGGTTGATGCATTTCAGGTGTGGGCAATGCTGCAAAATAAATGAACGTAGCATCATTTCAAGCATAAAAATAGCCGGAATAATGTAAAAGAGCAAGAGTAACATAAGTCCTATCTTGATGTGGTGCACATATTTCCACATACTTTTAGACATCTAAGACATGGGAAATGTGCGATTTCCACCAAAACAAATAAATAATGAAACTTTTAGTAGTTTTAGTGCACCTAAATTATGAGCCCTCCTAAAAATTTAACTTTCAAATAAAATTTTACTGTAGTACTTCCTCCGTTTCTTTATAAGTGAATTTTTAGCCATTGAGAAATAACAACAATTCGTGAACATGTGATAGTGCCAAAATATAGTCCAAATAAAATATCAAGATCATTGATCAGATAAAAAAACAAAACCAAAAGGCTTCACGTAATTCCTTGCGATATGTCAGTTTTAGCACCATCAAGGGAAGACAGTAAAAAAAAGAAGAAGTTTATAACATAATATCGTGAACATTCATCTTGTTTATTCATATTTATTTCATTTTTTTATCCGTCTAAAACAAAAGTTTATAACATAATATGCTTTGTTCAAACTTTATATTATCTAATATACTTAAGAAAACCATAGATTTTTCAAACATTTAGGCACATGGATCACAAATTTCAACAATGAGACCATTTCTTACATAAGCACCAATCAATATTAGAATTTCTCAACTTAAAACTCATGATCTACGTACCACATTGTCCCAAATGGCAGCCGCAATGTGATGTTTGAAGCTCAACAATAAACTCCGGTCTATTGGCCGCAGGGTAAAGGATCAGACGGGTCTTCTTCTTGCTCTTCTTCATTTGTTGTGGGTCGGGTGCCACGCCCACCCTTCACCCACCTCGTCCGCCTCGAGTGCCTCATGTGGCTCGTGTCCCTCGTTTGCCTCCACCACTGCTACTAGCACCCTAGCACCAAAGTAAACATAAAATTACATGATCGACAAATTGACAAAGTAAACAATAAGTAACTAATGCAACAAATGCAGATAAGTTAAAACAAACCTTCTTCTCTTTCTTCATTCCCAAGTGAGTCCTCAGAAGTCTCGGAGGCTTCACCCTCACTTCCACCGCGAGCAATCATCAAATCCCTTTCCCGATGTTTGGCAACGTGTGAACCCTCATCCTGCAAAACACCCTTTCCGAGCACGTGTACTCGTCGCTGGTGCATTAACCTTCATTTCAATCTTTTGTTTCTCCTTCCGGTAAGATGCAGTCTGGGGTCGCCAACCTCCATGACCACCTTCGCTATCGTATGATACGACATGATGGACAACGGCCAAACTCACTTCGGATGATAGTGGACAGACGAGTGGTACTACGCCTATCGCGACCGATTAGAGTGGGCGGCACCTCCTAACTCGGGATACTATCGGCGATTTGTGAATGACTTCTCGAAGATCGTCGCACCAATGACTAAATTGACAAAGAATGATGTATTTTTCAATTGGTCAAGTGAGTGCGAGGACGCATTTACACGATTGAAGACGAGGCGACTCACCGCACCAAGTACTAGTATTGCCGAGCCGAGGTAAAGGATTGACAGTTCATGCGATGCTTGCGGCACGGGGCTAGGTTGTGTGCGATGCGGGGAGAAAGTGTAATCGCCTACCTATCCGACGATTGAGGACCCATGAGAGGAATTATTCGGTGCACGACTTGGAGCTTGCGGCGATCGTATTTGCACCGAATGTATGGAGACATTACCTCTACGGTGAGAGGTTCACATTATATACGAGATCATAAGAGCTTGAAATATTTATTCACTCGAGAAAGATTTGAACATGAGACAACGACGTTAGCTTGAGTTGTTGAAGGACTACGACTTCTCCATCGAATATCAGCCTTGCGAAGGCAAATGTCGTAGCGAGATGCATTGAGTAGGAGAGGACCAGATTCGAGACAGTTATCATGTCATATGATGCACAAGTATGGTTTACTTGAGGCAGAACACCGAGTTTGTGAGAGGTTCTCGCTACGACGGACGCACGAGATTCATGGGATGATTGGTGTACCGTCTATTTCTATTCGCGAGTGTTTGAGTGTCGAGGACCGACGAGATGTACTCGAGATTCGGTGAGATGGCACGCAGTCTCGATCACCCAGATTGGAGCAAGTATATGGATCGGTGTTTGATGCAGGGAGGTTATGGATTCCAAGAAGCGGCGAGAGATACGCGATGGGATACTCTAGGAGGCTCAAGTCCCGGTATTCGGTGCATCTGGCGGGACCAAAATGTATCACTATATGCGACAATTATTTTGGTGGCCGGGGATGAAGGCGGACATCGGCGCTATGTTAGGGGTTGTGAGGTGTGCCAGCAGGTTAAGGCTAAGCACATGAGGCCTGGAGGGTTATTGCAGCCGCTGCCCATCCCTTAGTGGAAATGAGAACACATTACGATGGATTTCGTTTGTGGATTACCGCAGACTTTACGGAAACACGATGCGATATGGGTGATCGTGGACGAGTTGACGAAGTCACTCATTTCCTACCGTTTCTATGAAGTATAATTTCACACAGTTGAACATATGATTCGAAAGAGAGATTGTGCGGCGCACGAAGTACCAATTTCGATTGTTTCGATCAGAGACAGTCGTCTTAGATCATCATTGTGGCAAGCTATGCGGGAGCGATTTGGTACTAAATTACAAGCTTAGCATCGCATTCCATCCTCGGACAGACGGATGACCATAGAGATTAATACGATACTCGAGGATATGCTCGGGGCATGTGCGTTGCGGTTTGGTGGGTCTTGGGAGGAGTATTTGCCACTCGTGAATTTGCTTACAATAACGGCTATTAGGCCGGTATTGGGATGCCACCATTTGAAGCTACGTATGGTAGCCGTGTAGATCCCGGCTTGTTGGGCGAGCCCGAGGATACAAAGCACAGTGTGGGACCCGAGATTGTTGTAGACCATACAGAGAAGGTGAGGAGATTCGTCGACGGTTGTAGGTGCTCGGGACAAACAAAAGAAGTACGTGAACAAATACCGCGATGGGGTGAGTTATGAAGTGGATGATTGGGTCTACTTGAAGGTTTGTCCTTGAAGGGCCTCGTTGGGGAGAGAGAGTCTACCGTGCGAGGCGATACCCCCACTTATTCCAAGGTAAAGATCGAATTAAATATGAATTTCGGGACGAAATTCCTTTTAATCGGGAAGATTGTAACGGCCCGTTCTAATCGATCCCGATTAATCGGCAAATTACAAATTAAGAACATAAGCTCGGACCCACGTGGACGTCATGGAAAAGTCTATGACACGCCTAATGGGTTAAATATGTTATTTTTACGTGGCGAGTGTTTATTTATTTTACTATTATTTAATAGTTCGCGTCGCGTTAATTGAGAATCTCGCTTGGTCGCGTTGTGCGCGTGTAGTGACGAGAGTGTGCGACGTCGCGGAATGCGAGTAACGCGGGTGTACGGGTAGTATGGGATTGAGTTGTCACATCACCCATCCCATCACGTCATACATCACATCACCAACCCATCCCTCATCATTCACTTTGTCCTTTCTCAAAAAATAAAAAATAAAAAATAAAAAATAAAATAAAAATGAAATTTCTTTAAAAAAAAATCGGATAAAAGGAAAGAAAATGAGAGAAGAGAGAGAAGAGAGAGAGAGAGCCTAAGAAAGAGGGTCAAGGTGGCGGGCGACGAGGAGGCCGCGGATCGGGCTCCAGCGATGCTGTATGTGATGGCGAGATAAGCGGATCAGCGGCGGCAGCAATGTAAGTAATGGTGTGACGACCGAAGAAACGATCGCAAGCAGCGGCCTGCAGCAGCGGCAGTGTCTCTGCAGCTCAGCAGCGGCCGGCAGCGGTAATGGCGCGATGAATAAGCAATGCGCGTTGTCGGACTTCGTCGAATCCTCGACGAGAGTGCGATTCGACGACAGATGGAGGTGAGGTTTACTTCACCTAATTTAGTTGTAATTTGAATGATTTATGTAACATAGCCCTAAATGATAAAATCTTTATAATTGGACACCAGGGGACTTAGGCTATCATAGTGCGGTGTCGGGTACGTATCTCGATGCAAGTGCGGGACGTTTCGAAGGTGTTATGCAATTTGTTTGAGGTAAGTAAATCCACGAGAAAATTAGTTAAAATTCTTTTATGGCACTTACTTTATTTTACATTTCAATTATTCCATTGTGCTATTTATTGATGATCATTTTGTTCATCCACTCCCACGTGTGTATGTGTGTTTGTCGACGGGGTCGGGCATGGCGCGGACTCACACCCGGGGGCTAGCTACCCCCATGTTGTTCGAGTAATTGGCCATGTTAGGGCTACGCGGTAACTAGGGGTGGGCAAACCGCGCTTTGGTGGTGAAAACCACCAAACCGCGACCAATGAGGTCACGGTTTGGTGATTTTCCAAACCACCACCAAATCGCGAATCACCAAAACCGCAACCAAACCGAACCGCGGTTTGCGCGTTTTGGTCGGTTTTGGTTGCGGTTTTAGTGGGACCCATTTTCAAAAAAAAAAAAAAAAAAAGATGAGGTACCGTAATCCCGACAATGGCGACGACGATAGGTGGTGCTCGGAGGCGACGGCGACGGTGTTGGTCGCCCCCAAAACCGCGACTACAGCGATGGTGGAGGCGGTGGAGGCGGGATGGTGGGAGGAGGCGGTGCACGCAACGGTGGGCGAGTTGGCGACAGTGGAGGCGGCGAAGGCGGGCCGGTGAACGATGCTTCTGCACCGCGGCGGTGCGAGGCGGCGAGTGAAGCGAAGAGAGAAGAAAGAGAGAGAGAGAGAAGTGAGTGAGAAGAGAGAGAGGAGACGGTGAGAAGAGAGGAAAGGCGGGCGAGAAGAGCGATGAGAGAAGAGAGAGGAGGACGGCGAAGTGAGCGGCGACGAGTGACGGCGAGGAGAGCCGAGTGAGATGAGGAGAGCAGCGGTGAGAGGAGAGAGAGCCGGCCGGTAGAGCGGAGAGCAGAGCCGCGGTGAGGAGGAAGCCGGCGGTGAGACGGGGAGTGAGGAGCGGCGGTGAGAGGGAGGTGAGTCGTGGTGACGGCCTAACACGCGGGGAGAATGAGAGGAAGAGGGAGATCATTGTTTTTTTTTGTTTAACTTTTACTTTTAGGGTTTTTGGTTTGTATTTACCAAAATGCCCTCGGTTTGGTTAAACCGCGGTTTTCCCAAAATGAAAATCGCGACCAAACCGCGATCTTTGCGGTTAGGTCGTTTTCAAACCGCGACCAAACCGCGAGCTTTAAAAACCAGACCAAACCGTGCGGTTTGATCGGTTTGGTCGGTTTGGGCGGTTTGGGCGGTTTTCGAAACCGTCGCCCACCCCTATGGGCAGCGGTGACTATTCTCCGCGAAACCCGTAGGTGAGAGATGTTTGACGTAGTCCTAAGTCTACGTCATGGGTTCCTCTCGAGAGATGTTTGGATGGGGTTCTACCGTTCGATGGTTCCTCTCATTCGACCGTGAGATGTTTGGCGAGGTGGTCGTCAATGGTTCCTCTCGGTTTAGCTACGAAGATTCCGGATGTAGACTAGGGTTCTCTGTCACGCTACACTCGTGTCGAAATTCGACTTCTCAACGACTTATTTTCATGCGATTATTTTATTCTTGTCCTTTATTTAAATTGCATGGATCGTAGCCGTTTCATTGGAATTCGTGAATATTAGCTAACGTTCTCTCGGGATTTACTCACCTGGGATTTGTCATTGTTTTTGGTGACAAATCGCAGATCCGCGCAAACAGCCGAGGCAAGGGTGTCTTAAGCGACTACGTCTAAGTTAGGAGAGCCTTCCGATCAAATCATTTTCCGATGCAACGCGCGTGTGAACCCTCATCCCGCAAAACACCCTTTCCGAGCACGTGTACTCGTCGCTGGTGCATTAACCTTCATTTCAATCTTTTGTTTCTCCTTCGGTAAGATGCAGTCTGGGGTCGCCAACCTCCACGACCACGGGCACCTCCTAACGGCTCACTACCGGTCTCCTCCCTAGTCACAACTGCCTTGGAACAAGCCATATATAAAGGAAAAATGAAAAAAAATTCAATTTCAAACTAATATGAATGAAACAATGTGTAAAAAGTATGTCTCGGCTGAACAAGTCCGAGAACAGAAATTATGTCTGGGTACCATGTCAACGAGACATCCAGACGAATCTCTGTAGCCTGCTAACGAAATAACACATGCAGGTCTCGTTTAAGTACAACCGAGACAAAAATAATTAAAATTCATCTTTAAATCTCGGTAAGATATAATCGAGACTATGTTGAATTGTCTCGTTTACTAATAACCGAAAAAAATAGGTCTATTCTCTGTGTATATCAACCGAAACCTATCTTCTCCCAAATATAAATTATAAAACAGTTCTTTCATACGAAATCGAGACTCATAGTATAGTCTCGGCATTAGAGAACCGATACTAATGCTATGCATTTTTAACCAACTTATGTATCTCTGCCACTAATGGCCGAGAATGTCCCATAAGTTACTGCCATATGTGACGGAAAATCACGATTTTCCATATTCGAAACCCGTGAATAAAGAACACACAATATGAAGACCAAAAATCAAGTAACATAACCCTTTTGTTGTCAAATCGACTAAGAACATACCTTATGTCATTCAAATTGACTCCCCGCAAGATCGAATCCAAAAACTCGATCCCTACGTTTGTCGAATCCTCCCAAAAACGAAGCCGAAACCAAACATTTAGGCGAAACCTAACGAGAGAGTGAAAAGCAGGGAGGCCAAGAGCATCTAACGTGAACAGAGAGTGAGGACAATGATGGTTTTGGATATTTGGTGGGGTGCTTATCTTCAATGAGCAAAGAAAGGGGATGGGGTTCCTTGATCGTTGGGTTTGAAGGAGAGGGGTGGGGTGCTCATTTTGGGTATGGGTATTTCTAAAATTTCACCTCATTTTTTTGAGTGCCTTCTTTAAAACACTTGGTGCCCTTAATAACGGTGTGCCATTGCAAATTGGTGGGGTGCCACATGGCGGCCCTCAAAATGAATGGAGGGATATGCTTATTAATTATACTTTGCCCCTTTTCGACCAGTAATTTACAAATCATGCCACTCAGCTCATATAATTAACATAAAAGCAGAAGAACCAAGTGGTTGGTTTGAATGACTCTAGTCTAGAGAGCACTATCGATCATCTCCCATGGGCCAACCCAAGAAGAAGATCATCATCGATACTGATCCTGGAATTGGTGAGTGACTGACTGACTAACTGACTGGATCTCTCGTCCTTTCCTTTCTTCTCGATTTGATTTTATTAGATTAGCCTGCTTGAATTTGATCCGGCCAGTTGTTAATTAAGGAATGAATTTTGCTTCTGTCAATTGATTAAGACGACGCCATGGCGATCTTTGTTGCCCTCAGATCGCCTGAGCTGGAAGTGATCGGACTCACCACCATTTTTGGGAACGTTTACACAACGCTCGCCACAAGAAATGCTCTTCATTTGGTAACCCTAAACCCTACCTTTTTATTCTATTCTATTCTTGTTGTTATAACTCAAACTTGATGCTTTGATTCTCTCTCAAGCGTTTTGTTTTTCTCTTTTTTCTGTGTAGCTGGAGGTTGCAGGCAGGACTGACATCCCAGTCGCCGAAGGATCTCATCTCACAATCACCGTATGCATGCATTTCCTCACTTCTTTCTACCTACTTCACTCAAAATTTGAAAAACAAAGCAATTCTTTTTCTCCATTACATATTCATGTTACTACTCTAATCTTTCCTTAAACTTAATTTTGATCTTCTATCAGTTGAATTAGACTGCTACCTTGAAAGTTCACTCAGTTAAATAATCTAAAACAAAAATAGGCTCCAGTAGGCTGGTTGTTTGGTTGACACCTACTGAACTTGCCTCATCCATCAATTCCTTGTAAGAGGACCCCATTCCAAGATTCATTATTATAACTACTAACCTACTATGACCTTCTCCATTTGGTTCTGCTCTTTTGTCAATGGATGATACGCATTCCTCAACTGCAAATATATATCTCTCTCTCTCTCTCTCTATATATATATATATATAAATGAATATCCATATGAGGAACAATAGAATCTGGAAGATCTCAAAGATGGTGGATCTATTTCAAAATACTGGTTTTAGATATGATACGCTCGCGGTAATTCAATTCCACCAACTTTTCCCTAAAATCAGATAAGTTTTTAACTCAAATGTAAATTTTCAATTATTTTTTTTTTAAGATTTATTTTTCGTGCCTGCAATATCTCACCTATCCTATAAACTTTTTGATTATCATTAGAACTTGCTCAATTAATAAATTCTAAAGCATATAACACCTTACAATCTTTTTTTGATGTGTTCCTTTGCCATTATCGACCTTTTTGTTATACTTTCAACAACAACAACAACAACAACAACATAGCCTCAGTCCCAAATTAACTGGGGTCGGCTACATGGATCAAACTTTTTCATTGTGCTCGATTAAGTGCAATTGATGGTGAGCTTTTCAAACCATTCAAATCCCTCCTAATTAATGCATCCCGTGTTAACTTTGGTCTGCCCTTACATCGTCGAATTTCTACATTTTCTATTGAGTCAAGTTTTCTAGTTCGGTCATTTATAGGCCGTCTTTGCAGGTGACCAAACCACCGCAACCGCCCTTCCCTAATCTTTATATCAATTGGTGCTACTCCTACTTGTCTTTGAATTTCTATATTTCTTATTCTATTTTTACGAGTTTTGCCACACATCCACCTAAGCATCCTCATTTCTGCTACGTTCATTTTATGTAATTGTTGTTGCTTTACCGCACAACATTCATTTCCATAGAGCATAGCTAGCCTAATTGCGGTCCTATAAAATTTTCCTTTTAACTTAGTAGGAACATTTCAATCACAAATCACTCATGTTGCACTCCGCCATTTCTTCCATCCAGCTTGAATTCTATGTGTGACATCATTCTCAATGTTACCATCATTTTGTACGATTGATCATAGGTATCTAAAGTGGTTTACCTTAGGAACTTCTATTTCCCCTAATTTTACCACTCCGTCATCTTGATGTCTAGTGTTTCTAAACTCACAGTGCATGTATTCGGTTTTCGTTCTACTCAACTTAAAGCCTTTAGATTCTAATGTATTCCTTCAGAGTTCTAATTTCCTATTCACTCCATCTTTAGTTTCATCCACTAAGACAATATCATCTGCAAATAGCATACACCATGGTATATCCTCTTGAATATGCCTAGTTAGCTCATCCATGACTAAAGTAAATAGATATGGGCTTAAAGCCGATCCTTGATGTAATCCTATCGTAATGGGGAATTCTTTTGTAGCTCCTCCAAATGTCTTTATACTCGTTACTAATTCATCATACATATCCTTAATTGTGTCTATGTATCTAGCATGCACTTTTTTTCTTTCTAGAACCCACCAAATAACATCTCTAGAAACCATATCATATGCAGTTTCTAAATCTACGAATACCATATGAAGATCTTTTTTCTTTTCTCTATATTTTTCTAACAATCGTCTTACAAGGAAAATCGCCTCCATAGTTGACCTCCTAGGCATGAAATCAAATTGGTTCTCCGATATTGTTGTTTCTCTCCTTAGCCTATTGTCAATTATCCTCTCCCAAAGTTTCATAGTGTGACTCATAAGTTTAATTCCCCGGTAGTTTGAACAACTTTGAATGTTTCCTTTGTTTTTGAAGATTGGCACAAGCGTGCTTCTTCTCCAACCCATTGGCATCCGTTTTGATTTTAAAATTTTATTGAAAAGTTTTGTTAACCAAGTCAATCCAATTTCTCCTAAGCATTTCCAAACCTCTATGGGTATTTCATCTGGGTCACATGCTTTCCCTATTTTCATTTTTTTCAATGCCTCTTTAACTTCTACAATTCTAATATTGCGTGTATAGTTTACATTTCTTTCTTGGTGTGGGTTTTCATCTATTATAGTATCAACTTGGCCATCATTAAATAAACTATCGAAGTAACTTCTCCATCTCTCTTTAATATCCTCCTCGCGCGTTAAAACATTTTGATTTTCGTCATTAATACATCTTACATAACGTAGGTCTTGTTTCTTTTTATCTCTTAATTTGGCTAGCCTATATATATATATATATATATATATATATATATATATATATATATATATATATATATATTTTATTTTTTTTTGCGTCATCTCTATTACCTAACCTTGTATATAGATCTTCCATGAAATTTGTTTTAGCTTGACTAACTACTTTTTTAGCTTGTTTTCTAGGTTCTCTATATTGATTGTACACATCTTCATCTTGACACTTAGGTATTTTCCTATACATCTCTCTTTTAGTCTTAATTGCTCGTTGGACATCCTCGTTCCACCGCCATGTTTCCTTCTTTGGTGGTCCCAAGCCTTTAGATATACCTAATACGTTTGATCTCACTCTCCTTATGCAACTACTTATTTCTAGACACATTGTATTAGCATCTAAGTCAAGATTTCAAACATTTTCCTTTAGTAGTTTTTCTCTAAACTCTACTTATTTACTATGTTTTAGGTTCCGCCACTTTATTCTAGGGTCGCTAACTCTTTTATTCATATTATGTCGTCGTGTTAGCTTAATATCAAGTACTACTAACTTATGTTGGATAGTAAGTGCTTTACCAGGTATTACTTTGCAGTCTCAACATATTTTTCTATCTATTTTTCTTGTTAAAAGAAAATATATTTGACTCATGTTATGACCACTACTAAAAGTAATTATATGCGACTCCCTCTTCCTAAAACTAGTATTTGCTAAGACAAGATCGTATGTTGAAGCAAATTATAAGATTGATTCTCCTTCTTCATTTCTATTACCGTAACCAAAACCTCCATGAACTCTCTCAAACCCATCGTTACTTGCTCCGACATGCCCATTTAAATCTCCTCCAATAAAAACTTTTTCATCTAATGGTATACTTTGCATAAATCCATTCATATCGTCTCAAAACTTGTTTTTGATGCTCTCGCTTAATCCTACTTGTAGTGCATAGGCGCTAAGTATGTTATTTTTTTCGTCTCCAATAATTAATTTAACTAGAATCAATCTATCCCACATTCTTTTAACCTCTACGACCTTATCCTTATAATCATTATCCACCACAATTCCTACTCCATTGCATTTTCTATCTATACCAGTGTACCACAATTTAAACCCTTTGCTTCCTATTTCTTTACTCTTTTCTCCTACCCATTTTGTCTCTTGGAGGCAAGCAATATTGACTCTCCTTCTAATCATGGTATCTATTAGTTCTATTGACTTCCCCGTAAGTGTTCCTATGTTCCATGTTCCTAAACGAATTTTTTCTCCCTTTGTATTTGTTTTCCTTTTCTATTTCTATTTTGTCTAAAAGATCTAGTGTCCGTATCTATGATTTTTTTTTTTTTTTTTCGTGTTTGTTTTGAACTAGCTTCTTTACCCACACCCGTCCTTTGTGTGGGAACCCTTGCTCATTTTTCTTCACATCGGGCGACGATGTGAAGGGACTAGCTTCTTTACCCACACACGTCCTATGTGTGAGAACCCTTGCTCATTTTTCTTCACACCCAGGCGGCGATGTGAAACACACCCTTGCTCATTTCTCACTACACCCGGGCTCCGATGCAGCGCGTCGCTAGGTGGGAACGCCCCAATGTTTATATATGTTTGATCCATTTCATGAAAAGTGACAAGTTTTACGCTGGCTGTCAACCTATCGCAACCCTCCTCCATTTTCCAAGAATGGAAAATGAGCTTGGGGCCTCCCTCCCCCACTTTTCATGTATGAAAAGTGAGTTTGGGACCTCCCTTACCCATTTTTCGGTATGAAAAAATAGGCGTCAGAGTCCTCCTCCTTTATCCGGACTTGGGACCGGCTATGTAGCGCACATAGTGTACAACATAGGTGGAGTTTTTGTTATACTTTCATCAAAAAGAAATTAGTCTTTTGCTATGTCTGCATGGTACTCTTTTATATACAAATGTATAGGTGTTCCATAAAAAGTATACTAAATATCTTCACTTTAAACTACCTAAAGTGTCATACTTAATGCATTCATGTCCAAGTCTGCAAAAAATGGCCATTAAAATATAAAGAGATGAGGAGTTAATTACAAACTATGTACGATTACAATTATGAAAAAGAGAAAGCGAGACCTAAGCATTTTAAGAAGAATTATAACAAAGAGTAAGGATTTAAAGGATGTTGGAAGCACGCCACCAATTGCATTAAATTGATTGAGGTGAAAAAGTTTTAAGTCCATGTAGCCAAACCCAATTAATTGGACTGAGTTTTTGTTGTTGTTGACATGTTAATATTTACTCTTTGGAGTTATTGAAATAAATCATTGGTATTTTCTTTCTATATTTATTATACGCTTAAATAATGTTCTGAGCATTTTAAGAAGAATTTAACAAAGAGTAATGAAGGATTTAAAGGATGTTGCGCCACCAATTGCATTAAATTGATTGAGGTGAAAAAGTTTTAAGTCCATGTAGCCAAACCCAATTAATTGGACTGAGTTTTTGTTGGTGTTGTACGTTATTGCACGTGCTCTTTTCTTCTTCCAGATCATATTCTATACAAGTTAAAAAAAAAAAAAAAAAAAAAAAAAAAAAAAAAAAAAAGATACTATACATATGCTTTATGACTTGACCAAGTTTGTCCTGAACATTGTATTGGTTTTAGTTTTCAAGGCTTACTTAAAGGCCAAAATTAGAAGTACAGTTACATAATTACATTTTCATTTTGCATGTATAGACTCACAAAAAAATAAAAATATATTTAGTTTGTGTTCGAACTGGTATCTAAATCAAATTTTCTCACTTGAATGAAGAAAGGTACAAAGCTTCGTATTGCTGATTTTGTCCATGGTACTGATGGGCTTGGAAACCAAAATTTTGCTCCCCCGAAAGGGAAGGCGATTGAACAGTCAGCTGCGACTTTTCTTGTTCAACAAGCAAGTTTATACCCTGGAGAAGTTACCGTAGTAGCCCTCGGCCCACTTACAAATATTGCCTTGGTCAGCATCTTAGGCATTTTATTTTCAGCTGATCTTGTTTTCAGATCCTGTTCTAAAAACTCCTCTATGCTGCAGGCTTTGGAACTAGATCCTGACTTTGCAAAAAAGGTTGGGCAGATTGTTCTTCTTGGTGGTGCTTTTGCAGTCAATGGAAATGTAAATCCAGCAGCAGAGGCCAATGTATGCTTTGGGAAACCATTCTGATTTTATTTGTTTGTTTTTTCTAGTATCCTGCACTGTTCTTACTTGGTGATATTTCAATTCAGCTGTACTAGTACGAATATATTAGCCCACTAGTTGTCAGAGATGATAGGCAATAAGATGGACAGGAAACACGTGCTTTTTAGTATAGACTATTGAGTAAAGGAAAATGATGTTTGTTACATACTTTTGGTACATACATTGACTACACAATGGTGTAGATTTCATTGGGATATACATGTGGCTCATATCCCAATGAAATCTACACCATTGTGTAGCCAATGTACGTACCAAATATCATTGTCCGTAAGTAAACCTGTATGCATTTAAAAGTCTCTCTTTGGACATTTTGGAAACCAACTTAGTGGAGTGACTGAACAAAGATACATAAATATCCTTCTTGAGTGCTGGTAGTTACTGCACTATACATTATTTTGTGTATATATCTACAGGATCAGCTTACAAGGCTCCCTTCATGACTCTTTTTGGCTTGAGATAAGCTGGATTTAGAAAGAAAAAAAAATGTGAATGACTTTAAATGACTAGAGCAGCTCTTATCCGCAAAGGAATTTTAGATGTTTTGGACCAATTTGTGCACAAGATCTCCCATGTCCATATACCCTGATAAGATCACGGATTTCAAGGATTTTATGAAAGTAATTCCCGTTGGTTGGTTTGAACTTTGCAGTCATTTTCGTACAGATTAGGCAAAATACCTACAAAAGTAACAAAAACGTTTATATTACTATTATGGTCATCTTTTTCGGTACTAACCAACATTCTCAATCCCAACTGCTGGGTTGGCATTGGCAATATGAATAGTATGACCATTGACCTCTATCCAAATTCAGCAGTTGAATTTCAAATCCGTTCCTCTCCTATCACTGCATGATCAGTTTTATAATGACACTTTTTGGTATATGGATTGATACTGATCAGATCTTTGGTGATCCTGATGCTGCCGATCTTGTTTTCACAAGTGGAGCGGACATTTTGGCAGTAGGGATTAATATTACCCATCAAGTGGTTTTGACAGGTAAATCAATCACAATGTTCTGATATCCATTTTATTAACATTGTTTGATCTGGTTATTCTGCTTGCTTCGTAAATGAGTACCTGGATCATCATTCAAGAATGTGACGACTAGAGAGAGAATTTTCGAACTGCAGTCGACAATTTAATTCAAACTCCATGGGTTTACGGCCTCTCCTCACTTTATTGGTGGTTTCAATTTCCAAAGCATTTTTTGTCCATGTCGTCATTGCTAAAAAATAGTCTGAAGACTCTAAACATGTCTCACAGTTCACTTTCTTTCTTCCCACTAATTTGTAATGACACGCTTATTGCAGATACTGATCGAGAGAAACTTTCAAAATCAAAGGGAAAGCTGGCACAATACTTGTGCAAGATCTTAGAAGTGTATTTCTCATACCATCACGTTGCATACAACACAGCAGGTCAACAGAGTGTATAAATCTCTGCAAGTTTGTATTTTCTTTCTTGAATATGCTGATGAATCTTGTTATCCTATGTACATTCAGGTGTATACCTTCATGATCCTACAACACTCCTGGCAGCTGTAAATCCTTCCTTGCTTACATATGCAGAAGGTGTAGTCAGAGTCCAGACAAGTGGCATAATGAGAGGCCTAACAATATTTTACAACAAAAAGAAAAGGTCAGGTTTGTTTCCCCCTTGAAAAAGTCTTGATTGAGAGTCCTATTTATGAAAAAGTCTTTTTCAGTCAACTTTTCTTGTTGTGAGCCACATCGAGGTGTGTCGAAGTTCTTCGAGAACTTCGGTGAAACTTCGTAATTTTGAAACTAACGTTTAGCTTCGTTTCGCTCGGTTGAACTTCGAAAAGTGACGCCTAAAATTTGGTGAAACTTGTCGAAATCTCGATCCTTTCTCATGGGCGCCTCACACTCATGATTCTTACATCGGGCAGCATTCACTTGTTTTTCTTTTTTTTTTTCTTTTTTAATCATGATTTTTACTATTACAATTCAAGTCTCCAATTAAAAAGAAAAGGAAAAGAAACGAATATGGTTGAAGCCTCATTATCAGTAGTTCTTGCTTCGCATTTTGATATACAACAGCCTCAATCCCTTATTTTGATTTATGGTTTTCAAAGTCTCCTCTAATTCTCAATGTGCGGGATAGAGATGCATGTGAAGGCTGAATAGCACTAGTCGGGGCTTACTTTATCCAAGAGAACAAGCCTGGTGGTTTCGACAATCTTTAATCAAGTCGATATTATTTATCCTAATTGATTTGTCTAAATGAAGTGTTATTTTGCATCGGAGTTGTTTCCAAATGATTTCATGCGCCTTCTTAGTTCTTGTTCTCTTCATGGTTTAGTATGCTTTAAGATCAGTGTGAATACTCGCCTTACGATTTGTTTATGTACCAAAATGAAGCAGGTTTGGTGAAGTGACCGAGTGGTCTGATAAGCCCAATGTGAAGGTGGCTGTAACAGTTGATGCTCCTGCAGTTGTTGAGTTGGTCATGGAACGACTGATGAATTCCTAGGACTGGGACTGGGACAGGGACAGTACATGATCAATCAGTGCTTCTTGACAAGGAAACACAGCATGGTTGCAAGTTGGCTCATTGGTTCTGGCTGTGTGCATCCAACTATGGTAGTTTTCTGCTATAGCAGCTAATCCGCTGGAAATTTCTTCAGTTACAGCCTTTCAAGCTTGTAATTTTTATTGTACATGTACCTTGTTATGTTTTACTAAGTTATAATGACCAAAGAGAGTGGATCACTTTTTTTTCTGAGGTATGTTTCAGATAACTGGTGCCAAAAAAAGGAAGTCTTTATTCAACTTCTCATGAATATGTATGAATTTGGTTTCAGTTATAGAAAAAGCAACTCTTTAAATAACCTTATGTTAATTTGGTACAAAAAGAAACTGCAATGCAGCAATGTTAAAAATGAAGACGATCAAAACTGTGAAGGAAACGCACGGCTCAGCTGCAACATGCTAACTCAGCGTGAAAGGTTGAATTTTGTTCTTCAATCAAGTCACTGGACATTGCCGAAGGTATTCTGTGCCGTTTCAATATCCGAGAAGTGGCAACTTTAGCCTCCTCATAGTTCAATACAATTACTCTCTCGTCATCCAAATCAAATCTCAAGTTGGTTTTTCTGCAATTTTCCACAAGTTGACATAGATGCTTCAAATTCTCAACCTTCACACCATCAACTTTCTTCACCTGCCATTCAAATGTAATATATGCCAGATCAGAGAAAAAAAAAAAAGCCATATATGCATCATATCCAATTGAATTATGAAATCATCTACTACCTATACTAGACTTTCCATTTGACAAAACAAGAGGAGCTCAGAGGTGCGGCTACTTCAAAATTTAGAATGATGAACATTGTTCTTGTGGCAAGGTGGAACAGGAGATTTCACAATGGAAGATATGGGTCAGAGTTACTGGTAGTATACAACAACAAAATGTGTTTGATCCATTTCATGAAAAGTGACAAAAATTTTACGCTAGCTGTCAGAGTTACTGGTAGTATGCATTAGAAAATTTTGAGAACGACTGGTTTGTTGGAGTTCACCGTTGGAATTCCTTCTCTACTCTCCGCCATGGAAATCATTTAACATATTTAATACCCAAAAATGAGGGATGGCATTCAGGATTGGAAGCAGAATTAGAGCAATACAATTTAGTATTACTTTAAAAAAAAAACACGCGCGCGCGCACACTCTACTATAACTTAGATATTATTAGATTTGCAAACTCAACTACTTCTTCATTGCTTTGGAGTCACGTAGCTTGCTGATTCACTTTAGTGTTTTGGCATTCACAGGGACTTTTGGGCACATAGACTATCTTTTATCATCAGAAGAAAGTTGGTATATAATATTATTGATTCTCGCTCTTTTTTTATCTCTCTACCTCCATTTGCCTTTCACTAAAGGTAAATTTAGAGCACTTATGTCTTAGTCCTACTAGTTCCTTCCAACACCTAAGCATTCTCCAAACCTCTATTACTTATTTAGTTTCATAAATTAATATAAATCGTCCTTCATATAGATGGATCCTTTTTTCCTCTTGTCCCCTTTCTTTGTTCCAACTTCTAAACCAACTTCACTACGTCAAATGAACCTATCAAGGAGTAAATCAGTTGCAACCACCCACTTAATGGCATATTGGAATGCTTTGTCCTAATCCTAAGTTGAGCTAAACTATACAAAGCAAAACTCATATCTTGCTTGCCTTCTAAAATGCAGATGTCATAATATACTGTTTCAGTCAGATGATCAACAATAACAACAATGAAGCATCAATCCCAAATCGGTTGCGGTTGGCTACATGGATCAAGCGCTTCCACTTCACTCGATTTAATCCACTTGATGGTATGCTTTGGTATGCTTTAAAAAAATAATAATAATAAAAACCTTTTTTTTCAGGATTAAAAAAACCATTATTAATCAATGCATTCCAAGTTATTCTAGGACTATCTCTATACTATCAAATTTCTTTAGTTTCTATGGTGCCAAGTTTTCTAACTGAGGCAATTGCGGGCCATCATTGGATGTATACAAACCACTGCAACCAATCTTCTCTAATTTGCGTCTATTAGTACTACCCCTTTTTTTTGAATCTTTATATTTCTTATCATATTTGTACAAATTTTACTACACACCATGCAAGTACCACATTTTTTTATTGGAAACGACTTTGTATAAGTAATAAGATTTTACAATTACAAAAGCAAAATTATTGATAAAGGGGGACAAGGATTTCGAATTTTAATTATAGAGTTTAGTAATCTTCTCATTCAACTTACGTCTCACATCTAGTCATTTATGGAAAAATCTAACTTCTTAGAGGCTACTATCTAAGTTGCCACATGGTGCTTGATTCTTTCCCATATTTCCTCCAACGTTGAAATTTTTTCCACAAAAATTCTCTTGTTTCTTTCTAGATGCACGTATCAAATCACCGCCATCAAGGATGCATTCCATGCTATTTTGAAGATTTTAATCGCACTGTTGAGACTTCTATAATAGAAGATAGACTTCCAATTCGTGATAGCCATATCCCTTTTGCCAAAGTCCGCCAACATTGCTCTCCCAATGCCTTTGGTGAAACTACAATCAAGAAAAAGATGTTGCAATGTTTCGTTCTCCTCATGACAAAGAATGCACCAATTAGGGGACGTAATGTGAGGTAGTCTTCATTGAAGGTTATCGCATGTGTTTATCTTCTTACGAGATACAAGCCAAGAGAAAACTTTGATTTTGTAGGGAACGAGTGCCTTCCAAATAAATTTATGTGAGGGGAATGCTTGGTTTTCCGTTGATTGGATAAGATGGTTGAACATGGATTTACAAGAGTAATTTCCACTCTTATCAAGTGTCAACCTCACTTTATCATCAAAAAAGGAAAATATTCTAATTGGTTCTAAGATGGTTAGCAATTGTGTCATTTCATTAGCTTCCCTATTTGTCAATGATAGAGAGAAATGAAAATACCAACATGTCAAGCTTACATCCATGGCAAACACAGAAATATTAGCTAGGTGCTTTTGGGAGAGGTTAAAGAGATTAGGGAAACGACTAGCTAAGGGTAGATTTTCACACCAAGGGTCTTTCCAAAAAAAAAATGTGGTCACCCTTCCCCACTCTAAATCTAAGGAAAGGTTTTATTAATGCAAGTATTCACATTTCGCTCATTTTAAGTATGTGTTGTATCTTTATCACCAACATTCACTTCCATAAAACATAGCTGGCATAATCCTTTTAGCTTAACACGTATATTTCGATTGCATATCACACCTTTTGCACTCCTCCACTTCTTCCATCCAGTATGAATTCTATGAATGACGTCATTCTCAATATGACCATCTTTTTTGTATTGATTGATCTTAGATATCAAAAATAGTTCACCTTAGGAACTTCTACTTCCCCTGATTTACTTCTTCATAATTTTGATCTCTACTATTTGAGAACTCACAATGCATGTATCTGGTTTTATTCATATTCATTTAAAGCCTTTTTAGACTCTAACGCATTCCTCCAAACTCCAATGTACTAATTACTTAGTCACTTCATCACTTGTTTCGTCCATTAAAACAATATTGTCTACAAATAATATAAATCATAATATATCCTCTTGGATATGCCTAGTCAGTTCATCCATAACTAAAGGATAGTCATTAAAATATAATCTTAGAGCCTCTTAATCCCAAACAAAACACCAAAACTAAAAAGGCAATCCTAATGTAACCCACGAAAGGCACGCACTTGTTGCTTCTTAGATATACATCGAGATGCATGCGCACACACATCGATGCAAAAATCAAGGGACGCCAACAAGTAGGTGTCTTGTATTTAGTGCATGCCGATTGTGGGTTACATAAGCATATGCCGAACTAAAAATGATACCTGGAGTTCTGCGAGACGCTCATACCCAGCACTGACATCGTCCATTAGCACCTGAGACGGACCAAACATTGAAAACCAATTTACAAAAAAGAATATAATGGACATAAAACTTCTCAATACCAATTCCATATTTCCTTAAATCAATAAGCCTTGCCCAATTCCAACTACTAAGAACATCCAATATCAAAAAAAGAGTTTCCAAAGCAAAAACCCATAGCAAGAAAAACTTTCGCTTAATTAAAAAATTCCTCAGTCAAAACAAGGTGAGAAATTATGAGGTAATTTCCCTACCCTCAACTAAACCTAAAGATAATAAAAGGAAAATAATGACGAAGATTAAACTCATAATACTTCTAGTGGACAGATCTTTACAGGGCTCACGCAAAACTGCTTCATTGTTGGGATATTGGAATTTACAGAGAACACAAGTTGTGTAGATTTTATGCAGGAAATACATGGTCAATGTAACATATTGCTGTCCTCTCAAGTGAAAGGTGCTCCAGCGCTGGATTTAAAAAATATTATTAGGCTACAAAGAGGAACTTTCCAGAAGATTAAAGATGTGAACATTAGGATGCTGTCCAAATCAGAAAGTAGTGACTAAAGTTCAAAATCAACGAATGAATGAATGAACCAATGAAGGAAAATACCTGTGAAACTATGACCATTTGTTCACCAGCCTTATTAGGAAGTTCCCTCAGAGCGAATTCACATAACCGGCGTGGGGAGGTATTGTACCAGTCATCCCCATACTCGTGAAGATATGGCTGGGTCAATGGAACAAAAACCAGACCAGCAAAAATGAAGTAACTCGGCAATTTATCAAACTGATGGACTGGGACCAACGGTTGTAACTGCATAATTACCAATATATTTTGGAGTTAAGTGAAAAATCAGTTACTCAATAAGCTAGAATCGCCAATAAAATGTGCAACAAATGGATCAACAATTTATTCTGAATGCAAGAATAAACTATGTGCTATGATAATTTTCTTTATTAGAAACAAAAATTATAAATAAGAAAATTTTATTGATGCATTAGAGTTAGCCTGGAGGCTATCATAATAAAGAAGAATAAAAGAAATAAGCGTGTACAAGTGCAATAGCTCCCTAGGTGTGAGATATCTTGTCAAACTAGATTAGCCCAATTTCTATTCCAATCATCTTTAGGTAAACCCCATGTTTTAGTTTGCACCCAGCACAACATTGACTTTGTGCTTGACAAGGTCCCGTATCTCCCCCCATCTCATATTTAAATATTTTTCATGAAAAATTCTAGCTTTCCCATCTCATATTTAAATATTTTTCATGAAAAATTCTAGCTTTCCCACTCAAGCCAACCTAACATAAAACCGCTAATACAGCCGCATTCCACGCTACTTTAAAAACACAGGATTCCTTATGAATGCCACTTTGCTTAAGAATGACCTCCCACCTATCTATGGTTCATCATCCACCAGTATCACTTGCAGATCGCGTGTCTTGCATCGGTGGCCTATCACCCATCTCTCATCGCAACGGTAACACAACCCCTTATTGCGACGAATTTGGGCCTACGCTTCAGTCGGCCTCTTGAACTTAGGTGGTGAAATGTTCGGTGCCACTGCTGTCGACGAAATTGAACTCGACAAAGACGTAGAAGATGTGGGCGACCCCTTAGAAATTGAAAGGCCCCCACTGGTCTAGGGGCTTGGGCTGACTTGACAGCGGGTCGCGGGCTGAGCTCGAAACGGATGTGCGACCGACCCTTTGGGCCTGGAATCCAACATGTTAGTTGAGCCCAGACTGCTTACTTGGGCTTTAGGCCCCACCTTAGGCAACACGCCAAGATTCTCGAGCCCACGCAACATGGCCTCAATCCATTCCGCCCGATCAACCGCCGCTCTCATCGACTTTGGTGGGTCTGCTAAGATGTCCAACCTGATCCGCTCTTGCAGGATGTTGATGAACACCGCCATTTTGTGTCGTTCAGACAACACGCCACCCAAATGGAGCGATAGAAGCTCAAATCGTTGTCTGTAAGCTGCCACCGTGGTCTTCCGCTGAACCGCAAAGAACTGTTGACATAGTTCCAACGGATGAGCGCCAAAATAGCTCGACCTTCGAGATCACCCAAGATTCAAACACCCGTTCTTCGCTCCTCCGCCTGACCAAATATGGGTGGCTCCGACAAGACAAATACGCGATGCCCGCAGTTTGGAAGCCTCCGACGTCTCGTGGAGGGAAAAATAATGCTCTGCCTGGTTTAGCCACACAATCAGATCATCACCGTCGCAGGTGGGCATCTTAATCTTCAGGACCACCACGATAAGCATGCGGAGCAGACCGTCCCTTGGAACTCGCTGTTGCAGCCCTGGGTCAACTGGAACTGGGGGATGGCGATTCCTAGCTGGTCCAATCTGCGACCCCAACGAGGAATTCATTGGTTCTCCAACCGTCGGGGGCAGGAGAGCTCTGGCCTAGATGAAAAACGCCGACAACTTCTGGTTGAGTCCACGAATCTCTGATTTCACATTAGAGATCTCATATCTTACTTCAGATCTGAAATCATCCACCGTCGTCGTCATCTCGCCCAAAGAGGACTCTAGATTTGGGATCTTGCTCAGTTGTGAAGGCAGCTTATGTAACTCAACCTCCAAAGAATCCACCCTAGCATCGATCTTGGGAGGCATGATGAACAGCTTCTCTGATACCAAATGATAGCAACGACAATGAAGATGGAGGAAAAGAGGGGGTCGCCTCTAGATATTTTATTGATCTCAACAAAGAAGGAGCTACAATGAAGGGGAGAGAGACTACTCTCCACAATCGCACCAAAGACTGACTCTCACCAAACCATGTGGGTCACCAAAACCAATCAATACTCAATGCATGACCACTACCTACTGACACCACTCTTTATACACACTTCACGTTTCTCTCATCCTACTTACAAGCCTACTAATAGACCCACTACTAACCCCCCCCCCCCCCAACTTACACACTATGACCTCCTTGCATGTCTACTGCTGATTCCTCGACTACACCACTTTCTTCTATGATCATGTGCTCCCGTGTGACCTCCTTTGGTAGACGTTAGTGGTAGGAGGCCTACATTGGATCGTAACACAATCTTCATAACCCTTGTGAATAGTTGCACTCGACGAACATGTGATCAATGGCTTCGTAACTACTTTGGCATAAGATACACAAATGGGCAATGACACCACATGCGGTATTCGATTTTGGAGATTCTCATAAGCGTTGATTTTACCAAGTGTAGAAATACTCAGTGGTATGCCTACCTGGTGTTAAAATCCTCAAGCTAATGGAAGTTCGGCATTGATAGAACAGTATAACTAGTAAGAATGGCATAGAAAAAACAGTTTCTTTCACCCTTTGAAAAATATCCTCCACCTTTTCCCAATCCCAAACTCTAGAAAATGGCAATGTCATCTCATTATCAAATTAAGATCTGCATAAGAATGTCAATAAGAAAGTACCCCATTCAAACTTGGCGCCTCAGCTACACACAATAAGTTGGTTGCAATCCCATGTGAACTCAACCATTGACTTTCCCCAACCAGGATATGATGCATATCTAGAAGCTCATTCCATGTTGGGACTCTTCCCAAAAAAGGTGCCAACCAAAGCAAATTCCAATTCCTGCAGCCAGATTCCTTGAGGACTTCACTATTCTCCTTGGACTCTTATGTGTGCTTCAAGCCATAGGTTTTCCATCACCAGGTGTGAAGTATCCTCCAACCAGATGTGAGATTGAACAACAACCTCCTCCGTTCAGATAATAGTTTTTGAGGTCAATACAGCCTTTCTATTTTCCCAAAAAAGGGGAAATGTTACATGACTATAACTACTGCATTCCTGTTTACCAAATATAACCATCTTCAATTTACTTGATAAAAATAAAGTTGAGTAACAAGAGGGATCAAGACATAGTAAAGGTGCAAAAGATAGGAGTGTCATCAGAGTTTACGAGTTTGGACCTTCGTGTAATAGATTGAAAATGGTAGATATGATAGGAAAATAGGGACCATAACTTACAGGTCTAAGGATAATGATGAACTCACGCACTGCACCATCTCTCAGCACAGTAACTCTAGCCGTTTCATTGGGTTTCTTCATTGAAACAAGATGATCAAATGTAATCCTTTCTCTGTTCCTGAAAGGAACTGCAAATAATATCATCAAATGATCAACCATGCATGGTGTTTGTTATTTTTTTTTTTAATACGGTGTGGTGGAAGGAAGATGATGAAACGCAAGAGATGGATGAGATACCTGTTCCATCATTTGCTATAGGGACGCCATCAAATGCTAGAATAATATCATCTTTGTTGAGCTTTGTGTAGGCATCTGAAAGAGGGTTAATTTTGGTGACTAGGACACCAGTCACTCCTTTGTGCATCTGGAAGTAATGTCTAAGCTGCATATTTTCAGTAGGCTGGCAAGACAAACCAAGAGAACAGAAGCCCACATACTTACCACACTCCTCCACGCCAGAGATAAAATGGTTGATTATTGGGACGGGTATGATGTATCCAATGTTGTCGGCACCTGAAAGATTCTGGAAAGCAACACCTGCAACCTTATCACCCATGATGGCAGGGCCGCCGCTGTTACCAGGGTTGATAGCAGCGTCGATCTGAATAGCCATGAGGTGGGTTGCGCCGTGAACATATTGGGTTGGTTCCACTCTGGATACTACTCCTTTGGTAACAGAAATGTTATCTCCACCTTGGGGATATCCAACCACAGCCACAGCCTCCTGGAGAAATGGAATGTCTCCCAGGTTGAGAAAAGACATTCCCTCCCAGAAGTCTTGATTGTGGACGGTCAGAATGGCCAAGTCGCACTCGTGGCCAATAGCCATCACCTCAGCCCTGTACTTGGTGGAAGAGCCGTGCTTTCGGACTAGAACGAAGGTGTGGTCGGCGACAACGTGGGCGTTGGTAAGGATCCTTCTCCCGGCAATGAGGAAGCCGGAGCCCATGGTCTCGCGCTGGGGCTTGTTCTGCCAGGGGAGGAAGTAGTTGGGACTGCTCGACACCGTGAATATCTTAACCACGGAGTCCAGAGCCACTTCGATGGCGGCAGCCTCCACCTGGAGGGGCCGAAATAACACTTCATTATTATTATTATTATTATTATTATTGATGGTATTGGAGGAGGAGGAGGAACAGTAGTAGCGAGGATGATGAGACCAAGAAGAAGAAGAAGAAGAAGAATATGATTGTAGAGGAGTTTCCAGGAGTCTATGTAGATTCAGAGTCAGAGTAGAGGAGGAGATCCTGCACCGACCACTGCGAATCATCATCATCATCATCGCCTTCCTTCCAACAACAAAACCCCCAATACAATACCTACGCGAACCTCGGCGCGCCCAAATTTTATTGCATCCCTTGCCATAACGCACGATTCTGTCACTACTTTTGGAGGCCCATACCATCAAGCCCAACACTACACTTATCACTTATAATTGTCCTTCCTTCCCAGTTCCCACCCACTTTGGGTATGGTTTTGTTTCGGTTAATGCTATTAAACTTTCTTTGACAGAAAACGATGGAATTAAAGTTAAAAGAAAATGCAATTAAATTAAACTATATTAACATCACTTAATTCTATAATGCTACTTAACTTAATAATAGCATTTGATTTCAAACAAAAAAATTTAATAATAGCATTTCTAGAAAAAAAAAATCAAGTAACTAATTTAAAGCTATAAAAGCCTTGATTTTTAGTAGTGATTGTTGTAAATGTGTAGACCAAAATATATATTCAGCCATCGATTAAGTGTAACTTCTTAAAGAAGTACATAAATACAAATAAGGTGGATAAGTTGTGGACAATATCGCAACTGTAAGAAATCCACAAAGCCCGCGAAGAAGCCGCTTGCGGATGCTGTGAAAATTAATAAGTAGCGGATCACTAAGTCGCAGTAAAAATCTTCTTTTTTTTTTTCATTTTCTCAAAAGTTTTAAAAAGACTCTATGCCCAAGGGTCGAACTCGAGAACACTAATTAAAAATTGACACAACTCGAGGCATCACTCTAAACCCCTTAGCTTGAATAACAAGCGGGTATTTTTTTAACTAACTATAATTAAGAATAAAGTTAAGAGATGGATAACATTTATTTTCTTAAAATTTAATAATAAAGTATTTTGGAAAATTTTAGACCAGAATGAGCATGCAGAATGGCCACGAACTTGTGTATGTCCATTAAATGCACACACGTCATGAACACCAGCAGGGTCGGCCCATAAGGGGGGCGAGTGGGGCGACCGCACCAAACCCTCACCCCCTCAGGGCCCCACTTTTATTTTAAAAATATATATATAAATATATAATTAAGAATAATTGTTTGCATGTTAAGTGGTAAAATGACCGATTAGCAAATTGTTCACGTATTTTTAAAAATTAAGTTTTAATTTTCTTCTTGTTTAAGTAGCTCTTTCAACTTTTATTCTCTTCATGTCAGTAACATTTTCTTCTCCTTAATTTCCATTTTGTATGCATGATTATTGTTAAGGAAATTATAGTAGTTGCTATATTTCGTAGTTTAGGTATTTAAGAAGTTTCTATATTTTGATATCTATGTAGTTTTGGTAACTTTCCTTATTTTATTATTTGTTCAGCTCTATAAATAAGATCACTCCATTGTACTCAATTTGCCCACATTAATGCAATATTCTTAGATTCTTCTTTGAAATATATCATGGTATCAGAACTTGGTTTCTAGTACTAGGTCGGTCGACGACCGATTTGTGGTGTTTGCTTTCATGCTTCCATTCATGTTCACTTGTTGTTGCTTCCATTGATGCTCGTTTCGGTTTTTTTCTTGTCCTTGATCTCTTCTCCTTTGTGATTTCTTTGTGATGTCCACGTTCGCTTGCTTGCTTTTCTGTTTCGACTACGTCGACTCGATGCTCGCTGCTGATCGACGACTATGTCGACTCCGTTGTCTGCCTGTCGTTGACTACACGCCTTCGCTATTTGTTCGTCGTCGACTCCGTCGACTACGATATCCGTTGTTCTACAGTTTCGTTGTTCTAACTCTGCCACATCAGAATTTGTTTCTTGCCGTCTTAGGTGGTCGTTGATTTGTTCCGCAACGAACCTTAAATTTGTCGTCTTTGGTGGTCGTTAGTCTGTTCCGCAACGAACCTTAGATTTGTCGTCTCGGGTGGTCGTTGATCTGCTCCGCAACGAACTTTAGATTTGTCAGGTTTATTGATTCGATTGACAACCTCAAGTTGAACCAACTTGAGTTTGAGGGAGGGTGTTAAGGAAATTATAGTAGTTGTTATATTTCGTATTTAGGTATTTATGAAGTTTCTATATTTTGATATATAGGTAGTTTTGATAAATTTCCTTATTTTATGATTTGTTCAGCTCTATAAATAAGATCACTCTATTGTACTCAATTTGCCCACATTAATGCAATATTCTTAGATTCTTCTTTGAAATCTATCAATTACACTTTACTTTTTCCTTTTTTTAAGCATGAATGACTCTTACTTAATGTGAAATATTTTGAAGATGTTTTGAAAGACTTTGATCATGCTATTATGCATCAATTGAACAAGGTTTTTGTGAGATTTGCGTTTGCTTACGTAAGAATAAGAATACATTTTTTCTTATGCATTTATAATTAAGGGCCCCCAAATTATATGGCCCCTAAATACTTTGGACCAGCCTTGGACACAAGCAAGTGTGTATTTATTTTGTGTGTCCATTTTGAGCCAACTTAGTATATAGAAAGATGCCAACAGAGTGACCCGAGATGGTCAACGTATCGATGATGGTGTCACATCGATGCACGAATGGATGAACACCATATCAGCGGGTTTCTCATCATCGAGTCATCACTACAAAAAATCAACTCTACGAGAACATGCAATATTTGCCATATTTGACGTAAGATGACACGCAGCGATAAGTCATCTATTTAGATGTTATCAAAAATATTAGGGTTCTAACAACATTTTGTTGCATGTTATCACAATAATATTCGAATGTTGTTGTATCTCTTGTTTAGATGCACTTTGAGATTTTACGACATTTACAAAGCGTCATTGTATTAGTCGACGACACGAGAAATTATTGTTAACAGACATTTTTTGTTTATCGTCCTCTATTTTGGGATAATAATTGAGATCATGCTACTTTTGCTTCTAGGAATTGATAATGCCATGTAATCTAGCAAGCACAAACGGAAGCAAGAAGCAATATTACTATGAAGACTAAAACTTGTGCCACATTGACTTCTCAAACAGCAAATAACAAGTGAACAAGACCATAATCATAATTCTAGATTGCAAAATATTTGAAACCTCCACTTAATACATCACGAGATAACTTGAAAATCATAAAGATCACCAAGTGACCTTAAACTCATTCAAAATATCTGAAACTGGAAATGACTAAGGAGTCTAGATCTATAAAATGAGGTTAATAGCATTGAATCCTCCCTCCAATGCACCAAAAACTAGAGCCTCACTGTCAAGACGAAGACGCAACTAATTAAGGTCGAGTTCCCTTAATGGCTAAGACTAAATCCAATAAATACCTAGATCAGATGTCTACATTCAAATTACAACTTAAGTTACACGCAGCAGGACAGCAAAAATATCTAACGGCATCACCAATTTCGAAACTCAATGAGAATTTTCATAGCCGTAGCGAAGATCAAACGGCCTAATTTAATTTGAAGCCTCGATTGCGCAAAAACTACTCAAAATCAAAACAAAAAACACAGAGAACAACAGAAAAGTCTAAAAACAGAGACAAATTACAAGGGGGTTGGGCCGCCGGAGCTTCGTCGGAGCCGCACCACCATGCCCAACGACACCACTGGTCGTGCTGCCGCCCACACCTTGTGTGCAAAGGAGAAACGCTTTCTCCTCTCCTTTGCGTTTCGTTTGAGAAAGTAGGGCGCCTATTTCGATCATTTTTATTTTTATTTTTGGTTTGAGAATTCATTCTCATCGCTCATCTCCTTCTCGACTTAAGCACCAATAAAATATTTGGTTACTTAGCTTAACTTTTACCGAAGACTGACGATTTATATTTATTCGCCTGATCTGACTCCAACAAACACTCATTTAAGCACTCAAAATCATGTTCGGACCGTACATTTAGCCGACTTAATTGATGAAATACGGTTTCTATCATGTCGAGCCTTTAATTAAATTAAGTCGAACTCATTGCGGTATTTTAATAGCACATTAGACACCAATAATATAATTTATTTTTATTTTTTATAAATATTCAAGCACTTCGATTTACCGCGACTTTTGATTATGTATTAAATCACTAATAATTTGCGATAAACGATTAATCATCGAATTAGAAAATGTTGGTTGTTACACCATATTCCTATAATTAGTTTCAAATATATATTTCATGAAAATATTAGTTGGATAATAAGTTTCATGGCATTATATATATATATATATATGTGTAATGATCACCAAACAAACTATACAAATACTACAAATAAGAGGATATACCACTTTGAAGCACCTGTTACGATTGAAATAAACTTTCTTCTTGGTAGATGAGAAAGCAAAATAAAGAGGTGAATATATATAATGGAAAATAAATTAATAGAAGAACTTGCAGAAACATGATTACCTGGTTCTTTTAAGAAGTAAAAGTTCTAATTACAAAAAACGATATGGGATAGTTCTATAATATACTCTCTTCATCATTTAAAAGAAAATCTTAATTCTAATTAAATATGTGTGAATAAGACCTTATCCCCAACCGTTACAATTTAAAATAAATAAATTTGAAAAGCGAATAATTAGATCCTAAACTCACAAGTGCAAATTGAAAAACAACTAATTAAATCAACTAATAATGGGAGAGGTTGCCTTTTCTCTCACCAATAATGGGAAACCACATTAGAGATGACATGATAGACAATGAAGAATTATTTCCACCTCCTCCATTTGGTCATAGGTAATTATTTTTTTAACATTACAATTTCAATTTGAGTATATGTACAACCCATTTTTCATGCATGCTCTGTTTTGTTTGGTTCATTTGGAAAGGTGGAGGCATGCGCGTTGGAGACCACGGGAACATCGATGCACGTCTTGACGAAATATGAGAGAAATGATTGACATGCAAGGACCGGATGAAGTAATAAATATACTTAACCATTCTCTCCAACAAGTGCATATGTCGACATCTTGTTGATGACACCGTTTATTCAATTAATGTTATTTTTCATGCTACTGAGTTGTTTGGGAACCGTATCCAGGAACCATGATAAGTGACTTCGTGCATATTGTAGCGATGGTCGAGCAATTTGGCGACGAAACAGGCACCTTTGCTTTTTTCTCTGCGTTGTCAACCTGTACAATCGGATAGAGTAATGCGACAATTCGGTATGAAACAAAGGATACCTAATTTACATAGCACAAGTATGGAACTACATAAGATTGACTTGAGAGGAAAACGGATAAGGATTGGAGTGCAGGAACATAGTGCTTATGTTTGCTTGTGGAGCGAACGTGCTTCCAACATAGCAAGCGATGAAATATTAGGCGAGCCTTTGGACTTTTACGACCCGTATATGCAATGGTATCGTCGCATTACACGTCGATTCATGTCGTCGTCTATTTCTTGAGGCATTGGTAAGTGCAATTTCATTTTTTCCATTCATGAAGTTTCATATAGTTGTTTTCATTTTACTTTCACATACAAGTTCTTACATAGTTTATATGTAGGCACATGGAATACATCGATCCATCGATTGACATTGGGTGATGACGTGCAATTGCACATTAGAGATGTGGAACGCATCGACTTTGATCTGCGATACGAAGCATTTGTTACATTATCGCATGCATAATGTGCCCACTTCATTTGAAGCCTCTCATCATACTTCTCACGATGATACGCGTTCGAGGCATGGCACTCCGGTGTATACGCTTCATCGGTACCTCTCAATGAGCGTGACACTCACATACCATCCAGTTCCTCCCTACATGGCATTCGAGCCTACGGAAGTCGTTCCATCTTCACGCCATTTCAATACCACTCAATAATGATGAATTTCTCTCGAGAGTACAAGTACGCATGAAGGTGGAATGCGTGATACCAGATGATATTCGGAGAGAGAAGATGCTCAAAATCCTAGTGATATGGGCGGTCGAGTGTCCCATTAGCGTTAAATCGTAATGTTCGAGTTGTAAAGAGAACACGTTGTGGGGTGGAAGTCATTATTTGGGGTCGGAGTAGGACTTGTGTGTAACAATAACAAGACTTCTTTTATTATTGCTTTGTACTCAATCACTTTGCAATTTTATGTATGGATGTTATGTTTGGATGTATGTATGTATGTACTCATGCTTACAAACGTCATTTACAATTAGCATCAAACATGGCACTTGAACAAAATAAAGGCATTTTGCCTATGCCAAAACTAAGCCATTTTGCCTATGCCAAACAAGTACTCATGCTTATAAATTCTTGAAATTATTATGGTAATAATATTCTTTGTTGAGGTTATGTGTATCCTCTCATGGTTTAGTGTAGTTTGTACTTCTATTTATATTTTTTCATGTTTTTTTATATAAGATGCAATGCTTGTTTTAGTACTTCTATTTTGATGAATGGTTTTTTTCCTTTGTTGCATTGTTTGAAAGAAATTTTTTTTTTCCTTCGGTTTAAACACTCCAAACTAATTTTTCCAATTAACATTTCATAAATTGTTTAGTTATTACCTTGGCCTTTTGCTTTTTATGATGTTAAGTCATTTTAAATAGTCATTATCATTCTTTGATTAGATTATGTCCAACTCTTTTCGGGTTTTACGGTGTATAGAGGAGGCCTGTTTTTTTTTTTTTTTGAGCCTCGAGTGGAAGTCGTATCGCAAGTCACGACTTACCTTCTACTAAATCGAATCGTGAGTGGAAATCACGACATGCACAAAACGTGATTTCCACTCACGTTTTCCACCCTCCCATCCAGTCACTCACTCCGTCCCATGTGGCACCCTCATTTACTAAATTAAGTGTGTTATATTGGGAATTATTTCAAATGAGATGTGTGTTTTTTTGAATTTTTTCTCTAAATTCTATTAATCGTGCAAAAACTCCAAACAAACTATACAAATACTACAAATAAGAGGATATACCACTTTGAAGCACCTGTTACGATTGAAATAAACTTTCTTCTTGGTAGATGAGAAAGCAAAATAAAGAGGTGAATATATATAATGGAAAATAAATTAATAGAAGAACTTGCAGAAACATGATTACCTGGTTCTTTTAAGAAGTGTTCTAATTACAAAAAACGATATGGGATAGTTCTATAATATACTCTCTTCATCATTTAAAAGAAAATCTTAATTCTAATTAAATATGTGTGAATAAGACCTTATCCCCAACCGTTACAATTTAAAATAAATAAATTTGAAAAGCGAATAATTAGATCCTAAATAAGAAATTGTTATTATTAGATAAATTAGAACACAAATAAAACTCAATCAAATAAAATGTCTTTGTCTAATATTAATTTCCAACCTTCAAGTTATGTAAGATGTTTTACAACACATATTTAACAGTCATTGTATCATGTATTACATGACATTCGCATCACGCATGTAATCAAATATAGGAAGTTATTTACCACACATATTTAACAATCATTATATCATGCGTTCCACTGAATATGAAAAGTTTTTACAACACACATCTAAGAGCTATATATTATATCATGCATTACATGACTTCCGCATTAAACATGTTAGCTGATACTGAATGTTTTTGACGACGCACATTTACCAGCCTTTATACCATGCGTGACATGACATTCGCATTAGGTATGTCATCGAATATTAAAACTCTTTTACAACATATATTCACTAGCCATTATACTATAAGTTACACAACATTCACGTCAGGCATGTCTTCAAAATTGAAAGTTGTTCGCGACACACATTTAAAAGCCTTTAAACCATGCGCGGCACAACATTTTGCGTTAAACATGTCATCAAATATCAAAATTCTTTTATGATACACATTCATTAGCTATTATATTGTGAGTTTCACGACATTCTTTTAATAAAAATTGTAATTTATATGATTTATGAATAAAGATGGTAAAGACAACAAACATTTTTTATGCGTGTCATTAAAAATTGTATTAGATGATTTATGCAATTACTTGTCGTTTTGAATAAATCGTCGTAGGTCAAAATTCTTGTAATGCATTATAATATTTTTTTAGGGTATATATATATATATATATAGTGTTGCTGTGTAATTAAGCCATGAATTATTTGCTTGGTGAAATTGAAAAGGAGAGGGGGTATGACCGTATGAGGAGCAATGAATTAGTAGTTGACGTTTGGTCCCCTCGGGGATGGCAGTGATAAAGGTACGACTGTTTCGACCCTTTTGTCTCCCAAATCCACTCGTCAACAATGCTGCTGCATGCATTGCTAGCTGCGCGCCTACAGGTACAGTTGCAGGAGCAGCAGAGGACGAAATTGAAGGGTCCCACTGAAGGGTCCACTCACTCATGCCCCCATGTGTAACTTGTCTTATTTGGTTGTTCACCTTGTCTGCAAGTTATCTCTCAATTTACACGGTAAAGTGTGAGATATTTCTCCACCACTACCTAGGGAGTTATCTCACAGGAGTTGTAGACACAATTATCCTTCATTAATTACTCGTTTATTACATATCTCTATTTTGGTTAAAAGCTATTTATGTCAATTCATATTTTTTATTGTTTAAAAATTTACAACTTCTCTACAAGTTTAAGATTGAACTAAACATAAAAATATTAACTTCGAATAAATAATTCTCAACTAACACTGTAATTTAGCAAAAACGAACCAAACGAAGCCTTAGTAATTCATAGTAGTGGTGCTACTACATATATATATATATACTAGTATATATATATTACTTATATAGTTTATCTATAAAATATACCACTATATACGTACGTATGTACATATATAACCCCGCCATTTATATATAAATAAATTAAAAGAGGAGTAGTCTAGCAAGTAGATCTGGAAATGAAATTAAGATGAATGAATATGAATGAGTAGTACTGAGAACTGATGAGAAGACTCTGAGAGGCCCAAACCCCCATTGTGGCATCTGATATGAAATGTCACATTTCCATTATGACATCCTTTTACACAGAAATCGACGCCCAGACCACCGAGTCAACCTTCTCTTTCCCCTCCCTCTTCATGCATGCTTGCTTGCTTGCTACCTGCACTACTACTGCTGCTGCTGCTGTGTCGTTGCTACCTACTTGCTACTCCATCCATCCATCCAATATTACTAACAATTTATAATTGACACCCATCCAATCTCAATTAATCTATTCCCTTTAATTAATTAATTTCATCATCCGGTCCGCTTATAATTAATTAATTTACTTACATATGTGTGAGTAAGTGTCTTGCAATGAAATTTTTAAGAGACTACGCACTTCATCATCCGCTAGCTATTGTCTTGTCAATTTGTGGGTCCTTGTTACTTAAATGTCATTTAATGATCCCTGAAATTAACGACACTCCCCAACAGCAGATTAATTCGTTACTAATTAATTCTCCTTCTTTTCCCTTCTTTTTTTTTTGTTGTGTGGGAGACTGATCAATCTACTATATGTACATACACAACGCATCTAGAACAGTTTCATCAACTTCAAGAAATTGTATCAATTACTAGCTAGTATTAAGCTTGGGAATTAATTGATGTGAATTAGCTAGCTAGGCAAGGCCAATCATGACATTTGTGTACATCGAGATTATGCGCATAGCTTAGCCACCACTGCTTAATTTGTAGTCCATCTCGTCGCCCGCTTTTTTGGCAGAGTACAGTAATATAACATCAATATATTTGTATTAGATTGCAATAGCTAGCTAGCTAGTAAACTGAACTACTCATTGCCCGTTGGGTTCACACCTAAAATAATTCAATGATCATAGGATTATTTTATATTGAGATTATAACATAGGTTTGTGTATTAGTCTCAATAGAGGGACTTGTTCGGTTGGAAGTATAGAGAGTGGATTACACATGATTTCAATAGGTGAAGTTACTAAAGTACCATTTTATATCTACAAACTACATTCGTTCAATAACACCATTTGCAATGCCATTCCTCTGAGAACCCAATTTGCTTGAGAAACTCCAATTTGGGGAGATGGGTTTTGTCTGGATCGGTTAAGATGACTAATAGGTGCTTGGTTGCAAGATTGGCAATCTGGGTATTGGAGAAACTGTTATTTATGAGGAAGTGAAGAACCACATCAGGCTTTGTTGGGGAGGTGAAATGGAGTTTCTTTGAAACAAAGAGAGCTGCTTTGGGGGAGAGACCAAACAAGTTTACGAGATACGAAACTGTGAAAGATGAGGACTCATTGATAAGTCGTTAATTATTCATATTATATATAGTTTATTTATATATATTTTATGATTAAGTCTCCAAAATACTAGCCTAATTGCATTTATTTGTCATTTTCAGTATTTTTGGCGCGCGTTAATTTTTGGTGCCATTGCCAATGATTGTTTTTTTTTTTGGTTTTTTTTTTCTTTGCTGTTTTTTTATTATTATGTATCTAGTTCCTTGTTTCTAACATTTTTGCAGGTAATTCCATAATGGTCTGCTACGCCCACAATTATGGTCGATTCGAAGACTCATACTATCATGGTATGAATGGGGTAGGTATGTCACATAATGTACATCAATTTTCTAACTCGCAATCTTTTGTGCAACAAGTCGGGGTTTGTGGAAATTGTGGGGAGTACTTTCATCCCACGTATGCTTGTCCTTATTCGAAGTACATGAATCATCATGGTTCCAGCTATGCATCACCACAACCCGACTTCTATATGTCTAGGCGAAATCCACAAATTCCTCAACATGAAAATATGTCTATACGAGACTTGATGAATGACTTGATCTTCAGAGAACTATATTTTCAACAAAGTCATCAACAAGAACGGAGAACCATTGCAGATATTGAGAGAGATATGATATTCGACTGGCTTTCTTAAAGTACCACTCAGTAGCCCTTGTAGGAGGATATGCAGCATATGAACCCAAAGTTGCAAAATTCAGAAACTCAAGTTACTACTATACTTGATCAGCATTTGATGGATGGGACAGAGTTGTCTCCACAACCAGTTTCTGTCTCAGAGGAGACCGTGGATGCTGCTACATTAAAAAGTATTAAGTTTGATGAGTTCTCAATTGTGGACGAATATTTAAGCGAACCAGAGGAAACACTAGAAGTTTCTTCACATGAGCCGGACATTACCATTGCACAAAGTACATATGATGAAGTTAAGAAAGAAATTGAAGTCATTTCAGAAAGGCCATAGGAGCCGCAAAAAGAGAACAAAGAAGACCAACCTCTGGCACTGGTGAAACCACCCACCGCCTAATGCATGTTTGTTAGACCTTACAAGGGGGTGGAAGTGAAGGAGCGTTCACAGATCTTCTACACTACCGCCGCCTTTGTGTTGGATGACCATGATTCGACAGATTTTTGTTGTGTTAGAGGTCTCAGATGACCTCCCAAATCTAAATGAGGGCGTGCATATTTCATTGCCCAATGCTATAGACGCACCATTCATTGTAGATATCTCAAAATGAGAGGGCATCACGTGATGAATTACAACAAGTCTAGCTAAAGACTTAAAATAAAGGCGCTCGTTGTGAGGCAGTCCAGCTTTGTTTTTATTTCTTTTATTTCTTGCATCTATTTTAGTTTTAGTTTTTTTTATGCTTAATAAAGCCCTAACTTGGTCTCTTGAATTTTTGCAGGTGTTATGCTTGATGAGCACTAGTAGCATTTGGCCCACCCCCTGAGTTTTGCTAGGTTTGACTATGGATTACATTTTTTTTGGAGTAATTTGAGCATATTGTTTTTTTTTTTTGGAATTACCATATTAATAGGATTTTAGGTGTTTTGAGACTTGGTTGGGACATATCCAACTTAAGTCGTCGTATTAGTGGCGGGTCTTTGAGTGGACCCAAAACCCTAAACTTCATTTCATCATCTTGTTGATTTCACCCTTAGTTGAAAAACTTCGGGCTCGCAAGATTTGATAGGAATCATTTGAGTTAACTCCTATGCTTATTAGTTTTTGCTTTTATTATGATGATTTTATTTCATAGTTTCCTTAGTCACCTAGAGACGAGAGATTTTGTTCATTTTGGAGACTTTGTTATGCATGAATTTATATCATCTTCTGATTTTATTTATCCATGTTCTTTTTCACCACTATTCTTTTTCTTTTGTTGCATGAATTCCTTGACTTGTTCTGAACCTTGAGGACAAAGTTCAGAATAAGTTTGGGGGTACTTGGGGATTTATGGATGAGTTTGACGGATTTCTTTGCGCAAGACCGCAGGCGAGATCGTTTAAAATTTTTCAATTATATGCGGTTACATGTGGTTGACAGATGGTAATGGTGGTGTTTTATGTCACTTATTCATTCATTTCTTCCATTTCTTTTCCCTCCATACTTCTCTTTCTCATTTTATTAGATGTTGATACACTTTCATGCATGTGTTTAGTATAGTTTTCCTTTTTATATTGTTTAGAGTCACCCAAAACTTTATTTCATGTCTTTGGTTGTTGACGAGTACTATATGGTTGTCTTTTTGACTTGAAACTTAGAAAAAATTAAAAGAAACACTCACTCGAGTCCGTAGCCCAGTATTTTTATGATTTCATGATTAGGGACTTAGTATGATGTTTAAGACTTGTGCTAGATACCAAAACAGGTAGCCGGTCAAAATTGTGCAAGCGATAATGTTTTAACCCACTTTGGGGAATTTGCTTAATTATAGTGGAAGTGAGAAGAGCTAACCGAAATTTTCAAAATATAGAGAGTCCCACAAGTTTCCATAGGAAATAGAGCAGGGAATCTTGTGGTAGGAAAAAGTGAGAAAAACGGTCCACAGGAAATGGAGCAGGGGCCGTATTACTTGAAAAAAAATGGAGAAAAAAATAGAGAGTATATACATAAAATGAATAAGGCGTAAGTCTATGAAAACTCATCGAATAAAAAGATTTAGCTCGAGTGATTATAACTAGAATAAGTGAGATTGTAAACTTGCATGCTTGAATGTATATATAGACCAAGAAAACTCGTGAGTAATTGATGTCATTTGTCTCGACCGAGTCTATATCTTTAAAGTGTGATCTTAACTGTGTTTGGGTTATGGTTCTTGATATATCATAACCGAAATTTTTGGAGTGACTTGTTAACTTGGCGACTATGTAACCAAAGGAACTCCATGAATTTCTGAATCGGGTGTATTAGTTGAGTCAGTGCATATTTATATTAGGAGTCTAGTTTATTTATGTGTTTGTCATTTACACATTTGCTCGAGACGTGCAAAGTTTTAAGTTTGGAGGTATTTGATAAGTCGTTAATTATTCATATTATATATAGTTTATTTATACATATTTTATGTTTAAGTCTCCAAAATACTAGCCTAATATATTTATTTGTCATTTTCAAGATTTTTGGCTGGCGTCACTCATCTGATGAACAATTTTCTGGTGGTGGTGGTGTTGTTGAAATGGGTCTGAGAAATTGGGTTTAGAGAATACGAAGAGAATAATGAGTTGGATGGGTTTCAGAAAACAACAATCCTCTGCAGAGGAGACGAAACATTGCAATTAAGGAATTAGGGGATGGGGGAATTAAGAATAGTGGGGTTTGAGAGGGTTATTGAATTCAAATTCTTCTTGAGTCCATGAAGATGAAACACAAAGGAAAACCCCTGAAACTCCCTATTTGAAGTGAAATCGACAAAAACAGAGCAATGTAGAAGAAAATGAATAGAGAGGTCACACACTAAATAGTACCTCTCAAGGAGAAACGCTAACCCTGCAGAGTGCTGAAGGGTACTTTGGTCATTTGGAAGTCACTAAGATTGGGATAAAATAATACCATTGATTTCATGGTTTTAAATTGTCTCACTCATGTGGGTTAAAATAATTCTATGAACAATTTAATACTCGAATCGAACATCAGTATTATTTAGTACCACCACTTATCTCACCCTATCTTATGAACCGAACTGACCTTCATGGTATTAGTATTAACCTACATATATCTATATGTTATAAATTCTATGAACCAACTATCACCAACGATTCATCAACCAATTGGGTAAACCAATGGTTTGTGAGTTAAAGTTATGGGTTCGAACCCCACTTGGGGCGAGTAGTTTCTTTCTTATAAAAAAAACTATCACCAATAGCACTACACATGCATGATATATATTGCAACATAAAATGTAAAGTTGTGCGCGGGTAGTATCAAGTAGTTAATTAATAATGGAAATTATTTTACACAAAAACACACACACACATATATATATATATATATATGTAAAAGTAAGTGTTTAATTGTAATTAGATATTTAGATTGAAAGAAGGGTAAAATAGATATAAAGGGTATACAAACTTTTAATTTCTTGAATTCTGAAAACCGTCTTATATTTTTTGAAAGAGATTTTTTGTAAAATATCTTATACAAAGAGACACGTTAAAAACAGCAAGTTGTGTTAAAAAGTAAATCAAGGAGGGTTAAAAAAAATCGATATAGATTGCCCTTATGCATAGCAAGGTGCCTTTAGCACGACTCTATACAATTAATGAATGGAACGAGTACGTACTATATACCAAGTAGCTAGCTTCAAATTTCACGTAACATTAGCTAGGGTCCAAATTAACCACTAACTATTACGTCCATTGTAAATAAAATGTATAGTGAAGTCATCGCCAATGTTGGGTTAAGTAGTAATTAAGGAATTGAATGTCCTTAATAGAACACGTACAACTTGAGTTCTGACACTAGTGTGTATGAATTCGGACTAATGAGTCTAATTGAATTTATTGTTCCGTTAAAAGAATGAGACGGAAGCAAAGTAATATAAGGGGAATATATTTAAAAGCACGTGACTGAATAAATTAATTAAGGTAGTTAGCTATATAGGGCACATATATATATATATATATAGCTAGCTAGGTAGGGAATAAATGGAGGTAGGGTACTTAATATTGAAGGAGGAGAAGGGTAGTGTGATTAGTCACAAGTCATGATAATAAGAAACTAACTAGTGATAAAAGACAGGTAGGAAGGGCAGGGGTGTGATCGATGAAGGACACGTACAGGCGTGGAGTTTTACTGCTTGGGTTGAAATTAATCATGAAATAATGTTACATAGGCTTCGGGGGGTCATTTCATGAGAATTGAAATGACTATAGGCTAGCTAGCTGCTAGTATATGTGGCTTGCGTCTCCTGAGGCAAAGCTCAAGGGCGCTCGCTCGCTCGCTCGCTCACTCTCTTAAATTCGATCCTAATCATGGCCTCGATATATATATATATATATATATAATTAACATTATTGAGTCACCGAAGGAAAACCCTAGCTGCTAGCTATATATCTATTAATTGGCCTCGTTTAAATTTGGTTCTCAATCTCTGATCAAATTTAGTAGTATAAATATTGGGATGTCTCCCAGACTCCACGCCTTTCGCTGCCCCCGCTCTCTCTAGCTTATTTCTCGCTGTCCACCCTCTTTACATGCTTGCTTGCTTGCTTTGTCTTTGTCTTGTACCCATTTTTATTCTTTCTCCATATATTCCATCAATCTTTATCTTATTATTATTATATTATATATATAACCTTGAACCACTCTTCGATCTGCTTTGTGTTTCCGGCTATTCAGATTCCAGAAAGAGAGAGAGAGAGAGAGGAATCCGCCAAAGAAAAGGAATAGCCCTAGCGCTAGCTAGAGATCGATCGATCCTCTTGTCGTGATCGATCATCATTAACTTGATTAACATACCATACAATACTACTCCCATCGATCTCTCTGTGGTAGCGCCCACCGGAGACCCGGCCGAGCGAGTGCACCGCAATCATTAACAAAAGCAGAATAGGAGCATATATTGGCATACAATTAGCAGCTAGATAGCTAGCTAGCTGTACGAAAGCTACAATTAACACTAGCAGCTAGCTACTACTGCGCGCAGGTATTACTTTAAGGGAAAAGATATATCCAAGGTGAGATCGACTACTTTTGCTCCTAATTGCTTACTATTTAACTAATTAAGATCTAGTGTTTTTAATTATTGATTGAATGTAGCTACGTAGTTCACCATCAATAGTCCTTTTCTGTTTTCTTCTTCTTCTTCTTCCAATATATTAATTAATTAGTAGTCAATATTATAAAAAGATTTGAATTTGTGGGAATCGAGAGAGAGAAAGAAGAATAAGAAGAGTTGACATGTGCGGGTGTCTGTGCTGTCACATAGATAGAGGGACAATCAATCGGAAGGAAGATAGATTTCTACGTACGCCGTTGTATTTATATATATATATATCTATATACCTTGTCGATCTTTTTTTTTTTATATATTTTTTAAATTATTTCATGTGTACACAGTCTTGATCTTTGGTTCATTCACGCTATCAAATATATATATATATATATATATATATATATAGTTGATGAGCTAGATTTGTTAATATGGAGGAAGATGTGCCCGCGGATTGTCATAATTTGCCCTTGGATTTGCTAGCTAGCTAGTACGTACGTAATTAGGTATATACCCAATGCAATCGATGATGATCTTGATGATATATTCCCTCTCTGATTTTCTTTTCTTTTCAAAAAATAGCCTAACTTACAATCAATCAGTTTGAATGCTCTCGATCGCTTTTAATCTCCATATATGAAACAAAATCCCCCATATATATTTCCTCAAGATCCTCCGTCATTCTCGCTCTACTAGTACTACTCAAATGAAATTTAAATTTAAATATATAAAACCCCGGCCGGCCGGTCGGTTTCCCTCAATTTGCTTAATTAGCTTATTAGCTAGATCGATCGATCGATCACCAATCGATCACCCACCTTAATTAATTTGTATATATATTCATTAATTATTTATTTATTTGGGAATTAATGTGTATGTATATGTATATGTATATATATAGAATTAATGAATGGATCTGCGTGGTCTGGTAGGAAATTATATTGGCTGGACGATCGCTAATATATGGCATCTTCTTCCTCAAACTCCCCTTGTGCTGCTTGCAAGTTCCTTCGGCGAAAGTGTCAGCCCGACTGCGTATTCGCCCCATACTTCCCGCCCGATCAGCCTCAGAAGTTCGCAAACGTTCACAAAGTGTTTGGTGCGAGTAACGTCACCAAGCTTCTCAATGAACTTCATGCACACCAGCGTGAGGACGCCGTTAACTCACTCGCCTACGAGGCCGATATGCGCCTACGCGACCCTGTATACGGTTGCGTCGGAGTCATCTCCGTCCTCCAGCGCCAGCTCCGCCAGCTTCAGATGGATCTCACCTGCGCCAAGTCTGAGCTTTCCAAGTACCAGAGCGTCAATATCACGGCTGGGCATGGACTGATTGCTGCTGCTGCGGCCGCCGCTAGCGCTGCTCATGGCGCCCATCCTCATCATCATCACCACCATCATATGGGGATTGGGCTTCTGACGACGTCGACCGCTAGTGCCCACGACCACCACCACCATCACCACCAGTTCTTCTCGACTAGCAGCAGCGGCAGCAGCGGCGCCAGCAGGGATCATCATCATCATCAACATGGGGGGCTGATGAGGACCGCCTTTGTCGACGCCGCAGCCGCCGCCGCCGCCAATGGTACTACTGCCTATGATGTTATGGCCGCCATGAATGTTTCCAGTAATATTGGATCTCTTACTCATCATCATCAGTTTCATCAGCAGCCTCGAACTGCTGGAGGCGACGATCGCATTGCTCCTTAATTCCTACCTACCAATTTAATATATTTATATATGTATTTATTTGCCTGCAGCTATCGATCATCAATCTTATATACATACTACTAAAGGTACTTATACATATTACATTATCGTCTCATCCATTCATCCATCCATTTATCCATATTGCTACTCTCTCTCTCTCTCCTCTTTCTACTAATTAATTAATTGTCTTTATCTTTACAACTTACCATAGCTTATTATATTCATTGCAAGATTTTTAATTCCTTCGTTGAATCAAAGATAATAAAGACGACCTTAATTAATTAATTTGAGATATGAGAAATGAAATGATCGATGATACAATTCATATCGTCGACCAGCCAGCTGATGAGTATTCAAATTAATAAGCAAAACCTAACCCTAACACCCTAACCCTAGTACATATATACATATATATATATATATATATATATATATATATATCATGAATTATTAACTAACTAGGAAGATCGATGGGACGACTCATTTCTCATCAGCTCGATTAAGTAATATATTAATTGTACATTTCTTTGTATCCTTTACATAATCTCATGAATTAATTGGCACTGATGATGATGATGATGATGATGTTGCAGCTTTTAGGATGACTGATGAAAGAGAGGAAGATGCATGCATATTAATTATTAATGGGGATCAAATCAAATGTTTTGACATTGTGAATGATGGAGGCAAAAGGAGCTTGTTTTTGGTCAAATCAATTGAAAGATTGTGTTCGATCATGATATTCCTTTATATAATTTTCTTATTGACCGTTATTATTGACTATGTTGTTGTTCTTGTTGTTGTTGTTGATTAACCTAACCTGACTAGCTAGCTAGCAACACGAAGGACTTAAATTTGATATGAGATTTGAAAGTAATTAGTTATGAGTTAAAATTTTGGTGGGTACAAAAATTGTTTCTTTCTTATTAAAAAAAAAAGTTTTTCGAGGTACTTCGTGCTGGCTCTGTAAACACCAATGTATATGTACCTTGTCAAAGTTATTTTAAATCAAAACTGGGACTTTATTATTAATTTGTTTAAGCATTACAGCTAGAGCAATGCATGCGCGCAGGTAAGAAAGGGATTAGTTTCGAAAAGCGTGGACAGTTGTAGCAATATATATGATCGATGTTAATTAGTGCATAAATCCAAAACTGATTCATAGGACTTTATAATTTGCTTCATCGATCTCAGCTGGTTCCATTCCATATAGTTGGTTGTATGGTATGAGTTGATGGTGGTGCATGCGATCGACCGAGAAGAAGAATTTATTGTTTTGAGTTTGCAGGTGAATTTGAAGGACTAATGTACGTAGGAGTCGAAATTAATTGAAAAGCAGCGAAGAAGAAGCTAGAAGAAGAAGAAGAAGACAAATTAAGCGGAGATTAATAATAAAGACGGTAGGTAGGTAGCGAGTAGCGAGGGGAGAGGTGGGACACAAAAGCTTGACCTCAAATTCCCTCCAAACAAAACCATGAAAGGCCGTTTGCAGATGAAAAAAAGGCATTCAATTCAATGCACAGTTGAGTTTAAAAAGAAGAAAATTTTTGAAACGCACGTAGTCAAATACATTGGCCACGACAATGATGACGTACTTGAGCAATCATGACTCCCGGCCCCTCTTAATTGCAGTCTAGCAAATGTCACTTCACTAATACAGTACCAACGCACGGCACCTCCATCACTACACAGTCCACGCACACGCACGCACAGACTTGCATCTAATCTACCTATACTAGCCTATTACCTACTTTATATGTTTGTGTATACATATATATATATATATATATATATATATGATAGATATACACTTGTACAGTATATATATATACTACGTACCTCCTATGCATACCATTAGCAATACACATGCACCAAACTTAATTAAGTCTCTCAATATATAGATAGTATAGTACTCCGTATGTATATGTAGATAGTAAATTGGTGATATTGCAGATCGAGAAGAAGGCATGTGAGAGATGGAGAGTGTGCATGGAGTGAAAGGGACGGATGGTAATTAATTAAGAAGTCGTGGGGATGGGGGGGATATGCCGACAGGAGCACGCCTCCCGGTGCAGAGGTAGCATTTATTTCGGGGTGTCGATCTGACCCTACCTTGCAAAGCACAATTTAGTATATAAGACAGACAGAGAGAGTGAGAGACCTAGCTAGCTTTTTACATGTATGATGTATCATCCTCCCGCGCGTGTAGTGAATTTTGTAGAGGCGATGAAGGGATCACTCATACCAGGAGGAGAGTCAGGACGACTCATGCATGCATCATCATCATCATCTTCGCCCGCGCGCGACCAGTCGTGTGTGTATTCTCTAGCTAGCTACTTACCTGCGCAGCATTAATTGGACAGTGCCAACTCCATGAGAACAATCGACAAACAACCTCTCCCTTTCACCACGCCCCTAATTAATCAAATTAATTTCTACATATATACTCTATATATATTTAGCTAGCTAGCTAGCTACTACATAACTTTACATGCACATAACATCGATCACTGTAAATTAATCTCTTCTTAGTAATTAATCATCTGCAGAATCACATGCATATTCAAATACTACTATTAAGTAACTATATAGCAACAACTTAACATTTGTAACAATTTAATTTAGCATCGGAATCAAGGGATTGATCCAGTTCATATATATACATGCATGCAAATTAATTGTAATATATATGTGGCCTATATAGCTAACTTATTGGATTATTTTCAGATCAAACTAACTAATTAAGCCATGCTAAATTAAGACGCCTCCTCGTCCTCCATGCATGCGCACACTGGGGGGCAGAAAACAGCGCAGGCAGCTACAGTGGGCAGGACGAAGAATAAAGAACATTTCATCGACCCATCAGTATAGTATAGTCTAGTATAGTGTGTATATATATCTTCCTTCCTTTCCTTCCAATAATAATTAATGTAGCTTCCTGCATGCTCATCAGTCCGGCCCCATATGCATTTTCATTTTTAAAATCGATACATACAATATATGCCTTTTGTCCCCCTCATTAATATATACTACCTACTCTGCCCAATATTTAATCTCCCCGCCCACCACATCCTTCAAACTTTTTTTTTTTTTACGACCATCTTTATTCAAACATTAATTAATTAACTATATGATGATATATATTAGACCCATCCAATCTAATTAAGAAATTAGTAAAAGCTTCTCCCAGGTCTAATTATTCATTTGATATATATATATATATACTCCCTCTTATCATTTTATATAAGTTGTTTTAGCAAAAAATTCAAAATTGTAAGTCATTTTTGAAATTCAAAAATGTATTTATTGCATTTTTACCTATTTTACTCTTTTACAATTCAAACAATTATGATTATTCAATTCTTCAATGTCAAATGAGATATATGTAAATTACACTCTTAATTAAAGTTGTCTTAATTTTTTGTCCTTAACGACTTATATAAATGACCGAAATGAGTATATATCGATCCTAATTAATTTTAAAAATGACCAGAGGGAGTTTATATCGATCCCAATAAAATTAACACACATACACATATATATATATATATATATATATATATATTGTGTATGCGCGCGTGCATGTTGTATGTAGAGTACGCAGCCACCGGGCCATATATATGCATTCTATACGATGGGATCACCAAACGTACAAAGTACACTTGCGAGGCCGGGTTAATTTTATTGGATCCCACCCATATTCATTTCTCATGTATCCCAACTTAATTAATACTCCCATACAAGCTAGCTAGACCTCTTTTCTTTCTCTTCTGTTTTATTACTATGTTGTACAGTATTAGCTTAATTAACCATATTAGTCCTGCTACTTGGTTACTACAGGTCATTATTATACGACAAATCCATATACATCTACATAATTTGTTGTTTTGGCTTAACGTTAATTAATTCTACTACCATAAATAATAAAGCATCAAAATTTGCAAACACAAAATACATCGAAAGGGGTCTTTTGACTCCATATATACATTGATGAATTGGTGTCCTCCCTTTGTTTTTTTTTTTTTTATTTCCAAGTGCATGTTCTAGCTAACAAAAGCTAATTCAAGTAAAGATCTGTTTTTGAAGGAGACAAGGAAATTATCGGTTAAATACTGTATGTCGAAAAGAGGAAATTATCAGTTAAATCAGTATGTCGAAAAAGAGTAATTATATATCAAGAGGTTTGAGCTTTTCTAGCTAATCTCGGAGCAAAGCGTTTATGCCTAAATCAAATGATCAAGAACTGGCCATATATCGATCGAGGAAGAAATTGATAGACAAAACATCGTTAAATGAGTAGTACAAGTCTATGGCATGAACTAAGACCAAAAACAACTCTAAAAACATCTAAGTATTGAGACAAAGCATATATGATTATGTTCACCTGTATTTCGAGAGGATGCATCCATGCAATGCCATGACAGTGAACGCACAAAGTGCCTCAGTCCACCGCTTAATTTGACATAACACTTCCAAGGATACTTGAACATCTTATATCGGCCATGTGGCGGCTCCCAAATCGCAAAACCGACCTCAAAAAATGATAATAGTTTTCAAAAAAAGATTAGGCCCTGGTCTAGAGAAAAATGTAAACAAAACGATGTAAATAAAGATACCAGAGTTTCCTCTTGATTTACATCGAAAGAGGTCTTTTGACTCCATATATACATTGATGAATTGGTGTCCTCCCTTTGTTTTTTTTTATTTCCAAGTGCATGTTCTAGCTAAAAAAGCTAATTCAAGTAAAGATCTGTTTTTGAAGGAGACAAGGAAATTATCGGTTAAATCGTATGTCGAAAAGAGGAAATTATCGATTAAATCGTATGTCGAAAAGAGTAATTATATATCAAGAGTCTGCAAGAATTATAGAAGACGTTTGACAATATGAAGCATGTGCTTTGCTAAAATAACTAATGAAAGTAAATTCCACAAGATCAAACAAATGATCTGAATTAGAAGGAATTAGCATGTCATCTCTATTAATAGACCAAGAGAGATCTATACTTCACGATGAAGGAAGTACTTACAACAATGAGTTTACTTTCATTTTTTGGCCTCTTTCATTAATTATATATATATATATATATGAGTTAATTAACCGGGTGCGAAATCACAACTCCCATTCCCATCATGGGTGATGCCAAACTCTTGCCCCTCCTATATATATTCGTGCTACGAAGCATTTAAATCCAATTGGGACCATAAGCTCGAGTTCTAGTTGGATCGAACTGTATATGGATCGAACTGTATATGCTTCTAAATTAATCTAAGGCCACAATTGGATCCAAAATAATAATCACACGGGGATTCATTTAATCCAATTATTCAAACACAAACATTTATATATTTCAAATGTGAACCAAATCTATTAATCACAAACTTTTTAATCACAAATATTAATCAAAAATATCAATCTCGAACTTGTTAATCACAAATCCAGATATGTTGAAGACTCTAGCAGTTCAAGTGTCTTTGTGCACCAACAAGTAGGATTGAGAGAGGTGAAGTGAGAAATGCGGCTCACATCCGGCTCTCTTCCCTTCTCATGAGCAAGGTTCAAACCTTTGTAATGCATTTATGCAAAGTTAAAGGATTGATCAATTCACTCTCTTTCAAGGTTAGCTAGTATTATGTAATTTATTTATGAACTCGTACGCAAAATGTTGAAGGATAAAATTTGGGTTTTCCTTATTCAATCTAAAGAGTTGCTCATTAGGCCGTTCACTTCCTTTTTCAAATATCTTCTCCAAGGTTTCTTTTCTTTCATGGGAACAACAGGTTTGTCAAGAGTTATGTTCCTTTACCTAGGTGCCTCAAGTTCAAGCCACCATTGGGAGCTCCTTCTTCATTACGGGTGCGACACAAGGCGAAACCAGATTTGTCGATAGCCGGGATACCAAATGACTTGGACCCAAAAAAAAAAAAAAAACGGTGATCTTTGAAAACCTTCATTTTTATTTTTATTTTTATTTTTTGAAAAACCATGTTTCTTCATGTGAAGTTGAAGGATAAAATTTGGGTTTTCCTTATTCAATCTAAAGAGTTGCTCATTAGGTCGTTCACTTCCTTTTTCAAATATCTTCTCCGAGGTTTCTTTTCTTTCATGGGAACAACAGGTTTGTCAAGAGTTATGTTCCTTTACCGGTGCCTCAAGTTCGAGCCACCATTTGGAGCTCCTTCTTCATTACGGGTGTGACACAAGCGAAACCAGATTTGTCGGATAGGGATACCAAATGACTTGGACCAAAAAAAAAAAAAAACGGTGATGGTGAAAACCTTCATTTTTTTATTTTTATTTTTTTGAAAAACCATGTTTCTTCATGTGAAGCTCATTAGTTCAGCTTCATCTTTTCTTTTCCAAGAAAAAAAAATTGTAAGGGACACTGAGAACAATGAAATTAAGACCCTTATCAACAGAATCACCAGACCAATATTCACGGTTTGTTGAAAGCAACAGAATGCCACTTCAATCATAAGATAATAGATAATGAGAAAAACAATATGGTACACGACGTATCAAAAATTGTGCAAAAAATGTACATCGAATGTAATAAGCCACAATTACTATCACCATTATTGATAGAAGGTAATTTTTCATGTCTTCACTACAAAGCTTTTCCACTAAAAAGATGAAACAGAGCAATTGACCAATAACATACTATATGTTATTTATAGAATTAAGGGAATTTAAGAAACACGGTGAGCGAACCGAAACAACCAACAAGAGAATATTTACGCATCAAGTTGAACCAACAAGAGAAATGGATGATTCAATTGCGGAATTGGAAGCGATTACAATGCCCACATCTTGCATTACAACTTGCTCCAACAATAAAAAATATTTAAACATCTTATACTTAAAAATTTCTTTTTGGCATTGTCTCAAGTAGTTGGCGAACATTAAGTAAATATAAACCAAACGCATCAATTAAATGTTATTCGGTTGCGATAAGCTACTATTACGAGAGAATTCAATTGCAGAATTGGAAGCAGATAAAGAAAATAGGGCGATGATTGACTTACCTTTATGGGTCTTTGTTGTGGTAATTGTTGATGGAGAAAAAGTAGAGAAATATACAATAGGAGCCAAAACAATAATAATAACCTTATGGCCTCACCACATCTACTAAACGAGAAAACATTACATCAAAAGCCAAAACAATAATCAAATCAAGAAAGAGAGAAGGATTTACGTGGACATAGTGCCTAACAAAATTAAAACAGTTGGATTTAGGCCCAAACTCAAGTAACGGCCACAACAATCCTGACCCATCAAATTCAGGACACTTATTCGTGTTTTTTGTATTAAACATCTTATACTTAAATATTCTCTTTTTGGCATTGTCTCAAGTAGTTGGCGAACATTAAGTAAATATAAACCAAACGCATCAACGAAACTGTTATTCAGTTGCAGTAAGCTACTATTACGAGAGAATTCAATTGCAGAATTGGAAGCAGATAAAGAAAATAGGGCGATGATTGACTTACCTTTATGGTGTGCTGTTGTGGTAATTGTTGATGGAGAAAAAGTAGAGAAATATACAATAGGAGCCAAAAAAATAATAATAACCTTATGGCCTCACCACATCTACTAAACAGAAAACATTACATCAAAAGCCAAAACAATAATCAAATCAAAGAAAAGAGAGAAGGATTTACGTGGACATAGTGCCTAACAAAATTAAAACAGTTGGATTTAGGCCCAAACTCAAGTAACGGCCACAACAATCCCTGGCCCATCAAATTCAGGACTCTTATTCGTAATTTGCGTATTAGATGCCACAAAAAACTGATTTTACCCAAAAAAATTATTTAGTGATTTGTGTCAAACATTATAAGAACGATTCGATCTATAGTTGGAGCCCACTCGGGAGTAATGATTGGATGATATTGTGTGCAATGTTTTTTTCCACTTAACTACTTTCTTAACCCCAAGTAGATTAGTCCAAAATTTCTTATTCTAAGAGGATTTATAACTTCAAAATCCATGAGTTTCATCTTTTTTGTTTTTCTTATAATGTTTGAGTCCTTCAAATAGCCTAAACAAAGAAAAGAATAAAGTGCATTAGAAATTGAAAGTCCAACCCTACAACCATCACAAACATGAAAGATGAGGCTCCTATATTATTTTCTTGGTTCATGAAAAATGCAAACAAAATTAATATAGTAATCTTTAATACATATACTTGTGCATTACAGAGTCACATACATTACACCAACAACCATATGAATGTGAAGGAAAACCTTTTAAGACAAAATTGAGTTCTTTTGTTGCTTACAATTAAAATTCATGCTTGAACTGGGGTTTTAACAGGTTAAAACTTTGTGGATACTCACGTATGTACTACATTTTTCTGTTCCTTCTCATAGATATATATATATATATATATTGAGTTAATTAACCGGGTGCGAAATCACAACTCCCATTCCCATCATGGGTGATGCCAAACTCTTGCCCCTCCATATATTCGTGCTACGAAGCATTTAAATCCAATTGGGACCATAAGCTCGAGTTCTAGTTGGATCGAACTGTATATGCTTCTAAGTTTTCTAGTCACACGTGAGTAGTAGGAATGAAAAAAAGAGATGTGCAACATAAACTCGTATCTTAGTTAGACAAACAATACCTTACATCTTCCAAACTTTCTTCAAAACACAATTTTGATTCCATCGTATGTCAGCAAGGTGATTTGATGATGAAGGAAGAGTTAAAGAGTTAGGGTGGATGGTAGATTATATTAAGGTTAAAATTGTCAATACAAATAAGGATTTTTTGGTTCCAAATTTTATTTATCCTTTTAAAGTGTTGAAAGCACATAAATGGATGAAAATAGTCGCCCTAAAATAAACTTCAAAATTTACAAACGACAAGTTGGTCGGTCTAGTTTCCTTTATAAGCTCCAATTCACATTCTAATACTACTCCCTTCGTTGCACTATGTGTCGCATTTTGACCTGTGCATAAGAATTAAGGTGATAATTAAATTAAATACATTAAGATTTTATAACAAGACCAAATTACCCTCCTATAAATAACCTTATTTATTATAGGTATTGTGTAAAAAAAGCATTTGATGGCATCACTAAGTAAGTAGAATTTCTTAATGTGACGCATATTGTGGAACAAAAAAAGTGCTAAAAAATGCGACACATATTATGGAATTAGAGGGAGTATATAATAGCTCCCGCTATATATTCCTAATTAATCAGGATCTTCTTTGACATGGTAAAATACCCATCTAGCTTCATATGGTCGTTGGGCAAGCAAGCCCATGCATGTTTATCACCGAAACTCTCGGCCCAACTAAATATATATATATATATGAAGATTGAAGATCCAAGTTCCCATTGGGTCCAAGTTACGAAAGGTGTAGATAGAATGTGGAGTGCAAGTGGAGGAGAGTGAGAAAGCAGCTGATCATCAACTTCTCGCCTACTTAATTGCTTTTGTTTATTTGGTTGTTTGTTTCTCATATTTCTCTATCTGTCTATCAAGTGGAAGTGAAGTGAAGGAATTAATGGCGTTGGTTCCATCAGATCCGATTGGAGGAGGAGGAGGGGTGATTGCGGAATTGAACATGGTGGGGGGCGGCGCCGATATTGCCGATGTCGATGTCGATGTCGATGCCGACGCCGACTACTCCCCAACCCTAATGACGAGAATGATGAGGAGGGTGATCGTGAGGGCCAGTGTGGTCCAGGCCTCCACCGTGTTCTACGATACTCCCGCCACTTTGGACAAGGCCGAGAGGCTGATTGCCGAGGCGGCTGCCAATGGCTCTCATCTTGTGGTCTTCCCAGAAGCATTCATAGGCGGATACCCTCGTGGCTCTGACTTCGGAGTCGCCATCGGCTCCCGCCATCCCAAGGGAAGAGAGGATTTCCGCAAGTACCACGCTTCCGCCATCCAAGTCGACCCTCCGCAGCCACCTGCTCCTGAACTCCAACGACTCTCCGCAATGGCTGCCAAGTACAAGGTGTACTTGGTGATGGGGGTTGTTGAGAAAGATGGATACACCCTCTACTGCACTGTTTTGTTTTTCGACTCCCAGGGCAATTACCTTGGCAAACACCGCAAACTCATGCCCACCGCCATGGAGCGTGTCATATGGGGGTTTGGAGATGGATCAACCATCCCCGTCTTTCACACTCCCCTTGCCAAAATAGGCGCCCTCATTTGCTGGGAGAACAGAATGCCCCTCCTTAGAACTGCTATCTACGCCAAAGGTGTTGAGATCTACTGCGCACCCACTGCTGACGCCAGGGACACATGGCACTCCTCCATGACACACATCGCACTTGAGGGAGGATGCTTTGTGCTGTCTGCAAACCAGTTCTGCACAAGGAAAGATTATCCACCTCCACCCGACTACACATTTGCTGGTGGAGTCGAATTACATCCCGATTCTGTCGTCTGCGCTGGAGGCAGTGTTATCATTTCTCCATTGGGCACTGTTTTGGCCGGACCCAATTACCAAGGCGAGGCTCTAATAACAGCGGATCTAGGTACGTACCTTACATCATGCATGGTTCTCTCACTTCGATCCATTCATGCCGCCAATTCATACTTGCTTCATAATGCAGATATGGGAGATATTCCACGAGCAAAATTCGACTTCGATGTAGTTGGCCACTATTCAAGGCCTGATGTGCTCAGCCTGATTGTCAAGGACCATCCCGCAACTCCAGTTTCTTTTACCAGCAGCAGCTCCACCGCACCCAAAAACTGATGCACACTCGCAATATTTCAACCCTCTGTAAACAGATTAATTATTATGAGGACATGCATGAGTTGTACCTGTCTTTGGATCCCCTTTGCCTTTGTTTATCAACAATAATGTAAAACTTAAGGTCTATCTACGCCTGAAGTTGGCAATCACAATGTTTATTGCAGATTCAAAGCAAATCCCATAAAAAGGGTTGTTTTCTTTGCCTATGGTCACTGACAAATAACAATCCACAAGAGTATTTCGTAGTTGACATGATCCGAAACATTTTCTATTTGAGGCTGAAACTTTACACATGCATGCATTATGACCAAATCTAGCTATAATTGGAATAGCAATAAAATGAAGTAACATACGACCAGACTTTCTTGGCTGATTTCCAGCTAGTTGTATATATTCTTCCATGTTCGATCTCCCATTCAGCCTTCTTTAAAAGGATCATTTCTACATCTTTAAGTTTCCAAATCGATCTACACCAGAATTTTCTAAATCCCTGCTGCTCCTTATTTTGAAACTCGTCACGTAACTTCTATTCACAAACAAATTACTAGTCCAAAATTCCCAACTAAAACCTCGTTCCTTCAACCACAATCCAACGACTGGTTTTGATGTTTCATCACATATAGTATCTTGGATTTGTGGAAGAAGAAACGCATCCGCTTTGCTGATCTAGATAGCACGAATACAACCAGAAATTAAAGATCTGACCTCCCGGCTGTTAAGGAAGAAAGAATACCAGCAGCTTGCACTGGTAAAATGTTTTCGAATGTCGACATTGCAGCTGCTGATCTGTCCCTGAGCCTGCCAACTTGCCCGTCCGTAAGCATGGAGCCAAGTCTCAGTGTGCTCTCTCCAAACCTTGTACCAACCTGTGCATGCATTGGAAACACAACTCACATTACTACAAAAGTTGCGCATTGTTAAACGCTTAAAGCCTACTCTGCCTCTGCTGATGCAAAAAATCTACCAAAGAAAACTGAAAGAGCATATTTAGATATATCTGTATTAAATATCATTAACAAAATTAACAAAGCTTCTGGTACTGCCAACAACTCCCAAAAACATCAACAAGCCACAATCTCAAAAACAAAGTTTCTGATGCTAGTTCTGAAAAATTCACTATTCTAGACTACTAGTACAAGTGTACTACTTCTGCAGTGTTCACTAGCAGCTATTTCAACACATTACTAACACTTTAAATTTGAGTGATTAATTTTTATTGAAAATGAAGTTGAAAATATGTGCGCTAATATAGGGGGCGTCTGAGGTCTAAGCACCAAGGCCCCATAGGCTAGGCAGGGCAAACCACCTAGGCCCGCTTTCCCGCCTTGAAAACACAAACTTGCATGTGCATAATCATGTATAATTTCAGAAGAATGTGCATAACTTGAAATGCTTATAAGATTTCCATACAAAAAAAAATTATATTCCAATCATCCTCAATCCGGTAACAGTATCCTATTCTAATTACGTAAATGAGATACAATAGAAACAACAAGTTCATCGGATCATGCATTACAATGCTAAATATTTGTATGAGCAATAATGACATTCACTGTACACAACACCATAAATCTTTTCCCCAGTAGTTTACATTTTAAGGTTAGAAAATCATTTTATATAAAATAAATTAGCAACTACAATATTTCCTGCTCTTTTTCAACAGGCCACGCCCAATTTGGTCTGAAATCCTAAACCAGCCTGTTTTTCTCAGAGCGGAAAGATTATTTGCAAGTGTTTAATTAAGTTTACCTGAAAAATTTTAAAACCATATTCCAAAACTCCAATGTTTTGGGAATACAAATAGCAAGTTAGATAGTTGTTTTCCACAAATTCTGGAAAAAATAAGTGTTGAAAGCTATTATGAAGTTTGACTTTAAGTTTTCTGAAGCTGCTTTGAATCTTGAACCAAAATGGAGTTGAGTTCTGACTTTGCATGGAAAGTCCACTAATTATGCTCTTTCGCCAAAAGGTTTAAACCATTTATTCAATTTTGTGGATCAGCTAGCCTTAAGCACATATCTTTTTACTTTAGTTATGGATGAACTGACTACGAATATTCAAGAGGTTGTACCATGATGTACGTTATTTGCAAAAGATGTTGTCCTAGTGGACGATACCAAAGACGAATTGAATAAGAAATTAGAATTTTGGAAGAATGCATTAGAATCTAAGGGCCCGTTTGGTTCAAGAATTAGTGAAGCCTTCCACATTTGCTTGCCTAACACATGTCATCCTTTGTTTGTTCCCAAACTCATTGTGTTATGTCAGTTTTTTTTGTTGGACAATCATGCCCTTTCCACATCACTTCATCTTCATCTTCTTTTGCTCATCTTCAATGAAGACAAGGGTAATTTGTAAATTTTACTCTCTCAAGTTGGTTTTACCCAAAGACAGGGGGGAGGTGTCTTTTGGTAAGCATGAGATTAAGTGTTTATGTAACACCAAAGCTAAGCTACGCCCCCAAGCAAACACGGCTCCTATCCCTAAAGCCAGGGTGTAGAGCTACACCCCCAAGCAAACAGGCCATAAAAAGTTTAAGTTGAGTAAAACGAAGACTAAATACATGCATTCCGAGTTTAGAAATACTAGACATAACTAGAGTAATGGAGATGGTAAAATTTGGGGAAGTAGAAGTTCCTAAGGTGAACCACTTTAAATATCTTGGATCAATCATACAAACGATGGTAATATTGAGAATGATGTTACACAGAATTCAAGCTAGATGGAAGATATGAAGGAGTGCAACAGGTGTGATCCGTAATCGAAATATTCCTACAAAGTTAAAAGGAGAATTTTATAGAACCACAATTAGGTCAACGATGTTTTATGGATATGTTGGGCGGTAAAGAAACAAGTAAATAAGATGAAAGTATCAAAAATGAAGATGCATAGGTGGATGTGTGGCAAAACTCATAAAGATAGAATAAGAAATACTGAAATTCAAAAAAAAAGTAGTAGTAGCACCAATTGACGGAAAAGATTAGGGGAGGATGGTTGTGGTGGTTTGGATACCTCCAAAAAGACCTACAAATGCTCACGCTAGAAAATTCGATTCAATAAAAATTAAGAAATTTGATGATGTAGACCGAAGCTAACTTGAGACACATTGATTAGGAGTGATTTAAAAGATTTGGAAAGCAAACCATCAATTGACTAAATTGAGCGCATTGGAAAAATTTAATCCATGTAGTTGACCCCAACTAATTTGGGTTGATGAGTTGTTATTTATTCGATTTTGTCCAAAGATGTTTCAAAAGCATTAAGCAAAAAACTAGTCTTAACTAAAAGCCTGATTTAGATATGCCTCATTTAGCAGAAGGAACCTTAGAAAGAAAATCTCAATCTAATGAATAGGAAAGTTTCCAATCATAAAGTAAACTGCCACAAAGAGAAAGCTGCTTCATGCACGACAGAGATATATTACCTGCATGAAAGATCTCAAAGCTGCAACACCGAAACTTGAAGTGTCATCAAACTCAAGATTATGTGAGAGTTCTCCATTTGCATATGAATTCCATGAGCTTCTAGAAGAGATATCCTCGGAAGTAGGAGAAAGAATTGAGTTATTTGCCCCTCTTGAAGATATTTCTGGAGCACTGCATAAGAACCAGAAGGTAAAACAGGTAAGAGCCTAGCAGTAGAGTGTATACTGTGCAGGCATATTTAGCGGTTAAAATTACGACGCAAGCTAAGTACGCATAGGCACATACTAAGAATGAGTTATTTTAATGGTTTCAAGAAAACAAATGAAATATCAAAAAAAAAGAAGTTAAGCACAAGTAGAACTAGGGTCATGTATTTCTCGCAAGTAGATACATTAATGTCTTTTCAGTCTTAGTTGAAAGATGTTCCGACTTCTGATCAAATAAAAGAAAATTTGGTTCAAAACATCAAACAAAGATATTAAAGATTGTTGATTCGTTGAACAAGAAATTCAATAGAACAACAAACAAATTTACCAAAATCTCAGTCCCAAATAGTTGGGGTCGGCTACATGGATCAAACTTTTCCGTTGCGCTCTATTTAGTGCAAGTGCGATTAATGGTGTGCTTTCCAAATCTTTTAAATGCTTCCTAATTAATGTGTCCCAAGTTAGCTTTGATCTACCTCTACATCGTCGAATTTCTCCAGTTTCCATTAATCGAGTTTTCTATCCAGAATCTCTGGGAAATCTCAGCAATATTCTCATGAACTTGAAAATTATTCCTCAATTTACAGAAAACAAAAGAATGTGAAAGGCAAAAGTAAGAACATTTTCCAGAATAAAATACGGTGGATGACAAAACAAACCTGATTGGAAGGTATTTGAACCGTGGCACTGTAGAACACTTCATAATATTCGACTCAGTATTTGAAGGCAACTTAGGTGCTGTATTTGTATGCAAGCGCCTAAGTTGTACGAAGAAACCATAAAGAACAGCATGGCGCAAGTAAGCCTGCTTCTCATTCTCCCAGAGGTAAGGTTCATATCTGCACAAGCCAAATTGAGTGAGTATAGACACTTGCCTCAGCCACAGGAAAGAGATCACAGCAGACATTATTAAGTGAATAATTATTTGAATGAAGTATTTCAGTAGCTATAAATGAGAATCTGGCAAACAGTAAAAATTTTGTAAATGGACTAATCAAACAAAATTCAACAATCCAAGGAACTCCGTAATTTTTTGGCCTCTCTGTAACAAAAAGTAAAACAAATGGTAAGTGATTAAAGTCATTCCCTGCATAATCTAAGGAGTAGCTACATAATGTACTAGGATATTGACCATACATTCAACACGTTCATACCATGACGATTCTCATAAACCTTTCATCCTCAGTAATTATCTTTTATAATACATTTTTGTAAGTGACAAAGATGTGTGGAAAAGGATTGTTGAAGCTTACGTTGCCCAATCTATTGGATCAAGCCGTTGCGAAAGACTATTGATCAAATCCATAAAAGCCTTTCCATTGGCAGAACTGAGTTTGCACTCATCGTGATTTTGCTTGTAGGCAGGCTTGGATTTTGAGTTTTTTGGTGAACCTTCATTCTCATTGAAATCACCCCCAGATAGAATGTCGACAGCAAATCTCAAATCCAACAAAATTTGCAAAAGTCCTCGTTCAGTCACCTGAGGTTTACGCTCGTCTAAGGTAGAAATGAAGTCACTGTAGATACTCAGTACCTACAAATTTAAATAAGGTTAATGTAAACGAAAAAAAAAAATCAGAAACACACCTTTCTAAGCATGGATTCTCTCCAAATCGTATCATATATTAAAAGAAGCATGAATTCTCTCCATGAGTAGGGAACTTAAGCATCATATAAAGAAGACAGATCCAGTTAAAACTGAAAAGATATATACGAAGAAATGACCAGAAACAACATAATTTGAAAAACCATCTATACCAAATCAACCACATGAAATAATCAATGACCAAAGAAGTTAAAAAATAAAACTTTCACTTAATTAACATATGATGAATGATGAATTGAATTTGGATAAGTTATGAAGATAAACTACAGTAAGGATGTCAATCACGTGCAGACTAATGGACCTAGTTGCATTGATCATCACCCTTTAGAATAATATGCTCTTCCATCCAACATACCATCTTAAGTCAACATATTGATTGTGTGTGTGTATATATATATATATAACAAAGATGTAGCTTAATGCATTGACGCCCTGTCTACGCTTAATATAAATCTCTTTCTCCTAAAAGAAAAATGTTTAGGTCATGTTTTGTTCCTCAGAAAATGAGGGTGCAATCTAATAGTGAAATCCAAAGTGTCTAATTAACATCTCAGAACTGGCCTGGTTTCTTAAAAACTTCATGAAGATTTGATCAAACTCATCTTACCATTTCCAAAATTCTTGATGCGAATTTCTGAAGTATTAATTTGTCAAGGGCATGACCTCCAACTCTATGAATTTCTTCACATGCTTGAAAAAGGAACGAAGCGACATAAAGAGACGGCATAGAAGGAAGGGCTATTTTCATCTCCAGCAAACCCTCATCAGAGTTTTCTTGCTTTATCACAGTTTCTTCCCAACCCTGCATAACACATACACACGCACGCACACAAGGTAACCGGTTACAATCAACACAACATAATCTTAAGCCGCCACACAGGTCAAACGGTGACCATTTTATATAGCAAAAGGGGGGTGTTGTGTAATGTATGCAAAGGAAAACATCAATAATTTGTAAGATTGAGCAAAGACTAATGGCCCGTTCGGTTCACATGTAAAATAATCCCAAGATCATGGGATTATTTTACACTGGGATTATAACATGGGTTTGGGTATTAGTCCCAATAGAGGGACTTGTTCGGTTGGGGGTATAGAGGGTGGGATTAAACCTAATTTCAATAGGTGAAGTTACTAAAGTGCCCTTTATATCTACAAACTCATTCTTACATCCTTGACAAGCTTACAAAGCCAAATATACATATCAAAGCAACTTCAACGACACATAAACAAAGTCATTCAGAGGCAGAATTCTAATAAATCCATTCATTAAGCAAACCAAATGTAACTTGAACCATCACATTTCCCATCAAATTAAGTGAACAAAATTCATGAATAGTGAAGAAAATTCAAAGTGAACTCGTCGGCTATAATAATTGTGATCTGTTGTGTGTTATCTATTTGTATTAGTATGAATGAAAATTGAAAATTTAATGGTGGGTCTCGTAGGATCGTGCGATATAATTAATTAATGTGGTTGAAGTTTGAACAAATATTTAGTAGTACTAAATATGTCATCAATGGATAGTGTTGATTCATGATCATGGAAACGATCGCGCGCGGACGGTAACTATAGTGCTACATTGATATACTAATGTCACACACCATAGGTTTTTTGGTGTTGGAGGGTCGAGAATAGTAAATGAATGTGTGTTTTGGGTGTTTATGATGAGGGTAGTTTGGTCATTTGAAAGTCACCAAGATTGGGATAAAATAATACCATTGAATTCATGGTTTTAAATTATCCCAATCCTTGGGGTTAAAATAATCCTATGGACAAATTTTTACTCGAACCGAACACCAGTATTATTTAGTACCACCACTTATCTCACCCTATCCTATGAACCGAACAGGCTCTAAGTTGTAGCAGAATTCTCTTGGCATACAAAACTATAGAATAGGCCACAGTGAAAGAATAAAACGTAACTATGATTTTCGAAATGGTTTAGAACTGATAGAGCACAACATAAGCCATTGTAAACAGATGATTGCATAGACTTGCAATGGAGCAACTTGTAAATAATAGAGTAAAATATGATGCAAATTTCCGACATAAGCACTCAGGTATTGGACAACTTACTTTCAACGAGGTAGTTACTGACAAAGTATCATCACTCTTGAGATCCTTGGACAGAATAGTTGATAGTTCAGTAGATACCCAAGATATCCATAAGCCATGAGCTTTAATGCAAAGGTCTCTTGATCTCATGCTAAACAGCTCTAGTTTTGGACTGGCGCTATCGCTCAACCCAAACAAAGCAGCGCCAGCTAATGGTGTTTGCTTCCTACCAGCGGTGAGATTTTGCATGCTATGACTATCATAAGAAGAGGGTTCAAGTGTCATTCTGGAGTTCCCAAAAATAGATGGTACCTTATCAAATTGACTAGCAACTGTATCGTTCACCCACAACCTTGGAGAACCAAGTACCATTGGTATGTTACTTGAGTGATTTTGCAATGCAAATAAGAGTCTTCCAATGAAAAGTGAACGTTCAACAATTGTCACGGGTGATTCTTTGTTGTTTGCAAGAGAAGCAAATAGGTGTTCCAGCTCATCATCAAGTTCCGACAATATGGTTGAAACACTTCCATAGCATTTATTTTGTAGGTATGTCGCTAGCTCCTTCCACCTAGAAGCTGCTTTCTGAGACTCTAAGAAACAAAGTAGATCCTCTAAGATGCTTTGGCACCTACTGTCTACTGCATCTCTGATATGAGTAACTTCTGGCCCAAAATAAGCAACGAGCGAATTTAGGAAATTGTTCACCAAAGATGTAGCTTTGTAGCCCAACCCTGTACCAATCTTTCTACCATTTGGCTCCGAAAACCAGACTCCACCACCCAAAGAAGTTCTGTTTAAGTAGTTCTGGAAATCAATTTGGTCTCCAGGAGCCACATTAATAGTCATCACTGATTCCCTCACATTAACAACTCTGTTAAGGTCCTGGAATCCCAAGTCGATAATCACTTTCATTCTCCGTACGAAAGCATCTTCAAAAATGTTGTCCCACAGATCTTGCTCATCATCCAAAACGAGTTCTCTGATTATATTCCACGGCGACTCAATCTCAGTACCAATAACACTCTTGAGCCACTCCAAACTTCCCTCCAACACTTTGCGGCTATCCAAAGAATCCCGGATCTGCCTCTCGCCAGAAGCTAGCTCCTTCCCACTTTTTATAACGTCAATGAGTAATTTTCCATTGATATTACTGACCACCTCTTCTCTGGAAGTCCTCAACCAATTCGAACATATATGAGCCACATACTCTTTTTCCAGCACTAGCATGACAGACTCTAGTTTTTCTCTGTGCAACTTCCACAACTTAACCTCCTCTTCGGGATTGGGAAGTCCACCAAACAACTGGGAACCTGGAGGAGACCCCAGAATGGTCTTGTAAAAGAGAGGCATATCATTCAAAACTTGACGAAACAACTCCCCAACTTGTCCTAAACTAATCTGAATTATTCGCACCACATCGCAAAACACTGAAATCACATCATTTGAAGCAGCACGTTCCACTACTGACCTGCAGGATCCCAAATTTTGGGATATCCAGGATTTCCTGGAATCTAAGAACAATGCCAAGACTTGCTTGGGATCTAGGTCATCAATGACAGCAACAGCAGCTAAAGCATCAGCATAGGCCGCAATGCCGAGGCCCTGATCCATTAACCTCTCGCGGCTCCTCTGGGAAATCTGGGCCTTGAAGCTCTCGACGATCTGCCACTGATGGTGAAGCAGAGGAAAATTAGATAGGAAATCGGGATCGGTAGTATTGGTGGTGAGCAAGCCGTGAACCACCTTGGCGCGAAGATACCTACCGGAAGCCTCGAGAAACATGGATTCATCGAGGCAACCCCAGATGTTCTCGGGGGTGTCGACGAGGTATTTGACGCGGCAGGCGATGGCGTAGACCCTGAGCCTAGAAGGGTTGGGAATGAATTTGGGGGTTTCGGCAGATGAGGGGGCGAGAGAGCGAATGCCGCTCTCAATTAGTAAGATGTTGGAGGAAATGGAATGGCAAGAAGACTTCATGAGTAGAATAGAGTCTGCGGAATCGATTAGGTCGCGGTACCTGTTCCCCACCAGTTGTCTGAGCTCCTCCTTCTTCTCTTCGATCTGCTTCTTCGTTGCGGCTTCCACATTGCGGATTTCTGAGATTGGGTTGGACCGGAACAGAGATTCGGCGTCTCGAGAACCACCGCCACCGCCACCGCCACCGCCACCGCCACCGCCACCGCCCGCCGATTCGTCTGATCTGGTTGTGGACGCCACCAGCCTCATCGGATCAACGAATGAATCTAGGCTAGGTAGGGTTTCAAATTCAGATCGGAGTGACAAACTCGATTCTTGAGCGCGCGCACTTCAATTCCGCAATCAACCGCCGAGAAGAAGAAATTTGTTTCAGGGGAAAATAAATGGCAAGGGGAGAAGCGGTCCCGGCCTCTTGCGCACTTTCTCGCTCTTACCAGTGAGCAGTACCATTTAGGCACTTACCACCACTGCCACGTTATCGTTACTGTCACTTACGCATACAAATATCGATGTGTATTATCAAAGTACGTTATTATTACCATATTACTATCTAGTATTAAGGCTAAATTTGAAGGGATATTGTGAGGAATTTAAAGGTTTTGGATCGAGCACAAGTTTGATCTCATCTAATGTAGCATATTCAAACTAATTACGGATTGCACTTTTTGATGTCCTAGTTGTTGTTGTTGTCGTTATTATGCAGTACCCACTAAATAAATATCATACATTATGTAAAATTTATGTTGAATTGAAATAATATCAATTACCTCTACATCAATGTGAGGTCACTGTGATTGAATCATACAAAAAAAAATTCAACAAAAGATCATTTTTCAACTCAAAAGTGTGAGGTTTTACTCAAAAATGTATTATTGTTAGCTAAAAGTCAACCAATTCGCGGATATAAGGGCAAGTGAGCCCAACAAGCAACATTAAAAGTCGATGATTTGGTTGGGGCATGTTTGTCGGTAGTTGAAGGTGTTCATCGACCCATTACGACATCATATCATAAAAAATAATCGAGTCAAAGTGTAAATTTTGATGAGGATATGTAAATTGAAATATAATTCTACATCGATTAACTGTGACTTAATAAAGAAGTAAATAAAGTAGATCTCTCCCTTAATTAATATCAAGCCCTTTTCGATTAAATTCCTCACATCTATACATCAAACAAGTTAAAAAGGACAAAATTAGACGAAGGTTGAATCGGAGTCAGCGCATTCTCCTCGCCCGAGTCCGAGTCCGAGTCCAGGCGCTTCGTCTACCCTATAAGCACCCCTTCGCTCCCCACTTTCTGAAACTGAGAAGAAAAAAATCCGTCTCCACTTTTCTTCTTCTACTCCCTCCACCCACCCACTTATCCCTAAATCCCCCCACCCTCTACCCCCCTCAATCATCTAACTATAAACCACCGGCACTGCGAAGAGATCATTCATCTATGGCTGCTCAAGAAGAACTTGAAACCCTAGAACCACCACCATCCGTCGATCAAATTGGGGCTGGGGATCGGACGGCATCCGATCCATCGGATCCTTCCCTCTCCAGAAACATCTCATCCAGTCGCCTCAACGCTGGCGCTCCAGAGTTCGTTCCCCGCTCTTCATCTTCTTCTTCGAATCGATCTGATCTACAGCAGGCCACCGCCACTCCGATTCATGTATTTCCAGTTCAACCGCCTCCCTTTTGCATTCCCTATCAGAACTACGGAACCTTTCCTGAACATGAGATTGTTGTGGTGTCGCCGCCGCCGTCGCAACTGCCCAGTGAAGTTGTTGACCATGCTCCACCTGCCCCTAACGGCCTTCCCGACGAGGTTTGTAACAAGATCGTCAATCAGGTACGCCACGGCTCTCTCTTTATTCACATTTGACTTTTCAACTACTCAAATAGTATTGTTTATTGTTAGATTGTGACTAGTTACTACTTGCACTGTCGTTGTTTGCATCAACCTCCCTCCAATTCTAACTTAGTTGTGTTTTAGTACCAATTAACTGAGGTTGGCTACATGGATCAAACTTTTCCACTTTGCTCAATTTCATGCACTTGATTGTATGCTTTCAAGGAAAAGTAGGAGTAGGTGTAGCACCAATTGACACAAAGATTAGGGAAGGGCGGTTGCGGTGATTTGGATACCTGATGCCCCCACTAGAAAACTTGACTCAATAGAAACTGAAGAAATTCAACAAGGTAGGGGTAGACCGAAGTTAATTTGGGACGCATTAATCAGGAGGGATTTAAATGGTTTGGAAAGCTCACCATCAATTGCTCTAAATCGAGCACATTGGAAGAGTTTAATATATGTAGCCGACCCCAATTAATTTGAGACTTAAACTATGTTGTTGTTGTTGTTGTTGTTGATTTTACGCTTTCAAAATCTTTTAAATCCTTCTGTTCAATATATCACAAGTTATCTTAGGTCTACCGTCTACCCTATAACATTTTTACTTATTATTTGCGAAAATTGATGTTTATTATACTTTTCTTGAATCTATGTGTTTATCATTATATGTATCGTTACGAATTTTGCCTCATGTTCACCTAAGCATCATCATTTTTGTTACATTCAGTTTACCTAAGGTCGGAAACTAGACTCAGTAAAAATTGAATAAATTGAAAGGGGTAAGGGTAAACTTTAAATAACTTGGGATGCATTAATTGTAAAATATTTTATAGACTACCAATTCATTGTTGGGTTTTTGGAGTTGAAAAGCCATGGGATTTTTCGAAAACAATTTTGCAAACCCCAACAACATCTAAAAACAACTCCACTAAACTGAATACAAAAGAGTAGACCATACTTCAATTGTAAACTCCCTTTTGGTGTTAATCTATTTTAGAGACGTTGCCTCTAGCGAACGTCCTCTATTAACAATCCACACACGAATGGTGACAACAATTTGGAATGTTGGCTACCAAAGAACTTGAAAAACCTTTTTCTTCTCTCCCTTAAAGTCCAGAGAACACTAGGAAACCAAAACGAAGTCTCTATTCGTTTTCAGGGTTTCGGCCTGCAATTGTTACGTCTATTTTGCTCTTTTTTTATTACAATGTGCTCCGACTTAAGACACCTATTTATACAACCATTGTATAAAGGCGGTCAAGTGACTTACACATATGCCTAGCTATAACATAACAAAGCATAGGGTTTTTTTTTGTCATGAATTCATCAATCTAGGCCATATTAAATCTTACACAGCCGTTCTTTGTGTGCGACCCAATAGGTTCATAAAATCTCGGTTGTGAATTAAAACTCCTTTGGGCACACATGTCATAAGCGACCTCTAGCAAGACATTATGACTACCCAAGTTGCACGAAGATCAGTAAATTTGTACAACCTAATAGTTAGTGTATAACATGTCATTTTGTCACATGATATCATTGATCAAACATAAGGTACGGAAAAGTCATTATTCATGTTCAATCGTACTAGTCTCTATTTTTGTGGACTAAAAACATCTAAGCGACATTGATCATCTTGGACTTGACTATTTATCAATCTTAACATATCGAGGGATCCATTGAAGAATTTCAGCTCATCTAGAGCTTAGTTGATATTTATAAAAAAATAAAGACTCATACCCCAACCTCGTTAAAGATGAAAAACAATGTTTAAGAGCCAACCTTCGATTTCTTAGTATGCCATTCCAAATTCTATGAGTACCTATGGCAAAACAAATTCATTATATAAATTGAGTTCTCAACTCAAACCATTAGGTGCTATGAGCCTATGATTCCTAGCAATGATAAATAAAGGAAAATTTGGATTCTTAAGGCATCTCTATGAAAAGATCCATCAAGAGTTGCTTAAAACAATTAACTCCAACAGGTGAACCATTAGACTTGATAATAACAAGTTCATGGTCATTGACTCAAATGAACAAGAGCAATCCATCCCAATCGAAACGAATAAATTTGTTGTCTAGAGGTTTCACCAAACATATATTCCAAGCTTTTTAATGAATACAACCAACTCCACTAGTTTAAAGGTGCTTAAACTAAGTATAATTCTCATTGAGGCATTTCTTCAAGCAAGTGGAAGGTACCTTCATTGTTTTTGTCAAAGTTTATATTTCTTTCCTTTATACTACCCTAGATCTTGTACTACACAAACCACACAAGCATGAGTTCATAGTATGCGCAAAGCTTCCACCCTTGATCACCACATGGACCCAATACCAACAACAAACACAACCATAACAATTCAACACACACGACTTCTCAACAACAAGAAGATTCACAATTTCGGCAACCATTCTATTATTTTGTAGGAATATGTTGAAATATTTTGTATTTTTGGTATGAGAGATCAACAACAACATCAACATAGCCTCAGTCCCAAATTAATTGGGGACAACCACATGAATCAAACTCTTCCATTGTGCTCGATTAAGTGCAATTGATGGTGACCTTTCCAAACCATCCAAATCTCTCCTAATTAATGCGCCTCGTGTTAACTTTGGTCTACCCCTACCTCGTCGAATTTCTCCAGTTTCTATTGAGTGAAGTTTTCTTGTGGGGGTGTTTGCAGGTCGCCTTTGCAGGTGACCATATCACCGTAACCGCCCATCCCTAATCTTTGTGTCAATTGGTGCTACATCTACTTGTCTTTGAATTTCTATATTTCTAACGAGTTTTACTACACATATACCTAAGCATCCTCATTTCTGCTACGTTCATTTTATGTAATTCTTGTTGCTTTATCCCCCAACATTCACTTCCATAGAGCATAGCTGACCTAATTGCGGTCCTATACAATTTTTCTTTAACTTATTAGGAACATGTCGATCACAAATCACCCTTGTTGCACTCCAGCTTGAATTCTATGTGTGACATCATTCTCAATATTACCATCATTTTGTATGATTAATCATAGGTATCTAAAGTGGTTCACCTTAGGAACTTCTACTTTCCCTAATTTTACCACTCCATCTCGATGTCTAACATTTCTAAACTCACAGTGCATGTATTCGATTTTCATTCTGCTCAACTTAAAGCCTTTAGATTCTAATGTATTCCTCCAAAGTTCTAATTTCCTATTCACTCCATCTTTTGTTTTTTGGTATATGAGATCATTATGAAATATTTAGAATCCTATCATATCTCATTGCTAGCGTGTAAATATTATGTAGGATCTTAGTTGCCAAATCGAAGTCAAATCGTAAAATCGGTAGGGTTGAGTTTCAAATTGAATCATCAATTGTTATATTTTTTCGATTTTTAAAGTTTACTTCTAAGTAAATGTATAAATTCATTATATGCATTTAATAAATAAAAAGAGACTCCATGTGCATTACAAATTCTATGTTCAACTTAATCCAACTTTAAACATACAATATCAATTGATTTGGTTTTTTTTTTTGAAGCCATTGATTTGGTGTTTAAAGAACATGGAATGACGTGTATTTGTATACTTGCAACATTTTTTTATATAAAATATTCGAAGATACACAATTTTGTTTGACATGTGGTGTGTGGGGCCCACACAGTAGAAATAAAGATAGCCTTTGATGCAAAGAGGATCATCCTTCCATCCTGAAGTTCGGGTTGCAATCAATTTATGAAAATTAGGTGTCATAGGGCTGCCAGTAGGGACGCAAATGGGGAGGGTAGGGGATGAGGACCCCATCTTCATCCTCATCACCTCTTAAGAATTCATCCCCCCATCCCCATGCGGGGATGAATTTTCATCCCCATCCCCATCCCCATCCCCCCCGTCTAATCCCCGCGGGGATGGGGAATTCCTATGGGGAAATTTTTTTTCCTATTAGGGATCCTCGGGGATTTTCGCAGGGAATCACTGCGAGGAAATATTTCTCTCCATTTAATTTTTTTTAAAAAAAGAATTATAAAACGTAAGGTGTCAAAGGCACATACATATGTATACGTGTATTGATATTTTTAAATGGTATTTATACACATAATATACACATGTCTATTGCTAGCATAGGCATATAGTTAATGTAGTTTGGTAATTTGTAAAATAAGGTGTTGCAATTTTTTCATTTGATTCTAAATTTGTAAAATGTAAAAATATAATCGTAAACAATTCAAAACAAAACATATATTTAATGTAGTTTGGTAATAAAAATATTTTATTCATTTAACTAATTAAGTTAAAATTATAAATTGCATTAGTGTTTGCTTGTTATGTGTATTAATCACTAGTGTTTTGGGGTGGAAACCATGAAATATTAATATATATACCTATATATAATATATCATATGGTAATGGTATGCATGTATACATATATAGAATTGATATATCCCCGGGGATTACCAATGGGGATCCCACGGGGATTACCAATGGGGATTCCCCCTGCGGATATATTTTTTCGCCATCCCTATACTCCGGGGATCCCTGCGGATATATTTTTTCCCCATCCCTATACTCGTACCCGCACGGGTATGAGATTTTCTCCCCATCCCCGCCTCCATCCTCATTTAAATTTCCATACTCGTCCCCGTTATGGGAATTTCCCGCCTCGCTTGCATCCCTAGATGCCACTCATCTCTCTCTCTCTCTCTCTCTCTTGCGGCAGATCCTGGTCATCTTCTAATCAGATTCCTTCTCTCCCCCATCTTTGTAACTCATCTCTCTCACTTGCTCTCTACAACTCTATCTCATCATATCTCTTACTCTCTCTCGAGTCTCACTCGTTATTTCTCTCTTTTTACAACTCTCGCTCTCGATCCAACTCTCCCTTCCCTTGGTGTTCATTGATTGATCGGGACAATTTTAACCTTGCCTCAACTCGTAAGATTCGAGGTGAATCGTATGATTCAACTCGAATCGTACGATTCAAACAAAAACTCAATCACTTTTTTGATTTTGCGATTTTTCAGCACTATTTACACGTTCTACCTCCAAGTCGATTTGAATCGTACAATTTTACTAGTAAAATCGTACGATTTTAATAACACTGTGTAGGATATCTTGTTGGCTATATAAAGCCATTTTACACAAATATAAATCATATTTTTTGAAGTATTAGAAGTGAGTAGATATTTCTGGTTCTCTTCTAAACTTTTTTTTATAGTATCAGAGCTTCAAAAAGGGATTTATAATGTTGACAAAATCATGTCTAAGGCGAGGGGGAATAATTTTGAGGCTGAATCTGTGCAATAGTCGACCCATAAGGGGCTTTGGCTCTCCCAATGCGTTTCCTCCTACTTCTGACACTCAACTTTTCCTTTCATATTCCCCCAGTTTAGGACATAAAAAGGTTCAATAAGCTGATGGAACATTTTCTACTTTGGCGGGTAGAGGATCTATTCGCCTATCCCCCTACAATTGTTTTGCACGATGTTCTCCATGTTCCGAAATTAACCTATAATTTTTATTCTATTTGTAAGTTGACTACTGACCTGCCATGCGGTGCCGATTTCTTTTAAAAAGTCTTGTATGTCAATCTGACATACATAAAGTAGCAAAACACATTTGGTCATTCTTGCCATCGCACTACTTTCATCCATCCACACCATTTACTCTCATACATGTTTGGAGTCCTTAACGTGTTTCTATTCTTCCCTCTCAAAGGTGGTTTATCACGTTTATTGATGATCATACACGATTGTGTTAGGTTTAAATTCTTAAAAGACAAATCGAGATGCTTCAATGAGTTTTAATTTTTTTACAAATGGTCCAAACGCACTTAATCGAGCAAATGGAAAAGTTTGATCCATGTAATGGTTAATTTATTTGAGGCTATGTTGTTGTTGTTGTTACCAAATGGTCCAAACACAATTTGATACCAAAATTAAAATGATTCGTACCGATACCGATACTGTATATTTTAATTCCATTCTTGGTGATTTCTTCGAACCAATGGTATTTTACACCAAAGTTCATGCATCGATACTCCAAAACAAAATGGTGTGGCTGAGTGAAAAAAAAAAGAACCTTGAAGTTGCACGAGCTCTCATACAACAACTACAACAACATAGCCTCAGTCCCAAATTAATTGGGGTCGGCTACATGGATCAAACTTTTCCATTACGCTCGATTAAGTGCAATTGATGGTGAGCTTTCCAAACCATTCTGATCCCTCCTAATTAATGCATCCCATGTTAACTTTGGTCTACCTCTACCTCGTTGAATTTCTACAGTTTCTATTGAGTCAAGTTTTCTAGTGGGGGCATTTGTTGGCCGTCTTTGCAGGTGACCAAACCACCGCAATTGCCCTTCCCTAATCTTTGTATCATTGGTGCTACTCCTACTTGTCTTTGAATTTCTATATTTATTCTATCTTTACGAGTTTTACCACACATCCACCTAAGCATCCTCATTTATGCTACGTTCATTTTATGTAATTGTTGTTGCTTTACCGCCCAACACTTTGCACGGACTTCTCATGTTTTCAATAAATGTTCCAAATCAGTTTTGGGGGGATGCAATTTTAATTGCGTTCGACTTGATTAATAGACTTTTATGAAAAATATTAGGCTACAATGTTCCACTTACATATTTTATGACCCCTCTTCCCTAATTATTGTTCTTTCTCTACATTACAGTTTTGGGTCTTGTGTTGTTTTTGTTCATGTGCCAAGTCAGGGGTGATCTAGGTTAGATCCTCGTTCCAAAAAATATGATTTACAATCTTTTTTACATTGGCTTTATATAGCCAATAAAATAAAGAAAAGATCTAGATGTCCTACTTAATATTTACAAGCTAGCAATGAGATATGATAGGATTCTAAATATTCTAGAATGATCTCTCATAACAAAAATACATAATATTTCAATATATTCCTATATATTTACCTTGCTTGCAACAACTCTTGCCTCTTAATCAAGAACCTTTTCTCTCACTCTCTCGCTATCCTTTTTGCGCAAAAGTTTGCATCCAATGTACTCTCTTTCTCGCATTGCTTCTCTAATGCAAGCTCCCCTCCTCGCAGCTCTCTCCTTGAGCGCACAACTCCTTGCGTAGAGCTCTCCCAGATCCGAGCTCCCCATCTCTCTCGAGTCTCGATTCTCTTACTCTCTCCCTTTCTCGTAAGTTTCAGAGAGAATAAGTGAGTTAAGGCACGACCCTCCTTTCTTTTGTTTTTGTTTGTGATGGGTGACACACACCTATCGACATGAAGCCCACTTAAAGTACCACCTTTAGCAACTTCTTTTGTTTCTTTCTTCTCAACTACTCATTACCACTTAAGTGAGGGAAAACTCGATCTCCTTCATGTAATCCTCCCATCCCATCTAGGCCCATCTTAGGGTCTTTAATCTAATGCTTATTTTACCTTTTTTTTTAATTGGTTTTAAATGAAGGTTGTACTACTTTGACTCACCTAAGACCCTATTTCAACCTCAGGCCTTAATGTCAATTTAATTCAAATTGATATAGTTGTGTTACCATAATATTACACATAATGGTGCACGCAATATATATATATATATATATATATATATATTTGAGCACATCAACTACTAAGTTAGGCCAACTCTGCTCTATGGAAGTGAATGTTGGGCGGTAAAGCAACAACAATTACATAAAATGAACGTAGCAGAAATGAGGATGCTTAGGTGGACGTCTGATAAAACTCGTAAAGATAGAATAAGAAATATAGAAATTCAAAGACAAGTAGGAGTAGCACCAATTGATACGAAGATTAGGGAAGGGCGGTTGCGGTGGTTTGGTCACCTGCAAAGACGACCTACAAATGCCCCACTAGAAAACTTGACTCAATAGAAAGCTGTAGAAATTCGACGAGGTAGGGGTTGACCAAAGTTAACATGGATGCATTAATTAGGAGGGATTTGAATGGTTTGGAAAGCTCACTATCAATTGCACTTAATCGAGCACAATGAAAAAATTTGATCCGTGTAGCTGACCCCAATTAATTTGGGACTGAGGCTATGTTGTTGTTGTTGAGCACATCAACATTCGCAACTCTCAATCGGTTTAGGACCATTAACGATTCGTGATTAGCGATTTATAAACGAAATAAAAATACGAGTCAGTCTAATATCATGTTACCTAACATGTACTCATGATCTTGATTCGTATCCTCTACATATGATCATCATATGACCGTCAAGGCATCAATCAAAACTCACAGTAGTCTTAATTCACTATAGTTCTTAACATAATGACTGTGGACATTTAGGATATTTCAGTTATAATGTATGTAAACATACAACCAAATACCATAAACTACATGTAATCCTTTATTTTATTAACCAAAACAACAATAGAAACAATGTTCATAAGATTGACCTTGGGCACTTGTCCTTGCAGTCACATCTTTAACCACATCAAGTAGTGCCGAATGGAAACATAGGATCCACGTAGCTGACTCCTTGGTTGTTGTAGTTGTAATTGCCTGTCGCCTATTGTCATGCTAATGTCAATGACATTATCAACGGAGAGGTATCATTATTCTCTTTCGGAGAAACAAGAGTAAAGATTGTCATCAATTTTGTATCTCATGTGGGGCATCAGTTTTGCTAATACAGTGACAAAAAACTGAAATTGTGCAACTACTTCTACTGGTATTAGTAAGGTTTGTGAGCATGTATTTGTCACCTTGAGAGTTGCTTGAACATATTTTTTTTTCTCCCTTGTGTATTATTATGCAGGTGGAATATTATTTCAGTGATCTAAATCTAGTTACGACAGATCATCTAATGAGATTCATCAATAAAGATCCTGAAGGTTTTGGTAAGAACTCCATCGCTAATGCTTATACAATACATCTTGGTCGTGTTGTTGAAAACTTAACATACATCTACTTTATTACTTAAATTGAATTGCAAATTGCATGTCTATCTTGGCCTTCTTTTTTTTGATTCTTGTCAACCTTTTCTGTCTTTATTGTTCTTTTCCAACATGCTGTATTTGCTATTCGTTATTCTAAGTGAGGTCAGGTTTATGTGCTATTATTATGTGCCATTGGCAGGGGTAATTTCTTCTCACCTCTTTAGATTGAAGGTGTTACGCATAATCACTTCCTTTGGTGGACTTCCTTGAAAACTATGAAAAGATTTCTAGAATAATTTCGTTTTCCGTGACATTACGTATTATGTTCTATTAGCATAAGCTGCTTATTTCCAATGAATCCTTTCATTTGTCTAAATGTAAGGTGTTACACGTCTTTCTTTGGCACGCTATGTGCAAAAGCTTCTAGATCTCTAGTGTTACCGAAGAACATGGAATGCTTTGATTTCATATTTATTTGGGACTCATTCTACATGGTTTATTTCAAGCTAGTCGTTTGATGTCCAACTCATTCTAATCTCTTTGTTATAAGTTGAAAAAACTTGTTGTTTGAAAAGAACACATTGTCATCTAGTGAAATTTGAATCATCCATGAAAAGTATGGTGCTACAGTCAGGCATCTTGGTGGCTCTATTTTTGCATTAATACTTGAAGCATGCAATTAGGTGGCGAAGTTCATACTTTTTTACACTATAATACAATAGAAATATAACTAGTAAAACAACAACAACAACAACAACATAGCCTCAGTCCCATATTAATTGGGGCCGGCTACGTGTATCAAACTCTTCCATTGTGCTCGATTAAGTGCAATTGATGGTGAGCTTTCCAAACCATTCAAATCCCTCCTAATTAATGCGTCTCATGTTAACTTTGGTCTACCCCTACCTCGTCGAATTTCTACAGTTTCTATTGAGTCAAGTTTTTTAGTGGGGGCTTTTGTAGGCCTTTTTGCAGGTGATCAAACCACTGCAACCGCCCTTCCCTAATCTTTGTGTCAATTGGTGCTACTCCTACTTGTCTTTGAATTTTTATATCTTATTCTATCTTTACGAGTTTTACCACACATCTACCTAAGCATCCTCATTTCTGCTACGTTCATTTTATGTAATTGTTGTTGCTTTACTGTCCAACATTCACTTCCATAGAGCATAGTGACCTAATTGCGGTCCTATAAAATTTTTCTTTTAACTTAGTAAGAACATTTCGACCACAAATCACTCTTATTGCACTCCACCATGTCTTCCATCCAGCTTGAATTCTATGTGTGACATCATTCTCAATATTACCATCATTTCGCATGATTGATTCTAGGTATCTAAAGTGGTTCACCTTAGGAACTTCTACTTCTCCTAATTTTAGCACTTCATCATCTTGATGTCTAATATTTTCTAAACTCATTCGGTATTCGTCCTACTCAACTTGAAGCTTCTTATTCACTCCATCTTTTGTTTCATCCACCAAGACAATATCATCTACAAATAACATACATCATGGCATATCCTCTTGAAATATAACTAGTACAGTTGCTTATTATTTGTCACCAACGCATTCATTTGAAAACTTCACCACAAGGCAATGAGTTGAAAGAAGTCAATTACTTTAGAAATTTGGAATTCGGGGTAACAGTTAATGACTCATTAGAGAAAATCTAAATCGATGAATGGAAAATAATGTAAAGTGGTTGAATCCTTGCTTGCTTTCTTATTTAAATCATCTGTAATTTAAGTAAAGAGAGACGGGCTTAAGGTTGACCATTAATGCTTGTAATGAAAAATTCTTTTTACTCATTCGTACATTTCTTTAATAGTGTCTTGACACGAGCCGCAAGTGTACGGCAACGCGGAAGTAATAGTGGCACCAACTTGTGTTGGTACTGGATATATTGAATCCATAAGGACGATTTAGTGCTAATTTGTAATCTAATTAAGATAGTAAGTTAGGCAATAATGAGTTTGATTTTTAAATGGAAATTGACAACTAATTTACTCTAACTAACTGCAAGGAATTTAAATTGAGTTTCAACAATGAAGAAAAAATTTGAGTTTCAACAATGAAGTAATAATCCAAGGGAGTTGATTTCGCTGAGGTTGCATTCTTTCTATTCAATTCTCATAGTGCAATCCCCAATTCAAGTGTGATAGGTGAATTTTCATAAATTTTCACTTAACCCCGAGGTCTCAGCGATGGAGATTCTAGCATTGCACTCGCACTCCAACGGTCGGCTTGAGTAGCGTAAGTGCAACGCCGCATTAGACTCCAAATTCTAAGGTCTCCCTCGTTAATGGCCGTCGGTCGACGTATCGTATGTTCAAGGGTTGTGTTCCCTATTTCGGGGTTGAAAACCCCAAAGTTATGGGTGAGTTCAATCCATAAGTTCTATACCTACTTGATCAAGGCAAGTATAGCATTCAAGTGTGATATGTGAATTTTCATAAATTTTCACTTCAAGGGTCTCGGCGATGGAGATTCTAGCATTGCACTCCGGCTTGAGTAGCGTAAGTGCAACGCCGCATTAGACTCCAAATTCTAAGGCCTCCTCGTTAACTCGACGTATCGTATGTTCAAGGGTTGTGTTCCCTATTTCGGGGTTGAAAACCCCAAAGTTATGGGTGAGTTCAATCCATAAGTTCTATACCTACTTGATCAAGGCAAGTATAGCATTAAGTTCAAGCAAACACAAATCCACACCATAAATTGAAGAGAACATCATGAATCACATTGGTATTAGAGAGAATAGCGACCCGGGCAGGGAACCATCGATCCTCGGGACAAGAGTATTACCCCATTAGAGGGCAAGAAACAACACTTAACATGATGAAAACTAAAGAAAACATCAAATCAATACGTAGAAATCCAAGATGAATCACAACTTCCCAAAGTGGGTTCTCCAAGTTTCTCCAAAGAAAAAGTTGTTTATTCTACCTATCACACTATATATAGTCCAGGGGTATTTTGATACGATAAAGTAGGCCCAAAACCTATAAAAAACGTCCAAAAAGTGGTCTGATTGACAACGACGCTTAGGTGGGAGCTGAGGCGCCGGCCTCAGCGCAAGGATCTGAAGAAGCAGTGTTCGATTGCTTAGTGGGCGTTGAAGCGCCAAGTGGGGTGCCATGGCGCCATGGTCAGCGCTATGGTTGGAAGGCCCCCTGGTTTAGACGTTGGGGCGCCGAGGGCGATGTGGCGCCATGAACAGGAGAACCCTAGTTTGGGCGCTGTGGAAGCATTCTGATGTTGGGGCACCAGGTGGGGCGCTGTGGCGCTAGATGGGGCGCCATGGTCAGCGCCATGACCAAAGGCTGCAACTTTTCGCTCCTTCATCGCGCTCCGGCTCCCAGCTTTGCTCCTCAATCTTCTCACTTTATTTGTCATCTCATCTTATTGTCGTTTGGACCTAGTACACGCAAAAATACACCAAGTAAGTATCAGAACATCATTTATTTTCCAATGTTTTCGAGTGAATACTACTCAAAACCACTCACATTGTACTACGCATCATGTCTATGTACTTAACTTGTACTCCTTTTCTTTGTAGAACCCACCAAAGAACATCTCTAGGAACCCTATCGTATTATTTTCCCAAATATGCAAATATCGCATGAAGATCCTTTTATTTTTTGTATTTTTCCGTCAATCTTCTAATAAGGAAAATTGCCCCCCTTAATGGACCTTTCTGGCATGAAGCCAAATTGATCTGTAAATGATTGATGATCTAGGCCTTATGTTGGAAACAAAAGTGCCAGGAGCAAGTGGTAAGATTAGTCGTTTGTTTGGTTGTTCTCTCGTCTGGAGTTTCTTGTGCGCCTCTACTCCTACATTACTATAACATGGTTGGAGTAAACTTTTGCTTACCATGGTGAATTAATCTTATCCTTCGAATTTACATTCCGATTTATGTGTTGTTGAACTCTATGAATCCATGACACTTGTAGAGATTGACTATAAAGATATTCAACATAACAAGTGTCAGATTCATGTCGACAATTATTTTTAAGGTGTTTTGCGAGTGCAGCTCGTTTGGTCTATTTGTATTTTACAATTCAGGCTTTATTCTTAAGATAGGACCTTGCTGTGTTGAACAGTCCCAATATCAGTTGTTGCGTCTTTCAAAAAGATAAAAGCCCTTGTGAGTACTCCTCCACAGCTTGCTAAAGTTCTCCGGAAGTCTTCAAAGCTTGTAAGTTTGGTTGTTTTCCTTATTTTTATTTATGGAAATCTACTTTTGTTCCCTTTTTCTGATCATTATCTGTTTGGTGCTACTCTTTACAGGTTGTCAGTGATGATGGAAAGAAGGTTCGGCGCCTGCATACACTAACTGAATCAGATATAGAGGACTTGCAGGTGATCTCCTTTAATTTTCTATCAGTTTATAACCTTGATTCTCTTAGTTGGTGATGAACTCCTGAGTCTTTGGTCAATGCATGAGGAAGATTTTTTGCCTCTTGCTTTTTTCCTAAATGAGATTAGTGGTCTGCCTGTTTGGGCCTAAAAAAAATGAGATTAGTGGTCTTGAATCTGTGGAATTATTTTGAAATGGAGAATATTTTTGTCCTAGGCATTTCTAGAAGTACTATAGAATCAAGTTTTTGCTAATATACTGAGTGTAATTTCAAATCATGTTTTTCAACAAATTCAGAAATGCTGAATTTGCAAAAGAAAAGTGTGCACTTTTCTATTTTGTTTCGTACTAATCTTTTTTGGTTGGAAAGCTTTTAAAATCCTCATGGTTTCTTCTTAAATTATTGTGTGCAGTCGCGCATTGTTGTTGCAGAAAATCTGCCAGATGATCATTCCTACCAAAACCTTATGAGGATTTTCTCTGTAGTTGGGAGGTAGCGGGGAACATTTTTGAATAGTCTATGCTTTTACTTGTGCTTGGACTTTGGCATTACTGATATGAAATGCCATCTTGTCAGTGTGAAAACAATCCGTACATGTCAACCTCAGAATTTAAATGCCGGACCTTCTGCAAGTGCAACATCTAGATCATCAAAAGTGGAGAGAAAATTAGAGAGTGCACTTTTCAGTAACAAGGTATGTGTTTTTACCTCTTAACACATCTTACCATTCGATTCAAAAGTGCTTGAAACCTTTTATCTTGTAAGAACTTGGCAGGGACACAAGCCTAGGATTTGGACAACACTTCTCTGTATTTGACCTTTCCTTTTCGTTTTTGACTGGGACACTTAAAGTTGTTTTACGTTGGTTTGTATGGACAGAAAGGTTTGGATTTAAAGTGTATAAATACCATCAGCTTATAAATATCTAAAGAGTATAGACTGCTGTCTCTGAAAAAAAAAAAAAAAAAAAAAAACTTGGCAGGGTCTAAAAAGAAATTTTGGAAAATGCAACTAAATGGATCCATTCCTTTTTTTCCCCTTGTTTATCAAAATGAATTCCTGTTTACATTTTTTAATGATTGTGATGTTGAGTCTTATTACCCTTTTAAGAATATATGATTTATTACTCGCTATTCCCTTCACCTTGTGCTTTAAGAGGTATCGATTAACATGGGGTTATGACTTGTAACTTCTTTCCCTCTGCTTCCCATTTGCAGTTGCATGCGTTTGTCGAATATGAGACAGTTGAACTTGCTGAGAAAGCGGTAATTGTTTCCCAAACATGATTCGAACTTTAATTATTTTATTTCTAGAACATCTACTGACTTTTGACTTGCTTTCCTACACGGGGTTAGATTGCTGAGCTAAATGACGAGGGGAATTGGAGAAGTGGTCTTAGAGTGCGATCATTTCTTAAGCGCTCGGTATGAACATTTGAGTTTTATCTTGTTGGTGAAATTGCTTACAGGTTTTTAACTGTTCTAGTAATCTAACAGAAATCGACAGAAGTGGAAATGGAATTGTGGCAAATTTTGTTAGGTGCCCACAATTATCCTTAATTTGGAGTACCTACGGGCCATAAAGAATGTGTCAAAAGTAGTTTTTTTAATGGAATTTTTTTAAAATTTGATTAATTTCGTAGTCCGGTCTCTATTGGTCTTGTACAGTCAAAATCTGCACATACGCGATCTAGAAAAGTTGGGAACGAAGGGGAGGGAAAGTTTGATATGGATGATATATCCACCTCGGAGCAGACAATTGAGAAACATCCGGAAGACCATGAACCGTCTGATCTTTTTAACGAGCACACTGTAAGGATCTATTGTTACTTTGTATTTGGAATTGTGGTTGTACGCATGATGTTGTGCTGGTCTTTAAAGTCTATGCCTTGGTTATTACCTCTCTGATAGGTTGAGGACACTTATCTCCACGAAAAGGAAGGTGGTTCAAGGAGAAGCCGTGGCAGGGGACGAGGCAAAGGCCGTGGGCGTGGCCAACACCACAATCACCGTGGGAATCATCATATAGGTACGCCACCAAGTAACTCTTCGATTCAAAATGAACAATCCGTTGCAGTAAAACCACCTCCTGGACCTCGAATGCCCGATGGCACAAGAGGGTTTGCAATAGGCCGCGGAAGACCAATCGTGGCTGGTGATGCTGCATAGATACTTTGATTGTCCATCTTTCATCTGTAATAGTCAGTGCACAGCAGTGAGGTTGATTAGCTATTGGTGGCAATGGTTTTAGAAGGGGCTATAAATGCATTTGATGGTTTGAAAATCGAACTGGTTTTTGTTATGGTGGATTGAGAAAGGGGAAAGGGTGAGGGAGGTGAAAGTGGGTTGTGTTGGTATATCTTTTATGTATTTACTAAGCAAAGACAATATACTACTAGCAACTTCATTATTAATGTAAACAAAAGGTGTAAAAAGGGGGCAAAAAAAAAAAAAAAAAAAGTGAACAGAAAAAGGGTAAGGGAGTGTAGTTAGTTGTATGGATGGGGCTGCTTGTCAAGGTTTTTTTAATTTTGAATAGAAAATATAGCGTTTGTTGAGTGCAGGAGACGGAAACAAGGGGTGGAACATGTTGCAGCAGGTGCTTGTAGGCATTGTCTATGGAAAGATTTATGTGATGAGTAAACTAAGTTGAAGATAGGTAGGTGTACGTGTGGATGTTGTTAGTTTTGTAGTATTAATTTGTTGGCGATTGGAAGGCATGCTTGTGTCATTTGATTGCAACACATAGCAAAACAGCTGGAAATTCGAAAGCGCACGGGTAGGCCTAAACCGGCAGCTGTTAACTAGTCATGTTTCATTTGGTCCTCGCCTAGAAAAAGCAAGTAGATAGATGGCACACATATACTGCATGGAAGCGGGAAGACGCGCTTATATGGTGCTGAAAATTAACAATCACTAGCTCGGTTGCAATGTATTCATTCACCACGATACGCATACACAAATAACAATATAATAATATAAATGGAGGAACGTCTAAGTTAAGGTGACACTAATAGTTTATGATGAGTAAATATAGTCGAAAGGCAAAGACTCCAACTAGGATTGAAGGGGGAGGAGTTGTGTATTATTATTATTGTATTGTATTGTATTAACACGACTTTCCCAAGTCTCATACTCTCAACCATGAACCATCCAGTGATGGGGTTGATTTCCGTGTGCCATCTCCGCGAGACCCGCCTACATTTCGCACTCTCCAGTCTCTTACATCCGTTATGTAACTCTCCTTCATTTCGATCAATCAAAATAAATCTCACTCATCTCTTTTCATTCTCTAGCTAGTTATTTAAGGAGGTGATCGACCAAGGAACAGTTTATTTGAGCTAGGCGGCACACACGACACACCCCTGCGTATATAACAAATTGAATAAAAATTAATTGAGAATATGATAAAATTAATATTTTAAGAATTAATGATATATATATGTATTGTGTCCCATCACGGCGAAACAATGGATGCCAACAAATGGAAAGTTGGAAACTAAGGAATATTGAAGATGAGAATCAATGAAATTTTGGTGGGGATTTGGCATGTTACGCATGTACATGGACCACTATTACCAATCTGATCTTTATAAATCAAGTTGGAAAGTCAAACCATTAGTATTTAGAAATGGGCCCCACACGTTTATTCATACTTGGTGAAAATTTGGAAACAAAAAGATATGGAAATCTGGCTGGTTAAAACTTAAAATTGGCTTCGCATTCTTCCATCGATCCATTGGTGTGATATTTAGCCTCCCCATCCCAAGAACCTCTTCATTCGTCTGCTCATGCCCTTGACTGCACGTTCACACTTGCATAGAAAAAAAAAAAAAAAACTAAACAAATGACCTTGACATAAGCATACACCCAAGTAATGAAACAAAATATGTAGTCTATTCAACTAATCTGCGATCAAATTCAAACAAAACCCATATATTTCTTATTCTTCCACGCTCGCTCGCTCGCTCGCTCATATGTTGCTGTCATCTCTCTCTCTCTCAGGTCAACTCTCTCTCTTTCTCTCTCTCTCTCTTCTTCTCTTTTGTTGAAGACAGACACATAGGTAGAAAGAGAGAAATAAACCGGACTTGCATCTCAAGAGAAAACAGCAATTTAAGGTAGGCTCATGCTTTTGCTTGTATTTGTTATAAAACTTTTTTAAGTTTATAACAATCTTCTTCCTCTTCCAAGGCTATTAGTTTTCTTTGCTTTAGCAAATCAAGACTAGTGGTAAATATACTATTTGATGAAACAGAATCCCATGCATGTATATACAACATTAATTTGATTATGATGTGGATGTATTAATTGGCACTTCATGACCAACATTGATCAACCCTTCTCTAATGAATGAATAGCTGGCCAGGGTCATTGTATTTGCAGGGAAACTTAATTAATTAATTAGTACGACCATGCATTAATCGATCGAATTGGAATTGTGGGGTACGTAAGAAGAAAATTAAAGAAGAGATGCACTCCGCGAATCACTGGGGTGGTGCCTTTGAGATAAATGGAGCAGAGGGGGAGGCCGCTACCAGGAGCAGATATGAGGAGGAGGAGGAGGAGAAGGAGATGAAGACGGAGATGAACATGGACCACCGTGACAATGCCGCGCTGCGAAGAAGATTGGACGAGACGCAGCAGAGCTGGCTGTTAGGCCCCCAGGATCCAAACAAGAACAAAAACAAGTATGTGGACTTGGGGTGCATAGTCTGCAGCCGGAAGGCCTTCAAATGGACTCTCTGGTCCATCCTCATCGCATTCCTCGTCATTGGCCTTCCTGTCATCGTAGCCAAGACATTGCCTAAGAAGAAGACCCATCCTCCTCCCCCCGACGACTACACCAATGCTCTCCACAAGTCTCTCCTCTTCTTCGACGCGCAGAAGTGTAATAAGTCCTCCACTCCCCCTCCACTCCTAAATTCATTCATCAATATGACATACATATATATATGTTAAATTAATTTGGATGGATGATGTTGCATGCAGCTGGGAGATTGCCGAAGCAAAACAGGATAGCATGGAGGGGGAATTCAGGGATGAAGGACGGATCGGATCTGTCGGACGTGAAGGGAGGGCTGGTGGGAGGATACTACGACGCCGGAGACAACCTCAAGCTTAACTTCCCAATGGCATTCTCCATGAGCATGCTAAGTTGGAGCGTGATAGAGTACAGCCATAAATATAAGGCCATTGGAGAGTATGATCACATCAGAGACCTCATCAAATGGGGGACTGACTACTTGCTCCTCACCTTCAATTCCTCATCCGAGACAAGCATCGACAAAATCTACAGCCAGGTAGGGGTGGGGCGCAATGGTTCGACCACCCCCGATGATCACTACTGTTGGGAAAGGCCAGAGGACATGGACTATCCGAGGCCAGTGCAGACAAGTGTTTCAGGGCCTGAGCTTGGAGCAGAGATGGCTGCGGCGTTGGCATCGGCCTCCATTGTATTCAGAGACGATGCCAAGTACTCGAAGAAGCTGGTGCAAGGGGCAACAGCCCTGTTCGGGTTTGCAAGGGATAAAGGGAAGAGGACTTCCTACAGCCGATCGAACCCGGACATTGCGGCATTCTACAACTCCTCGGGCTACTACGACGAGTACATGTGGGGGGCGGCATGGATGTATTATGCAACTGGGAATTCAAGCTACCTCGCACTGGCTACTAATCCAGGCCTGCCCAATAATGCAAAGGCGTTTCGCCTTACTCCAGACTCGACTGTGTTGAGCTGGGACAACAAGTTGCCTGCGGCGGAGCTGCTGTTGACGAGGATAAGGATATTTTTGAGCCCTGGATACCCTTATGAGGACATGCTAAAGAGCTACCACAACCTCACTCAACTCAATGTGTGTTGTTATCTGCGCCAATTCCATGTCTTCAACTGGACGAGAGGTATATATATATGTTGTTATGCATATGTCTGATTCTGATTGAGCATATATATATTGATGGATTTTACGTACTTACGTACGTAGGAGGTATGATTGAGCTGAACCATGGAGGTCCTCAACCCCTTCAGTACGTCGCAAATGCCGCCTTCTTGGCGTCTCTCTTCGCGGACTATCTCAACGCAACCAACGTTCCAGGAATGTATTGTGGACCTAATTACATCTCCTCTGATGTTATACTCCAATTTGCCAAATCTCAGGTTCCATCTCTACATCTCTCTACTCTCTCTTAACCTGCCTACCTACCTACCTACCTACGTACTTCACTTGCTCAATTAACACAATGCAATGCAACGCGCGCAGGTGGACTACATCCTTGGAGCCAACCCCATGAATATGAGCTACTTGGTCGGGTACGGGAAGAGGTACCCCAGGCATCTTCACCATCGAGGGGCGTCTATCCCGCACGATAACGTCAGACACTCGTGCACCGGAGGATTTAAATGGCGCGACACCCCCAACCCCAACCCCAACAACATCACCGGAGCAATGGTCGGAGGACCAGACAGGTGGGACAACTTCCACGATGTCAGGACCAATTACAATTACACCGAGCCCACACTGGCTGCTAATGCTGGATTAGTTGCTGCTTTGGCCTCTCTCACTAGCAGCGGCGGCGACACCATCGACAAGAACACCATCTTTTCTGCAGTTCCGCCGCTCTATCCCATGGCTCCACCACCTCCACCACCCTGGAAGCCTTGAATCTAATCTCATCTCTTCACTGCGTCCTAATTGCAATTTTACCTTCCATGCATTAAGACTTTTGAGTCATTCATATATTATTATACGTACTTCTGAGTGTTACTTTTTCTCAGAATTGACAACATCCCAATTAATACACACAACACTTTCTTTCTTTTTTGAACCATATATAGACATGATGATGCATCTCCATCTCTTTCTACTTTCTATACATGCATAGTACAGTCTGTCCAGATCGCTCGCTCTCTGTGAGATGCACATTACTCGCTAGTTGTTCACCTTCTCCGCATCACTGGAGTTGCTGCAAAAATACTACTCTCAAGGAATTGCCAAGGAACATAATCAGAAGAAATGCATAGCAGTTTCTTTCCCTTATAACACAAAAGAACGTGAACTCTTCCATGGCGCTCGATTTAATGCAATTATAATTCATCCTCTATTCATATTCATTTACCACCACTCAGCACAAACCAAAATCCATGTAGAGGAAAACGTTCCAGAAAACTCCTCTCCAGTACTTCATCATATAAAAGAAAACATAAGTACATGAACTTGTAATTTACTCGACTAAACTTTAAACCAAAATTATCATAACAAAAAACGAAGTGTTGCTGAAACTATCAAACTAAACTCTTGAACAAAAAAAAATCAAACTATCTCAAAAAAGGCAAAAAAGAATTAAGACAAATGAAACATGTTTCAGCCTTCATTGCTGTTCTCCATTAATTTCAATCTTGGCTTCTATAAACAAATCCTTCTGATTCTGATTGAGATTGGAGTCGCCTCTAGAAGAAGAAAAAGAAAAAAGAAAAAAAGGTTAGTATCAGTACATTACTGTTGATAAAACAAAAAACTAATGCTTTTCTAGAAAATTAAAACAAAGTTACAACAAATCTACAGTAAATCGCAATATTATATTACTACTTATGCACAAATCATATTCATCACGCTCTCCCTAAGGGGTATATGAAATAATTATAGCAAGCCAATTCCTACTTTAATCCAAATTTTGGCCCCCAAAGGTCAGCTTTTATAATCAAATTGAGTAATCTCAACCGTCCGCAATATATTTTGATAATTCAATAATAATTCAAAATTAAAATATCATCCATCCAGCATGCTAACAAAGACTAACACCAGCAAGACAAAGCACAACCCCTTTCCAGAAAAAATCACAAACCTTGTAATGTTAAACGCGCCCAGGCTGCTTTAAATTTGGAACTTCTAACGTACCATCGCAGCATTTTGCCTTGATTTAATCATTCGTTTGAGTGTTGAAAGCCAGAAGTTGCATTCATCCCATACAGTTGTAGTCATAAGCACCTGTCACATAATGGATAAGATAGAAGAAAGAACCATTCAATTAAACTGGAGCAGAAAATAAGGAACCTAGAGTTTCCATACCTGGGTTTGCACTGCAGTGCCGAAATCATTGATATCCAAAGCTTGACAAAGCTGCACAAGCTTGTCTGCTGCATTCTTACTTATATCCCCACTGTTAAGTTTAGCAAACAAGGCGCCAATTTTCCTTGAATTATCCTCAATTTCCCGCCTTTTAGCTGGATTTGCATGCGAACCTCCAACTGCTTCAGATGTCTCATTGAAAAGTCTTGTCAGGGTGGTGATCACAGGTTTCAGATGAGCTGCACATCCAACACATTAACAGGCAATGTATTAAAACCGGTGAAAACTCAAGTTCAGGGGAAAAAAATACAGTCCCGATTGATATTGTGTCAATTTCAACATAAAAAATGCCTCTTATACAACCCAATATAACCACACTTTCTGATGCAAGAGCATGGCACAGAGTCTAGGCAGATTAAAGGTATCGATACATTTATATAGTTTCAACTCAACCATTTCAAATGGTACAAATACTAAGATGGCACTCCAACCACTGAGTTTTACCTGGCACATTAGATGTATCCGCAGTCTGTACTGTCGGTGGAGGAGCTGCAGGGGCAACAGCCGGTGCTACTTGTGCTGATTGGGTGGGACTTGGTGGTTGCATCATACCCATAGTGGGCCTCTGAGCAAATCCCGAGTTAGGCACGGGCATAAAACTCGGTGCAGGTGTAGGTGCAGCAACTTGAGGCAAATTGAGACCAGGAACTGAAGCTTGAGAAGGAACAGAACCAATTGAAGCTGATGTTGGTGGCACCGCCTGATGTGGGGGGTTAGTAACTCCCTAGGAAAAAATGCAAGGGAAATCTTTAGATGTTGCTTTACATACAATGAACCTAAACGATGAGAGTAATTAAAAAGTGTCTGTACAGACAGGATATAACTGGGAACCCAAGGTTGGTCGCTGATACTGTTCAAAATTTCTCGGTGCAGGAGTTGCAGGAACAAATGGCCGCACTGGAGGCTGACTTGTGACAGGAGGACCATAGCTTCCCTGAAATCAAAACCAACATGAATTACAGTTCCTGATGGCAATCCATAATTGCATCATCACACTGCACTATAAAGGGAAGAAAGTAAAAGAAGAGGAAGAAAAAAGAGAGGAGGGGTGATAGATATTTCTTTGAAAGATGATTTCATTCAATAGTCAGGATAGTTAATCAAATTATTCATTCATCTAAAGGATGAAGAACCCAAACTAACAGGGCAAATTCAGATAATATAACAAATATTAAGATGGTCCTACGCATAGAAGTGCAAGAGAGAATGTCTAGTGACAATTTATTGCTTTATTAACATAGCAGAAGATTAAAAGTGAGTAACTTTCCTTGGGACATGAGCTTTTGATAAATACCTGTGGAACCTGGGGCGTCTGTGAGGGCATAAACATTTGAGGGGGCTGCGACGGCTGATATGCAGCAGAACCATACCCTCCACCATATGATGAACTGTTTGGCTGTTGATAATCAGCATAAGGACTTGGAGCAACACTTTGTTGTGTTTGTGTCTGATATTGGAGAAGAAAAGTGCCATAAAACATGTAGTTTAGCGCCCAGAATTTATATAAAATTTAGCTTGGTACAGCAAAGAGTTGCACCTATACCTGATAATAATGCTGTGAGCTGCCTGCTACGTCATAGCCGGGTTGATTTGCATTGTAAACAGATTCTGTCTGGATCTGGGTATTTTCAAGATGTGAAGTCTCAGGAGCCGCTGTTTCTGTAAAGGGATTTGCAACTTTCACTAAATTTGAAAGGTTTTTACGCTGGTTTGATCTAATAATAATTTTATCGGAATATCATGAAAAACAAATACTTAACCCAATAACTATGCTGGTTCCTTCCTTTGGGGATATTCCAGCAGAGGTAACAAAATGAAAATTGAAAATTTTCACGATTAACCAAAATCCTAGTTAAAGTCCAAACTAAATGAAAAGTATATAATTCTTCACAAGCAAAACAAAAAAAAAAAAAAACAAAAAACAAAAAAAAAAAAAAAAAAAAAAAAAAAGAAAATTTTTTTTGGAAGGCCCAACATGCTCATAGTAAACCTTTGTCTCTAGAAATAACAAATTACAACTGTTGTGTCCGTCACACTCAAATGGACCAAGCTAATATTGTGGAAAGCCCCAAACAGAAAGCCAAGCATTAAGAAAAGAAAATAAAAAACAAAAACAAAAACTGGAAAATACGTGAGGAAACAAAAAAAATATATGTTCACACAAGAACACCCTTAATGGAACTATTACCTTTCGCTGCAAGGGCTATATGATCACGTAAGATGGCAAGCTCTTGAGACGACTCCTCAGTCCCCAAAAGTTTCAAGTATTCCATTGCAGTTTTCAAAAGCCCTTGACTTGCAAGTAGTTCAGCGTAGTTCTCCACAAGCTTTGTCAAAGAAGCGCTAAATCTCTTTTGCCCACTTGCCAAGGCAAGGACAATGGTCTTTTCCATCAAATCCTGCAAAAAATTGGTGAGTCGTCATACTGATAAATTGGCCTATAAAACGTCCACGAAATTACTAAAAAGCTGAAAACCTCACCTGGAGGAGATCAATATAAGTTGCCCCTTCATGACCGGTCTTCAGATGTAGAGACCACATCTCTACAGTTTTATCAATATTTCCAGCACAGATGTAACAGAGGGTGGCAGCTAGAGTGTTACCAGCATGCATAAGTCTAGCAGCAAGACTATCACAAAGTTCGGTCCACTTCTTTCCCTCAGCAAACTGTTACAACGATATGAAAATGCCGAAATAAATGAGCTGCAAGCACATTTGCATAACATTTGCACATAGACTAACATGTAGAATAATGGCATAGAATGAAAGTTCAAAGATCACTCATACACTTCCTAGCCTAATTACAAATTTAGAATCAATAAATGCTCCAATGCTTAACTTTATCTATCATTCAGCTTTTCGCTGCACGCATCCCCCATTCGAGAACAGGAGAAAAAATAAAAATAAAAATTGAAATCCATAAATTTCACATGCTATGAAAGAGCAAAGAGTTAATCAGGACGTCAGACACATACTTCATGAATATTTTATTCATTAGAGAAATGGAAAAAACCTTGGATATTTTAAATTCAATATTGAAAATTATTGTTTACAAAATTTCCTCACTCTTTCCTATCTAGTCTACTCTTCGAATCAATGTTCAGATTCACCACAGTATTATATTAGGGAAAAAATTGGCGACATCGTAATTTAAACAACTCTGTTTGGAAGAAAGGTTATACCATAGGGTAGTCAAAATTTATTTACGGAAAGAGCTCCAGCTTAAAGAAAACGACGACTACAAAAACAAAATATTTCGAACATAAATCAGTTGGGGTTGGCTACATGAATCCAACACTTCCACTTAGCTAAATAGAATGCACACGAAAACACCAGCTTATATAATAATATATTAGATCATTATATTTGGATTTACTAATGTACAAGTTACTTACAGTGCAAAGAAGAGCAAGAGTCTCTTTCCAAGAATTCAGAGGCCTACTGTTTACAAGGCCCATGAGATCATTATTTGCAATTGCAGAGACAACCTGCACATACATCACAAAAACATTTTGTGAGAACTTTCCCATGATAAGGTGCCATTGTCTTTTTCATCAACATATGATATTCTTGACATTTTACTCTGCAAAGAAAAAAAAAAGAAAAAGATCTCCAAATACCTTTAAGTAGGATGAACAATTATTTTTCAGATATTGATCACGTGTGCTCTCCCATAGGGAAGTGCCACCAACATGAGCAATAACTAGAGCATCGGCCATTTTGTTGACAGATATGCAATGTGAAACAGCGCCTTTATAGTCCCCGACAACCAAAGCATTTAGAATGCTCTCATCTAATGATGAGATGGCGCTCTCACCCTGTCCATTCAATTCTTGCTGCACTTGCTCCCCATCAGGCACAACATCACCAACAATAAAGCTATCCCCATTATGTGAAGGGGAAGGGTCAGCTTTAGGGCTTTGAAGATTGTTGAAGAAATCCTCCCCATTATCAATAGAGAATGCACTGCTGACTATATCTCCAAATGATCCTGATTTTGTTTCTAGTCTTTCATTGAGATTGACAGCATTTAATTCCTCAGAAAGTTCATTTTGTGCATTGGTATCATCTGGTACACTGTAACCAAGATGAGCTAGTAGCTTTGTCCTTGCGGATTCTTCATCAAACATAACCTTCAAGAATGTCCATGTTTCCCGATCGTCCTCAGATCTGTTCAACAATATTCGGTACAATGTCCAAGGTATAAGTAGCCCGTTGTATAACGTATAGAAAAGACTGAGAATCCAATGAATTTATTGTTTCCTATATTTTCTTTGCAAGCAATTAAATTATATTATTCCATTTTCATGACATACTTGGACTCTTCAGCTTTCCTATCACATAGATCCCTAAGTGAAGATTTTTCCCCACTCTGAATCGCTGCTTCAAATTCAGTGGACCGGTTGACCAGGTTGAGTTCTGTTACTAGGTCATGGACATAAACCTGGAGGCAAAATAGAGAAACGGGAATGAAAGAACCATAAAAGTGATGCAGCGAATAAAGTGAAAATAAACAAGGCTAACACTTGATTAAGCCTTAAGAAGAAGATAACAAGTTTCTACGCCGAAACTTAACAATCAAACTTGAGCAAAGGAAGACAAACTTAATTCTTATTCAATAATTCAATTCATAATGAAACTATAGAATGAGTTACATCGTTATAGGGTGGCATAAACACACCTAAATAGAAAGAAATAACAAAATTGGAAATTTCCTAATGAAAAATACTCTAATTCCATAAATAAGAAGCTACTAAAAGACTTATTATAGAATAAAGAAAGAAATCCCACTAATATGAAAATAGTAAATAACATAAATTAATAACTTGCATAAATTAGTAACTTTCAAATAAGAAATAAAAATAGTAGTGAGATTTATGGACTTCCTTCTTGGATTTTTGTTCTTTCACTTGGTCCATTAGATCTTGCCACACAATCCACATCAAAAAGAGACTAGACCAAAACTGCAAAAAAAAAAAAAAAATAAAAAAAAAAAAAAAAACCTTGGCATACCTCAGAAGTTCCAGCAGAAGCACCAACAGAGGCGGACCGACTAGGTTGAAATGAGACAATCTTGCCTCCAAAACCAAATGATGCACCAACAGGACATTTTAACCATTTTGGAGCTCTAAGATGCGCTGTGAAAAGACAATAGAAATAAGAATATATGGAGAGATTTTTTTAGGCACGCATATGGAGGATAGATTCAGAACATCAGGAAACCTACATAGCCTCAGTCCCAAATTAACTGGGGTCGGCTACATGGATCAAACTCTTTCATTGTGCTCGATTAAGTGCAATTGATGGTGAGCTTTCAAAACCATTCAAATCCCTCCTAATTAATGCATCCCATGTTAACTTTGGTCTGCCCATCAACAACAACAACAACAACAACAACATAGCCTCAGTCCCAAATTAACTGGGGTCGGCTACATGGATCAAACTTTTCCATTGTGCTCGATTAAGTGCAATTGATGGTGAGCTTTTCAAACCATTCAAATCCCTCATAATTAATGCATCCCATGTTAATTTTAGTCTGCCCATATCTCGTCGAATTTCTACAGTTTCCATTAAGTCAAGTTTTCTAGTTGGGGCATTTGTAGGCCGTCTTTGCAGGTGACCAAACCATCGCAACCGCCCTTCCATAATCTTTGTATCAATTGGTGCTACTCCTACTTGTCTTTGAATTTTTATATTTTTTATTCTATCTTTACGAGTTTTACCACACATCCACCTAAGCATCCTCATTTCTACTACGTTCATTTTATGTAATTGTTGTTGCTTTACCGCTCGACATTCACTTCCATGGAGCCTAGCTGGCCTAATTGCGGTCCTATAAAATTTTCCTTTTAACTTAGTAGGAACATTTCGATCACAAATCACCTATGTTGCACTCCGTCATTTCTTCCATCCACCTTGAATTCTATATGTGACATTATTCTCAATGTTACCATCATTTTGTACAATTGATCCTAGGTATCTAAAGTGGTTTACCTTAGGAACTTCTACTTCCCCTAATTTTACCACTCCGTCATCTCGATGTCTAGTGTTTCTAAACTCACAGTGCATGTATTCGGTTTTCGTCCTACTCAACTTAAAGCCTTAAGATTCTAATATATTCCTCCAGAGTTCTAATTTCCTGTTCACTCCATCTTTTGTTTCATCCACTAAGACAATATCATCTGCAAAGAGCATACACCATGGTATATCCTCTTGAATATGCCTAGTTGGTTCATCCATAACTAAAGTAAATAGAAATGGGCTTAAAGTCGATCATTGATGTAGTTCTATCGTAATGAGAAATTCTTTTGTAGCTCCTCCAAATGTCTTTATACTCGTTACTACTTCATCACACATATCCTTAATAGTGTCTATGTATCTAGCATGCACTCCTTTTCTTTCTAGAACCCAGCAAAGAACATCTCTAGGGACCCCATCGTATGCTTTTTCTAAATCTACGAATACCAAATGACGATCTTTTCTCTTTTCTCTATATTTTTCTAACAATCGTCTTACAAGAAAAATCGCCTCTATAGTTGACCTCCCAGGTATGAAACCAAATTAGTTCTCTGATATTGTTGTTTCTTGCCTTAGTCTATTGTCAATTATCCTCTCCCAAAGTTTCATAATGTGACTCATAAGTTTAATTTCCCGGTAGTTTGAGCAACTTTGAATGTCTCCTTTGTTTTTGAAGATTGGCGCAAGCGTGCTTCTTCTCCAATCCATTGACATCCGTTTTGATTTTAAAATTTTATTGAAAAGTTTTGTTAACCAAGTCAATCCAATTTCTCCTAAGCATTTCCAAACCTCTATGGGTATTTCATCTGGGCCACATGCTTTCCTATTTTCATTCTTTTCAATGCCTCTTGAACTTCTACAATTCTAATATTGCGTGTATAGTTTACATTTCTTCCTTGGTGTGAGTTTTCATCTATTATAGTATCAACTTGGTCATCATTAAATAAACTATCGAAGTAACTTCTCCATCTCTCCTTAATATCATCCTCGCGTTAAAACATTTTGATTTTCGTCCTTAATACATCTTACATGACTTAGGTCTTGTTTCTTTTTATCTCTTAATTTGGCTAGCTATATATATATATATATTTTTTTTTTTTTTTTTCGCCATCTCTATTACTTAACCTTGTATATAGATCTTCCATAAAATTTGTTTTAGCTTGACTAACTACTTTTTTAGCTTGTTTTCTAGCTTCTCTATATTGATTGTACACATATTCATCTTGACACTTGGTATTTTCCTAAACATCTCTCTTTTAGTCTTAATTGCTCGTTGGACATCCTCGTTCCACCACCATGTTTCCTTCTTTGGTGGTCCCAAGCCTTTAGATATACCTAATACGTTTGATCTCACTCTCCTTATGCTACTACTCATTTCTAGCCACATTGTATTAGCATCTAAGTCAAGATTCCAAACATTTTCCTTTAGTAGTTTTTTTTCTAAACTCTACTTTAGGTTCCACCACTTTATTCTAGGGTCGCTAACTCTTTTATTCATATTATGTCGTCGTTTTAGCTTAATATCAAGTACTACTAACTTATGTTGGGTAGTAAGTGCTTTACCAGGTATTACTTTGCAGTCGCTACATATTTTTCTATCTATTTTTCTTGTTAAAAGAAAATCTATTTGACTCTTGTTATGACCACTACTAAAAGTAATAATATGCGACTCCTCTTCCTAAAACTAGTATTTGCTAAGACAAGATCATATGCTGAAGCAAATTCTAAGATTGATTTTCCTTCTTCATTTCTATTACCGTAACCAAAACCTCCATGAACTCTCCCAAACCCATAGTTACTTGCCCCGACATGCCCATTTAAATCTCCTCCAATAAAAACATTTTCATCTAATGGTATACTTTGCATAAATCCATCCATATCGTCCCAAAACTTGCGTTTGATGCTCTGGCTTAATTCTACTTGTGGAGCATAGGCGCTAAGTATGTTAGTTTTTTCGTCTCCAATAATTAACTTAACTAGAATCAATCTATCCCCCATTCTTTTCACCTCTACGACCTTATCCTTATAATCATTATCCACCACAATTCCTACTTCATTGCATTTTCTATCTATACCAAAGTACCACAATTTAAACCTTGTGCTTCATATTTCTCTACTATTTTCTCCTACCCATTTTGTCTCTTAGAGGCAAGCAATATTGACTCTCCTTCTAATCATGGTATCTACTAGTGCTATTGACTTCCCTGTAAGTGTTCCTATGTGCCACGTTCCTAAACGAATTTTTTCTCCCCTTTGTATTTGTTTTCCTTTTCTATTTCTATTTTGTCTAAAAGATCTAGTATCCGTATCTATGATTTTGTTTTTGTTTTCGTGTTTGTTTTCTTCAAAACACAAAAAAAAAAAGTAACTGGAAGAGAGATTCAATAGAAAAGTTTGTTTTCTTTCCTTTCTAATGTCAAATAACCAAGGTCCAAGGCAGCTCTCTGGACATGTAGCATGCCTTCTCTATAACTTTATGAATTTTTCAAATATGCCATAATTATTTACAAAAGCATTCTAAATTGGTATAAAATACCTCAACGTTTTTTTTTTGTATGTGTCTCACCTTCATCATAGACATATTTGAAGACTGTCCTTATTCTTGAAGGTGTCAACCTACTGTCATAAATATACAAGCAATATGTTTTTCGGATGCTTGAAATGAGTGACATATGTTCCAATTGGCAACAGAAAAATTTGAAACATGAAACGACCTTTTAAAGAGAAACAATCTTAACACGATTGAATAAAGAGGTAAAATTAAGTTGACAAGACATAACAATGATATATTATCTAAACTACGCACCTGAATTAAAGTTAGCCTCTCCAGCAGCTGATCTACTGCATCCCTGGATCATAGTAGGTGATAAGGGTAAATACCTAACATTCATACCAAAATATATGCATATATATATAGTGATTTACATCAGAGCAGAGAGGTATATTTGAACAATTGAGCTCGGACCAATTATTCTACACAAAAAATTGAAGCAAGATGCCAAGACGAGCAAACCATGCTAACCAAATCACCTGACTTAACCATGGCTGAGCATTGGAAATAATATTAAATCAACATGAATTATTATCATTGGTTGATCTTTTGAATTTTCATTTTTTTTCTATCTTTTACTTTGAAATAAAAGATGGATTGCATTTCAATAATTTTTTTAAAAAAATCAGGTTTTAATAACCTGCGGAAATATTAATGAATTTGACCACATGTATCACATTTTACCCAAACTAATTGTTAGAGCTCTTAAGTCAGAACTCAATAATTTTACCCAAAATATGAAAATAATTCTATCTTCTTGATCCTCCATTACTTCATCAGGTAAGAGATATATCAAATGTAGCATAATGAATGTGATTCTAATAACTCCTAGCAAAATACAGCAGACTATGACGCCAAATCTTGGCTTTGCAAGCAAAGATACCTCAATATTATAAAGCCCAATATTTCCATCAAACGATGAAGCTGATATCAAGCCTGGAATCTTTGGATGCCAATGAATATCAAAATTCCAGTTGGTTCCAACAGGTAATTCACGTACGATCTGCAAATTATTAATATAAAGAGCAGCAATCTAGACATTAGGAATGGTATGCAAACTGTGATCAATGAAAACAAAATAATGACCAGCAAGATAATGATTGAGAATTGAAACAACAGAATACAAAAATATAATGTCACAGTATTTTTTTTCTACCTCTCCAGTAACTGTATCCCAGCAAATAGTTCGATTGTCTTTTGCACAAGTTAGCAATAACGAGCTGTCAGTAGGGCACCAAGACATCGCAATCACACCTGGCACCAAATATAGAGATTGCAAAAAAAAAAACCACAGACAAAAAGAACAAATCAGAAGGAGCATAATATATAGACTAAAATAATAGTGACAACAAGATGGAATGACATAGAAACCAAAGTTTCTGAAGTATAACTTCCACAATTGGGAACCCGGTATTTTTTCTAAACCTCTTTATTTAATTAAACAAATACGAGGTCTTGCTTTTTCTTCTTTGCTCTTTCATTTTCTAATTTTTGTTACATCGCTATTTTTTTACATCAAAGCTCAATTCTTCATTAGTTTCATCAACAAGAAAATAAGCCAAATACCTTTCACAGTCATACTCTCAAGCACGACAACTTGGTTTTTGCACATCATGGTTTACCAACAAATACAATCAATCAATTTCACAACAAAATTTTCAGCCTTATCACCATGCTTGGGCACCAATGTGGAGTTTATAGTACAGATTAAGAACGTAACCATAACAAAAGGAAACTTACTATCAAGAAGATTCCTTCCTAAAAGAAAATATATGAAGATTTTTTTTAAACTAATCAATCATTTTCCTGCATATAATTTGCACCTATCGTAATTATGCAACATAATTGGCAATAAAGCAATGTATGTCTCAAACCTTTAGTGTGGCCCAAAAACTCTTTCACGGGCGATATCGTATTCCTCACATCCCAAAGCTGTGAATACATGTAATAATTAAAAACACAGGCACAAATAACAAAAGTATAAGGGGTAGGTACTAAAATGGTTCTACCCTAAGAGAAGGTGAAGCATCATCATCTGAGGCAACAATTAGTTGAGTAACAGCATCTGGATTCCACTGCAAAACTGAGCACCTTCTTCTGTTCGAGTCTGTGAAACTGATCACAACCAAAAAAATATTTCTATGTTATGTTATTAACATAAGGAGAGCAAGATGCAAGGGCATTCAAGTGCTTTACATTACAAGGAAGCAACTTGCCTGATAACTGGTTTTTGCCTCTTCAAGTCCCAAACCACTGAAAGTATTTCCAAAAAGTTAATATGGACAACCATAACCAAAATTGAGTTAATATGCCAACAAGGCAACAAGTTAAGCCATGATTTTCCTTACCCGTTGTCCCATTGTAAGAAGTGGATGCTAGTATGTGTTGGACCTTATGATTCCATGACAAGTAAGAAATTTCGCCTTGAGCACTGGATCCGACACTCTGAAAAATGGTTTCAAAATATATGTTAAATTATTGGACAAGCCATCGTCCAAATTATAATGCTGTATAGAACTACTAAGGTGTACTTAAATCTTTTATTTTCTTTTGCATACTCTAATTCCTTTACTTTTTATTTTCTGGTATTTGATTTCGGTATAATCACATAGTCAAACGCATACAATTGGCAATGAAAGTAAAGTTGGTTTATTTGCAATTTTATTGTTGATTCATGAGGCATTATCACGAGCTTCCACAAGCATAGCAAAGACGGAAAGTGGCAGATATGATCGGTCATATGTCAAATAACAGAAAGAATCAAGTGTGACTGTTACATACCTTGAGGGGTGGGAAAAGAGAAGGTTCTGCTGGGTTTGCCAGATCCCATATACAAATTTCTCCTTCAAGTGACCCAGATGCAAGGTGATATGGTGAGTTAGGGTTGAACTCCAGACCTCGAACCTTTCGCAAAGAATCAAATCATCAAAAAAGAAGAAGAAGAAGAAGCTTACCCAGTGAATTATAGTAAAATAATTAAGATGGAGACATGTACTAAAAAAACTATTATTTTAGAAAGCTAAACTTACTGGCCCACTATGCTTGAGATGCCTCCCAACAAGGGCACTTTCGTTTTCCTCCGAACTGCAAAAAACAAATAAATAAATAAATAAAGAACAAAATGTATCATAGTGAGAATCTAGAGCGTAACAGTGGACTGTAAGAGGATGCAATCACAAGACTTTCAAGAGTTTAAATACAGCAGAGAACCGATTGGCATTAAAATAGTTTGACACTATAAATTAAGGCCAACAATTGCACCAACAAGAACAGGCAAGGTGAACAAGGGAAGGTGTTCTAGTAAAAAAAAAAAAAGGAAATTGTCTTCTGTTCAAGAATTGAGAAAGCATAAACAAGAGAAAGCCATCCCAACAAATGTTAGTGGAAAAAAGCCTTGAATGAGAGGCCACACATCACAATTAGAAATGGTAAGGAATATGGAAACAATATCCCCCCAAGTTGTCATTCAAAATAAGGCAATGGTATCAATGTAAATAAACTGATCAAGCACCATGTGATGGAATCAACATTTAGGCATATCCTGCAATAGTAAGGCTCAAAAGAAAATGCAAAGAACAATTCTAGCTTCATGGCGTGCTCAGTTAAAAGTACAAGCATATGATCCACAAAAATCATGAATCCCAAATTAGTTGGGGTCGGGTACATGGATCAAACTCTTCAATTGTGCTCGATTTAGGGCAGTTGATGGTGTGCTTTCCAAATCCTTCCTACTCAATGTGACCAAAGTTTGTTTTGGTATGCCACTACATCATTGCATTTCTTCAGTTTCTATTAAATCCAGTTTTCTAACCGGGCATTTGTAGGTCGTTTTTGGAGGAATCCATTAAAATATAAGCATAAGATGGCGGTAGAAATCGCTTTAAGCCTCTCGAAGAAAGAGGACGATACAGTAGTCAACTAACTAATGCAATTAAATTAAAGTGAAGGCATAGAATTTGGTATCCAGTTAGATCGTGAAAAGAAGAAATCCGATGAGCAGTTTGAATTTTAATAATACAAAGTAAAGTGGTGGCGATACCGGATTAGGGAGAGAGGGTTCCAGATGTTGATGCTGCCGTCGACGAGACCGCCAGCGATAAGGCCGAGAGAGAATTGTTCGGTAGCGGATCCAGTCTTCCCCCATGAAAGGCGATTGAACCTCTCGGCGCTAGGGGAGACACCGACGACAGGAAGCTCTTGATCGTCCGATTGGAAATCGAGTTTGAAGATCTCGAGATGGGCGGATGAACTGAATGACAGATCCACCGCTCCAGCCATGGTACCGGCCGCGAGGTATGGCGAGTCCGGAGAGAAGGCAACGGATGCCGATCTGTTAACGCTCTTAATGGACGCCATGGCAGAGAGAGAAAGAGAGATAGAGATCCTCAGATCCGAATTACGGATAGAAGAAGTCGATTGCAGCGCGAAAAAAACCCTTAAGAGAGTTCTAGGGTTTCGGGTTGGTTGGAGAAGACGAAGAAGAAATCGAAGAGAAATTTCGAGCGAAATGAAAGATCCAAAGGGAATTCCGATCTCACTCTTCGCCTTTGAGCTCTGAATGATCGACTTCGCACGTTTTGTGGCATTACATAATTGCTACACACGTGCAATGCACATGCTCGCTTCGTCTTCTTCTTTTTTTTTTTCTTTTCAGTATAGTTTTATTTTCTTCCAAGGCATTTTTTTTCCTTAAAAAAATATCTTGAAATGAATTGAAATGTATTCCGGCCTAAAAAGAAATGAAATGACCATCAACTAGGTGTTGGAGTAGTAAATGACTTGTTTTCCCTTGAATAAATGGTCAAGTTCAAGTATCGTAAATGAAAAAAAAAGATTATGATTAGAGTCTTGTATACTATCCGATAATGCCTGAGCGTCGATTAGATGATGTAGTTGGTGCCGGACACCAAGTGAGAAAGTAAAAAAAATAAAAGCAAAATACATTCTAATTTTTTAGTAGAGAGAAATTCCATTTTAAATTTTTTCCCTACAACAACAAGAGCCTAATTCTTATATCAGTCGTCACGTAAGGCGCATGAAACTGCTTTAATTCAATGCTCTTGACGAATTGTACACTCATAAGTGATCAAATATAATCTTTTTACTATTACACGTTACATTGTTTTAATCTATCATTGCACTGATACAAACATAATGATTATTGAAATCAAATTCCACTATATAAATTATACAACTTTAGATTTCAACTTGCATTAATCACAAAAAATAATACATTGCTTATACTAGAACTCTTACAAAATTGTATTTTGTACTAATTAATAGTAGTCGTAGCTCGTCAATCAACTAGTACTAAAAAAGCACCTTAAACTAGCTAGTCCCACGAAAAGAATTTGAGTACCAAATGTAAAGAAAATAATTTGAATAACAAACATAATTAATTAAACACATTATAAATATTTTGTTTTACTTTATTTTAAATATATTTTGGAAAAAAAATTATTTTGTTGACATTTAGGTGAATTGGATTTGGCGCCATTTGAGATTCGCGCATCACTTTGGAGCCAAAAGTTTGAAATGAAGATCTCAGAAATGTCTCCAGATCTTCGCGAATCACCGAAATCCCACCCGATCGACGAAATCGAAGCTCTGGTCAAGGAAATCGAAGCTCTCTCTCCACCGATTCATCCCTCCATTTCCAAACTCTCTTCGAAATTGCAGAAAACCTTCTCTCGATTGACATCCGTGAATCCGCCACTCTCCCAACCTCACAAGCTTCAGATATGGAAGCTCAGCTATCGCCTCTGGAACGCCTGCGTCGACATCTCCAACGCCACCGCCACAGAAGGTCGATCGAAGATCATCGACGAAGAGCAAGCGAAGCTTCGTCAGATATCGTCGGATCTGCTGTTTTTGGCGGGAGAAGTGGAAGGGATTCCCTCTCCAGCTTTCAAATCCGCGTCTTTCTTCTACAAAACAGGTTTGATCTGGCACGATCTCAACAAATTCGACCTCGCTTCCAATTGCTTCGAAAGAGCCACAGATCTCACGTCCAAGAACATCATCGATCTGTCTCAAATATCTGATGCTGGAGAGAAGAGGCTTCTCTTAGATCTGAACATCGCGAGATCGCGGACCGCGTGGGAGGCGTCGGATCGAATTCTGGCAGTCACACTGCTCAACAGATCCAAGAACCTGTTATTCGGATCTCCGGATAGTTGCATAGCACTGGCGAATCAGTACCTGATGTTTGCCAAACTAGTCCTCTCGGAGAACCAGGAGTCCTCCTCGAGCGAAGCGCTGAAGCTAATGAACGAAGCTTTGGAATTGTGTGACAAGGGAATGAGAATCATGAGTAATGGAAGGCAAGAAGCTGATGTGTTGGCGGCGATGAAGGTGCTGGAGTTCAAAACGCTGAGGTTCATGGCGGGGGCGCATTTGCAGGGAGGGGAGTTTGAGAGTGTGCTTAAGTGCATTAGAGTGTTAAGAGAAGGCGGAGGAGGAGAGGGCGACAAGCATCCGTCTTTGCCGGTTTTGGCGATGAAGGCGTGGTTGGGGTTGGGGAGGCATTCGGAAGCTGAGAAGGAGTTGAAGGGGATGGTGGTGAACAAAGGGATTCCGGAAGGAATTTGGTTGTCCGCGATTGAGACCTACTTTCAAGAGGCAGGAGTGGCTGGTGCTGAGACTGCTAAAGGATTGTTCCTTGGACTGCTGGGGAGGTGCCATGTCAGTGCCGGAGCAGCTGTAAGGATAGCGCACCGAGTAGTGGCAGGAAGCGGAGGGGAGGGGTCGCAGGCGAGGGCTAAGATAGCGGTCGAATTGGTCTCGGATGATAGAGTTATGTCGCTCTTTGCCGAAGAGGAAGCAGCCAAGGAAAGGATGGCAATGCATGCTGTACTGTGGAATTGGTGAGTTGCCCTTTGATCAAACAGTAGTGAACATATATATGCTGACATAATTTGCCTAAACATAATGACATATATAGAATCTGCTAACCCTTACTTGCTGTACGTGGATGATAACAATGATCGATGATTCTGATTATCAGCGGGGCTGAGCATTTTCGTTCAAGAGATTATGTGATGGGCGCGGAACTGTTTGAGAAATCAATGCTTTATGTTCATCACAACGAGGAGAATAGAGTTCTTCGAGCTAAATGCTTTAGAGCCCTGTGTCTCTGCTATATAGGACTCTCCCAACTTGATCGAGCACAAGAATATATTAACGAAGCCGAAAAGGTAGATAGGCATTTCAAAAGTCTAACCTTCCCACATAAATTAGTTCGTGCCATCTAACTGATGATGCTTCTTGTTTTGTTGTATTGCAGCTTCATCCGAATGTGGCCTGCAGTTTTCTCAAGGTATATACTTTCATAGCAACATTAGAGTTCTGAAATATGAACTCGAAAAAAGATCAGATGATTCTTACAGTGCAATTAGGACACCATGTGCCTGTCCTTTGTTACTTTGTCGATCTTTCCCTATATAAACTTCATCAGTTTAGACTTGTTAACTCGTCTAATTCATTCAGAAAAAAAATATATTTGCAGTTCAAAATTTATCTTCAAAAGAATGATGCTAATGCAGCCATAGACACCATACAAACAATGACAACCTGCATCGACTTCACCCCCGACTTCCTCCTGCTATCTGCTCACGAAGCCATAGCATCCCAGGCTCTCCCTGTTGCTATTGCATCCTTATCTAATCTTCTCAAGTTGTATTCCCCCGGAAAAGCAATGCCAACTCCAGAAGTAGTAGTGGTACGATCTTTGGTGGCGGTTCTAGCGCAGAACCAAGGCACTGAACTGGAGATCCTCAAATTCACAAGGCATGCTCAGACCCGTATGCTGGAGCTCGGCCTTGAGCAGTTCTTTGGGAAAGGGGAGACTGGGACTCGTGAACGGAATTGGTTTGCAGTGAATTCGTGGAACATAGGGATAAGAATAGGTAAAGAGAAGAAGTATGCTTTATGTGCAGAATTCTTAGAGTTGGCCTCTGAATTCTATGGTGCTGCTATGGAGGGCGACGGGGAGGAGAATGGTGCTATGGTTTTCAAGGCATTGATCTCGAGTGTATCTGCCTTGATAGCTGCCGAGAAGCAAGAAAGCTCGGCATTACCGGAGGCTACTGTCAAACATGCTCTCGAACTGCTGGATAAAGCTGCAAAGGTACTGATTAAATAGAATCTCAATGTAAAGATTTGAGAAGCAATTTTTCTAACTACAATGTATTTCATGAATGCAGATACTGAAGTCCATCCAGTCTGGGACACAACACAGTCATGAACTAACAAACATTGAACCAAAGTTCTCATTTGCACTCACCTTCAACACTTACGAGCTAAGAAGCAGGCTCGGTGATCCCGGCCCTCAACAGCTCCTCCTAGTAAAGAACTTGGCGTCGTCAAAAAACTGCACTCCGCAGTGCCTTCTCCAGATAGGCCTCAGTGCGTCAGCTGGTCCTCATTTTAATCCAGAAGTAGCTGATTACGCGCTCAACACCTGCCTCTCAGATCTCCTCGCCTCCCCATTTCCTGATTTCCAAACCATTGGCATTATCATTCGGAAATTAATTGGGCTTGCAGGGTTCAGGAAAGGGAATCCAGATGAAGAGGTACATGGCATGTACAAGCAAGCCTACCGAATCATGGTGGGGTTGAAAGAAGGGGAATATCCTGTTGAAGAGGCGAAATGGCTGGCCATAACTGCATGGAATCGTGCAGCATTGCCACTGAGGTTGGGGCAGTTAGGAGTGGCGAAGAGATGGATGAAAATAGGTTTGGATTTGGCCCAGAATGTAGCAGCAGGCATGGAGTCGTCGAAAAGGTCTATGGAGGAATTTCTGGCTGGCTTCGAAAACAAATTCGAAGGCATGGAGCAGTGCGCTGCCTGATTTGAGAGGTTCCAACACATGCAAACAAAAAGAAAGAAAAGAAGAAGAAGAAATGCAAATCAGATCCAACTCAATGGGAGGCACATCCTCTCATTAATATCCTCCTTTCATAAATGCTATTCTGTAAATACACATTATATGGCTTACACATGTTTAAGAATGAAAATGCAGATACAACAGTTGAAACAAAATAAAAAAAATAATAAAAAAAAATTATCTAGAGCATGGAGGTTGAATGAAGAAATGAAAGTGATAAAGAAATTACAAGAAATACATTCAATAGTTTTGAACTTTTGATGTATCACGTTCTTTTTTGGTCTCCCTTCTTCCAAATTGCGAAAAAAGTTGTGTAGTGCATTCTCTTCATTACGGATGAAGGAAGAAAATGGATCTTGGCCATAACTTCACTTTTTCCCGTCGCCCCGAATTTAAAATGGAGAACATGTAAAGTCCTCAGCATTCATGCAACAGTTCTCTTCACAATGTGCTCAATCCAAGTAAAAGAGAGTCACAATCTTCCTGAGGTTCTTTGCTTCTTGGCATGTTTCCATGAGTAACTTACTGTCATGAAACGCAAAGCAAATGACTTGCTGTACATGTGAAATTATGTCCATGTTGCATAGCCTGTTACCATTTATCATACCCAAAACAAAAATAAAATAAAAATCAATTCCTTCTAATAATAAGTTGCCATCAAGCAAAGCTTTTGCTCAAATGAAGCCAATGGCGTAAAGACTCCTTCAATATAGGCAACAAATTCAGTCAAAGAATACCATCAACAGTAAAATAAGAGGTCGTTAATGATAGAATAGAACGGGAATACCATCAGCAAATTGACATCCAGAAATAGGGAAGTTCACAACAACAACATAGCCTCAGTCCCAAATTAACTGGGGTCGGCTACATGGATCAAACTTTTCAATTGTGCTCGATTAAGTGCAATTGATGGTGAGCTTTGCAAACTATTCAAATCCCTCCTAATTAATGCATCAAATAGGGAAGTTCACAAAAACCAAAAAACAGCTTAAGAAATTTATGAAAGGGAAACAAGGGTCAGGGTGCATTTTAGTTTTGGGGATCGAAAAACAGATCCAAAGTTTCATCTTTTTATCAAATGGAAGAAAAATGATGATTGAATATTATTAAGAAGAATCCGTTGGATTTATATAAATTAGGAGGAGCTTGGCAATCAAGAATCTTCTTATATTTTCGTGATATTCTTTTTTTTTTTTTTTGATAAACGAAGAAGCTTTATTAAATCTCTGTCTCAAAAAATAGGTTTGAGGACATATGCACCCCTCTCCCCTATACTATTTTCGTGATATTCTTAGCTTCAAGGCTTGCATTCAAGATTAAACAAAGAAGTGTTGCATTCAAGATTAAACAAAGAAGTGAAAATACATCTCAACCAGCTATGGTGCTAGGAACCATTTTTTCTATAGGCAGAAGTTTGAATAGACAAAGTTCGTCTCGTTGCAAACGCCATCAAAGCAAACGAATTAACCGCTAAAAGGAAAGAATTGGGATGAACCAACAAAAAAGCAAAACGAAATAACCACCAAGCGCTTTAGCTGACTTAAAACTTACTTGGGCAACAAAAAGAAGGGAGATCTAGCATACCTGCTGGCTTCTATCAAAGGCAGATGATCATTATGGGGTTTCTCTATCACATTCTTCACCTGCATCCAGAAAGTCAAAAAGGAAAGCATGTCGTAAGAATTGGACCACAAAAGCATTCAAGGGTGCCGCTATTGCACCTCAACTTTAGACAGGTTTAGCTTCCATTCCACTTGCAATCTGCAGCTGACTGAATTTTGTGAATTATGTCAAATTGACTCCATTAAGAGCTTTGCTTCATCTCTAGATAAAAATAAATAACCCAACACAATAAGAAGATTCCCAAGAGGGGCCTCCTATATTTTGTCATATTTCAAAAGTTTTCCTTTAGTTCAAAATGTTGCTGAAGGATAGATAATTTATGTTATACTACTAAAATCTATGTATGAGGCACCTGAAAATATAAATTGCACAAGAATACTACTAAGGTCAACAATTTCTCTTCCTACACACATTCATAAATTTCTCTCCTTTAGTATGTTAACAAGCTAATACCCAACCAATGAGAAAAGATGATACCAAAAAAAAAAAAAAAAAAGAAACTAATACCCAACCAAAATATTCCATTTACATGTGAAAAGCACCAAAAACAACAGAGATAAAAAAAATTTGCAATGGATTCGAGCATGAAGATAATAGAGAGAAAATGACCATAATCTTACTTTAGAAAGCAATTCCTGGCTCTCTGGAGGTTGCTTTTTCAAACTTTGAGGCAAGATTACTGTAAGCAGCTCTGGTTTCTCTGCTCTTAAAGCACCTCTGATAACAGCTGCATTAGTCCCTGATGCTCCAGATGTGAAAATGTGGTTTTTCTGTTAAAGAGAATATATTAAAAAGAAAAACTATATGTGCATATATATCCCTCTCTCTATATATATTATTATGTATAGAAGAAGTTGGTCCTAATGCGGCAACATGAACCTGTTTCATAGAAGAACCTACAGCTTCAGTCAAATAAAGATTATCATGTCATTGCATTAGGCAGGCGGCTGAGCCATTGCCTAGATTAGAACAATGAACACTAGAGCCTAGACTTGACTAGCTACCCCATCTTTCTAGCCAATATGAAATTACAAAAACAACATTTATATCTAATTCCATATTGTATCCCTGCTTGATCAGCAGAAAAGAAAAATCTTCTAACTTTGTAATATCACAAAGTCCAACACATACTGGAACCTAGTTTAAAATGCTTGGCCGTGAAAATATACATTCAGTGCACGCATGGCGAAGGTCTTGTTTAAATAGGAGAAGGATAAGGCTTAAGAGTTATATAATCCTCAATCAATCAGTCTATTTACTTTTCAAGCATTGAGGGTTCTCTCATCAACTTTTAATAGAATATTAGATGTCTACAACTTGGTGTTATAAATCAAGACTTCCACTTGCTGCTTATCTTATAGAATCATCGATATAATCATAGTAAAACACTAAATTATATAAGAAATCATCAGCCATTTTTTAATAACAAGGATACCAGAATTCCATTGATCACCTACACTCCCATAGGGCTACGTGAATAGATCACTCCATAGCAACATGTCTTGGAGGCTCAAAGGGAGTAGCACCATCTAGCAGTAGGATAATAGACCATGTTCCTCACTTTTTAAGGTGAGTGCCCAAACAATTTCTAAAATCTCTAACCCTGGTTCTACTAATTTGGTTTCCAAAGTACCACTTTAATATTTATCCCAAACAACAAAAGAAACATCGACATCATTGAGATGAATTTTTTCACAATATACATGTGGGCAATTGACCTACAGACAATTATGTCATTGTCTTCTATTAGGTTGAGGATAATTATGTCTGTTAGGTCAGTTGCACAATGACTAAAGCCTCACCTAACAGAAGGAAGTGATGTCAGATATGTCATTAGCTTGTTTGAAAATGGAAGCATCCTCATCCCTCACTCTCATTTGGTAACCTAGATGTGAGCATAGAAAATAGAAGTAAAGGGTTAGAGCATCATACAGTTATAACCATTGCGTAGCTAAGAATTTCAATGAGCTCTTGATGCATGAATCCCATATTCCGTGTCCCAAAAAAGCCAATTGTTCGAGGACCTTGTTGTTGAATAGCCAATAACTCCTGCAGAGAAACAATATACTGTAAGGAAATTGGCAACATAAAAAGATGGAGAAGATACAGCTTTCTGCATGAGGGAAATAGATGTTAAAAGAAGAAGGTAAAATGCATTTAGTGCAAAGAAATGATAAGATGCCACCCTATCTGAAAACCCAAAATTTTAACAAATAGGACTAAGATTCACCGCAGCATGGTACCTCCTGTTAACTATCAAGTACACTTCATAACTAAATGTAACGCAATTTCTCTTTTTATTTGTTTTTCCTTTTCTTTCTTGGGAGGATAAAACAACTTAAAAAAAAAAAAAAAAGATGGAGCTCATGGATGTGTTAGTGGCAGAAAACTGATGGCACCCCTAAGATCGATTCTATATTGATTGGAGGTGTTGGCAACTATTTAGACTAACCACTCAACCAGCTGATTAGTTGGTTAAGTTCTTGTCATGTCCAGATGAACATTGAGTCTATTAGAGACTTAGTTAAAGTTGTGGAGGTTAATAACCGGGGAAGAAAACGGTTCCAGGAAAATATCAATTTTACACACACAGATGTGCAAGTCAACCAAGAAAAATGGACAAAGAGCAATCTATGGGGACTCGAAACAAAGCCCACATGAAGCAAATTAATAAAAACTTGTTGTAAGATTCTTTCCCCCTAAATACTTAACCAATTCATTTCATGCTACCCCGACTTCAAAAATTTAAACATCATGCTTCATTGAGCTTCAGCAGTATCAGCATGAATGATGTGCGAGTGAAATATTTGTAAAAGAAGTGATATACCTGTAGATAATCCACATCAACCGTGGGTTTAGGTTCCGAAAGCATTACTGCTCCTGATCCTTCTGTAATAGTTTGAAGTTGAGTGGGAATTCCGATGGTAACTTCTTCATCAGATCCAAACATGCAGATTTCCTTCTGCTCTTTGTTACTCCATTCACATGAGTCTTGATGTTTTCTTGTACATTGATGAAGCCACTACACCAGGAAATGAAAAAAAATATATATATATAAAAAATCCCTGCTAGTAAACCATTGAGTCAGACACAATTATCCCGAATTTTGATTGTTCGATTGATTTTTCTTGCACAAGAAACGGTGGAAGGGAAAAATATCTGAAAAGCTAGAGTTGAGATTAGTAAATAAGAATAAGAGTCATTGCGAAAGCATCTCAAGTGAGATGGATGAGGCATCGCTTGCCAAAGGCAAAGTCGAGGGAGGTTGTGGGTTTGACTCTAAGACAACCACTCCAATTTAAAACCTTACTTAGATTTGCAATGCAACACAAAAAAGTAGTGGATTTCTTAGCAGAAAGCTAATACATTAGAATTTCAACATGAAACATAAATGAAAGTGTATGGAGTCCACTAGTCTCTACTTAATGGTCTCATTTCTAAGCACCCTTACAGCCCGCATAGCCTTTGCCGCAAATTAATAAACCAAAGACGAAGCTAGCACCAGAAAAATGGACTGAAATTGAACATTAGGTTTGATGTACAGGAATTATATAGCATTGAGAGCAGGGACTATATATAAAAAAAGAAGCATTTTTTTTCAGGTAAATACCAATATCAAAGCCTACATCACAAAATTGTTGTTGGGAGAAGAAGAATCTGGGTTTTTTTGTTAGTATCTGAAAATGGGTAGAATCCTTAAGAGCGAGCAAATACCCATATCAAAGATGAAACAAAAATGAAAATCAGACAAGAAAGGAGGGACCTTTTTTCTTTTTTCTTTTGATAAGAAAGGAGGGACCTTTTTTTCTTTTTTTGTTTTCTTTTAATAAGAAAGGAGGGACCTTTGATTGATTCATGAGAGCACTCATATGTAAGAAATAGATAGTATTGAAGAAGAGAAGAGGAATTGATACCGTGTGGTGTCTGTGTCTGTGTCTGGGGATTTGAAGGGATCTGCTCCATCTACTACTACTGACCGAAGGAGAAGGGTTTGGGAGTCTGGTTGTGGTTGTGAGAAGAAGCGAATCTGAAGAGTGATGGAGAGGCAACAAAAGCCTCAGAGGACTACTGCTGCTGCTCATCCTTTTCTCTCCTTGTTGGTTTCACACCTTCTCTCTTTCTTCACAGGCAGCAGCAGCAGCACCAGCAGCAGCACTCATTATTATGTATTAAATAAATGGAGTCAAAAACGTTGGATTGGATTTCCTTGGAACCTAAACCAACGGCTGGACCGGGAATATATTTCCCCTAAAGTATTCCATTCCCCTTAAAGCCCCTATTCTCTATAATCTATATATTACCTGCCTTTTCAGTTTAACTTTATGGTCTTCCTTTCATTATTATTATTACTACTATTTTCTAAAAGCCTGCGCTGACTTGCTGTGTTGCACTGCTCACTAGTCACTACACTATATGGTGTTGAGGATTACTCCAGACTAGTCCACACAAGACATGCCCACCTTACTTGGCTCGAAAAATTAAGAGATTCGACTTCAAAGAGGCCCAAGCGAACATACACTGAGAAAATACAAAATATAGTAAAGCAGGTTATTAGTTGTTGGATACCAATAAGGAAAAATAAACTGCAAACTACCTTGCAACTTTCTTATTAGTCTATAAAAAACAGCTACTAGATGCTCAATATCACTAATAAGACAAATAGGAGGGAAAAGCAGTGATACTAATGGCTTTTGAAGCATTCCCATTACAAGCATCAACAAAGACACCAATTTCTACATCTTTATACTGAAAGAAACACCCTTTGATTTTTGTTGTTGTATTAACAACTCGGTTATTTTCTGGAAATTCTTCAAACAAATGCACTGGATTTCGAGCGCCATCAAGAATGGATAAATAGGAGGCATGAGCATGGAGCTGCATGCAATTCAATGATGGTGGCCTAATTAGCAACCTACTGCTTGTAACAGGAACCAGGTTCAACAGGTACAGCACGGCCGAGACCAGCCAATGGAGCAGCAGCTACTCCTCTCTGATTCAGCAGACACCTAAAGTGAGCTAACCTTCCTGTAACTTGCCTTGGATCTTTTGCCAGATTATTAAACGGTGTCCACATTCGCTCTGCAACAACAACAATAGCAACCACCGAAAAAGCCTCAGTTCCAAATTATTTGAGATCAGCTACATGGATTCAATGCTTCCATCCAGCTTGATCAAATGTGGTTCATGATGTGATTATGGTGATCTTTCAAGTCTTTTTAGAATTAATTTATCAGTGTTAAAGCAATTTTTTTTAGTCTTGAACAAGTGTAGTTTACTGATAAATTATTATGAAGAACACTTTGAAGCTCAAACATGCCATGGCTTCTAAAGTTACATCATTGATCATATATGCTTTCCCTCTTTAATTTATGCACTCTTCTACTTTTGTCGATAAGAGAGTGGTGTCATAATTTAGAAAGGAATTGGCTTTTGCAATGCCAGTCCCACAATGTCTTCCTTCATTCTAGCTATATCCATATATATTATTTAGCTCATCTTCATCCTCTACTGCATATTTTGTCAATGAAGCTTACAATCAACATTCAAGATCTAATTTGGCGCCAAAGTTCACCAATGTATGAACATATCCAATTCCATTAATAAATCCAACTATATCTGGCACTTAAGAAAAAAATATTTAACCTTTAGTTGGATAAGAACATGATAATTACCTGCAGCTGCTGCAGCACGTGGCCAGATGGTTTGCTCAATGTCCGAGCCATCGATGTGTTCCCCCCATAGGCATACTTCACCACCAATAACTAACTTCTGTTGCTTGGAGTTTGTAATATTTGCTAATGGCTCATTCATGTAAAATTGATCCCATGTGGCATCCAAATGATCCAAATACCACTTATCTTGGTTGCTGACTATGCATCTTAACCCAGCTGCGACCACTCGTGGAGCAACATTACCTTCAAGCCTGACAAATAGACCACAGACGATAAGCGTAAATGAGGAAACTATCAGGTTAAGGAATGCTTTCAGAGCATTTCTTTGTGCCAACTGAGTGCTCAACCTTTGTACAACTCCTAACACGAACATTTTTAAATGCTGTCTTACAATAAGCCATTCAACCTACACAAATTTCAAATCCTATAACTGCGTCTCATTTTAATCACAAGGCAGTGTCTAAAACTAGTCCCATTGGGTGCAGAATTTTCAAATTCCAGGGGCCTGTATTGACATTAGCAACATTTAAACTGGTAGAATTTGTTCATTTTCTTGCCATCTAGATGAGTAGAGATAATTTACATGCTGTCGGTACTAGGCACTAACCATCCTTTACCACTTCGACTAAGAAATAGTAATCGGTTTTTTTTTTTAATAAGAGAAACAGTAATCGTTTTAACTTCTAAGGCTTCATTTGCTCAGCAACAGAATATTTTGTTTGACTTATTTTTTTGAAGATCTTCCTATATTCAGTCGGTTTTAAAGATTGCAAATGTGATAACGCCTTTCAGATTTGTTCAAAGATAGTGCGTGTGCAACAGAATCAAAGGCTGATAGGGGAAGAAGAACAAGAGTTGCTGATTAGAAACAAAGTGTAGCTGCATAAAGAGTTCCCAAGGAACCACCAAAATGGGGCCACTCCCCTTTGAGACTCCTAGAGGTTGGGGATAGAGTTACCAATTGTGCACCACAGTTGATGGGTTCAGTTTGCTCCCAAAATGGTTGAATGTCTCCTCCCTGTTAAGCATGCCAACGGGAATGAAAGATATCATGAGTCACCCGCGTTAAAAAAAAGAAAAAGAAAAAATAAAGACAAAAACTCTTAATCAAACAAAATCTTACCAGTTAATAACTTCATATCCATGGGATAAAGCTATTTTTTGAGCTCGCAAGACGAAGTATTCATATGCCTCAGATTCATTGAGCCCCTTTTTATTTAGCCTGCATATTTTTAAGATCATAAAACTTTAAGTTGGACAAAACCTATTCTTATGACATTAGCAAATGACATTGGCATAACAAATATGTATAAGTGTCTAAGGAATATCATAGGAAAAGTAAATGTTCAAGAACTTGTGAGCAGTGTAAGTTCTAAGCATAACTTCATTTATACAAAAGCCAGATCTTGCCCCATATGTTATAGTGATCAATGAAAAGAGAGGAACAATGCCAAAAGTTATGCCAATCCAAAGTCAAAAGTTGCTTACTATGAATTGCTTGATATCCTTAAGCTTACGGCCAAAAGGAAATTTTGCTAATCTACCTTATAAATCAAACACAAACTGCAATTAAAAGAACTGTGAAGCATGAAACAGCTTTATACAATACGAGACATCTACCTTATAAATCACCACACATTTCTAATGCGATGTCCATCAGAGGTCAAGGTCATGCATTAAATGATTTGAAGGAAGCAACAAATTTTCCTTTTTTTGACTGAGCAAATAATGGAGAATTTGGAGATTCTTACCATTCTCTAATATGAGGAACTAACGCCCAGCAAGCTGAAATCAACATTGCAAAGAAAATAAGAAAAAGAAAACCATAACACAAGGAGCCAATAAGGATATTATATTTAATAAGAAAAGATTTGAGACTAACAACAAAAACTTAGCATTGACGCATAAACAGGAATAATCTTGATTCTGATCAAACTGAAGGCCATAAAGCAAAAGAGGAAGCAAAAACAATGTGGAATCATAAGATGAAAAAGGTTGATCACCTACAACTTTGCAAACTAAAATAAATAATACAAGAACATTTCAACATGCAGATTATCATCAAAGTTATTTTTCTGAGAGGACAATTACTTGATTTAGCTATCAAATAACCATAAAAAAGAGTGAGAAGAAATAATTATGACGGATTGATAGCGATAGACCTTTAAAGCAGTGATTTGGTAATGGGCAGGCTTTGAAAATATGATCATGGATTCGCACAAAGAAGAAATAATATATGCTCAATGTAGTTGATTAAAATAAACTACGCCCGACTGTAAAGAAGAAAATAATGGGTCAAACTTACTTGTATCAACCTCATCACCTCCCAAGTGAACAAATCTAAAATTGAAAACCTTGCTGAAATCTAAAACAGAGAAAGATTACTGCTATTGTTAGTTAAGTACTCATAATTTCCGGATACAATATGTACTAACAAATCTGTCCACTACAATATAAACACGGGATTTATGCCGTTACCTGAAAGAATCCCATCTATTACTTTGAAAGTGAACTCGTTACTGACATCAAGTGGCTGTTGACAAGTTGGTGATGGCAATAGAGAAGGATAACCAACACCCCTGAAATGAAAATATTGTCTCTAATGTTGGATTATTGATGAAACCGTTCGTAGAAAACAATTCACATATCCAAGAAGGACGTAACAAATTACAACCATAAGGAAAAGCAAGCACACCAAATCTCGTCCATAAAATGAACAAATGGCCAAACGAATTCACATTCTCAAGGTGCCATCTTGCTTCTCCATTCAATAGAAAACCGCCACCAAGAGTATGATGCAACTCTTTGAAGTACCGATACATAACTATTTTCATGAACGATGTTTTCTATAAGAATTTGGCACTCGAACTTGAAATGGAAAAAAAGGTGTTGAACTTCAAGGCTTGACAAACGAATTCTACACCAGAATGTGAAAGATGTATTACAAGATGGCAGAATTGGATAAGCTCATCGCGAGTCTCAAAGCAATTTTCAGTGATGGATCTAGATGCCAAGATGGAAGGACTGGACAACTTCTTCATAAATCTCACAGGCTCACAGCAATTTCAAATTACAAACAGGGATGGATCTGGTGACTCTGACACTAGTTAGACAAGTTCTGCAAAGATGCAGAATATGGAAAGTGAACCCCTTAGAGAAAGAGGAAGGCATGACTGCACATCATTCATAGCTATGAAATTTGCATTCTAATATGTAAAAATGCAGGTTACTGTATTTGGGATATGTCAAGACAGTAGTCTTTAGGAATCAGAATGTAAGAGATTTCATGTAAAGGATCTAGAACTGCAAGAGTTAATCCAAACAGAAAGGAAAATCAAATGTTATGATAACCTATGCCTGCAAACAAACTATTATTTGGATCATTAAAAGAATTCACTCTGTGGAGAACAGAATCACTTTATAGTACTATCAAAGAATTCACTCTGGAGTGATGTGTGGGTATTCATTATTCGTGTAGGTTGCACACAGTTATAGCATTTTCCACAAAGATCCAATAACGTCTAATGTTAGAATAACTCCACAACTAGATCCTCAACAATTGGAGATGGATTATGACAATCAAACCCAGCTGCATTACAAAGTATGATAATAAAGATAAAATGTAGTGCACGTAGATTGAACTACCATGAGCCAGCATGTCCCGGTACATCAATCTCAGCTAGCACATGAATACCTCGTCTTCGAGCAAAGCTGCAAATTTTATCGCCAACATCATGAATGAGCCGTCTGAGGCAAAAAAAGCATATTTTTGTTGATAAAAACCAAGCACGACACTTACTCAACAACTTCGGCTGCATCAGCCATTGTATATCGCTCTGATGACGAATAGGCACCTTTCCAGAGTTTGGGATATGAAGGTATTTCCAAGGGAAATGACTGTGAATCAACAATATGCCAATGTAGAACATTCTGCACAAGAAGCAACCCAAATCAGGGACGCACGTCAACGACGCAACACCAACAATAGGCAATAGTTTCCCATTTCATCAAATCTGTATATACAGTTCAACAGGTACCATAACAAATGAAAGCAAGAAGAAACCATCTTCTGAAAAAACAAATCCTTCCGAAGGACAAAGGAGAGCACAAATGTAGTATCTACCAATTTTGTATAGGTCATAGCATCAATAACGTTCTTTATCATTGGTAAAGGCTGATAATGTCGAGAAGTATCTGCGAAAAATGGTTTATAAATATAAGAATAATGAATTTGAAACATGAAAAAAAAGGTCAAGTAGAAACAATGAACTCCTGAAAGAGAAAAACAAGACATGAATCAAATGACAAGGAGATTTATGATTGTAGAATAAATTGATTAGTTCCTGGTTGTCTTAAAACTATCAAAACTATAAAGCTACGCAGTAAAAAAAAATACAACCAGACTTCGGTAAAGCAACTGCTGAAGCAACCGACTGGAATGAAGAGTTCTATGCTTTGATGAGGAAGAAAAGAGGGGACTTACCAAATTAAAGAGAAAAAATTATGAATTTCAGTAAAGTTCGAATCAAGTTAACCAAATATAGGTGCAAAATTTTCATGCTACAAACCCTCTTCTTTTGGTCTCATTCTTTTGATACAAAGCCATCTTTAACTAAGAGGAAAATCACCTCCATGAGTCCTTGACAATAAATAGCCAATATATTTAATAAGTCGGATTTAATTTACCATAATGATGCTCCAACACTTTATATTGTTACGACTTGCATCTTCACTCAAGAATAAATAATTAAATTGAATGTGCAAGGGGGAGCAAGCTACCAATGAGAAGCCCTCGATACTGGAATCTTGGCTGATCAATTATGATCCATGGAACTTGACGAACTTCAATAATTCTTGTAGTGAAATTGAAATTGCACAATTGGCTAAATGTCTGCAAGGTCCATTTCACACAAATATACCAAGATAGAATGAATATAAACCAGCCAACATTGTGTAGTTAGATGATGAATTTTGAAAAATGAAATTCCAATCTTTTAGCTGCTAACTGTTAACAACAAGATTCATGGAATAGTGTGTGACCTGCAAGCCATGTAGAGCGCCATAAACTGTATGTGCCTGCAATATTCACAAGTATAAATAGATAAGGCAGAAGACGAATGAAAAAAAAAAAAAAGATGAATAATGAAAATATTGAAAAGACATCTATCATAAACATCAACTGTTACATATTTCAACCAACAATAAGCTTTTTCTATCATGAACATTGAATTTCAAACCAAGATTATGCTCAATGTTACATATTTTGGCTAATTCTTTTTTATCTAATATAACAACTGAATTGAACTTTAACACGCTCAGTTAAACCTCTAAATTTTTTTTAATGGTATTTCAAAATTAGTGATCAAAGAAGGTCACCTTAAACCCATCTACCCTCGCATAACAAAAGCAAAGATAACATTTTCCGAAACATACCTCAAGATGTGCATAGATTGGATTTCCAGTTGATGGTACTGTCAGTTTGTAAGACTCGTCAATGCCAAATTGTAACTGAAGAAAGAAAAATGTTTCCCAAATTAAAATAATCATAAAAATAGCTGGTGAGGTGAGGAAAAAGAATAGTTAAATCATGAGCTATAAGACAGAAGGCATAATTTGTTGCAGAAGGTTCTTGTTCATGCCATCGTAAATATATCCTTCTAATAGTATCCATATAGTTGAATTCATTGAAATCTTTCACAAAGAGAAAGTAGTCCCAACAAGCATATAACAAGCACTTATACGTAAAATTTTATTTATCATAAAATCAATGAATATAATCTCAACTTTTTCATCAAAACTAAATTCATTTGCTGCGTCCAACAAAGGAAGCAACCACAACATTGTTAAAATCAATTAAGAGACTTTTCAGAACCTAATGAACAAATAAAATACTCAAAGAAAGATTACCTTGTCATCAGGCGAAAAAATCACAACATGCAATCTCTTGAGCAGTTGGGAATGGTCATAATAGGTTGAGTTCTCATCGACATTATGAGAAACTTGAATAAGATCAAGAAGTCTGGAGAAGCCATCTTTGAGAATACTAGAAGAATCTGAATACTTGCTCCCCTCAGTATCAAGCGCAAAATCTTTACTGAGCAGCAAACTCTGCTGCCCATGGTTCACTGATTTGGGCATTGGCCAAATATTCAACCCCACAACCCCATAACCAGCTGAGCTTAGAACAAGCAGTACCAACCCCAACAACTTCATTCCTCTCTCTCCCATTTCCAAGGCCAAGCAACCTGTGTGAATTCAGGCCAATTGGGAACTAATAAATAGTTCAAACAATCACAAAATCCATCATATCTCTATCTATCTATCCATTTTAATGCATTTATATAGAGAGTGGAAATCTGAACCAATTAAAGATATGAAAATATTCACTTTCTTAATATAATAAGATATTAAACATTCAATAATCTGAATGATAAAGGAGAAAATCCACTTCAGATTGTTTAACCAAATAATTTATTTTATTACTATTTCTGTTTGTTTCTAGATAATAAAACAGAAAAGAAACATAAGGACAGCAGAGTTCTCTCAAAGCACTCGATAAAGTTTTTTTTTTTTTTTTTTTTTTTGATAGGAAAGAGACTTTATTTATATATAGCCAAAGAATGAAAGAACATGGTGAGAAACAATGTGTTTCACTACAATAAAGTCGAAAAAAAACCCTGCTCAATACACAAGAACTAGCATTTGAAATTTCTGAAGATGAAAGAAGTAACAACACTACCAATACACAAGAGAAATTTCAGACTGTATACCTTCTTCAATGCAGGATCTTCATTACTCTAAAACAAGCTAGCCACACGAATTGTTCACTATTCCTTAAAATAACCATTCCTTTCCCTATAAAAAAGAAGGGAAGCTCCTTCAGATCAATAAAATCGAAGAACAAATCTTGATTCATGGTGTAAGAAAGAAAATTGTGAAATGCAGAATATGGAGTGCCATGGTAGCTGAATCACTTACCAATAAGAGGTAGAGTGGCATTTTGGGAAATTCAGTGAGTGGCAGTGGTGGTACTAGCGAGAAGAGAGTCTTTACATCAATAAATTACCAATAAATACCCGCCATTGGCAGTTACAATCATCAAATGACCAATACGTCCCCCATCTCTCTTTGTCTTTTCTTCTGTCTCGAGAACTTGACTCCAACATTACTCGAACTCGACCTCCCTCAACCACTTTATTTTTTAGCAAGTGATGTCTCGCATATCTCATCACGAGAGATGCTTTGGCGAAAAAGACTAAAACGCCACAAGAAGCAACTATATAAGCAAGTTAAAGTCACACGACTGGCCCCTCAACATCACCACATATTAATGACTTTGGTGACTGATAAAGCTGGGTTGGTGGTTCACGGGTTACCGAAGTGCTGCCCCTACGTTTATTTGCATTTGTTTTATGCTCCAACAGTACTCATGTTGGAGATTATATGTGCGTTTGGTTGGACTTGAGAGGATGACATGCGTACCATTCACAATTACTCGCGATTCTTCCTTCTTCAAGTAGGATTATTTTATATATATGTATATATATATTCACAAAGTTATGGTTGATCTACAGACTTGTTTTAGTAACACTGGAAGCTTGGCGGTTGGCGCATTCAGTGTAGCTTCATTGTTAATTGGGTAGATGCATTGGTGGTGGTTCCAACACATGCCCATAACCAAAAGAACAAAACAACAAAGCAAAAAAGGTGCACTTTTGATCAGCTCAGCTAAGAAAAAGCTAAGACGGAATGTTACAAACATGAAACATGGCATGAAGTATAATACAATGAGACCGGACAAATCATCTGCAAGCTCTAAACCTGCTCCACCACATTCCCTTTTCATGATATATGTATTCCAAGCAACCATAATAGTTCAATAATTTATTGATGATCCTGCTTTATTCACTAAAACAATTGGCCCGATGTTACCGCCATGTGGATCGGATGTCCTACCTGCTCGAGTCTGGAATTAATTGGAGCAAAAGCTCCGAAAACCGTGACCCAAATAGAGAGGTATATAAACTAGAATATAGCTCTAAATTAAGGTCTTGAACTGGAAACTTAATGAGATGGCCATAATGACACTGCAGAGGACCTTTCACCAACCAAGAACCACCCACAAATTAAAAGTACAGCACAAAGGCATAGAGCATCAACACCCACCCAACATTGGGTGACACGCAACAAAGAGTCCTTGAGGGACCTGAATTCAAAGCTGCAGAACATTGTTGATCAAAAATTTCCATCAAGTGAACAAGGGCCAACCACCTACAACTTTATAGGACATGCATATCTAGGCACACTTCTAGTTCTAGCCTCCGGGGGGAACATGCTAGTACCAATTAAAACAATAAATTTGAGCATCAGAGCAATAGAAAAAGCCAACTACTGGTGAATGTCAGATTCATATGCATTTGTTAATAAGAGTACTTTTTTTTCACCTACACACAATAACAACACCACATTTTTTTTCTTTTTTTTTTTTTTTTTTTTCCTTATTTTTAGTTACTATCAGGTTTCTCCATACACTACAACTGGTCCAAAAGGGTTAAAAAGCTTCATCATAGTTAAGAAAGGGCATATGACAGTCTCCTTTCATTTAATCTATGTCTAGTGGAGATAAGGAGCTTGATACTGATACCCATTTCTGAAGTAGCTGCCATGACTAGGTGAGAGGTTATAGGCCGCGGTAGCCATGATTGGGGAAGCATGGGTGTTGGTAGGTCCAGGATATGCATACTGCCTCTCGTACATGTACGGCAGATACCTGTCAGTTCCTGTGGCATAGAAGCTCTTGTCAGGAATGTTACACACGCGGGGTGCAGGAACGGTTACTCCACCATTGGCACGAGGCCTCTTGGGTTGAGGCTTGGCTGCTTCCACCACCCTCTTCTTGTCGGCTTTGGCTTTCTCCAGCTGAATCACTCGTTTCTGAAGAGGATCAACCGGGTATTGCTCCTCAAGCTTCTGCTCCTCTATGCACTTGATTACAGCTTTAAGTGCCGTCAGCTCTCGATCATTGACCTCATTCTGAAACACAATGAGTTTATGAGGAATTCAGTTACTTACTATTGCAACCAAGAAGGGAGAATTTATCATTTAACATAAAACAGCCACCACAATTGTTGATGCTTGCTGTGCTACTGTAGTTAACCACAACTAAACTGGACTAACATTCTAAAATTAGTCAGGAATTCTTTTTCGTCTTGTGTTTTGGGGTGGAGGTAAAGCAACAACAATTACATAAAATGTACGTAGCAGAAATGAAGATGCTTAGGTGGATGTGTGGTAAAACTCGTAAAGATAGAATAAGAAATATATAAATTCAAAGACAAGTAGGAGTAGCACCAATTGATACAAAGATTAGGGAAGGGCGGTTGCGATGGTTTGGTCACTGCAAAGACGGCCTACAAATGCCCCAACTAGAAAACTTGACTCAATAGAAACTGTAGAAATTCGACGAGGTAGGGGCAGACCAAAGTTAACATGGGATGCATTAATTAGGAGGGATTTGAATGGTTTGCAAAGCTCACCATCAATTGCACTTAATCGAGCACAATGGAAAAGTTTGATCCATGTAGCCGACCCTAGTTAATTTGGGATTGAGGCTATGTTGTTGTTGTTGTTGTTGTTGTTGTTGTTGTTTTGGGGTGGAGGTCAAGAAAGCCTTTTCTAGGCATATTCTTTCCTTTTTAATGATCTCTAGACTTGTGCAACCAGGAAATCCCAACATGAAGTTCTGTTCCTGACCTTTGCTGGTTTAAGTTTCAAACAAAAAATTACACTGAAATGGGGAATGCTAAAAAATCGTAGCTACTAGCTAGTAAGCTGATTTTTTACTGCTCCAGTGGTCCAAGATACAGAGTCCATTTATCAAGTATGGACTAAATTCAACCGATATGCTTCAAACATAGTGATCTCACTCATCTTGTCAAGAAATTATTAGTGTGGTGCCAATGAAATCAACAATATTAGAACATTAATTCTGAGTGCACCTTTGGATGAATTTAAAAAACTAAATTATATAAGAAACATAATGGCACATAAAATGGATACCTGGGCAGTGGGGGATGAGTTTCCAGATTTAACAGGTGATGAAACTTTCCTTGCCTCCTTCAAGTAAGATTTCAGCAGAGGCACGGGGGAAAATTGGCCAGTAAGGTCAAATGCATGTGCCAAATTGACTGCATCTATCTGTCTTCCACTGTTAATCAGAACCTCAATCACACCTGGGAACAAAAGAAAGGTACGATCACAATCAACCAAAGCGCACAAAGTCCCAAATATCTTATGCTTATTTGTAAATTTATTTATTGAATTTATGTAGGGCAATAGATTGCATCTGCAGGTGTAACACAAATATTCATAACCTGATTGCCCAGGTTCAGAAGCTTGATCCTATTATAATGCTAGTAACAACAACAACGACAACATAGCCTCAGTCCCAAATTAACTGGGGTCGGCTACATGGATCAAACTTTTCCATTGTGCTCGATTAAGTGCAATTGATGGTGAGCTTTTCAAACCATTTAAATCCCTCCTAATTAATGCATCTCATGTTTACTAGCATTATAATGCTAGTAAACATCAACCAAAAAGACATGATATAGATACAACATGAGGCCCTAAGGGCCTCACTATAACTCAAGCCAACAATAATATACGGGTTCAAAGTCTTATGCATCACTGGGACATTTTTAACAGCGTATATCTTGGCCAAATCTCTTCATATGAGTCCAAAGTTTTGCACTTAATCGAGCACAATGGAAAAGTTTGATCCAGGTAGCCGACCCCAGTTAATTTGGGACTGAGGCTATGTTGTTGTTGTTGTTGTTGTTGTAAAAGAAACCAACTTAATTACAACACCCTTTACTCCAACTTGAGTCGAACCCCCAACCTTGTGAGCCTCATCCAACTCGCTAGAGATGCTTTGGCAAAGTTGGGCAATTATTGGTTCAGCGCTACTCACAAACACACACACACAAGCGCATGCACACACCAAAAAATAGGAAAGAAATAAATAAAGAAACAAACTATGCATTGCTTTGACAGATATAAAATATCAGAAGTACATGAGAAGGTCCAACCTGGCATTTTTCCTGCTAACCCAAGTGAGCGACAAAGGTCAGCAGTTTGACGGCGACGCGAAACAGCTGGTACTAATTTGGAAAGTTCTTCCTCATCAAAGTTGGATGAAACACCAAAAGTGGCAAGAAGCTGCAGAAATGCATGCGCCTCCAAAGAATTCCCACTGCAGGCATCGATATCGAGATCATCTAGCTTTGGCTTCCAGTCTTCAGCAATAACCATAGCTTGCTCTTTGATATCCTCTGAGATTATGCTACAAGTGGAAGCAAACTCAGCATCCTCCAACAATTGGTCAAGACACTCCATCAACATGATACAAGTTCTACGAAGACCCAAGAGGCTTGAGTCCCTCTTCCCATCCAATGAGGGTATCTCCAAGCGGTAAAAGTCATCCAAGGAGTCCAAAACCAAGCGTGCTGGGTCTGCTGCAGCTTTTAGTGCGAAAGGGATCTCCTCACGTATGGCAGCAAGATTCTTGCGGTTGTCTGAGATGAATGTATGAAGTCCTTTCGAGTCCATTTCTTCACATAGTTTAATCAATTGAGGGCGAGCTTTCAAATCCAGATCAACGTTGTGGGAAGGACTTTTAGCGTCCTCCGTCTCAATAACAGTGTCCTTAGCATCAGGTGGTTTTTCCTCTTCAGAAGCATTGACCAAATCATTGATCTCATGCATGACAGCAACAGGCTTGGCAGATGATGACTTGTGCTTCTTCAGTACATCCCCAATGGCAAAAAGAGCAGCATCTCTCTTCTCCTGAAGCCTTTCCAACGAGGCCTGCTCCTTAGCTACAACTGCAGCTTCACGCTTCTCAAGCATCATACGAGCTTCCGATGCCTTGTTCTTGAATTCTTTTTCCTGGTCTTCTAATTCATGAAATCTTCTCTTCAACGATCTCTCAAGACCATGGAAGTGCTCCTCAAGTTCTTTCCATTTTACGTTCAGGGTTACAGCTCGATGATTTTCAAGCTCAGCAAATGCTTGCTGAAGCTGTTGGATCTTAGATGTTGCAGAGTCTATTAATGTCTCAACTGACTGTGTGTCTGCCATGGTAAAGAGACCTGAAAAAGAAGTACGGACATATCACAAAACTAGCAAGTAAGATGGGGCATATGCAGAAAAAAAAAAAAAAAAAAAAAAAAAAAAGGTTCTCAGTAAGGGGTCTAGGGCAGGGTTGATATAAGCAGCCTTTCTACATTTTGTAATAAGGCTGTTTCTGAATTCATACCTATGCCTTCCAATTCAAAGAGGACCAACCTGACTAGTGCATCGGGTACACTGTTCAAAGATAAAAGTACCAAAGACTGCACGTGGGAAAAAAAGAAAAAAAGAAAAAGCACAAACTCAAGCAACTACTAAGTAACTAACAAACGCCACAACAAAAAATGATTAAAAATGAAATCCACATACAGCTTCACCAATGAAACAAGAAAAAAATATATGTCAAATGCAAGACAACTTCAAGAATTTCTTCCCAATCAATGTCAATCCATTGGGCATATATATACAACAAAGTACGCTGAGATAGTCATCTTTCAGACCATTATAAATCAACGCACAACGAACAAATCCACAAAGGTCAAGATGATTCTAAAGTCTAAACTATAATACTGCTTACATTCGACGTGTCCAAACACGTGAGGAATGTATAGTCGCGCCACTAAACTAGCTCATATTTTTTAAAAAAAAGGCAATTAAAGTATTCAGCACTTAAAATATTTATTATACTTCCACCCGCACAAGTAAAATCTATTAATACATCAAATTTAACCGCATTAATTTGGGACTGAGGCTATGTAGTTGTTGTTGTTGTAAACTCAATTAGAGCATCTCGATGTTTAAATCTTTAGAATTTATTACTAAACTATTAACAAAACAAACCATTACATAGTAACAAATACAGAAAAAACATGTGAGGCTTTTACTTCTACTAACAAACTTTTTAGCAACATTAATGTCTATTCCGAAAGATGCTTTTATAAGACTTTTGTCAAAAAAATAACAATTTAACAATCTAAGTAAAAATAAAATAAAATAATGGGAAGCGAGTGGTAAGGGGGGCCTTAAGGCATGAAGAGGCCTCAGGCTATCACCCCAAGGACTCAGGCTATCGACCCTCTCCCCTTGCCCCAGTCCCGGGCCTGATCATTCATAAACTTCGAGATGTATTAGTAGGGGCATATACTTTAGGGTGAGAATTAGTGCCTGGAACCAAAGCTTCAATTTCCCTAAATGAATTGGACTTCACCTGTATTGGAAAAACTCAGTCCTTGAAACTGACAACCTCAAATGCAATTGTATACTAGTACACTTTTCTCATTTCTTTATACAAGATGCAAGAGATACTTTTTGTATATGGAATGTGGAAAAGAAAACAAACAGAGAGTTAATAGGACCACTAAAAAAATAGAAGGAACGAAAAACAGCAAAAGCTATATGAAAGATAGTATCATGCATTTTAACAGAGTTTGTCCCAGCTCTTAATGAGGTCAGCAGTTGAGAAATCTTAATGATTCCTCTTTCTTGTCCATACAATTCCTAATGAAAACATTTACTCTTAATTTCCACCCAATGTGGATTCTCATCCTTTTATTTTTTATGTGTCAAAAAACTCTTTATTTCCTAAAAGGTTCCCAGCAGTGGTGGAGATAACCAAAAACCAAAAATGAAAGAAAACAATGGAAGAATTATCATGCACGAGAAAACCAAAAACTAAAGACAACAATGGAAGAATTATCACGCATGAGAAAGGAAGAAATATGCCTAATTTGGACTAATGACATAGAATACATGTTTGGAAATGCTTAAAAGACCCTCCGCATACCAATCCTCCTCCAGAATGTAATCTTATTCCCACCCTCATTTTCATATGATGAAAAGAAAAGGACAGAAGTATGAGATAAACTTTCAAAGACTTTGATGAGTAACTTGAACACTTTTTCTCTCACTCTCTTTTCCCTTTACTACTTCACTCCAATTGTTGTTCAAGACACTATAGAAGCTTTCTAACATTTTCCGACAAATGATCATGTTCCTTTGAAAACATTTATATTCCAAGTTTCTCCATATCAAGTTCCTCACTTCAAGCTCAAACTATGATAGTAACACACTGCACGTAATGGTGACCTCAGCAAGCCATTAATATATAACTAGCAATCTTATCCTAGATTTCATTTTTAAAAAAGTCGAATGAGCATCTCATTGTCTTCTTTGTCTTTAACAGTTGTTTCCATCTACTTGGCGATGGGTGACCTCAGCAAGCCATTTAACTCCAAGGGGAAAGAATGTATGAAAGAAAATGAATGCTTTCAAACCGCCGAGAACTCCAATCACCACCAACGGCCGTATTCCTAACCCAGTTTAATTGGGCAGATGACAAAAGCTTTTCATGTAGAACGTACATTACATCACAAGATTCTTTCATAATCCATAAAATGCTAAATCGCGAGATTAACATGGCATCCTTATAATTGTAATTATGTGAATAGTCAGTCCCGCATCAACTAATTGAGTAGAAAAATAATGGGTCATAAGCTTAAGCCTACATAGTCGCTCTACACTCTCTAGACTTGAACCTAACCGGGTCTAGCATACTCAAATTTTGTAAGTTATCTACCTTAACGTATCATACTTCATAGCAACAGCGAGGGAAAATCGCACATAGATCAAACAAACAAGTAGATTTCAGCAGCCAAGCAAATGTTTTTGCTGCCAAATTTCGCGAACTAAAGTCGATTAACCATCATTTCACATGCAAAGAAGGGGGGAAAGGATAAGAATAAGTGAATCGATCCACGATCCCTCCTTCCCTCCATTCCCCACTAAAAAGATCACAACTTCAACTCGTCGTCGCATAAACGAAATCAAGGTCGCCACCAGAGACACAGATGATGCAAGATCGATAAAAGACTCAAACTTTAAGAAAACCCTAAAAGGACGGGTGCCCTAGAACTGGATTTGAAGGGATCGAAGAGTAAAGAAATAGAGAGAGAGAGAGAGAGAGAGAGAGAGAGAGAGGAGAAAACTTACAGGGCAATTTAGGGATTATGATGGCGGCGGCGGAGAGGCGGAGGAGGTGGTGGTGGTGGGTTTGGAACCACCCGACACCAACATCATCTAATCTAAATGAAAAAAAGAGAGTCTCTAACACGCACACCCCTTCACTTTTTATACATCTAATGCTGCCTCATTCGCACCTGCTTCTCATCACTCCAAAGGTAAAGTAGAGTACCGGCAGACAGGCACCCTGTGTGGGTGTGCGTACCTTTGGACATCACTAACGTGTCTACTGTCTATTGCCCTTATCCCCCCCTCTTTTGGTTCCAAACCACCGAGATCTGAAGCTTAATAGATCCGACTACTCTGAAATCAAGTCGGACATAGTCATATGTATATATTTCATCCGTTTCTATATAAAGTGTCGTTTTAAAGTTGTTCACAGTTTTTAAGAAAATCATTTAATTATCTTGATTAAGGAGAAAGTGACAGTTAAATAACTAAATCACTATTTATCACTTTTAACACCACCACTTATACATACACTAGTTATTAACATGTAATTATTAGATTTTTTTTCTTATGAAAGGTATAAAAGTCAATTAAGTAATTAATGTGTATTGAAATTGTCAAATGGCAGATATTATGAAATATTTTAAAATAGCTAAAAAGAACATTAAAAAGAAACAGAGACAGTATTAATTTCATATCCAAAGCTCGAACTCAATAAACTTTGTTAAGGTAGGCTTATGTTAACTCTTGTCATCAGACCCTCCTTGAATAAGGAAGCAAGTACGGCCGGGCCGGGCCTCCTCTCCACTATTTACTGCCTTATTATTTCAAGTAGGTGTTAGGCCTGCTACTCACATATATTACATAATGTCAGTCCAAGTACTAGCAAGTCCTGGTTTAAGCCCACTACATGCACAATGGGCTTTCATAACGGACGGCGTAAGAAGCAGTAATTCTTGGGCTTAGCCGCTTAGGACACTACTGGTGATCCGGTCCGAATGCAATAAGATAGATTTAGAGTACTAACTGAGACTCCGACAAACATATATACAACACACCGATCGATCACTTGGCAACAACACCACATGATTAATGATACGTAACTCAGACTATCATGTGATGTGATTATTACGGGCATACCATGCACCATGTGCTACAGCCGCAACACCCCCCCCCCCCCCATTCACATTTCATTCCATGTTCTTTCTTGGATTAGTATAATTAAGATGTACTAATTAATCTTTAATTGTACGTACGTAGTAGTGCATGTTGGAGGGTCACATTTCTTCAATGAGAATGCATGGTTGACCTGAACTTAATTATTACCACCAAAAGCGCCTAATTACACTCCGCATTATCTCCACGTGTCATGTGAAGGAAACCAAATGAAATTAAGCAAGGAGTATAATGTATATTCCTAGAGCACATGCATGCATGTATACGGCGCCATATATACGTACAAAATGAGGTACGCTTATCAATAATCATATATATTAGCTTGTTATCCAACACCTTAACTATAAATAGCTAAGTTATGTAGCTTTGCCCATAATTAACTCAACTTATATAGCTAATTACGCAATCTCCAATCAATACTAGCAGCTTGTCTCATCATAAGACATTCGTACATACATATGGCATCTAATTATAAGCTTATTCTCTTCTTGGGCCTCTTCATCATCTCCATCACATCATCATCAGCAAGTACTAGTACTCCTACTCCTACTAAACTATCTTCATTCAACGTTGTGATGTTTGGTGCAAAGGCAGATGGGAAGACAGACTCAACGGGTGCGTTCTTGAAGGCGTGGACCGCAGCGTGCAACTCTATCAACCCTCCAAGACTCTATGTCCCTCGCGGGACCTACTTGATCAAGGAATTGGAGTTGAGAGGCCCATGCAAGAGCACTTCTCCTATGACAGTTCAAATAGACGGCACCCTCGTTGCGCCCTCTGATTATCGTCAGCTCGCCAATTCCGGCAATTGGATTGTCTTCATCAAGATCTCCGGCCTTTCCGTCACTGGCGGCACCATCGACGCCCGTGGTGCAGCATTTTGGGCTTGCAAGAAGAACTGCCCGTCCGGTGCAAGGGTATATATATGGTTTTGACAATGACAACTAAACTAGCTTATAATTACTTTAAGAAAAAAATTTGTCTAATTAACTAGCTTATTTTAAAAGTATATATAATCAACATTAACTCCAAAAATTTAGATAAATTCAATTTTTAAATTAATTATAATTAAACTACTAGCTTCTTGGTATAAAAACATTATATTTCTTTGTTTCTCTCAAGTTAATTATGGGGTTGGAGCGCCCGACTAACTCTAAATATGTGAAATTAGCTAAAAAAAAACCTCGTAAGTACAAAAATCAAAATAAAAAAATTACTAGCTAGCTTTTCAGCTTTCCGGTAGATTATAATTAAGATTCTAGCTAGCTTAATTATTAGCTAAATTATCAATTAGTTTTGATTAACAAAACTATAATCACTAATTTTTGTTTGCAATCACTAATTACAAAACTATGCAATTGATAAAACTATATATATATATATATATTAATTAATGTTATTTAGATTACAATTGAACTAATCGTAGCTAGGTACATTTTGCAGTCCATAACCTTTAACAGCGTGACAAACTTGGCGGTGAGCGGGTTGACGTCGATGAACAGCCAGGTAACTCACATGGTGATAAGTGGATGTAACAATGTGGTGGTGAGCAAGGTGAGTATCACAGCTCCTGGGCAGAGCCCCAACACTGACGGAATACACGTACAGTCATCCACCGGCGTTACCATCAAAGACTCCGCCATCAAAACAGGCGACGATTGCGTCTCCATCGGTCCCGGCACGAAAAAGCTCTTAATTCAAGGAATCAGTTGCGGCCCTGGCCATGGCATTAGTATCGGGAGCTTGGCGAGGGAGATGAAAGAAGACGGTGTGGAAGACGTGAAGGTGAATAACGTGGTGTTTAGTGGGTCGGAAAATGGGGTGAGAATAAAGTCATGGGCAAGACCTAGCAATGGTTATGTAAAGGGCGTTACTTATCAGGACATCACCATGAACAATGTCAAAAACCCAATTATAATCGACGAGAGGTACTGCCCCGACAAGCGAGGCTGCCCCAATCAGGTACGTACTAATTCAACAATTTAGTTATTAATTAGTTCCAATACTATTAATAGTTCAGGCTCGTCTGGATACCAAGGAATATCAAAAAAAAAAAAAATACGTGCTGCTGATTAAGCAAATCTTAATAAGTTAGTTGATTGATTTGTTATGGCAATGGAGGAATGCAGTCTTCTGGGATAAAGATCAGCCAAGTGACATATCAGAACATCAAAGGGACATCGGCGACGCCAGTGGCAGTGAATTTCCAGTGCAGCGCGACGAATCCGTGCAGTGGGATTAGATTGCAGAATGTGAAGCTTAGTTATTTGAATAGTGCAGCCAAGTCTTCTTGTGTGAATGCACAAGGTACTAGCAGTGGAGTAGTCGTGCCTGCTAGTTGTCTCTAATTAATTAGTTAATTAACGAACCATAGTGTTTAATTTCTGTGATCATGGTAATTAATTAATTGATGATTGTATAGCACATGCATGCATGCATGTATACCACCAAGCACCAATTAAGCAAATGTTCTTAATTAATTACGCAGGTTAAGGCCTGCGATCAGCTGATATATATTCTGATCACATGGGGTGGATCTTTGTTACGTACCCTATATATATAAGGTTCCCCTATCAATGGGCGACGCGCTATGCGCGTGATTTTGAAGAAAAAGTGATTTTCAATAAAATAAACACATGGAGGAAGAAAACGTGTATATAGTGGATAGAGAGAATTGTGGAGGGAGAGAGAAAAACGTGGAGGGAAAGAGAGAGTAGAGAAACGTATATATATATTTAAATATATATATATATAGTCTTCTAATACAAATTTCAATGAAACAGAAGGAGTGTATGTTTTCTTATTGGATCAATTAAAATTTGAATAGTATGTATGTATATATACACTTTAGTGTTCAGTAAACATGCAGGCATGTAACAAAATTAGGAGCTAGATGGAGAATTAAATTTTGGTGCAAGAGGAGATGGTCGATGGGCACGTGTCCATCCACGAACCAAAATATAACTAACTAATTGCTTCTGGATCCGTCTTACTAGCAACCACCAACCCCACTATCAAAATACATTCCGTACTATATACTAACTCCTAGCTATATATGCTTCGTCACATGCATCAAATTCAAAACATTGATTAGTTGATGATCACATCACATGAAACCAAATGCGCCATTTGTAATACTACATGCATGCTACCAACCAATTGGGTGTTGCCCAGTGGTTTAGTAGTATATATAGATTTTTTTTTGATGAATTGTGGTTTGGTAATATAGGTTTAATCAGGAGTAAAAAGTCATGTGTTCGAACTCTGGTGACATGGAGCAAGTTGCTTATTTCTTATAAAAAAAAAAAAAAAACTACATGCATGCTCTCTCCAAAGTCGAAACTCAATATTATTGATTACATATATGCTGACCATGATCGATGTTTGGTAGCTGCGCATATATGTTTTTGGTCAATATGAAGACTCTGCTTAGAAGTTAATTAAAATGCCAATGTTATACATGGTGGCTGACCAAAATAACTTTATATGCGCAGACTTCAATCTTTAAATTAAATGTATATAGTCCTTGTTAAACATGGTTGTTATTAATATCTGGGGCGTACGTGCTAAATTAGTCGTTTAGGTATGTATTAATATGTTGTTATATGTAGCTTGTCGATTCATCACATGCCATATACGTACCAAACATGTCCAAAAGGGCTCTAAATTGGAGCTCTACCTACACAGTTCAACCTAATTACCAATCTGATCAGTCAAATATTTGAAAAATCTTGCTTAATTAGAATGTCAACTACGTACTTTTAAAAAAATAATAATTCACGCGCCATATCCAAATTAAAACCTCTATAAATACCTCTAGTAACCGCTCCAACTTCTTCACAACTCAACAAGTCTAAATTATCACTAAAACCAACCAGATGATGATGATGATGAGAAACACCAGGGTCGTCACTTCTTTTCTCTTCCTGATCATCCTAGCGTCTAAATCATTGTCGTCGTCATCATCATCTGCTTCAGTCCACAGTACCATTATTAATGTGGTAAAATTAGGAGCCAAACCAGATGGACGGACGGACTCCACCGAGTTCTTCAACGCTGCGTGGGCTGCAGCTTGCTCCTCGCGAGGACCTGCTCTCATCGACGTCCCCAAAGGGAAGTACTTGCTGAAAAATGTGGAGTTCAGGGGAGGCAGCCAGTACTGCAAGAACACACCACGCATCACATTTCGCATACAAGGCACACTTCTTGCTCCCTCCAATAATTACAACCACCTCAACAATATTAAGTCAGAGAACTGGATTTCTTTCAAGCAAGTTCAGGGTGTGTCCATCATCGGCGGTGGCACCCTCGACGCGCGAGGCTCCGCTCTCTGGGCTTGCAAAGCTGCCAACAAAAACTGCCCCCAGGGCGCTACGGTAAATATTTAATAGCATCCATGCTATCACGTACTCACAGTAAAAAGTTCTATAGTACATGCATAAAAAAATATACACATATGATTGATATATGGTACAGCATCTTTTAATTTTGTAGCAAGTGATGCCTCGTCCATGCACATGATTAATTTAGTATGATCAGCTGTTTATGTTATAGTATTAATGTTGGTGCAGTCACTTAGGATTACGAACTCGAAGGACATAGTGATCGAGGGATTGAGGTCAGTCAACAGTCAAATGTTCAACATCGTGATTAATCGCTGCGAGAACGTGAACATCAGAGGAGTGATGATTAGTGCTCCGGGGGACAGCCCCAACACGGATGGGATACACGTGCAGCAGTCGACAGGTGTCACCATCTCCAAGACCGGGATCAAAACAGGGGACGATTGCATCTCCATTGGGCCCGGCACCAAAAACTTGTGGATGCAATACATCGCTTGTGGCCCAGGCCACGGCATCAGGTAGGCCCACGCACCAATCATTTTCTTTTCTTTTTTAAATTTCATGGGCCTCCAGTACATTACGTTTGGTTGTCATAGAGAATCGAATTCAGCTGTCTTTGGACCCACACACCAATCATTAATTAACTAACTATATCTGTTTGATGGATGCAGCATTGGAAGCCTAGGCAAGGGGATGGATGAGGAAGGAGTGCAAAACGTGACGTTGAGGAGGGCCGTGTTCACGGGCACCCAAAACGGGCTGAGAATAAAGGCCTGGGGAAGGCCCAGCAATGGGTTCGTGAAGGGGGTGTTGTTCCAGCACGCAATCATGAAGAACGTGAAGAACCCAATTGTGATCGATCAAAACTACTGTCCCCACAACTACAACTGCCCCAATCAGGAATCAGGGATAAGGATTAGTGACGTGCGATACGAGGACATCCGAGGGACTTCGGCAACCCAAGTGGCAGTTAAGTTCGATTGTAGTAAGAAGAAGCCTTGTGAAGGGATTAGATTGAAGGACGTGAAGCTGACTTATAAAGCAAGACGGGCCCAATCAACGTGTGTTAATGCAGCTGTGTCTGCCCCAGTTGAGGCCTACGTACGTTGTGATTGAAGATGCCCGCCCCCATCGATCTATGTTTAATTGTGTACCTACCTAGGCTACCATATATTGATTCATTTTTAAAGTTTATATACCATATACTTTATATTAGTACTAGCTTCTTAACAAAACATAAACACACGCAGCTCACGCTGAACTAAAAAGCATTTTCCGACTTTAGATGTTTATTTTATTTTTTTTATTTTTTTTGTAGTCAATTAATTAAGTACTCAAGCTGCATGCCTTAAAAGTGTGGCTAAAGCAATTCCCTATTTTGGGTACAAAAAGCATTTCCTCTTTGCATATATGTTAATTACTTCTTTTTCATTAATTCTGTTTCAGTAAAGCTTATAACCAGTACGGTGATTAAATTATATAAACAAATATTTCTGGCATGTTTGATATTTTTTATAAATGGGTTATCAAAAAATATTTTTTGATAACCCAAGATCATGAGGTTACTTAATGCTATTTAGTGCTTGCACAAAGGAAGTATATAAAATTTTACATTGGATAGCAATCACTGGTAGTCTGGTATACAAGGAATGGTTGGGGTGATGTTGTATAAGCGATCGGAGGTTCGAGCCTCAGTAGAGGCAATTTGTAAAAGTAATAATAATAATAATAATAATTTCACATAGGTTATAACTTAATAAATAAAGTGATGTACCAGTACTGCATGTTTGGCATGGAATTAATAATGCTAGCTTAAAATAGCTATATATTTTATAGTTTGTAGTTTGTACTCACTTTTTTTTAAATGCATATTGTCCACAAATTCAAAGTTAATAAGAAGATGTTTGTCCAGAGTATCTCAATTAAGTAGACCCTCTTTTTGATGGAAAAGCATTAGTTATTTTATTAAAATTGGAAAAAGATCATCAACCTTTCTATCTACATTAAATTTTTCTTTCTAATGCCCCACAATTTGCATCATTTCAGACGTATCTATACATGCCTTGCATTGCAAAAGCTAATGAATTGCTCGCTAATCGGTTGTCATCCTTGTATCCAATTGAATATGGAAAACGACTATGAAAAGCTAATAAAAAAAAAAAAAAAAAAAAAAACACGACAAATAAAGCAAAAGAAAAGTAAAATAAATAGAAAAAAAAGAATAGTCATGGCTTGACAGCATAAGATGGAAAGAGAGAGATGAGAGGAGAGGGAGCAAGTACTTATATTTTGTTTGGAACGTACATTCAAAGTACTTCATTTTGTCTCTATTATTTACTGATCATCCATGTAGCACACTGGATCCAATCCAATTAGGGTCACTTTTTAATTCAATTCAATTATTGCGATTGTGGCTCTGTTTGGTAAGCGCAAACTAGCTTATCGATCATTAGTTGATCAGCTAGTTTATTTGTTAAGTCGTGTTTGGTTTGTAACTTATTTTAAAAATAATCTAGATGATAAGCTCCCAATTGAAACGCTACTCTTAGTAGCGTTTGAACCGAAAATCCGTCGTTTGGATTTTTTCTCTCGATTATACCCTTATTTTTACAGTATTAATAAATTAATGCCCTCACAAATTAGTGGAAACAAAATACGCAAATACTTAAACAAACCCGCGAATATTAGTAACCCGCGAAATTAGAAACCAAATAGGGATAAATACAAACAGATTTGCTATATCAAGTTAGGGATTTCCAGTGTTGCTTTTTTTTTTTTTTCTTTGAGAACTGGCTATCTCTCAATCGTTCAGCTTTGTTATTTCTCGGGCATTAGAGACTGGAATCTTGGGTTGAAGGACCATATTTGTAAGATATCAATTGTTAGTTCTGTAATTTTTTTTATTTCATGGGTGATCTCCCTGATATCTTCTTCTTCGGGTTAGTAGATTTTTTGATGAACGTAGTTTAGTAGATTTTTTTTTATGCCTATTCAATGAATTTTGCAATGAGATTATTTAGAGTTCATCTTTTCGTTTTGATGCTCGATGCATATGCTTTGTGCCGCAGGGTGATAGATGCTAAACTTAATTGCGCCATATGATGAGCATAAAATAGAATTAGAGTTTTGAATCATGTGCCATATGATGAGCATAAAATAAAATAGAAATAGAGTTTTAAGCATTGATACCTTCTGCCCATCATTGATCATACGTGGATGCAACTGTTGAGGTGGGTCATCTTTTGAGAAATTTCTCATGAATTTTTTTTTTCTATTTTTTTTGGTTGCTTGTTTGGTTGGTCGAACTACACAATGCCCCATCGAGCTAGTTCTTAACTGAAAACATAACTGGTGGAGTTTTGTTTAGACTGTGAAAGTTTTTTTTAGCTTATGAAGTCTATAGTCCATATTGTTTTTTGCATTGAAAGAGATGCATTTTGATGTATATACTTATTGTTTTTTTTTTTTTTTTTTTTTATCTCAATCCCATTCTTTTGTCTCAATCAATAAATATCACTATCTTATAAAAAAAAGTCTAATGAATTTCAAATTCATGAACTTTATTCCTAGTAAACACACAAATAAAAATTTAGAGACTTTTAGGTGGTATTAAGACAACCTAAAGAAAGAATTTCTTTTATGTAATTTATTTTTTATTCGATTGCCGAGATATTTATAGAATCGCGGTTGTTCTTTTTAGTTGTAATGATTATAAATATTTGTTTCAACCTCAACTATCTCTTATGTTTGTTGGTGTTAAATATGATTGTAGGTAGAAATGGCTTTGATTAATGATGATGCGGAAGGAGTAAAAGTATTTAAATGGAAGTTATGAAAATAATGAAGTTTGCCTCAAGTACATAATGCACAATGGGCGTGGAAGTAACTTTAAATAGAACAAAATTATTTTGATATGTTGGAAGATGAAATAAAGATGAAATGAAGATTGCCTCTTGCAAGAACAAGTTTGATCATATGAAGAATGAAGTAAAGCTTTGAAAAACTTTATTGAACCCAATCAAAGTTCTAGATGGGAATCAAGGACAATTGAGTTGTTCAAAGAGTGGTGGGAGAACAAAATACAAATTAGTTTTTTCTTTGTTATATTCATACCATTAATTAAAAAATAATAAAGAAAGTTGATTTAGTACAAACTCATTAGTATAAACTCATTGTATTGTAGGAAAATGTGTTAAATTTTTCGCAACAAATCATAAACAAACTCATTAATATTTTCATGTAAGCATTTATGGACACACATAATTTAGTTTTCTAAATAATTTAAATTATTTTATGGCATTAATTTATATTTTGTGCAATCAAATCTGGTCCATTTAATTATTTTGATAATCCAACTTAATCCGATTTACTTAATGCTAATCGCAAACAGATCGAATTCAATCAAAGTCGTCTGCATTAAATATTATAAAAATTAATATTTTTAAATTAAAACTTATAAAATTAATATTTTTAAATTATAACTTACACAAATCTTTATAAGTAAAAAAAAGAAATTTATGATTGCCAAAACATCTCTAGTGAGATGGATAATGTACACTTGCCAAAAGGCAATTTATGGAGGTTGTTGATTCGACTTCTACTAAGGGAAAAAAAATTATGATTAGTAAAAAAATGTTGAATACTAATTTTAATTCAAACATATTAATTTTAACATTTTTTATATTAATTTGACTAGATAGCTTAAAATTGTATACTTGACTATAAGATCGAAAAATTAACTTAAATTGCGAATGTTTAGATTTTTAAGTGTATATGAAAAAATAGTAGATGAATTAGTGGCATAGAAATGCTAACACCATCTAAATATAGTTCAAGATTTTAAGGGTATATGTGTAAGTATAATTAATGTAAGGTATGTAAATCTGATAAAAAAAATGTAAGGTATGTAAAGGTTAATTGGACCGGATGACGGATTGGATTCGTGGATTAAAGTTTGCAATCCACAATCCAATCTAATCCATGCAGATTGCAAAAGTTGTAACCCAATCCAATTTAACAAATTCAAATAATGAACCAATTAGAGCTGAATGGACTAAATTGAATTGGATCCGCGGATTTCATAAAAACCAACATATTACCTGTTAAACTTGCACTGGAGACTCAGATCCTCAACCTCGGCCAAAGGTGATCATATTGGTCATCAAACTAGCTAGGTACTATACGTACATTCACTTTGATTGGTAAATCAGTTATATTATATAATTAAGGCAAGTAATTATCCAAATACAATATGAAATGCAATTAATTCTTCGATCCATTTTAATGTATTGACTCACTTTAGCTAGGTTAATTTTCCTAACACTGGCAGCTGGTAGTTGGAAGTAGAACCGAAATATTGACATCTAGGAGACTAAGAAGTTAAGAAATCCCTTCTCAATTAGGTGGAGCTTTGAAACTGATAAATGTTCTTACAATTATCATAAAAAGCAGATATATGTATATAAGTTGGCCAATAGAAATACTGCAGTTAAACGATTGTCAATTCCATGACCCCCACAAAGGAGCTAAATAAAAGAAAAAGAAAGAAAGCAGAGCATATATATTGTTTCGCCAAGTGTGCCATGATTAGAGAGCACGATCAGCGTAAACGTTTGAAAAGTGACCCAATTAGTATACGCAAAACGGGAAAAAACGTTTACAACATAAAACCAAATTATTTATTAGCGTAAGTTTAGTACTAGTAGTTAGTACGGTTGAGTTTCCACGTTTGTTAATATTGTGAGCGTTTTGTCCGGCCTCCGCACTCTTCGCCACATTTTTCGTGGAAGCTACCCACGACGCTGAGTGGATTCACACCTAATTACCTAAATTAACTACCTAATAGCACCCACTTTCCCACTTCACATATTCAACTGCTCATTTCCCATCATTTTACTAATTTCATTCACAACATCCTTCCATCTTCAACTTTTCGTTTCTTCAAAAAAGCTACGACTTTTTAATTATGAGAGATGTGGTGAAATGTCACGGGTCCATCTCTTCTTTTAGTCAGAGGTATCGAGTTCAAACTCTAGAACAGAAAAAACTCTAAAACTTTCGCTGCCAGAGATTGCCACTTTTGTGATCCTTCCTTCTTAGAGTGTGAGATTAGTCGAGTCAAAGCTGACAATAGTAAAAAAAAAATGCATGGGCTTTTGAATTTTTATTGATTAATTAATTTGGCTTTTTTTTTTTTTTTTGCACGGGTCTTGCTATTTCTTCTTACTTCAAGTCTTCAACAACTCTATTTTAAGCGAAATTGCTGTTCATTTTCAGCAGAGAGTCTCCATCTAGCGGAATGGTTACGGGCTTTACGTCCAAGACCAGCCGGATGTCAAAGTAATTAGTTGAAATTGCATCATGAGTAGCGGCCTTTTGACTTACTGTGGACAAATTAACTAGAATCGTTAGTCAACAACATAATGGCACACTTGTAAAAACCACTAGCATATATTCCGATATTCTCTTAGAAGTTAATTTATTTAGATCATAAATATAATTAGAGGACGTTACATACGTAATATTACATCTAAAATCCGCATAAATATAAAGATATCAGACATGCATACTATTAATCAAATTACATGCGCTCATGTGGGCATGCCTTCTTAATATATATATATATATATATATATATATAGATATTTAGATATACATGCATGCTTTTTATCATGTGGGATTTGAAGAAATTAATTAATATTAATATCTCAAATCCACCGAATGTAAGTGATCATCTCCCAATACATATATGTATGTCGGCTAGGGGCGATTAATTAATTTCTAAATATGCGAATGCATCATATAAAAGAAAAAAAAAACATCCCAAATTAGCTAGGAAAACACATGAAATTAAAATACATCTAGCATATGGGAGGATTTTCCAAAAAAAGAGTTTGCAGAATATTATGTCACACATATGTCACTAGTAAGTAAGAGCCATCATGTATAAATATATTAATTTATTAATCGATGTATATTATTTTATTGAATATAAACTGATGAACGAATGGCTCGGACTCGCTATTACTGGTCGTTAGGACTTGTGTCAATGTATACATAACTGTTTGTCAAAGTTTGTGTAGCCAAAAAAAAGCAGCTGCATGCACGCACTTATCAACAATTTCAGGCGCCATTTAGCAATTCTTCTTTTTCTTTAAAAAAGAAGAAATTATTTGATAGGAACCATTTCACAATTTTAAATATTTATTAGATATATATATATATATATATATATATATGATTTTGTAGAAATCGAAGCATGACATCATTTTTTAAAACCTCTATAAATACCATTGCCCTTCTATCTTCCCCCCATGTCAACCTCCTTTCTTTCATATATTTAACTGATCGATCACATTATTAATTAATAGAACTATACCACCTAGCTAGTCTCTTATATATATATATATATATATATCTATTCTCTTTATAGTCTATACCAACATACAACATTATACACTTTGAGAGAAATAGAAAGAGCTTGAAAATCATCACTGGCCAGCTACACAATTAATGGCAAATCCCATATTCAATTTATTAGTATCACCACTACTACTAGTGTTGATGATTGGCAGCACTACTAGTGGTAGTAGTGCAAGCGTGGTGGTGTACAACGTGGTGAGCATGGGAGCTAGACCGGACGGAAGAACGGACTCAACAAAGGCGTTCTTGGACGCATGGGAGGCGGCATGCGCGTCCGTAAGATCCGCAGTGATATACGTCCCCCGAGGACAGTTCTTGCTTAGAAACGCAGCGACTTTCAAAGGCCAATGCCGTAACTCCGACATCACTTTCCGTATAGACGGCGTACTCCTCTCACCACCCTACTTCAGCGACGACCATTGGATCTCTTTCCAGTACGTCAAAGGCGTATCCATCTACGGTGGTACTCTCGATGCCCAAGGCTCCGCTCTGTGGGCCTGCCGAACCGAAGGTCACAACTGCCCAAAAGGCGCCACGGTACGTACGTACGTACATATTTGAACATTGGTTGTTTTCTTATTAAGATAGATTAATAAGTAAAAAAGTGATGGGCTGCGACTGACTGAGCGACTGACTGTTTGATGGATTGTTGATTGTGTGCAGTCTCTTTTCTTTAGCAACTCCCAGGACATAGTAATAAACGGATTGGAATCGGTGAACAGCAAGATGTTCCACATTGTGATAGATGGGTGCAAGAACGTGGACGTGAGGGGAGTGTTGGTGAAAGCACCCGGGGACAGTCCCAACACGGATGGGATCCACGTGCAGCAGTCGACAGGTGTCACCATCGTGAGGTCCGGCATACATACGGGCGATGATTGCATCTCCGTAGGCCCCGGCACCTCCAACTTGTGGATCGAGCAAGTCGATTGCGGCCCTGGCCATGGCATCAGGTCCCACTTCTATCAACTTTTCATTTTATTTATTTATTTTTTATCATAGTTGAAGTGCCATTCAAAACATATTTGTCCAAGTCTTTTAACCAGTACTGGGTAGTTAATTAATTGTACTTAATTTTAGAGAATAAACTTTGGTCTAACTAGTAGATTATGGGTAGTTAATTGTACGTTTAGAGAATAAATTAACTTAGGTCTAACTAGTAGATTATGGGTAGTTAATTTCTTTTGAGAATAAGATCATATATATTGTTTATTTAATTAGTTTAACATGCATGTAGTAGTGGGCAGTTGTTCTTATAGAGTAGCTAGCTCGTAATTAATAATGGTTATCGAAAGTTAGTCCTACACATCTTCAACAAATATTTTAATTAACCACTTTCATATCCATATATATTGTAACATTTTTTTTTTTAAGAATAATATTAGAATGAGAACTACTATGTCACACCCATGCATGACACATTTGCTCATAATTAAGAACTGTCCATGCATGCGGCTAATTCAACCATCGAAGTCTGTATATGACTGCTTCAGTGAGTCGATGTGTGTGTCGCTAATTGTCTGTTTTTTTTGTATATATGGGGCGGCGCCTGATCAAGATTTACTAATGAATTGATTGCGCGCAGCATCGGGAGCCTAGCGAAGAGCTACGACGAGCCAGGGGTACAAAACGTGACGGTGAAGGGGGTGGCATTCAGGGGGACGACGAACGGGCTGAGAATAAAAGCGTGGGGGAGGCCGAGCAAGGGGTTCGTAAGGAATGTGTTGTTCCAGCACGCGTACATGAGCAACGTGGAGAACCCGATCGTGATCGACCAGAACTACTGCCCCCACGACCACTGTCCTCATGAAGGGTCGGGAGTGGCCATCAGCCATGTGACCTACGAGGACATAAGGGGCACTTCGGCCACGCAAGTTGCAGTGAAGTTTGATTGCAGTCCTAGGAACCCCTGCACTGGAATTAGATTGATGGACGTCAAGCTCTCTTACAATGGAAATCACGCCGCCCTCTCTTCCTGCTCTCACGCCGACGGCACTGCTTATGGCTTCGTCATTCCTGCTAGTTGTTTCTGATCATAATTCATGATCGATCCATCCATCCATCCATCAACTTTATAGTTAATTTGATTAATTAGCTAGTGGTACGTACGCGTAGCTAGCTAGCTACCACATGTACTTGTGATTTTATATCTGCAAGGAAATTGATGCATAATGCATATGCAAAATTGATCAGTTCTCTAGCTATCTATTTGATCGATCGAGGTGTGTATTTGGACTTAATTATTTGGAGCATACATGCATGCATGATGTACGATATGATGTCACCCGTTGATTAATTAAGAACAATTTTATCAAAGTATATATATGTATATATGCATGTATGAGCATTTTATAAGTTTTGATTAAATATCAATTATTGAGTACTAGTGCATTAATTGAAAAGTCATGGATGTAATGTAGAGTGAAATGATATTATATACTACTACTGTATATATATTGGTTTGTAACGGCTGACTGAAGTACTGGAACTGTGGAAATGAAGCAATTAGGCCTTGGGATTGCAATTCATTATAAGCTTCAATTTCAAGATTTTGAAGTTGTAATTCACGAATCAATGTTTTATATACGGCGTCAAAATGTGTTAATCACGCCTTGTGCATGCATAAATTAATCTTTCATCTCCCCCGGCCGGCCTTTTTATATTTCCAAGCAATGCTCCCAAATTAATTAAGTGCATGCATGCATGTATTACTTTCATCTGCGTGACGTTGTCTCAATTCATATACTCCATTAATTAACAGTAGCTTAAAATGAGCACTAGCCAGTACTTTGATCATTTATTTATATTTTTCTTAATTAGAGAAATTAGGGGAACCACTTTAGATACCTAGGATCAATCATACAAAATGATGGTAATATTGAGAATGATGTCACACATAGAAATCAAGCTGGATGAAGAAATGACGGAGTGCAACATGAGTGATTTGTGATCGAAATGTTCCTACTAAGTTAAAAGGAAAATTTTATAGGATCGCAATTAAGCCAGCCGTGCTCTAGCTATCTATGGAAGTGAATGTTGGGTGGTAAAGCAACAACAATTACATAAAATGAACGTAGCAGAAATGAGGATGCTTAGGTGGATGTTTGGTAAAACTCGTAAAGATAGAATAAAAAATATAGAAATTCAAAGATAAGTAGGAGTAGCACCAATTGATACAAAGATTAGCTAGGGAAGGGCGGTTGCGGTGGTTTGGTCACCTGCAAAGACGGCCTATAAATGCCCCACTAGAAAACTTGACTCAATAGAAACTGTAAAAGTTCGACGAGATTGTGGTAGACCAAAGTTAACATGGGATGCATTAATTAGGAGGGGTTTGAATGGTTTGGAAAACTCACCATCAATTGCACTTAATCGAGCACTATGGAAAAGTTTGATCCATGTAGCCGACCCCAATTAATTTGGGACTGAGGCTATGTTGTTGTTGTCGTTTCTTAATTAGGGAAATTTTATTTAAATATCACACGTACATATTATATATTATATACTATATATGATGGATTGGCCTAGTGGCCACTACAAAAAAATACTGGATTAGCGACGAGATTTTCCATCGCTAATCATGTATTTCCCGTTGCTATTTTTTAAGAAATAGTATTAATTTTAAAATGAAAAAAAATTCAAAAAAAATATCAAATACAACCACAAACAATGAATATACTGTAAAAAAATAAATCAACAAAAAAAAAAAAGCAAAACAAGTTTATATAATCATCAACAACAACAATGAATACACCGTAAAAAGACAATGAGTACAACAACAAAAAAACAAAGAAAAATTAGAACTTTAAAAAAAAATCAAAACAACTAATCTTAATTTTACAATAAAATAAAATAAAATAAGTTATGTATATTCATAGCTTTGGTGAGAGAGGGCGTAGGCCGTGCGTGATGGTGGCGGAGGCGGAGGAGGCGAAGGCGAAGGCGAGGAGGCGATCGAGAGAAGTGAGAGGGGCAACACCAGCGAGAGAAAGCAGAGAAGGCAAGCGACGACGAGGAAAAAAGCGAGCGGCGACGACGGAGCGACACCGGCGGGGTGGGTCCACTAGAACATTTTTGGCCTTTAATAGAGGTTTTAAAACCCCTATTAAATAGAGTGTTATTAAACGTCATGTGAAAATGTGTTATGTTTTAATTTTTAATATATGTATTACATAGAGGTTTTTTAAAACTCATATCAATTAGGTGTTATTTAATAACACCCCCTTTAATAGGGGTTTAAAAACTTCTATTAAATACCGAAATTGTTCTAGTGAGCTAGCGGTGGCACCGGCGAGAGCGGGGGTGGATGGAGAGTGAGAAGAGAAGGAGGGGGCGAAGAGATTGGTTTTGAGAGTTAGAAGATTTTTTGGAGTATATAAGTGGGAGAGATTAGGGTTTGTTTATGTAAGAAAGTGAGAGTGGGCCCCCCACTGCCACGTGGCCAAAAAAAATTCATTTTGGGCGGGAGTTTTCCCGCTCAACGATTAGCGATGGGGGTCGTCGCTAACCCGGTCGCTAATCTTGTCAATGGGTCAACGACTGCCCCCGTCGCCAATCCCTCGCAATTTAGTGACGGGAAATAGCCCGTCGCTATTTTACTTTCGCTATTTCTACCCATTTTTGTAGTGTAAGGGCGAATGCGGGACACGTGTGGGTTAGATGAACGGTCTCAAGTTCGATTCCTTGCGACAGTCAAATGTCAGGCCATTGGCGGTCTCTTTCGGCAATTTCATGGCCCATGAGGTTAGTCGTACGAGGATCTAGATACCCATTTTATTTCCTTTAAAGCACCCATTAATTAACCAAAAAAAGCAACCATTAATAATTTAGTCATTTTGTGGGCATTCCTTTTGAAAAAAAAGTCAAAATCTTTAAAAAAACATTTTGTTAATAATTATGTTCTATTACAAAGTAAAAAAAATATATATATTGAGAAATAAGATTAATAGGTCAATTCTTGGAAAACAATTATATAGCAAGATATATATAGTTTCCTAAAGAAACTAAGAGTCCTTATAAAAAAAAAAGGAAAACAATATTGAGAATATTTTAATAAGACAAGGGTTCAATATAGGGAAAACAAGTATATATAGCAAGTTTATATATATATATATATAATATAGTTTCCTAAAGAAAAGAATCCTTATTATTAAAAAAAAATTAAGAGGAGAAAACACTGAGGATATATAAGATTGAAGCTAATTTAGGGATAAAAACAATTATATATAGAGAGTCCTTCATATGGTAGTTACTAGCTAGTGTTCTTGTCATAGGTTTGTATCATGTACATACCTTGTATTATCTGGTTGAGAAAGTTGAATGAAATAAACTCCATATTTTAAAAACAAGGCAACTTAACTTAATTTTATATAGTTAATTGTAATTATAGTAATAAAAATAAGCATTTTATCTAGAAATTAAGGAAGAGTGAATTTGGTTCATAATTGTGCATACTTTATGCACTCATCATCCCCTCCTTAATTGTTACTTAAATTAAACTTTCAACTAAGTAACACCAATATCCATTTCGGCGCCATTTTCCTTAAAATATCATCAATCGATCAATCCAATTGTCACCCTATAAATTCTCACCAAACTCTTCCAAACTCCACACAAACTAATTAATTCTACTTTCTTCGATCTTCTATCGATCTACATCTCTCTACTCAGTCTCACTTCTTACCAATTATTAGCTAATAATTAATATTATGGTGAAAGCCAAAGCCAAAGCCACATTTCCCATTCTCTTCCTCACATTCACTAGTATTATTTCATTAGCAGTTGTTAATGCAACAGTAGTAGTCCAATACAATGTGAATGTGATGGACTTGGGAGCCAAACCGGACGGCCAAACAGACTCCACCAAATCATTCATGGACGCGTGGGCTGCCGCCTGCGCCTGCTCTGCTTCCTCTGCTGTCATCTACGTTCCCCCGGGAACCTATGTGATTAAAAACAGTCTTCTCCAGTCAAGGACATTGCAGTGACGCCAACGATGATGATAATAAGGGTGGCAGTAGTGGTGGTACTACTAGCGTTATGTTTCGCATTGACGGAAAACTGGTGCCCCCCTTCAGACTACAAAGTGATTGCCCATGCTGAAAAATGGATTTCTTTCGAGGGGGTTAAAGGGGTCACCATTGCTGGCGGTACACTTGACGCCGGTGGTGCCGCCGTCTGGGCTTGCAAGTTGAAGGCATCCTCCCCTACTGATAACAACTGCATTCAAGGAGCCACGGTAATTTCACCATCAATTGCACTTAATTTGGGAGTGAAGCTATGTTGTTGTTGTATTACAAGTTCACGAGAATTGCCTGAACCAATTTTATTCTAACTTGCCCGAACCAATTTTATCCTAATTATACACTTAGGGAGAGCAATTTTTAGTTTGCTAACTTAAGCGGGGCAAAGTAAATCAATAGAGCCTAATTAATTCAGTCTAGTGTGTCCGAAGGGTCTGCATAATTATTCTATGACTAAATTTATTTTGTTTTTGTTTTCAGTCACTTTCGTTTACGAACTCGAAGGACGTGGTGATCAACGGATTGAGGTCGGTCAACAGTCAGATGTTTCACATCGTGATCAACGGTTGTAAGAATGTGAATGTGAGAGGGGTGATGATCGCGGCTCCAGGGGACAGTCCAAACACGGATGGGATCCACGTTCAGATGTCGACAGGTGTCAGCATCACGAAGTCTGGGATCAAAACAGGGGACGATTGCATCTCTATTGGGCCTGGCACCAACAACTTATGGATGGAGAGCATCGCTTGTGGGCCTGGTCACGGCATCAGGTGATTATCAATCCATTATAAAGGCCCGGTTGTGTTTATAGTCAAAGAGTTTTAATTTTTTTTGGTTATTGCGTATCTCGACATAGATGCATATCTATTTGAAGGCCCAATATGTGTTATGTCATCATTCTAGCATTATTAATTAGGCAAATTAATGTTTGCCTAATTAATATATGATGTAAAAAAGCTGTTATTTTATAAAAAATAAAAAGAACAAAACAAAAAAATGAAAATAATGTACTTAGGCTATTAATTAGGATACTAATATTAATTAGGCAAACATTAATTTGAAAGCTATGAAGAGTCGACATGTGTCAACATGTACGTAGCTTTCTTATATATATATATATATATTTCTAAATTAAGGTAGGAGAGATGCAATATTCTTAATTAATTTTAAATTAGCTTTTCTTTGTTTTTTTTCCATCAAAAGCATATTTAGAAGCATATTAATTTGTATTATGTAAAACTTAATTTCTTTCCATAAACAAAGAAAAAAACAAAGATTTTACACATGGTGAAATCGTTTAGTTATGATTTATTTCCATCCTTTTCGAAACACAAAAATAATTCCTTTCTAAAATTATGTCTCAATTACTAAAATTGGTAATGTCCTATTCATTTGAATTCACCAATCAATTCTTAATCAAACATGCACGTAACTTAAATCAATTCAAAATTACCTAATAAATTAGAGCATTAATTTTATTGATGGTCTAATTAATAATTAACATATTTGTAACGTACACATGGAATTAATAATGTTGCAGCATTGGAAGCCTAGCAAAGGGGCTGAAGGAGCCAGGAGTGGAAAATGTGACAGTGAAGACGGCAGTGTTCACGGGCACTCAAAACGGACTAAGAATCAAGGCATGGGGGAGACCAAGCAATGGCTACGTGAAAGGTGTGTTGTTCCAACACGCAACAATGAACAATGTGGAGAATCCAATCTTGATCGACCAAAACTACTGCCCCCGCGACGACCACTGTCCTAATCAGGTTTCCGGTATTAAGATTAGTGATGTCAAGTACAAAGACATCCATGGTACGTCCGCCACCCAAGTGGCGGTTAAGTTCGATTGCAGCCACAAGAACCCTTGCACTGCCATCACACTGGAGAATGTTAAGCTTACTTATGATCAAGATGACCAGCCGGCGCAGTCCTCGTGTGTCAACGCCAATGGCTCCGCTCTTGGCGTTGTGGATCCAAAAAGCTGTTTGTGGAACCAACCAAGTGGGTGGCTCAATGGTTCGATATGAGATTTGAAATTAAAAGGTCGTGAGTTCAAAGTGGATGCAAAAGTTGTTTCTTTCTTGTCAAAAAAAAAAAAAGCTGTTTGTGGAATTTAAGCTAGCTATGTATGTAGGACATCAATTTATTAAGTTTTGTAATGAATTTTCGTTCTTCATTTGAGGCATTGCTGGGATGCCCAACGAAGGACAAATTAAGAAGGTAGATTAATTAGGATTAAAATGTTGTTTGTTTGTTTAAGACTGATTAACACTAATAATAAGCAAGTATGTACCATATATATAGTACGAGCAATTTACTTTCATTAATTAATTATCAAGCTCATGCTTCCAAATCATTTTGTTAGGGAGCTAGCTAGCTATTCAACCCAGCTCTATTTCACATGCAGTTGGAGGCTGAGACTTGAGAGATCGATCGATTGACCAAAAGAAAAATTAAAATTTGATATTCATGATGTGCATGGTAATTAGATTGATGGACGTCAAGCTCTCTTACAATGGAAATCACGCCGCCCTCTCTTCCTGCTCTCACGCCGACGGCACTGCTTATGGCTTCGTCATTCCTGCTAGTTGTTTCTGATCATAATTCATGATCGATCCATCCATCCATCCATCAACTTTATAGTTAATTTGATTAATTAGCTAGTGGTACGTACGTACGTAGCTAGCTAGCTACCACATGTACTTGTCATTTTATATCTGCAAGGAAATTGATGCATAATGCATATGCAAAATTGATCAGTTCTCTAGCTATCTATTTGATCGATCGAGGTGTGTATTTGGACTTAATTATTTGGAGCATACATGCATGCATGATGTACGATATGATGTCACCCGTTGATTGATTAAGAACAATTTTATCAAAGTATATATATGTATATATGCATGTATGAGCATTTTATAAGTTTTGATTAAATATCAATTATTGAGTACTAGTGCATTGAAAAGTCATGGATGTAATGTAGAGTGAAATGATATTATATACTACTACTGTATATATATTGGTTTGTAACGGCTGACTGAAGTACTGGAACTGTGGAAATGAAGCAATTAGGCCTTGGGATTGCAATTCATTATAAGCTTCAATTTCAAGATTTTGAAGTTGTAATTCACGAATCAATGTTTTATATACGGCGTCAAAATGTGTTAATCACGCCTTGTGCATGCATAAATTAATATTTCATCTCCCCCGGCCGGCCTTTTTATATTTCCAAGCAATGCTCCCAAATTAATTAAGTGCATGCATGCATGTATTACTTTCATCTGCGTGACGTCGTCTCAATTCATATACTCCATTAATTAACAGTAGCTTAAAATGAGCACTAGCCAGTACTTTGATCATTTATTTATATTTTTCTTAATTTGGGAAATTAGGGCCACTACAAAAAAATAGCAAATCAGAAACGGAAATTTCCGTCTTTGATTTGCATAAATTCCGTCTCTAATTGAAATCTGAAACGGAACAGAGACGAATTTATTCGTCTCGATTCAATTAAACGGAAATTTGATTCCGTTTCTGATTAGAGACGGATTAGAGACGGAATAAATTCCGTTTCTGATTAGAGACGGATTTAGAGACGGAAATTAGCAACGGAACATAGACGGAACAGAAATGGATTTTTTTTCAAAATGGTACATTTGTAATTGCATTCCGTCTCTGATTCCGTTTCTAATCAGAAACGGAATCAGAGACGAAAATAATAAATTCATGAATTCTGTCTCTGATTCCGTGATTAGAAACAGAATCAGAGACATAATTTTTGCATTCCGTCTTTGATCCGTCTCTGATTAGCAACGGAATCAGAGACGGAAATCATGCTTATTCATGCATATATTCCTGGAAAATTAGAGACAGAATGTCTGAATTCCATTGCTAATCCGTCTCTAATTTTCCTTTTTGTTTAATTTTCAAACATAAACATAATCCAATTGGTTCTCCAACCTATAACTTGAAATTACAACCATAGGACCTACTCCATCGCCTGCACCCCCTCCAACAACTCCTTGGGGGTGCTAACATCCCCCAAAAAAGCAAAATTTGATATTCATACATCGACAATATATATCAACAAATATTCAAATGAGAGAAAAAAAATGTAAAATTCAAAATTTGAAAAAGATTTATATATCCACGAAAAATTGTCTAGTATAACAAATGCTCCAAATTTCTAAGTATTCACAAAAACCACCAATCCTATTGTTCAACAACATCCCAAAAAAAAAAAAACTTACAATCCTCTAAATATGCACAAAAAGAATTATCAATCTAAAAGTCATGTAAACAACTATAAAAGTTACATGATATGCTTTAAATTCCTCATCTCTCACTTGGAAACTAGATTATGACAGGTATTGTCACAGGGATATGGGCAATCAATGACACTAACTCCCACTCGATCGAAGCACCAGTCACCTACTGATAGGGCCACGCTCTGCAAATATTGCAAAATATCAAGGATCAAATTCAAGAAAGCAGACATCATATCACAGCCAACCAATGTGAATTAAGTATTCATGAATTCAGAATTCTATATATACTAGTTTTTTGGACGTGCTACGTACGTGGGAACCCGCTCGCTGCGCTCGCCGGAGTTCAATTTCAATAATATGTCAACAAAATTTGGGAAGTTCAAATATGTATATCTACATATTTGAAAAAAAATATATGTATATCTACATTCCTATAAATTATGTTTATTATTCATTCAACTCGAAAAAAATATTTTATTTCGGAATCTCAAAGAATGTGTTTGGGTTGTTACCATTTCAAATTTTATTTCCAATAAAAAACAACAATTAGCAATTGGATTCTAAACTTGTTTAGTAATATGTCACTTGATTTATTCATTTGTGGTACAAAGTTTCACCGTTTCAATAGCACAAGGTGAATTAACCACCACTGGTTGTATTTTATTTTTAATGTAGACAACAATATAAAAAAGTATGATATTTCTTGTGAAAAAATGTAAATTATGTGCTCATTCCATGTATTCCATATTTTTGGAAGTACACTTAAAATTAATGACTTTCAAAATGGAGTCTATCTCATTGCAATAATGTGCAACAATGAATGATCCTCAAATGTGGAACAAATTAAATCATATTCACTTATTGTTCTTTCGTGTCATCCTAAATGAAAAACATATATTAATGTTGATCTTTCAGCACTCCATACTTTGATTGATGATCATAAGTTCTAACCGTAATAAGCGAGGTCTATCTGTCTATATATGTTGTTCAATGATGTCAAAGCAATAGAGAGATTTGAGAAATGAACTTATTGTTTAGGTATCATTTGACAGGTTGATTTCGCACAGAAAATTAGTGCGAAAGATTTAACAGTTTCTATTTGAACGGGTTGATTATGCACAACAAATAATTTTTTTTTGTTTTTTAGGTAGCATTTGAACAATTTGGAAACTTATTTGTGGCAGTGTCGTCAAAGGTGTTGCATTCAATTACAACTTCAATGCCAGTTGTTTCTTCTTTGCCATCACCGTCTAAAGGCGGCAATCCATCTTCTTCTGCAAAGAAGGTAAAAATCTTTCTTCTGCTTTACTTTGCAAAAGCTGTACATTTGGAAGAAGAAACTCTATGAAGAAGTTAAGGTATACAATGTCATCATTTTTATTTAAGATGTACTATGTTTTATGCTTAATGAAAGTACCATAGTATTCCCTTTTTTATGTTTTTCACATTGTCATTCATGCATTGCGACGGTGGAATTGAAACGTAGTTATTTTGTATGTATTCATATGGATGATCTAATCAGGATGAGCACTTAGATTAAATGTATAAGCAAATGCTCACAAGCACAAGGAAAAGGCCACACCCTGTCAAAAGTATGAAATATAAATAGATACAATTTCTACGTAAAAAAATAGATACAATTCAATCCTGAGCTTGTTTTTGCTATCAAGGACGAAAGTAAAGGGGCCAATATGCTCGTTTGGAAAAGCATGTTTATGCATTTTTGGGGGCTTCCCGCATCAAAGGGGAGAATTATTATCTCATACAAATACACTTCATTACTTCCATAAATCATGCAACTCATGTAAAAACATATTCATAGCTGAGAAAAGAGGTTCCAACAACTTAATAGAAGTGCAATGCATAGATAAGGTAGTTTCGCTTTGTCGATCACAACATTCGAATACTGATTGGTCGTCCATTTCTCATAATAATGAGTGTATCTTTCTAACGAATTCTTTGCCATCTCTCTTCTTTTCTCAGTCTCTTCATACTGCAAGAATGTGAGAATCAAAGGTTACATACAAGTTACAACATGTCAAAAAGTATAACATCCAGCCTCTACGAGTCTACACTAAGTTCAAATCAATATCATCCTATGAAACAAATATTACCACTCCTTCCTGCTTTGCTACAAGTAGTTATTGGCGTCCGTGCGATATGCATCGAGATGCGGAAAATATTTCCAAACGCACATTTAACCGTCAATCTCTCGCCACGAACGAACGAAATAACGAAATAACGAACGAACGAACGACTCTTCTTCTTCTTCTCAACTCCTCTCCCTCTCGGCGACGATCCTACGCGCGCAGACTCTCTCGATCGATTTCTCAATCGATCTCTCTCGCTCTCTGTGACAAACTCAAACTCCGAAAAGTCTGATTTCGGCCAATTTGGTATGCCTTCGTCGTCTCTGATTGCTTGCATTTCATGAATCTTTTGTTTGTTTCCTTGATTGATTTGAACTCAATTGTAGGGCTTTTCCCCCTCTTTGTTTCGCATTTAGGGTTTTGATTAGTTTTTTGTGATTCACCTCTAATTGTTGTTGCCATCAACATCTTAATTGTTTTAATTTGTCTTGATCTTTTTTGGTTTTCTTGAATTGTTTGTTTCCTTGATTGATTTGAATTCGGTTTTAGGGCTTTTCCCCTTCTTTGTTTCGCATTTAGGGTTTTGATTAGCTTGTTGTGATTCACCTCTAATCGTTGTTGCCATCAACATCTTGATTGTTTAAATTTGTCTTGATCTTTTTTGGTTTTCGTGAATTGTTTGTTTGTTTTATTGATTTGAATTCGATTTTAGGGGTGCCTTGTGGATAAAGTTTGGTTGATCCACTTCGAGCAATGAGAGTAAGCTCCTACATCCTCAGTGTTCGTGCAATATACCTCGAGATGCATGCGTGCTCGAAGTGTATCGCACGAGTACTAAGTGAGCAGATGCACAATCTCAGTGCTTAAAGTGAGTCAATCTAACATCGTGAATAAAAAACGGCTGATGATGTGCTGCAACCAGAACTGCTGATTAACATCATCAATCGCTATCCCTATGTTACAAATCTCAATCTCTCGTCGTGTCCCATCACAGATGACTCGCTTGATGTGATCTCAAATGCGTACATGTCGTGTTTGTTGACGCGCGCCAAACGCGTCAATAAAATTAAAAAATACCTAAACCAACTATTTTGTAGAATAGTGGCAAATGGTCGATCCCACAGGGATTGGTATTCTTTCTAAGGTCAAAAATAACAAAAAGGAAAATCGGGGTTTGATAGAAAATGAATTAATTATCTAATCATAAAATAATGAAAGCAAAGGAAATAAAATTGAAAATCAAATAATTAATAAAAATTCCTAGGTCAAGACATACAAGTTCGGTTCGGTAAAAGATTGGATTTGGTCGTCGATTTATGTAAAATATGCAAATCAAAATATCTTAGTGTAGCTATAGACTCGGTGACGCACGCGGTTCCTCGCACCTCCTAATCTCGATAGCCAAGGTACGACGGTGACTACTTCCATAATCAAACACATAACCACAATTCAAGTGAATTGGGTTTAATGCGTTGACCGCATTGAGCTTCCTGAAGGCACTACACCTAGACAACCGGATCACTAGTGTGTCCAATTTAGCTCAGATTTCTAAGGTATTCAACCGGTCCCAAAAGAGACTAATTAATTGGTATGGTCAATTGCCACTAGTGTGGTCTTATTGCACAAGTACGGATGCTTATGACTCACTGACAAATAAATCAAAGTTTAAACAAGTGTTTAACTTCAATTATTGAAACAATACCAAAGAAAATAAAATATAATGAAAAGATTGAAATTAAAATATATAAATTTCACAAATCTATTGATATGCGCAGTCGAACATCCCTCGCAGTCTTGCCTATGCTAGAAGTTTTAGCCTCGCATCAAAGAACACAAAGGAAAAAAATAAAAATAAAAAAATCGGAGAGAAGGCGTTCGGCCAAGAAGAGAGAAAAGCCCCCCGAGAGCCGTCCGGGAGAAAAAATATAAACCGCCCCTGTTTTTCCACTTTCTTTTCTTTCCGATTTTCTTTCTTTTTTTTTCGATGCATATCTCCAATAGCAATCATCAGTTTCTATTTCTCCCTCCCTTCTTTATTTCCTTCCCATATATTATATTATAATATTATAATATATATATATATATATATATATATATATACTAGTTTCAAGACGTGCTCACGACGATTCCCCGCTTCGCTTCATTTCGCGGGAATTAATTTCTAAGAGTTTATTAACAAAATTCAAAATTGTAATTAAAATTTTAAAATTAGAAATATAAGTACCTTTTTTAGCTTATCAATATTCTCTACTGTGATTGAGTTAAGATGTGAATGGAAAAACAAGCTAATCATGCTAGGACATTACTTCCTCAAAAAAAGTGTATTGGATTGATGAGAATGAGTTCATGATTGATTTGGAGATAAAGAAAAAAAAACGTGTAGTGGATTGATAAGGAGTTAGAGTTTGATTTGGATGAAAATGTTGAGAGTTTGATTTGGATGAAAATGTTGATTTGGAGATAAAAAAAAGTACGGGCAAATAGGTAAATTTCATTACCACTCAAAAATTTATGATTCGTGCTTTTATATATATGATAGATATGATATATATATATATATATATATATATATATAGAGAGAGAGAGAGCAAAGAGAATTGTTTAAGAAAAAATTAAGAGCGTTGAAGATTTATGAAGCAAATTCCTATTTATTCTCCTATTTGTTAGCAATAGAAGCCGATTTTAATAGCTATTTAATACAATATGAAATCAATCGTTTTTAGGTAGGACTCTTATCTCTATTTGTTTTTGGAAGCCGATTCTAATTTGATTAAAAAATATATCAATAAATCTACTTGAACTCTTGAGTAAGGTATTTAAAATTTTTATAAATATTTAAGAGGTATCAAATTTTTTTTACAAGTGATTATAGTTGCTTAATTGCTTGAGGACGTATTTGAAACTAAAAAAAGTTTTGAGTTCGGACTCACGAGTTCTAATAGCACTACCCAAAATATAATTACCTATTTAATATCATCCGTTGTATTAGGATATATTTTGATTTAGATAGCTATTTAATACTAATACCATCTCCATCTCCACTCGGCGATAGTTTTAGATATATTTTTCTCCATTTTTAATACTCTACGTGGAATTTGCATCATTTTTCCAGCTTCTATTTGGAGATCAATCAATTGGCGCACTCCGTGAATTCAAATATTTCAATTCATTATTTCTCACAATTTCTAATATCAATATCTTACTGCAAAAACATGAATCCAATTCCTAACAACCAAAACGCTGCAATAACAACTTTATATATGAACCTATATATATATATAATTGCTTCCTCTTGTTTGTATATAATAATAAGTAATAAATAATCTAATCCTAAAACCTTCCTGAACTTAATTGGAACATTCATCCAATTCATTAACGATCCACATAAAACTTTAAAATTTGATAGTCGCAACAACGGGAAACAAAAACTGATGTTCACTTCTCAATGAATTTCTTCAGGTTCTTCAGCCAAACCAGGTATTCCCTGCTATCCTTGTTGATCATGTACTCATGTAAGAAGTTTGTTGTGCTTGGTTTTATTCCCCTGATCTCCAAGTACTTGTGGAATGCCCTCTGCAGGTTCTCATCCAAAGACCTTCAACAAATTTCACATCCTCGTAAGAAAACATGCACTCAAACCTAATAATATATATAAACGAGAAATGAATCTCATGTCAAACGCGCACGGTCTCATGAGTTGGCTTACCCGAAGTCAGGTCCCTCGTAAGGAATATCGTCTTGAGAAGCATTCGAGTCCTTAACCGACAAGCTCTCAATTGCAATTTCATCTGCGTAGGCAGTGACTCCAAACTCCAGAAACTGTCCATTTCCTTTTACAACACTGACAACCAAGGGGATGCTTGAGTTGCCACCCTTGGAACTGTCTTCTTCATCATCGTCGCCGCCACCTTCATGGTTACCAGTAACAAGGCTGGTCATGTGAACTTCAACTTTGATCACCTCATCCTGGTATTTCCTAGTTAAGGATATGGTATTTGATGAAATGCCTATAAAAATATTAGTTTCATATAAATTCATATATAAAGATTCGGATGCCTTCATTTAAAACAGGGTAATTAACAACAAAAAAACAGAATTTATTTCAAGACACGATTTTATAAGGCGTCTAACTAACTCTCGTGAAATTAAAAAGCTTGATACTCCAACCCACCCTAAAAAGATATGGTGAGTATGAGCAAAAACATAAAACTTCAACACTTAACTCATGAATATCAGATAGCAACATTAAATTTACAATTGTTATACAGAACTTTTCAGCTATATCTTAATGAACCATTACATACAATGCACAAAGGAGTGGTAAGGAAACATCATTGAAGTTCTTTCCTTAATCAACCATTACATGGCATCAGCAATGTCAACAGTTTCAGAATACATGCAACCAGCCTGCAGTTCATTCCTTCAATGAATCAATAAGCTTCTCATGCAGATCAATGGCATAAGAAACAAAATTAATTTTAGACAACACAGGTACTATTGCTTAGATTGGAGAGAAGAAAAACTGACTGACATAATCATATTAACTTTGACAAACTCATCACATCTATAAATAAATGGGAAATACAAAACTGCATATCTCAACTAATTATAGCATTTGTTGAATTTCCCTCAATAGCATCTCTCAAGAAAAACATCAACATAGGATGTTTTGAGTATGCCGGCCAATTGAAATTAGCAGAGAATATTTATCTCGGGCAAATTTAGTGTTCGTCGTTATCTTCTTCACCGTTTTCTTCCAGGATTGTCTGTTTTTTAGTTTCGTCGACAAGTCCTAGAGAACAATATATCAATGAGAAAGTGTTATAACGTTGGAAGCGTACCAAAAACATTTGCCGCCAGATATCGCGCAAGCAGGAAAAAATGATTCTAAAGTATTTAAAAAAAGGTTTTGCATAATGCCCGTGGCAGTCACATGACTTCGATGAAATTTTGGATTCAATCTACTGTATAACAAAGCAAGTAACAATAAGCAACAAGGAAGAAAGGAACAAAACAAACTTACCATGTTCGTTGAAAATGACTCCTCCGGCACACAACCCTTCCTCAACTTTCATAAGCTGAAGGTCATCTTTGGTCCAATCTCTTGCAGCTTCACAACACTTTTTGAAGAAGCACGATTTGCTTTACCAAGTTCACTTGCAAGACTCACAATAGCAGCCTCATCATCTGCTTCACTTTCTGATCCATATGCAGCCCTTTATAAGCAAGGGAAGGAAACAAAATTAATATCCAGCTTAGAATGAAATTTATTTAACAGTAAAAATAAGACATCTGATTCAAGTATTATTGAAGTCGGTTCTTGAATGGAAAACCATGGGCATTAATATTGCTTGCTATTTGCGGGTGCGATGCTGTTAACACTTATTTTTTCCCTCTCAGACAAATTACCCCCCAACCCACCCAAAATGGATTGAGGTCTTCCTCAGTCCAAGCTGCCATTTTGCCTTTTAAGATCCCTCCTTTCATGCCTTTTTTTTCTTACATTCCTCTCATTCATTGAAAGTAACAGTTACGTAATTTCAAAGAGAGAATTGGATATTTCTTTCATTCATTTCTAAATTTAAAACTCAATTCAAGAGCTTGCCAAGAGATCGTACCCCCTATTGCTCAAGAATTGAAGCTCGAATTAGCATTAAAATCCTGCTCTAAATAGAGTTCATACAATTGTACTTTTCCTCATATCAAGTTTTTCATCACCCCCAAGAACAACATCCAAGCCCAGATCAGGCTATCTAACAATCACCACTATGCAAGAGCCAAATTACCTGCTTGTTTCATCAGTTTTTTCAGATAACTCTAAAGGAGTAAAGGACCAGCAATTCAACTATTCATGTTTCAAAGTTTGCCCTCTCTAAAGAATCTACAAATACTGTAGCTCCATAAAATGCAACAACTGTTCATGAATTTTGACTCATTCTTGATCTAACCAAAATCCCATAGTACTCTTTATACCCTCAACAAAAACAATAAAATTTGGAGAGTATCTTCTAGCTCGTTGAATGAGGAATATACAATTTTAAATGTTAAGCAAAACAGTTAAAAGTTATGTACAGCTAAAAGATGCATTAGTGAAGGCAACTTATTATGGCAAGGCAAAAAGAAAAAAATCATTAACAATCTAGATCCTTAACACCTTCATCCTCCGTGAGGTGACATAAAACTCCTTATTTTAAATTTGAAGTTCATTAGACAATAGAAATAAAGATTACCTTGTAACAAAGTCGCTCACATCTTGAAGAGTCCTCAAATATGGTGCCTGATGATTCTGAACAAATATTCGAACAACCTAGAAAGAATATTATGATACCCAATTCAATGTCTAACATGCAACATTGTTTCGGTCTCAACATCGTAAATATTACATACGAATATCTTTAAGAACCTAGAAAGTTTTAAACCACCTTGACAATACAAATGCCAAACCAGGACAAAATTATGATAGCCAATTCAGTTCACCTTGACAAGTTATTTGAGATTACGTTACATGTCATGTCCAATTAGAACTCAATTGGTCATATGATAGGCAAAACTATATGGCTAAGTAAGATATTCATTCCAGAATTAATAAAACTAAATGCCTAAATCAATCCAAAAAAACCAACTTAATAAAACCACTTAATATAAAAATATATTCTCAAAATATTTACACCATATATGTTAGCTCATCCTTAGCAAAAGGCCTTAAGTTTTATATGATAATTGGCACATACCTGTCCTATTTGCATTTTTTATTTCCAATAGTTGTCTTTGGCGTGATCGTCTCCTCTCCTTTTCCTCTTCTGTCATGGACATACGGTTTGACCTATCCACCTCTCTACGCAAACAATTTCTAGCCTTTCTCATAACTCCACTGTTAAACGGGTTAATATAATATACTTTAAATATTTACAACAAACATATAAAGAGTATATAATGAAATCATGAATAAGAAGAGAGTAGTGTTAAGAGATTGTGTAACCTTGCATTGACATCCTCGATAGCCATTCCAGACAATGATTAAAACAATTTAATCAATTTTGGAAGAGTTTGGAACGTTGCGTTGTTGGCTTACTAAAACTAAAAAATTGATTAGAAAACATCCAAAAGAGATTAATGACTAACATCAAACAATTTAATTTTATAAGAAAGGATTAGAACATTAGAACATAACCTTGATTAAACTAAAGAGTAATTGAAGCTTATAAAAGAAAACAAAGAAAGAGTATTAATTATCCTTTACTCCTTGTTAAAATCCCTTTTCCTTCTTAGTTTTTTTTTTCTTTTATTTGTTAGATTGCTCCTTTCTCTCGACATATATTTTTTTAGGGGCATGTGGAAGCAGTGCTTGCACAGTTGCACTTATCTCCTTAATCAAAACATATGTGAATTTAGAACTTCGTGGCTCATGACTAAACTCACCAAGTGGCTTTATGAGTTTATTATTATTATTAATAGTTTAGGTTTGTCCACTATTATTAAAAAAAATTTGACGTTGCTTCTTAATTATGAACTTATAATTGAAAAAAAAAAAACGTATCTTAAAGGGGTAAATTAAGACTAATTAATCGTGCCCGATCAAAAAAGGCTATTTAATTGTTAGCTTCTGATTTATAAAAAAAACCTTAGCATGTGTCTATGGAGGTTTGCATGTCTATTTTCTTTTAGTTTAGAGATCAACTTCTTGCATCAAAAAAGACTTTAAAATTTACAAAATCTTAATCATAAAACAAACTTGTTTTAAAAAACCAAATAACTCTAAGTAGCAATTTCAATCTCAACCGTGTTTGCAAAGCTAGATATTGCAAACATTCAGTTTACAAATCTAATATTCTCATAGGCATTTTATGAAACAATTTTAGATCACCCTATTTAACCATAAAACAAACTTGTTTTAAAAAAACCAAATAACTCTAAGTAGCAATTTCGATCACAACCGTGTTTGCAAAGCTAGATATTGCAAACATTCAAATTCAAACACTATGGTTTGACTAAAGCATATCAAACTATTGTCATAAGACATTCGATTAATTCTAGACTTCTATTAACTACTAAGCAAATGTTACTAAGAAAATGTCAATAATCATTTTTGACAATGTGATTGGTGTAGTAGCTGTATGAGGCTACTACATCACTGTAGCTAACATCAAATGTTACTAAGAAAATGTCAATAATATTATTGACAATCAACACATCCTTCAACTTTCAATTCAATGAGAATGACTCGGGTTGTGAAAACATAAGGGTAATGACATTGAATAGGAAATTATTATTGATGGTCAAGGCATCCCTCAATTTTCAATTCAATGAAAAATGACATAGGCTGTGAAAATATAAGCGTTGTGGCATTGATCAGGGGAATGGAGGAGCTCCAATAAATCAGGGTAGTAGATAATCTACTTTTCCTACTGTGAATTTTGTACAATGGTAAACTATATGCAAATACAAAGATTAACACAATAATACTTCAAATATCATTATTGAGGGTATGATTAAGACCATTAATAAACAAAAACTGCCGAAGCATTAAAAACCAATTGTTCGATCAACAAAAAGCAAGTGAATGAACTTTGTCAATGGTCTATTTTGCACATGCACCAGAGAAAACCAAACCCCATTAGGCTCGATGGAATCGACATCCTTACCATCTCGCCCTACAAACAGAAGGAGGCAACAAGCAGAGAAAAAAAAATGGTTCAAAACTACATTGCAATTAACTTGCACTTAGGACCACATAACAATCAAATACCCTTAAATAGATCTGAAATCACCAGTACAGTGTGTTATAAAAACATTTTTTTTGCAAATCTTGTGCACCTACTTAGGTTAGAGGCTTTCCTAACATGTAGAAAGTGAGTTAAGAAGATGACTACTAAGAGGTTGGGCGAGTCCATCTAATCAGAGTATACAAGGACTCGACCAGAAGGAGTCAAAAAAGAACGCCAATGCTTAGACACAAGCAACAAACCAAACTTGTTCCTTGTTCTTCCTCTTATTTTCAATTTTTCTTTCCTTCCTTACATCTCCTCACATTTTGCGTTTACTTTTCTTGTTTTATCTTTTCTACTTTCCCCTTTTTTTATGTTTTACTCCATCTATTCTTCTTTTTTCTTAATTTATCTATTTTCTTTTCGCTTGTAACGTTAGTACATTGTCCATTCACAGTTTATTCAAATTTGATCTATTTTTTTTTATGGATTTATTTTATCATGTGTCTAACATAGACTCATCGAATCAGAGTAAAATGTCCAGCTGAGTGAGAATTGCCTTCATCAGATTAATATCAAACCTAATTTACTTTCTTCATCACTGCTTAAGAGGCGCTACTTATGACCTCAACTTATACAGCATCGGTTTAATATCCGACCTTTATGCTGATCAAAGAACAAGAGAAGTTGGATGACAAAGAACAAGTTTGCTAATTCGCTTTCTTATATCAAATAGAACAGATATGGAGCAGGGATAAAAAACTTCCTCACATGCCAATAGGAAAAAAATATAGCCAGATAAAAAAGAGAAAAACATCCAACTTTCTTCAAATCTCAGTTCATAAACAAAACCCAAATATGCCCACTTCAATCAAAAACCAAACCAGCGCATTCATAACCAAATCAACTAAAAGAACATCACGAACATCAAAACCAAATCCCTAAATCACAAAACACGAAACTGAACCGATTCCCCAAATCACATAGACACATACCTGTGAGTTCGATCAGTTTGTTTGATCAGTGATGTAGCGAGATTGAAACTTGAGAGAACATAGAGATTAATGAGATCCAGACCTTGCGAGTGGACGAATTTGGCGAATTATAGAAGAAACCACAACATAGAAGCAGAAAATGAGATCCAGATCTTGCGAGTGGACGAACTTGCGAATTATAGAAACGTGAGAGAGAGACGTGAGAGAAGAGGAATGGAGGAGTAGAAATCACGGAAGAAGGAGATAGAGTTTAGAGTTGACGTGGAGATCTATCAAAAAAAAAAAAAACGAAAGTGTGGGTGAGGGACAAAAAAGTAAATTTGATTACGACTCAAAATTTTGTGATTCGTGCTTTTATATATATGATAGATATATATTATATTCCTATTAAAAGCAAAACATTCCTAACTTATATCCTTAAATCACGCAAGCACCACTGGCCACATCATCTCTTTCGTGTCTCACGTGTGAGCCCCACCAAATTCGCATCGAGATGCGCGCTAGCGCGATTTTTAGGGTAAAACATATCCAGACATATGAATACTCGATTTTGCGTAGTTTTTCGCCCCGGATTTAACCGCGCACTCCAATAACCCTGAAAATAATAAATAAAAGCAATTAGGCTAGTATTTTGAAGACTTGACACTAAAAATATATAAATAACCTATATATAATATTACATAATTAACGACTCAACATTTGCGCTCTATTAATCTTTCTAGATCTAGGTTTCTCTCTCACACAGGGCTTTCGAATTTGGTTGTGAATTGTCAATATTTGGTCGAGATTGATCTGTCTGGTGTAACGAAATTGACGGATTTGGGAACTTTAGCAATCTCGAAGGCTAGTAATTTGGAGAAATTGTGGTTGGCGGTGTGTCGGTTGATAATCGATGTAGGGATTGGATATACTGCGGATGGTTGCAGAAAGTTGAAGTTGATCGACTTGAGGTGGTGTTTGGGTGTTGGGGATTTGGGTGTGGGCTTGATTGCTGTCAAATGCGAAGAAATCCGCTCTTTGTATCTATCTTACTTGAATGTAAGCCTGATTTTTGCACAAACACTTTCTTTATCTTGTTAGTTGCATACTTCATCAGATTTCAGTTCTATGAATCCACAAAAAATTTACTAAGCATCGTTCTTTTCTTTAAAAAGAAAGGTTTTGGATCAAACTCTTCCATTGCGCTCGATTTAGTGCAATTGATAATGCACTTTCCAAATCTTTTAAATCCCTCCTAACTGAGGCATCTCAAGTTAGCTTAACCCTACATTATAGAATTTCTTTAGTTTCTATTGAGTCGAGTTTTCTAGTGGGGGCATTTGTAGGTCCGTCTTTGGAGGTTTCCAAACCACCGCAACCACCCTTCCATAATCGATGTGTCGATTGGTGTTATTCATACTTTTCTTTGCATTTCTATATTTCTTATTCTATCTTTACGAGATTTACCACACATTCACCTAAGCATCCTCATTTCTATATTTCCAAAAATCCCCTTTTTATCGACAACCACATAAAAAAAGAAATAAAGTGAAAAACAAAATAGAAAAAGCAAATTCAAAACAATGCATTAGTCGGTTGTTCAATTTTCACGTTTGAAACTGCCCTTAATAATCATGGCGAGATTTTTGAAAACATCCTATTAAAAAAAAAAAAAAAAGAATGTAGGCATGCACTATTAGCTATGTCGGTCGTCGAATGAAGTTCAACAAGTAATAAAAAAAGATGCAACTCTGCGTTTTATTTTTTATTTTTTAGTCAAACAACTCTAATGGATGTTCACTCACACAAATTTAAACAAAAAAATTAGCATTCCATAACTTTTTTGTTAAAAAAAAAAGTTTTTCAACACCATTAATATAAAAAGGACAAATTAAGCCCATAAAATGTATACTATTGATCCATGGTTGGTTTAATTTTGTTAGTCATTTTTTAAAAAATAAAAAAGAGGAAGGGAGAGTAAAAGAGTAACCACCTTTTCTTTTCTTTTATTTTTTTTCTAAATCTTATTGACAACTTTAGATCCTTTAAAGACAAAGTTAGTTCAATTTCATAACTTGGTTACCATTATTTTGAATTTTTGATTTTGTTGGGGTTTGAACCAAAAAACTAAGAATGGAACTTCTTGTCTTCAGCACATTAAATGTTATCCGGTTCGTAAGAAAACTCAACACCTAAAATTAATATTTAGAAGAAAAGGCTTCATCAAATATTAAATCTGAATATGATCTTGGTCCTTGAACTAAAAAAGTAAGTTTTTTACCTGCTTCTAACCCAATTCATCCAGGGAGATTTTTTGAACCAATCTACTCTTTAACAATGACACATTGTCTTTCAAAGTAGCAAAATAGTTAGCAACAATAACCTAAATTATTAAGGAAAGTAAACGCGCTTCTAATAGAGCAAATCAATGTGTTTATATGAGTTTTTAAATGCACAATGACAATTCTAAAGTAAACAATTAGAGAGAGAAAACAAGTACCACGTTTTCTTTTTTTTTTTTTATCAATATGAACACCAAATTAAGAACCAACATACCCAGTTCTTCCAATCAACTTTAATTTTCATGTTGGGTCGAATAAAAAAAGTGGCACAACTTGTGTAAGTAATGTAAAATGTGGATCAAGCAAACATTCCTTAAGAATCCATCCATACAAGCGAAATCAAGTAATACAAATTCACATGAGGGAAAAGAAAGGATCAGTGATACTTGAAGTGAAAATCAATATCAAGGAGCACATATATCTCGGGCAAAAAGATAAGAGAGGGGCAAAGACATCCAAAAAAATTAATATTTACCTAGAAATGTGAAAATATAACTAAAAAATCTAAAAAAAATAATTTTGACCACAAATCAGCAACCATGATTGATTTGCAATAATAAGCTACATATTCCCTGCTTTTCTCATAGATAGACCAAACTACTAATATTAGCGGAAAATGAACCATCCATCACTCATTCGATAATACTACCAAAAAAAAAAGCAAAGAAAAGAAACTTAGAAATTAAACAATACTTCACACTTTCAATTAAGAAATGCCCTACAATTAATTAGATCACCGACAAAAAATTGCAAAGAATGGAAATGAACATCAAAAAGATGATTAAGAGACATAAATCTTACCTAAAAAATAATTTCGTCTTTTCTCCTATCCCCAATTCCACCAATATAGAGTTATTATTACCCATGTGCAACCTCTGTGCAAACCTGCAACCCTTCCTTGAAAGCAACAACTCAATAAAGAACTCAAAGATGTTAATTAGGACGGGTTACATTTCCTTATAATTACAACTACATTTCCCAAAGATCTAAGTTGTTAACAAAAAAATAAATAAATAAATAAAATCAACTGAAATTTCTACGAGCAATAGCTAACAACTTCAAAGAGAACTTTGAAAATAAGTGATAGGTAATTCATGCCTTGTTCTGCAAAATCGATTAGGCTGACAAGTTGAGCCAACTCAAACAAAAATGATCAATTAATCGTTGAGCTCCAAACCACCATATCAAAACATCAATACTACTACCAGTATAAAAAAAAATCAACCAGATTAATAATTTCAAAGAGATAGATAAATGACTTCACAACAAAGAGAGAAAAGAAAATGAGTTTTGATCAATTAGATTTGAAAATTTGACAAAAAAAAAAAAAAAAAAAGGAATTCAGAAGCAACACGTCACTAATTAATCATATTTCCGTCAATTATTGATAAAATGTTTCAACCTTTTTTTAACAGGATATTCACAATTAAATCTACCTAATCTATCTTTGCTTTATATTATCTATTAATGGCCTATTTGATTGACTGAAAAGGAAAATGTTCCGAGGAAAATGAAAAATACCGTGGGAAATAATATTTTCATGTGTTTGATAGCCAAAATTTTCTCGCGGAACATTTTATCACCATTGTCAATTTTACATATTAAGCCCGTATATTTTTCCACCTATTATGGAGGACAAATTGAGTTTTTCTATTGATAAAATGTGAGTTTCCATATTAAGGCACATTAAAATTATATTTTAAATATGAAAATTAATATATTTAATATATATGGTAAGTTTTCATATTTATTTCAAAAGTTGTTGTTGGCGAGTTTTGAGGGAAAAAAATCCTTATATGTGCAATCAAACACATATATGAAAATTTTCTTATGAACATTTTCTCGAGAAAATTTTCTTAACAAAATATTATTAACATTTTCCTTGCAATCAAACATGGCCCAAATGATAGAGAGATAGAGAGAGAAGGGCCCAATTTTTCAATTGCTAGACATGGGAAAAAATGGTCCTACTCCTAAAAATGCTTCACATAACACACTCAAGAATCTCAAGATTATACATGGAATTCCAAGCAAAAACAAATGGATAAAGTATATAATTGAGATTTGATAAAAAAAAAATTAGGCAAACCAACCACTCTGATGATTACAAATAACTCATTCGAGTTGGGATAGGAACATTCCAAATCAAATAAAAGTAAATATTTCTCCAAAAATAAATAATAAGAAAAAAAAATGAAACAACTTACGACAACAAAGGCTCAATCCCAAATTAGTTGAGGTCGACTAACAATTCTACTCAACCCGATTGCAGATGATTATGTGCTTTGGCAACCTTTTTGAATCCTTCATATGTTAGTGCATAATCTTAAGTTATTATCCAAAAATGCATCATCTTAAATCTTACCCCAACCTATATATCATTGAATTCCTTCAATTTTTACTATTACAAGATTTGTACCTTAATCAAAAAGAAAAAGGAAAAAAATAGCATACAACCAAGTTTCTATCAGTTTATAAAGGGAAAAATGACTAATATATCAAAAGATAGAAACAATGAACAGTGGCAAGCATGACTTTTTCATCACATTCCCTAAGCTAAAAACAACTCATGTATATCTTGAATGAAATAAAACAAAATGATCACAAGAGTAACATCCTAGCAAGTTCCTGTTTAGATATCTAAGTGATAAGAAGCCTAAGTTTTCAATAGGCAAGGGAATATCCGAGGATCTATCGTAGTGTCAATAACACCCTTTTGATTCGAATCTTCGACTACTTGAACAACAGTTGAAAATCTGATGCAGGTAGTGAAACGCAAACCAAGTTCCCAATGTACTACTCTCATTGATTTAAGTCAAATAACATAATACGCATGACAATTGAATGTGACTCCAAATTCATTTCACATTTTCTCTAGGACATTTCGTCAATCACATTGCAGGCACAAACCTCAACAAAGAAATAACCGAAACCCAACAAGAATTGAACCTAAAAAACTCACCAGAAATACAATTATAGACATCCACATTGGACAAAGATGAACAGTGGCCAATCATTTAGCTCCAAAAGGAGCTACTCTCTCGTATCAGTACAAAATCAAACAAGTCAAGTGGCAGACACAAGCCTGCAAGCTGCAAGTGAAACATAAGCCATAAAAATGCAGGACAATTATGCATATAAACAACAAAGTAAATAGCATATATTTTCATTTTTCATTTATCATATCAATTAACTAATCACATATATTAGATTCTAAAGGTTGCATAAAGTAATCAAGCATAATGCCTAATGCATTTTAAAGGAAACCAACTGTTGAGGATCCTAAATGTTACCAATGAACCCGTATCAATAACCTAGTCACGGATGTTGAGGATCCTACCTCAATAACAAGAATCTGACCAAGATGAGCTCCTCCAAGACCAAATAAATTTGGTGGAAGGAAAGTGATTGAGTAAACATCAATTTAAGTGGGAGGCCGTGGTTCAATTCGGACAAACAAAAAAAACTAAAAGGGCTGTAGATTAACCAAAAATGAAATCAAGCAGACAAAGTAAACATCAATTTATTTGAAACAGAACAGAGAAGTTCAAATGCCCTCACAAAACCTCTCCGAACAAGCCTTTCACTAAAGAAATACCAAAGGCTCGGTGTGTTTCTAGGCGCACTGACACGCCAATGTTTTTCATTCATTGTTTCTAAATGATCACTAACAACAACAACAACAACAACAAAAGAGAAATATCTCATCCAACAATCATGGCTGCAACAACAGTGGCCTTATTAGTCATAAGACTACTTATTTCTGTCCAATAATAAGCCAATGAGAGGGACTGGGGAAGAAAATTGATCAGTATCAGAGTTTGTATCATTCAAGCAAAAGGGCTTCGCCATTGGTGCTGATTGAACACATCATCAACAAAATCGTGCTTCTTATAGTAGGACTACATACTAGTGTTGATAAGAATAGTGATTTTTAGTTTACAACTTAAAACAATTAAGATGTTGATGGCAACAACGATTAGAGGTGAATCACAAAAAACTAATCAAAACCCTAAATGCGAAACAAAGAGGGGGAAAAGCCCTACAATTGAGTTCAATCAAGGAAACAAACAAAAGATTCATGAAATGCAAGCAATCAGAGACGACGAAGGCATACCAGATTGGCCGAAATCAGACTTTTCGGAGTTTGAGTTTGTCACAGAGAGAGAGAGAGAGAGAGAGATCGATTGAGAAATCGATCGAGAGAGTCTGCGCGCGTAGGATCGTCGCCGAGAGGGAGAGGAGTTGAGAAGAAGAAGAAGAGTCGTTCGTTCGTTCGTTATTTCGTTATTTCGTTCGTTCGTCGTGGCGAGAGATTGACGGTTAAATGTGCGTTTGGAAATATTTTCCGCATCTCGATGCGTATCGCACGGACGCCAATAACTACTGTAGCAAAGCAGGAAGGAGTGGTAATATTTGTTTCATAAGATGATATTGATTTGAACTTAGTGTAGACTGTAGAGGCTGGATGTTATACTTTTTGACATGTTGTAACTTGTATGTAACCTTTGATTCTCACATTCTTGCAAAGTACGAAAAGTTTCTCTATTGAGAGAAAAGAAGAGAGATGACAAAGAATTCGTTAGAAAGATACACTCATTATTATGAGAAATGGACGACCAATCAGTATTCGAATGTTGTGATCGACAAAGCGAAACTACCTTATATATGCATTGCACTTCTATTAAGTTGTTGGAACCTCTTTTCTCAGCTATGAATATGTTTTTACATGAGTTGCATGATTTATGGAAGTAATGAAGTGTATTTGTATGAGATAATAATTCTCCCCTTTGATGCGGGAAGCCCCCAAAAATGCATAAACATGCTTTTCCAAACGAGCATATTGGCCCCTTTACTTTCGTCCTTGATAGCAAAAACAAGCTCATGATTGAATTGTATCTATTTTTTTGCGTAGAAATTGTATCTATTTATATTTCATACTTTTGACAGGGTGTGGCCTTTTCCTTGTGCTTGTGAGCATTTGCTTATACATTTAATCTAAGTGCTCATCCTGACTAGATCATCCATATGAATACATACAAAATAACTACGTTTCAATTCCACCGTCGCAATGCATGAATGACAATGTGAAAAGCATAAAAAAGGGAATACTATGGTACTTTCATTAAGCATAAAACATAGTACATCTTAAATAAAAATGATGACATTGTATACCTTAACTTCTTCATAGAGTTTCTTCTTCCAAATGTACAGCTTTTGCAAAGTAAAGCAGAAGAAAGATTTTTACCTTCTTTGCAGAAGAAGATGGATTGCCACCTTTAGACGGTGATGGCAAAGAAGAAACAACTGGCATTGAAGTTGTAATTGAATGCAACACCTTTGACGACACTACCACAAATAAGTTTCCAAATTGTTCAAATGCTACTTAAAAAACAAAAAAATTTATTTGTTGTGCATAATCAACCCGTTCAAATAGAAACTGTTAAATCTTCCGCACTAATTTTCTGTGCGAAATCAACCTGTCAAATGATACCTAAACAATAAGTTCATTTCTCAAATCTCTCTATTGCTTAGACATCATTGAATAACATATAATACAGATAGACCTCGCTTATTACGGTTAGAACTTGTGATCATCAATCAAAGTATGGAGTGCTGAAAGATCAACATTAATATATGTCTTTCATTTGGGATGACACGAAAGAACAATAAGTGAATATGATTTAATTTGTTCCACATTTGAGGATCATTCATTGTTGCACATTATTGCAATGAGATAGACTCCATTTTGAAAGTCATTAATTTTAAGTGTACTTCCAAAAATGTGGAATACATGGAATAAGCACATAATTTACATTTTTTCACAAGAAATATCATACTTTTTTATATTGTTGTCTACATTAAAAATAAAATACAACCAGTGGTGGTTAATTCACCTTGTGCTATTGAAACGGTGAAACTTTGTACCACAAATGAATAAATCAAGTGACATATTACTAAACAAGTTTAGAATCCAATTGTTAATTGTTGTTTTTTATTGGAAATAAAATTTGAAATGTTAACAACCCAAACACATTCTTTGAGATTCCGAAATAATTATTTTTTTTCTAGTTGAATGAATAATAAACATAATTTATAGGAATGTAGATATACATATTTTTTTTTTTCAAATATGTAGATATACATATTTGAACTTCCCAAAATTTGTTGACATATTATTGAAATTGAACTCCCGCAAGCGCAGCGAGCGGGTTCCCACGTGCGTAGCACATCCAAAAAACTAGTAATGTAAAAAAGGAATGTTGATGTCAAAAGAATCCAAGTATTTTCTTGTTTCTCAGCATTGCTGGATTCGTTCTATAATTTCGCAACGTCAATGATGAATTCTTTCTCCAATTTCTCAACATTGCTGGATTCTTCCTCCGATTTCTCAGCTTCGCCGGATTCTTTCTCCAATTCTTTTAGAGCTTCTTCTTCAGCCACTTTCTCTGCTTTCAGTATTGGTTCGTAATAATCTGCATGGGCGTCCATACACTTCTTTAACATCGATGTTGCCATGAAGCATTTTTCGACAACATCCTCTTTATTTGTTTCTGCTTCTTCCACGCACTTTTCCCAAGCAATAAAACTTTCCTTGCATCCACCACCCTTCATGAACAGGCAAAAACCACATTCTCCCTCCTCTTCCTCTTCTTCTTCTCCTTCCCCATCTGCAGAATTATTATTGGGCCCACGAGATTGATCAGAAGTTTCCTCCTGGCTTTGATGATCTGAGGCTCCCGAGTTAGATTCTAGGGATTCCGGAGCAGATGAAGCCGTTCTCGTTCTGGTGTTGGTGGTTTCAGGTTCTTCAGTCTCAAGGGAATGAGATACACTTGTTTCAGGAAGAGATGATGCCATAAGGCCCATCACTGATGCTTGGGTTTTGAATGTTTTGGCCTCTGGTTCTAGAGTGCCTGAACAATAGATAAACGAATTGATAAATGGACAAAATATGAAACTGAACAAAAAACATCTGCACAAGTTATATCAAGTGTAATACATGAGATAGTTACTCAAGATAATCAAAAACAAACAAATTAGTATGGCTACATTCTGACCAAAAAAAAAAAAAAAAAAAAAGAAACTAACATGGCTACAAACACGCTTCGAAGAACCTAAAAATAAAAATAAAAAACGCATCAAATCCTGACTCTCATCCTTTTATTTGTATAACCTTGCTTTTTTATTATTAGATTGGGTTGGATCACAACAACTTATTCATAGAAAAGAATCAAGAAACAAATTGATCATAGAAACGTTCCAATTACCAAGAAAATGAAGTCTAAAGGTTTTAAAGAAAAGTTTCATCGACAACAAAATTAAGTTCCTAAAAGATCACAGTAGTGAAGAAGAGGGCTTTTCTAGAAATCAAAAAAATCAAAATAGAAGAAAAAAATTACGAGGAAAGCCATCCCAAAGATGATTACAAGCACGCATGACCAACTCAAGAGAACCAGGTTCCAAGGAGCCAACAGCCACTCCACTCAACAGATCAAGAGCATAGATTCAAATGAAGATCCAAAGTCGAGAAGCAATTCAATGGCAAGGGCATTGAGAGGAAATCCAGAGGAACATGAGGATGTGCTGTTGGTTTTATATCACTCGTGGACACTTCATGAAGGGATTTGCATTGAGAATAGAGCTTGGGGAAGGAGGAAATTTTGGTGAAATGTACATATGACTGTTCTGCAATGGATCTGCACTACTAAGAAAATGTACATCGTTGCTACACGAGTCTAAATTTCTTCCCAAAAAGCATGGATTGATATGACACTACAACTTTACAAATAAATCTACATGATAGTGGATGTCCAGTGAAATGGTCTATATATGGAGTTCCTAAAAACACTTAGCTAGCAACATTACATTATTTAATCAACTAAAATGTTGCTCAAGATCCACCAAACCAAAGCTAGGGTTGAAACAATAAAAAGAAATTAGGTTTTGAACTTTGACTATATGATTAAATAATTAGGATATACAATTTCACTTTATCAAAAAAATTACAATCTTTATCCAATCAAACAAAGTTCTAGAAAACCCCCAATTCCTCCTAAACGTTCTTTTGATTTGTGAAGAGTATCATTGTCCTAGCAAGAATGGTACAAGCACAATAACAGCTCATTTAAATAAATGCTCCAAGTACCCACAGTCATGTGAACTCAGTGTGTAAGAAACAAAAAACAATAGAATTACAAGTTAAAGGGTCGGAGGATGAAAGTAAAATAGGACTTTGGAAGTTTGATCAAACATTAAGTCGTGAAGCCCTTACTGAATTGATAATAGGAGCTGAATTGCCTTTTGTAAAGTTGTAGTGTCATGTCAATCCATGCTTTTTGAGAAGAAATTTAAACTCTTGTGTAGCAACTATGTACATTTTCTTCGTAGTGCAGATCCATTGTAGAAGAGTCATATGGTTTTTTGATTTGTGAAGACCTAATAGCCTATTCGGTTCACATACTTGGGAGACCTAAGATCATAGGATTAGTTTATACTAGGATTAACACTTGGGTTTAGGTATTAGTCCGTTTTTGGTAACTTATTAGGTTGGGAGTATTGAGGGTGGGATTAATGTGGTTGCAATAAGTTACTAAAGTGGCCCTCTAATTCTACTTACATTCTCAAATCGAGAAACTCTAGTAGCAGTCGACTGGTGCGGAGAATTAGGGTTGCATTCTGCCCTCTCTTCTTCTCGACCAGTCCGCTAGGGTTTCTTTTGTGTCGACGAGAAATAGTAAAAATTTGATGGTGTTTTTTGTGTGTATTTGATGAAGGCGATTTCGTCATTTGGTAAGTAATATTGGTGGGATTAAATAATACCATCAAAATGGTTCAGATTAGTCTTGTAGAATATATAATTGGCGATACCCAGCTTAACTAATGCAACTACGTGCAGCCTACAATCAAGATTTCACGAAAAAATGTAAACTTTTTTTCAAGCTAATGAAGAAGGAGTTCACGGAGGAAACCAGGATTAAGGGAAATTAGGACAAACCTTGGTCGCGAGTTGATTCCTGGGAGCCTTTCCTCCAGCGTACTTACGCGCGGTCTGCTTCGTACGAGCAATCTGAAATTAGGGCAATACTCAGCAAAGTATTGATTGCGAAGAAATCTAGGACGAAGATCAGAACCGAAACGATTACAAACCCTAACCCTAATCGCAACGAACGAAAACAACGAGCAAGGAAAAATCAAGACGTAGAACCAGTTCAAAAAACAAAACCCTAACCCTAGATTTGGAGAAAAGAAAGGAAGACGAAAACTGACCTCTTCTTCTCTGAATTGACAGAACAGAACCTGAGACCGAAGGCTAACGGAAGTGAAAAATGAGAATGAGAGGAGTGAATCTTGTTATGAAATGGAAGTGAAAAATGAAAATGAGAGGAGTGACTCTTGTTATGAAATAGACGAACACTTATGAATGTATGTGACCACATTGTGAAGCATGATTCTCATATTAAATTGTAACATCAAGTATGACTCACACTTCATACAACTTGTAATCATCTCCAATGTACATCAACTCTTCCATGTATCTTGTAATCATCTCCCAAGTATGTGAACCGAATAGGCTATTAGGTCTTCACAAATCAAAAAACCATATGACTTTTCTACAATGGATCGCACTACGAAGAAAATGTACATAGTTGCTACACAAGAGTTTAAATTTCTTCTCAAAAAGCATGGATTGACATGACACTACAACTTTACAAAAAAAAGAAATTAGGTTTTGATATGTGACTATATGAGTAAATAATTAGGATATACAATTTTACTCTTAGTTTCATCAAGAAATTTATAATCTTTATCCAATCAAACAAGTTCTAGAAAACCCTCAATTTCTCATAAACGTTCTTTGATGGAAAAAAAGCCATAATTTGGTTATTGGAACTCCTGTAAGAGCCACCTTGTTTTGAAACGGTATTTGTAAGGTTTCTTCACATACCTTGTTGGAGATTGAAGATTGATGAAGTTGCGTAATAAGACTCGTAGTCAAGAAGATGAAGCGTCGATAGTAGACATTGATCTTGCGAGAGAGAGAGAGAGAGAGAGAGAGAGAGAGAGAGAGAGAGTCAAGAAGATGAAAATATGCATTAGCAACTATGTACATTTTCAAGATAGACAATACATGGAAGAGTTGATGTACATTGGAGATGATTTTTCGAGTTTTCGTCTTCCCTTCTTTTCTCCAAATCTAGGCTTACGGTTTCGTTTTTCGAGTTGGTTCGACGTCTTGATTTTTCTTGCTCGTTGTTTTCGTTCGTTGCGATTGAATGTTAGGGTTAGGGTTTGTAAGCGTTTCGGTTTTGATCTTCGTCCTAGATTTCTTCGCAATCAATACTTTTCGAGTCTTGCCCTAATTTCGATGGCTCGTACGGCGTGCACCGTGCGTAAGTACATTGGAGGAAAGGCTCCCAGAAACAACTCGCGACAAAGGTTTGTCCTAATTTCGCTTAATCTTGGTTTCCTCCGTGAACTCCTTCTTCATTAGCTTGAAAGTGTACGTTTTTTCGTGAAATCTTGATTGTAGGCTACACGTAGTTGGACTACTTAAGCTGGGTATTCGGTTTGCCTACTATATAGTCTACAAGACTAAGATAGCCCACAATCTTGGGACTAATTTGAAACATGATTTTGATGAGATTATTTAATCCCACCAATATTACTTACCAAATGACGAAACCGCCTTCATCAAATACACACAAAAACACTATCAAATTTCTACTATTTCTCGTCGACACAATAGAAACCCTAGCAGATCGGTCGAGAAGAAGAGAGGCGTAACGCAACCTTAGTTCTTCGCACCAACGATCGCTACTAGAGTTTCTTGATTTGAGGATGTAAGTAGAATTAGAGGGGCGCTTTAGTAACTTTACTTATTGCAACCACATTATTCCCCAATACTCTCAACCTAACAAGTTACCGAGAAACGGACTAATACCTAAACCTAAGTGTTAATCCTAGTATAAACTAATCCTATGATCTTAGGCCTCCCAAGTATGTGAACCTGATTGTGCCATTAGGTCTTCACAAATCAAAAAAATCATATGACTGTTCGACAATGGATCTACACTACGAAGAAAATGTACATAGTTGCTACACAAGAGTTTAAATTTCTTCTCAAAAAGCATGGATTGATATGACACTACAACAACAACAACAACAACATAGCCTCATCCCAAATTAACTGGGGGTCGGCTACATGGATCAAAACTTTTCCATTGTGCTCGATATGACACTACAACTTTACAAATAAATCAACATAATAGTGGATGTCCAGTGAAATAGTTTATATATGGAGTTCCTAAAAACACCCAAACTAGCAACATTACAAAGTATTCAATCAACTAAAATGTTGTGAAGATCCACCAAACCAAAGCTAGGGTTGAAACAATAAAAAGAAATTAGGTTTTGATATGTGACTATATGAGTAAATAATTAGGATATACAATTTTACCTGCAGTTTCATCAAGAAATTTATAATCTTTATCTAATCAAACAAAGTTTTAGAAAACCCTCAATTTCTCATAAACGTTCTTTGATGGGAAAAAAAGCCATAATTTGGTTATTAGAACTCACATAAGAGCCACTATTCCAAAGCGGTATCTCGTAAGGTTTCTTCACATACCTTGTCGGAGATTGGAGATTGATGAAGTTGCATAATTAGACTCGAGATTCAAGAAGATGAAGCGTCGATAGTAGACATTGACGCAGAAAGAGAGAGAGAGAGAGAGAGAGAGAGAGAGAGAGAGGCGGCTTGTCGGGGAGAGAGAAGGCGTTGATCGGAATTCGGTTTCTTGACTAGAAAGAAATATAGATCAGCCCTAAAGTTCAATGAGTTCTAACTACTCCGGCTCGATGAGCCGAAACAGACCAATAAGTGGCGGTCGGACTTGAGACACTCGGTTAAGGTGACTCTTTAGGTGGTGGGTGCTATGACCTTGTTTGGTATGAGGTGGAGATATCTTCAAGGAGATAACTTAAAGGGAGTTGTGAACTAATCTTGTTTGGTTGGTCAATTTGCCTCGCAAGTTATCTCTCAACTTATAACTTAAGGTGAGAGAGATCTCCCCATCACACCCCATAGTGATTTATCTCCCTAGAGTTGTGACCTCGTATGGTATGAGGTAGAGATATCTCCAAGGAGATAACTCACTGGGATTTAAGAATTAAATCTTGTTTGGTGTTGCACGTTATTTCCTAACTTACACCTTGGGGTGAGAGATATCCCTCCCACTACCCCCAATAGGGAGTTATCTCCTTGGAGTTGTGGCCTTGTTTGGTATAAGGTAGAGATATCTCTAAATAGATAACTCATGAGAGAGTTCAAAACTAATCTTGTTTGGTTCTCGCAAATTATCTCCCAACTTGTACCTAAGGTGAGAGATATCTCCCTCCCACCACCCCCTAGGGAGTTATCTCCCGGAGTTGTGGACACAATTATCCTTCGAGGTAATAAAAGGGTCATTAATGAGGGGTAATCGTGTCCACAACTTCAGGGAGATAACTCCTACTACGGGGGTAAAGTGGGAGGAGATATATCTCAAGCAAGTTGGGCAATCAAACAAGATTAGTTCCTAACTCTCTTTGAGTTATATTCTTGGAGATATCCACCTCATATCAAACAAGGTCATAGTACCCGCCACCTAAAGAGTCATCCTTAGCCGAGTGTTTCAAATTCGATCGCCACCTAGTGGTCCTATCCAGCTTCTCTCGGGCTCGAAATAGTTGGGATCCATTGGGCTTTAGGGTTGTAAAACCGACTTGATATGTATTTATTTCTAGTTAAGAAATTGAATTCTGATCAACGCCTTCTCTCTCCCGTGACAAGCCACCTCTTTCTTTTCTCTCTCTCTCGCAACATCAGTCTAACGCTTCATCTCTTTGATCGTGAGTTTGACTACGCAACTTCATCAATCTCCAACAAGGTATGTGAAGAAACTTTATAGATACCGTCTTGGAATAGTGGCTCTTCTGTGAGTTCCGTTAACCAAATTATGATTTTTTTTCATCAAAGAACGTTTAGGAGGAATTGGGGGTTTTCTAGAACTTTGTTTGATTGGATAAAGATTGTAATTTTTTTGATAAAGTGAAATTGTATATCCTAATTATTTAATCATATAGTCAAATTTCAAAACCTAATTTCTTTTTATTGTTTCAACCCTAGCTTTGGTTTGGTGGATCTTGAGCAACATTTTAGTTGATTAAATAATGTAATGTTGCTAGCTAAGTGTTTTTAGGAACTCCATATATAGACCATTTCACCGGACATCCACTATCATGTAGATTTATTTGTAAAGTTGTAGTGTCATATCAATCCATGCTTTTTGGGAAGAAATTTAGACTCGTGTAGCAACGATGTACATTTTCTTAGTAGTGCAGATCCATTGCGAAACAGTCATATGTACATTTCACCAAAATTTCCTCCTTCCCCAAGCTCTATTCTCAATGCAAATCCCTTCATGAAGTGTCCACGAGTGATATAAAACCAACAAAGACATCCTCATGTTCCTCTGGATTTCCTCTCAATGCCCTTGCCATTGAATTGCTTCTCGACTTTGGATCTTCATTTGAATCTATGCTCTTGATCCGTTGAGTGGAGTGGTTGTTGGCTCCTTGGAACCTGGTTCTCTTGAGTTGGTCATGCGTGCTTGTAATCATCTTTGGGATGGCTTTCCTCGTAATTTTTTTCTTCTATTTTGATTTTTTTGATTTCTAGAAAAGCCCTCTTCTTCACTACCGTGATCTTTTAGGAACTTAATTTTGTTGTCGATGAAACTTTTCTTTAAAACCTTTAGACTTCATTTTCTTGGTAATTGGAACGTTTCTATGATCAATTTGTTTCTTGATTCTTTTCTATGAATAAGTTGTTGTGATCCAACCCAATCTAATAATAAAAAGCAAGGTTATACAAGGATGAGAGTCGGGATTTGATGCGTTTTTTATTTTTATTTTTAGGTTCTTCGAAGTGTGTTTGTAGCCATGTTAGTTTTTTTTTTTTTTTTTTTTTGGTCGAATGTAGCCATACTAATTTGTTTGTTTTTGGTTATCTCGAGTAACTATCTCATGTATTCCTATAAATTATGTTTATTATTCATTCGACGAAAAAAAAAAAAAAAAAATTATTACTTAATCTCAAAGAATGTGTTTGAGTTGTCAAAATCTCAAATTTTATTTTCAATAAAAAACAACAATTAACAACTGGATTCTAAACTTGAATATGTCACTTGATTTGTTAATTTGTGGTATAAAGTCTCACCGTTTCAATAGCACCAAATGGAATTAACCACCACTGGTTGTATTTTATTTTTAATTTAGACACCAATATAAAAAAGTAAGATATTTGATTTCTTGTGAAAAAATGTGAAGCATGTGTATATTCCATGTATTTCACATTTTTGGACGTACACTTAAAATTAAAGATTTCCAAAATGGAGTCTATCTCATTGCAATAATGTGCAACAATGAATGATCCTCAAATGTGGAATAAATTAAATCATATTCGCTTATTGTTCTTTCGTGTCATCCCAAATGAAAGACATATATTAAAGTTGATCTTTCGGTACTTCATACTTTGATTGATGATTATAAGTTACTAATCGTAATAAGCGGGGTGTATCTGTCTATGTTGGTCAATGATATTGATGCAATAGAGAGATTTGAGAAATGGACTTATTGTTTAGGTATCATTTGAACGGGTTGATTTGGCACAAAAAATTAGTACTAACATTTAACAGTTTCTACTTGAACGAGTTAATTATGCACAATAAATAAGTTTTTTGTTGTTTAGGTAGCATTTGAATAATTTGGAAACTTATTTGTAGCAAGTTGTTGTCAAAGGTGTTGCATTCAATTACAACTTCAATGCCGTTGTTTCTTTTTTGCCATCACCGTCTAAAGGTGGAAATCCACATCCTCTACAAAGAAGGTAAAAATCTTTTTTCGCTTTATTTTGCGTAAGTTGTACATTTGGGAGAAGAAACTCTATGAAGAAGTTAAGGTACACAATTTCATCATTTTTTATTTAAGATGTACTATGTTTTTTTCTTAAAAATGTCGTGCAACATTTTTTTTTTTACGAGCGACTTAGTTTATGGTTAATGAAAGTATCATAGCATTCCCTTTTTATGCTTTTCACATTGTCATTCATGCAAGGCATAATGTGGAATTGAAATGTAGTTATTTTGTATGTATTCATGTGGATGATCTAATTAGGATGAGCACGTAGATTAAATGTATAAGCAAATGCTTACAAGCATAAGGAATATATAGCCTTCTAATTGTGTGGTGTTTGATGTTGAATCTAAAATAACGACTCTTAATTAACATGCGTACAAAACTACATTCAAAAAAGTTAACATGTCGATGTATTCATTTGAATGGATCAAACGGCTTGCCTGGATGGACAATTGAGGGCACAAGTGGCGTATGTCACATAGGCCAAACATGGACTTGCCAAGCAACACTGCAGGGCATCGTGAAGTTTGGGTTTTGATGGGAAGATCAACCAGACATTCATGGCTGATCATGATGATGATGATAAGGAGAGAATGCGTAGATGTGCTCACATTCACTCTAGCATCAAGCGATGTGAGGAATTGTTCGACGACGACGACGTCGGTTATCGTCCGGCGCAGGATAGGTCTACTTTGATTCATTTGGAGGGGGTTTATGGGAAGGAAAGGTAGGAAAGCCATGGTACTTACTTGGGGGTCTGGGGAGGTGGAGAAGGTGTTAACCTTGTATTGCAAAGTCAATTGACAAGCGATCCTAATGGCACTTGTGGACCGTAGTAGATGCACTTCTACTCAACATTTTAATCCCCTAAAATCTAACATTTTAAGTCAAACTAAGTCTCAAATCTTATAAATTTCCCTAAAATCAACAGTTTAATACCCTAAAATCTAACATTTTCAACATTTTAAGTCAAACTAAGTCTCAAATCTTCTAAGTTTCAAAATAAGTTTCAAATCTTATAGCGGAAATTCAACATTTTACTCCCCTAAAATCTAACAGATTGATAGAAAAAATCACATATAAGAATCAATTTAGAGTGAAGGTTAAAACACTTAAATCCTAATTAGAGCTATGAAAGCTTAAATTAATTTTAGAAGTAGAAAACTTACTTCTTTTTTCCTTCTTTTTTTGGTATTAAAAAATATTACTTTGATCATCCACATCCCATCACCCAAAAAAGTATAGACCACAACAACTCATCTCACACAAACAAGGTACACACAAAGTATTGTGGAGACAAATGACAATAGCAAGAACAAATTCACCAAAAAAAGAGAAAACCTGCAATGATAGCAAGAGGAATTGGTTTAGATCATTGCCTCCAATCCTCTTTCCCAACCAACAAAGAATCAAACAATACAGATGAGAGAACATAGTACCTTAGATTCAAAGTCACAATCATTAATGCAATTTCATTACATCGAATATCGAAATCTCTATCCCTAAAAAATGGGATTTTGTGTCAAAAAGTTTGGACTTGTTGTGGAGAAGGGATGGTATGAGAAATGTTGAATTGGATAACACAAACACCCAGTCATTTTACTTGTTCCACCAACCACCAAACAACAAACCTTGCAAAAATCACTCATATATGATGCAAGATAGTACGTTGTTGTTTTTTTTCCATTTGCATAGAAAGATTAGTTCAGATATGCCATTGCACAATGCTATTACAAAAACATTCAAAAACCTACAAGAAACAAAACATCCAATCAAAAGTTTTCATTTAGTTTATAACAATACCCACTCTCACACATTATTTAGACTTCTCAATATTCAGAACATCCATCACGCATTAATTCATCAAAACATGCTTCTCTACATAATTTGTTTAACTGGTTGTACATCTTGGATCTTAAATCAAGACTCAACTTCTATACTACTTATCTTCATCTATACTCATTATTATTTTTTTTTTTAACCAAAACCTTTAACAACACACAGGAGCAGTTGATTCAGATATTTTCATTATTAATTCTATTAAAGTAACCATTATGTAATTATATGTTCTTGAATTACCACCCGTTTTCAAGTTGCAGAACTCAGTTTGTTCAAAAGCATACTGCTTTAAAATGAGCAGGAAAGGAAAAACAATTAATAAGCAATGAAAAGCTTACACTTGGCGTTGTGATTTAATGGTGCAACTAAAAATAGCTCTACCATAATTTCTTCATTTAGTTATCATCAAAATATTTAGCATATATTTTTCAAAAAATAAAGTATTAAGTATATTGATTCCACGCCCAGGGTTGGATCTACAGATCCTTAAATGCTACCTTCGACCTCCAACTCGAAGGCTATCCTCAGTTAGATAATGTTTCCTACCACAATGACAACATTTAAACAAAATCAAGGAGACAAAGCCTCAATTCTAAATTAGTTGGGTCAACTACATGGATCAAACTCTTCCATTGTGTTCGATTTAGTGCAATTGATGGGGTATTATCCAAATCCTATAAATCCCTCCTAATCAATGTTTCCTAAGTTAGCTTCGGTCTACCATTACATCGACAAATTTCTTCAATTTCTACTGAGTCGAGTTTTCTAAAGATGGCATTTGTAGCCCGTCTTTGAAGGTGCCTAAACCATAATATCGTGGAGATGAAAGAAAAAATTAACGAGGAACGAGTGCTTTACCACTCAGTAAACAATCATTCTCACTTATCTCAAACCTTACATAAGAAATACAGAAAATTACTTTATGGTGAGAAGAGCATAAGGGAACCGAGCCCCTTACCACTCGTACCAATTGGTTGTTGGTTACAAATAGTTCTTTATTGTCACTCTCATACTAGATATGACACAATTCATTTTTAACAAACACCTAACAACAATACTTAACAATGGTTTTTGTGCATGCTATTTATAGATGGAAATATTTTCCAAAATACATATTACATTTATGATTTATGAGATAAAAATTATAACATTACTTAACTGTCAGAAGCATTTGATTTTCAAGACTCAGCAATACAATAATAAGGGTCACATGCAATTGAAAGGCTTGTCCTAACTAACAGATTAAAATTAGGGTAGTCAGGGGCTACATCTGTAAACGATAGGACTTTCTTTATCCTCTTTTTTTCCCTGAATTTGTTCTCTTAATTATCTGGCAATCTTCAATTGTTTTCAAGTTACAAACCAAAATATATTCAACAGTTTTTATTTTTGTACATATTGGTAGAAACACTTGAAGATTAATTGTTATCCTTAGTTCCTTACCGTAAGACAATAGCAAAAGCTAATAAGCTAATTGATTTTTTCCCTCTTCCAAATGCTTTATGCTCACATGTCAACAAGATGTGAGGAACTTGTACATGACCACAATATTTACCAGGAAGTATTTGACAATGTAGAATCTATGTTTTGTCTCAGCAACTAAAGAGGTCTTCAAAATCCAAGGATTTTGTTGACCAAAAAAAAAATCCAAGGATTATGAGAAACAATGATTGAAATCTCTCCATGTATTAAAGCAAGAACAAAAGACCAATCAATTAAATAATAATGACAAAATAGCTTTCAAAGATCTCTTACGACAACAATGTGCAACGATGAAGCAAACTTGCAAAGAATGTGTGATCGCTGAGTCAAAAAGATCTTTAATAGTTTAATCATATGAAATAAGAGAAAATAATCTAGGAAAATACTAATTATCAAATTGTACTCCACATATAGTTTCTCAGAAGTTAAACATTTGAATATATGAAGAATTCACTCGGGGAATATGTGAATTTCGATGATCTTAGTAATTTCGAGTGTCTTTCAGTTCAGCCCTTCCTTTTCTACAATCGTTGTCATGTTTGCTATAAAAAAGCAAAACAAGGAACCATATATTTGCATTTTCATTAAATTGATTAGAGCAACAACATGAAGAAATGCCCGACATTGAACTATTTAGGTGGCATCCCAAAACTAAGTACGTTAAGGGAGAAGAGTTTGATGAGGATATTCGGATTTGAATAGAAAGCAAATTATAGTCGGAATAAAACAAGGGAAAATAAGAGGGGAGGAATTCCCATGTGGTATATAATGATTAAAAGAATGCAAATGATTCTACAGCAACAGCGTCAGTAAATTACCTGAGCAAGGCCTCCAGGAGATGTATGCCTTAAGTAACGATGATGTCTGCCTCCAAGTCCAAACATATCGAAGAACAAATTCACCAAAAAAAGAGAAAACCTGCAATGATAGCAAGAGGAATTGGTTTGGATCATTGCCTCCAATCATCTTTCCCAACCAACAAAGAATCAAACAATACAGATGCGAGAACATAGTACCTTAGATTCAAAGTGACAATCATTAATGCAATTTCATTACATCGAATATCGAAATCTCTATCCCTAAAAAATGAGATTTTGCCCTGTGTGGTATCCTTGAATGGTCGACATGCATAAAAACATTTTCGCACCGAATAAAAGAAAAATCAGAAATACTTCAACGCCAACTACGCATAAACTCAATGCCCTAATCCACCAAAACCCTAACACAATCCAAAAACAATCAACAAAAACACCAAATTCCACAAAATTCAAACTTGAAACGAAGCGACCGAATCTGATTTTCGAGAAAAACAAGGATGGGGATGGTGCCGTCGTGAGTGCCAAGCGCGATCATCCGCTCGGCCACTGGAGTGCAAGAGGCGGTGTCATTGGTGTGCTCCCTCCCATCCTCTGCTACTTGAGCCTTGGCTCCTCTTCCTCTCCGTCCTCTTCTTCGCCTTCCTCTCGCTCTTCGTCTCACTCCACGTCGTTCTCTCGATGGGCTCTATCGCACCATTGTTCGACCAATCAAAGCTTCTGGTCTGATCAGAAAATGTGGCGAACACAATGTTGCAGATAACGTGCTTGAGCACGCAGACTTTAGGATTCTTTCCTTGGGATGACTTGCACACGAAGTGACCAAGCTAAGAAAAAAAAAATTGATCTTGAGTATCTTAAACGACAAGAAACGCATGATCATCGAGATTTGCCAGTGCGTTTCAGTTCCAGTCAAAAGAGCGTTGATCGAACGTGTGACATGCACGTGTAAACAACGACGAAGTGAGAGGGGTTGGGGAAACCCATATTTTTTAGGGATAGAGAATTGCAGGGAAGTAAAAACTGCTGCAAGTGAAAGCTAGTGGAAGTTGACTTCTAATTAGGGGTATAATAAATTTCGTTCAAGTAGCCATCCTAATTTGATGGTTATATCTGTAAAAGGCACCTAATCAGTTTTATAATCATGATCATAGGATCAACAGAATGATGCGCAACAATAAATTAGGACGGTAAGCCCCATCATGCAAATTCAATTAGTTTTTTTAGAAAAAAAAATCTTATTGTATAAACCAACAACAATGAATATATATAAAACCAGAAGAGGTGAGGTCAGGGCCTGAACAGATAAAGAGAAACTTAACACCAAATCTCAAGTTTCAAGAGGAACATAGGAAATACCTAATCAATGCTAAACTTTTACGCTAGAATGCCATGCTAAGACAAGGTGCTCTCTTCCCTTATTTATGTCGATAAACAATTTCTCAATTTCACAGGGACCATTTGAGGCTCTCTTTGAACATTAACCCGGCCAGCTGTGAAAATCAGTACACCAGGCTGATCTATGAACAATGGGATACACCTACAGTGGCGTCAGCCCAACCATACCTGCATGTCCATATTCATTGTTAGCAAAGAGAATTGAAGATGATATGATCAATAAGGGCAGGTACGTATAAATGCAAGCTAATTACTGCATGTATGAACCAAATATAACAAATTCAAATGTCAAAAATATAGAAACCAAGAAAGAGGCAGTTAGGTATCAGGAACTTCTGGCAAAAATGTATGACTCATATCTGAGCTTTGTTTTATAGAAATATAAAAGATTCTTAAAAAATGAAAATGAGATCCACTGTTTATATTCATATAGCTGTTGAGAGGTGACACACAAGCATAGTTACACACTATACGAACTCCATGAATAGCCCCAGAATACTTAACGGATGCAAATTCACTGCACTTATCCAAGGTAGGGTACCGGCCAATCATTCAGTGCATAAAAATCAAGTATATAGATAACATTGATGAGGTTGTGGAACCATAAGATGACCAAATTTCTAATACTATAGAAGGGTCAAGGACTTCTTCTTAGCTTACTTTATGTCTAAATCAAGCTGAGACCCATACTAATTAGGACTGAAGCTTTGTCATTGCTCTTCATGTTGTTGTAGCTTACTTATGCTTAATAATTTATTTTCTAATACATAATGATTTTGTGTCTTTTTTTTTAGTTGAAGTATATATAACTGACTAAAATATGGTTTTCTCTTTTGAAGAAAGTCCAAATTTCCATAAATCTCTTTGGGATATGCAAATCCATAACATCTTCAAGTAATTCGCAGATTTTCTTTTTTAAGACAGAGCTTTGTGTAGCTAAAAAGATTTGAGACATACATATAAATGTGAAACAAATACTTAATACAGTCAAGGAACGAAGAATAACAAAGATCGCCCCAATTACAAAAATTACTTTACAATCATGGTAAGAAAATACTTTAGAATTCTTCGAACATCCCCAAATTAATTAGCTTTTATGCATTACACAATAATTAGACATAACCACAACTTTTATAAAAGCATTTTAAACAATGCAAGACTACCAATCTCACTGAATAATTTTTCTTCACCTTCAATTTAAAAAGTCTTTGTTGCCACATCAATGCACCCCACTTACAATACAAAATATCAATTACAAGAATAATCCCATCTCAAACACATAAAAATATACAAACAAACCAGAATTCAGCACCACCAAAAAAAATAAAAAAAAATAAAGCACACCAAAACAGGTGGCGTGGAGTAGCAGTCAATACAATACATACACACATTCAAGTGATCAATCCCCACAAAATATTCTAAAATCCAAAACAGAGAAACAACAGATGTTAATGGGCAGTGCTGATCTGAATACCAACTTGTGGAGGAAAACAAACTAATAAAGCAAAAAAGATAACCAAAAGAATTCAAAAAGGGGTGTGAGAAGCTCCTTAAGAACATACAAGATTCATGAGAGAGTAAGCATCGTTGCCAAAAGTCATGTAAAAACGAAGCAAACTCTTACCAATGAGAGAACGGAGAGTCGTGACCGAGCAAGAGACGGAGAGACCAGAGAGAGAGTTGAGAGCCGATGACGGAGACCAGCGCGACGAGACGGAGAGACCAGAGAGACGGCGAGACCAGAGAGACGGCGAGACCAGAGAGACCAGCGCGACGAGACGGAGAGACGAGAGTTGAGAGCAGAGAACGAGACCGATTTGGGGCTTTTTGGACGGGACGATCGAACGGGATTTGGGGATTTTTGGGGAGGGGACGAGACAATCGAACGAGACGATCGGATTTTGGGGTTTTTTGGGGGATTTTGGACGAGAAGGATTTGGGGTTTTTTATTTTTTGGTTCGAGGGGGGCCTTGATCCAAGCATACACAAATCCCGAGATTGATGAACGGTCATAAGAAACGAAATTTTTGGTGGGAATGTTGGCGCCATTTTTTAGAGACGGAATTAAATTCCGTCTCTATTTCCGTCTCTATTTTCGTCTCTGATTCGTCTCAATTCCGTCTCTAAATTAGTCCGTCTCAATTCCGTCTCTAACTTATTTTTTTTAGCAACGGAACTTAATTCCGTTTCTAATTCCGTTTCTAAATTTCATTTTCCTTGTAGTGGGGGAACCACTTTAGATAGTTAGGATCAATCATACAAAATGATGGTGATATTGATAATGATGTTACACATAGAATTCAAGGTGGATGGAAGAAAAAACGAAGTGCAACATGAGTGATTTGTGATCGAAATGTTCCTACTAAGTTAAAAGGAAAATTTTATAGGACGGCAATTAAGTCAGCTATGCTCTATGAAAGTAAATGTTGGGCGGTAAAACAACAACAATTACGCAAAATGAACGTAGCAGAAATGAGGATGCTTAGGTGGATGTTTGGTAAAACTCGTAAAGATAGAATAATAAATATATAAATTTAAAGATAAGTAGGAGTGACACCAATTGATACAAATATTAGAGAAGGGCGGTTTGGCACCGGCGAGAGCGGGGATGGATGGAGAGTGAGAAGAGAAGGAGGGGGCGAAGAGATTGGTTTTGAGAGTGAGAAGATTTTTTGGAGTATATAAGTGGGAGAGATTAGGGTTTGGTTATGTAAGAAAGTGAGAGTGGGCCCCCCCACTCGCCACGTGGCGAAAAAATTCATTTTGGGCTGGAATTTTCCTGCTCAACGATTAGCGACTGGCCTGTCGCCAATCCCTCGCAATTTAGCGACGGAAATATCCCGTCGCTATTTCCCTTTGCTATTTCTACCCATTTTTTTGTAGTGTAAGGGCGAAGGCGGGACATGTGTGGGTTAGATGAACGGTCTCAAGTTCGATTTCCTACGACGACAGTCAAATGTCGGGCCATTAGTGGTCTCTTTCGACAATTTCATGGCCCATGAGGTTAGTCATGCAAGGATCTAGTTACCCACTTTATTTCCTTTAAACCACCATTAATTAACCAAAAAAAGCAACCTTTAATAATTTAGCCATTTTGTGGGCATTCCTTTTGAAAAAAAAGCCAAAATCTTTTAAAAAACATTTTAATTTGTTAATAATTATGTTCTATTACAAAGTAAAAAATATATATATATATATATATATTGAGAAATAAGATTAATAGGTCAATTCTTGGAAAACAATTGTATAGCAAGATATATATAGTTTCCTAAAGAAACTAAGAGTCCTTATGAAAAAAAAGGAAAACAATATTGAGAATATTTTAATGAGACAAGGGTTCAATATAGGGAAAAAAAGTATATATAGCAAGTTATATATATGTATATATAGTTTCAAGTTATATATATGTATATAGTTTCCTAAAGAAAAGAATCCTTATTATTAAAAAAAAATTAAGAGGAGAAAACACTGAGGATAAATAAGATTGAAGCTAATTTAGGGATAAAAACAATTATATATAGCATGATGATATATAGTTTCTTGAGGAAGAGTCCTTCATATGGTAGTTACTAGCTAGTGTTCTTGTCATAGGTTTGTATCATCAGCACATACCTTGTATTATCTGGTTCAGAAAGTTGAACGAAATAAACTCCATATTTTAGAAATAAGGCAACTTAACTTAATTTTATATAGTTAATTGTATATACTTATCTAGAAATAAAAATAAGCATTTAATCTAGGAAGGAAGAGTGAATTGGTTCATAACTGTGCATACTTTATGCACTCATCATCCCCTCCTTAATTGTTACTCAAATTAAACTTTCAACTAAGTAACACCAATATCCATTTCGGCGCCCTTTTCCTTAAAATATCATCAATCGATCACTCCAATTGTCACCCTATAAATTCTCACCAAACTCTTCCAAACTCCACACCAACTAATTAATTCTACTTTCTTCGATCTTCTATCGATCTACATCTCTCTACTTAGTCTCACTTCTTACCAATTATTAGCTAATGATTAATATTATGGTGAAAGCCAAAGCCAAAGCCACATTTCCCATTCTCTTCCTCACATTCACTAGTATTATTTCATTAGCAGTTGTTAATGCAACAATAGTAGACCAATACAATGTGAATGTGATGGACTTGGGAGCCAAACCGGACGGCCAAACAGACTCCACCAAATCATTCATGGACGCGTGGGCTGCGCCGCGCCGCTCTCGCTTCCTCTCTTTGTCATCTACGTTCCCCAGGGAACCTATGTGATTAAAAACAGTCTTCTCCAGTCAAGGACATTGCAGTGACGCCAACGATGATGATAATAAGGGTGGCAGTAGTGGTGGTACTACTAGCGTTATGTTTCGCATTGACGGAAAACTGGTGCCCCCCTTCAGACTACAAAGTGATTGCCCATGCTTTGAAAAATGGATTTCTTTCGAGGGGGTTAAAGGGGTCACCATTCTTTGGCGGTACACTTGACGCCGGTGGTGCCGCCGTCTGGGCTTGCAAGTTGAAGGCATCCTCCCCTACTGATAACAACTGCGTTCAAGGAGCCACGGTAATTTCACCATCAATTGCACTTAATCGAGCACAATGAGAAAGTTTGATTCATGTAGCCTACTCCAATTAATTTAAGACTGATGTTAAGTTATTGTTGTATTACAAGCTCACGAGAAGCAACTTGACTGAACCAATTTTATTCTAATTAATTAGTCTAGTGTGTCTGAAGGGTCAGCATAACTATTCTATGACTAAATTTATTTTGTTTTTGTTTTCAGTCACTTTCGTTTACGAACTCGAAGGACGTGGTGATCAACGGATTGAGGTCGGTCAACGATCGATGTTTCACATCGTGATCAACGGTTGTAAGAATGTGAATGTGAGAGGGTGATGATCGCGACTCCAGGGGACGGTCCAAACACGGATGGGATCCACGTTCAAATGTCGACAGGTGTCAGCATCACGAGGTCTGGGATCAAAACAGGGGACGATTGCATCTCTATTGGGCCTGGCACCAACAACTTATGGATGGAGAGCATCGCTTGTGGGCCTGGTCACGGCATCAGGTGATCCGATTATCAATCCAATATAAATGTCCGGTGGTGTTTATAGTCAAAGAGTTTTACAATTTTTTGTTATTGCGTATCTCGACATAGATGCATATCTATTTCAACACGCCATTTGAAGGCCCAATATGTGTTATGTTGTCATTCTAGCATTTTCTAAAGTTTTTTTTTGTTTTTAAAACTCGCTAGTTTTAAGCTCGGACATTTTCACGAATCTATATTTATTTTTTTATAAATAAAGTTGTTTAAAAATCAAATATATAATTATGAAGAATGATGTAAAAAAGCTCTTATTTTTTAAAAAAATATAAAGAACAAAACGAAAAATTGAAAATAATATTCTTGGGCAAACATTAATTTGAAAGCAATGTAAAGTTGACATGTGTCAACATGTACATAGCTTTCTTTTATATATATATATATATATATATATATATATATATATATACTAGTTTCATCAGTCATTCAGGTGAAAATAACTCTATTTCCTACTATGACAACACATTGGCAATCACTACCGACCAGCGAGAACCTTTCGACGAAGATCAACAGATCAATCACAACAAGACCTAATAAAATCCTTCTCATTACACACAATCTACATATTTCACATACAGATCTACATTCAGCACCCGCACAATCAACTATTCCAAGTTCAAAATCAACACATAACGATAACGGAATCACAAATCAATCAAAAACTCACAGTTTCTGGTCGTCATCGATCTCTAGCTTCTTCTGGCAACCAGTGGTCGGATTCGCGATGGTGAACTGCAAAATTCACACAAAACGTTAACAGAATCACGAATCAATCGACCTTTTCAACCATTTCGCCTTCGACGCGCTAACAGACTGTTAGGGTTAGGATTTCGTACCTTCATCGTCTTCGATGGGGTTTCGCTCCGAGCGAGTGGAACAGACGACGCGCAACAGCCGAAAAGAGTTTTTAGGGTTTCTCAATCGATTCATTATATACACTGCCTCTCTAAGGTTTTCAGAAAAATAGGACTTCCTACAGCCTGCGATGCGCCTCGGGTTACGTGTAATAAAGATTGGTGAACGAAAACGTAGCTTCAATCCCAAATTAGCTGGTTCGGCTAACTCTTTCATTGGGCTCGATTTTTTTAAAAAAAAAAATGTATAAAATTATTGAATCTTGTATAAGTAATTTAGTACGAAGTATTAAATTAATGACAAAGCTCTCGATTTGTCGTTTGTAAATTACGCATTGGAATTGAACATTTTCGTATTTTAAAGGCGTGACAGAGTGACTACGAATAGACTGACATTACTTTGTTCTGGCAGTCGAACTAAAATTAGGAGTTGAAAGGAATCAAACTATTTTAGAACTTTGCATAAATTATCAGTATTTAAATTGTCCTTTAGCGTAAATTAAATTTGAGTCTACCAATTAAGTTGGTAGCTCAATGATATAGTATGCAATAATTATATAAAAAAATTGAGACTTCAAGCCCCAAAAAAAAAATTTTAAACTTGTCGATAAATGCGCCACTTGACAAAAAATAAAATTTGGAATGGTCGTAAATTCAACACCAACTTAAAGAAAAAAATAAAATAAAATAGCTCTTTACTATCCCTCGAACTAATTTGATATTAAAGCTTTACTGTTGTACTATCGAAAAGAGTCTCATTAATAACACCATTGCATGTCTCCGAGCGTTCACGAACAGCTTAATTTATTTCATCAACAAAATAACTCATGCATATATTAAAATAGCTAGAGTAAATAAATTAAACAATACAGCTTATGCCACCTAAATTGCTATGCATAAAAAAGTACAAGAATACAACAACAACGACATAGCCTAAGTCCCAAATTAACTGAGGTCGCCTATATAGATCAAACTTTTCCATTTTGCTCGATTAAGTGCAATTAATGGTGAGCTTTGCAAACCATTCAAATCCCTCTTAAAAAAAAAAAAAAAAAAGTACATGAATCTCATCCTAAATTCATTTCTTTCATCTAATACATTCTGAATTCTACCTCTCTTAACATAATATTGTTGCAAGTAATTAAAACAGACACAATAGTTCTCTACCCTTAAATACACACCAAAGAGACCAAGTGCTGCTGCTAGCTAGCTTTGATGATAAAGTACAAGATCCTGCTTTTCTATAGTTCAAAACCAGGAAACCTAGACCTTTCCGGCGAGACAACATCAAACCAAAGACAAGCCGTGCCGGGGAGACCGTGGAAGAGAGAGTAGGCATTATCGCAACCACGAAGATGACCGGCGGTTACAAGCTTTGCAGGGTCATATTGGTGCAAGAAACCAGCAAAGGCCTTTGCTCTTTCTATGTAAAGGCTTTCGCCCGTCAAGCGATAGAGCGAGAGGAAAGTGTAAGCATTGCCACAAACTCCATCTGCAAGTCCCACCTTCCTCACTAGTCCATTCTTCCACACCACTTCTCCTGCTTCGATGGCACCGTCGCGGAAGTCTCTATCATTGGAATATACCTAAACAAATAAAGAGAACAATGTACTTAGAAAATTTTATAGAACCATGCATAAAAGCCTACTAAGCAACAACAATTAGATTGTGGTTTGATCTAACGAAATTGAAAATTGAAGCATCAAAGGCAACAGATGAAACATCAAATTAAATCGCTTTTGAGACTTAAGTACTCCGGCGCTAACCTGAGTTGCCTTGCAAAGGGTGATGGCCATGCCAGGGGCACCATGAGACCACTGCACAAGCTTGTCTTTGGGGTTCCCTTCACTTAAAGGGTAGTTGCCACTATGAGGGAACCTATTCCTCATCATGTACCTCAAAGTGCCCTTAACATCTTCAACACCTTCTTCAGTGAGTTGGAAGTGAAGCAATGTGTGTAGGATTCCTGCAAGCCCATGGGCTGCACCCCAGTAGCTTGTGCCATGCCATCTATACACCAATGGGCAAGCGGTGTTGTCCGACGCCCCGGCTCTTCCCCCGGCTAATACGGCTTCGACGATCGGCATGAGAACGTCTTTAGACATGGTGTCTTCTCCGAGATGCTTGTTGATGAACAATGCCGCCCATAGAAACCCCGCTCGACCGTGTAGGAGTTCGTAAGACACCATCCTCTGGTCCTATAGGCAGGGCTCTCTCTTGTGCTACCTGAACAATGATTTTTATTATTAAGTACCTAATGCTTTCAATATTCAGTTCATGGATACACCTTGGTTACTCAATAAAAAATGACCATCACCAAGTTGAGATGAAAATCAAAACTCATTCACTTTTGGATCTACATCTAATCTATATATATATAGAAAACTTCAATCCCAAATTCTCAATCAAACATTTTTTTTCAGATAATCGTAGGTGTTTCGACTTCTTTCTCGGCCCTCCTTAATTACCTAGACTACACTAATCCTCCAAAAGTCACCTCATGCCAACTACGCCTACAACGCAGTGAAAAAGGCATGCATCCACTTCAATTAGGTCGGATGATTCATTCTCACTTACAAATGTTAAAATCAACATCATTTCAAAACAATGTGAAAGGCCTTGAAATCCATATTTTTTGATAAGAAATAAACAACTTGCCGCCATCGGGTTCGAACCCATGAATTCTTACTCTCAACCCTCTTATCAAACCATTGCGCCACTCAATTAATTGGTTGGCCACAAAATCCACATCAACAAATCAAAACATTTACATATGAATGTATAAGAGAGAGAAATAAGTGGCTATATATATATATATATATATATATACTAGTTTCAGGACGTGCTACGCACGATTAACCCGCTCGCTTCGCTCGCAGGAATTAATTTCTAAGAATTTATTAATAAAACTCAAAATTTAATTAAAATTTAAAAATTAGAAATACAAGTACCTTTTTTAGCTTATCAATATTCTCTAATGTGATTGAGATAAGATGTTAATGAAAAAACAACTTAGTCATGCTAAGACATTACTTACTCAAAAAAAAAAGGAAACAAGGAAAAAAAAAAAACACAATTGGTTTGGCCCATCAATTTGTGAACACTTGCTTGTGGAGATTCCATAGAATTGTACATAAAGTTCAATCTTTACCTCAAACTCTATATATAGAAAGGATAACTTTGAAATTATGAATGTAAATAATTGAATTAGTTGGGATTAAAGCTTTAGACACCTTTTTTTTTACATGATTAATCAGAATTTTTCTCATTAAAATTTATAATGGGTTTTGAGTTTGTTCCTCCCCAACACATTTTCAAACCACCTTATTCTTTTCCCCCTCAGATTCTCTCTTCTTCACTGTTTATATATATATATATATATATATATATATATATATGTTGCATATATACCATTGGGAAAACTCTGAGTTTACAATTTGTGATATTTAGTTGCTTTTTTATATATAGTTGTTTTTATATATATGATAGATATATATGGGCAACTAAGTAAATTTCATTACCACTCAATAATTTGTGATTCGTGCTTTTATATATATGATAGATATAAAATTCAAAATTGAAAATTGTAATTAAAATTTAAAAATTAGAAATACAACTACCTTTTTTAGTTTATCAATATTCTATAATGTGATTGGGATAAGATGTGAATGAACAAAATGCTAATCATGCTAGGACATTACTTCCTCAAAAAAAAGTGTATTGGATTGATGAGAATGAGTTCATGATTGATTTTGAGATAAAGAAAAAAAAAAACGTGTAGTGGATTGATAAAGAGTTAGAGTTTGATTTGGACAAAAAGAAAATGTTAATTTGGAGATGAAAAAAAAGAAAGAAATATGGGCAAATAGGTAAATTTCATTACCACTCAAAAATTTGTGATTCGTGCTTTTATATATATGATAGATATATATGTAGATTTTAAATTAAGGTAGGAGAGACGCAATATTCTTAATTAATTTTAAATTAGCTTTTCTTTGTGTTTTTTTCCATCAAAATCATATTTAGAGCATATTAATTTGTATTATGTAAAACTTAATTTCTTTCCATAAACAAAGAAAAAAACAAAGATTTTACACATGGTGAAATCGTTTAGTTATGATTTATTTCCATCCTTTTCGAAACACAAAAATAATTCCTTTCTAAAATTATGTCTCAATTACTAAAATTGGTAATGTCCTATTCATTTGAATTCACCAATCAATTCTTAATCAAACATGCACGTAACTTAAATCAATTCAAAATTACCTAATAAATTAGAGCATTAATTTTATTGATGGTCTAATTAATAATTAACATATTTGTAACGTACACATGGAATTAATAATGTTGCAGCATTGGAAGCCTAGCAAAGGGGCTGAAGGAGCCAGGAGTGGAAAATGTGACAGTGAAGACGGCAGTGTTCACGGGCACTCAAAACGGACTAAGAATCAAGGCATGGGGGAGACCAAGCAATGGCTACGTGAAAGGTGTGTTGTTCCAACACGCAACAATGAACAATGTGGAGAATCCAATCTTGATCGACCAAAACTACTGCCCCCGCGACGAGCACTGTCCTAATCAGGTTTCCGGTATTAAGATTAGTGATGTCAAGTACAAAGACATCCATGGTACGTCCGCCACCCAAGTGGCGGTTAAGTTCGATTGCAGCCACAAGAACCCTTGCACTGCCATCACACTGGAGAATGTTAAGCTTACTTATGATCAAGATGACCAGCCGGCGCAGTCCTCGTGTGTCAACGCCAATGGCTCCGCTCTTGGCGTTGTGGATCCAAAAAGCTGCTTGTGGAACCAACCAATTGGGTGGCCCAATGGTTTGATATGAGATTTGAAAATAAAAGGTTGTGAGTACAAACCTTGTGGATGCAAAAGTTGTTTCTTTCTTGTATAAAAAAAAAAAAAAAAAAAAAAAAGCTGTTTATGTAGGACATTAATTTATTAAGTTTTGTAATGAATTTTCGTTCTTCATTTGAGGCATTGCTGGGATGCCCAACGAAGGACAAATTAAGAAGGTAGATTAATTAGGATTAAAATGTTGTTTGTTTGTTTAAGACTGATTAACACTAATAATAAGCAAGTATGTACCATATATATAGTACGAGCAATTTACTTTCATTAATTAATTATCGAGTTCATGCTTCCAAATCATTTTGTTAGGGAGCTAGCTAGCTAGCTAGTCAACCCAGCTCTATTTCACATGCAGTTGGAGGCTGAGACTTGAGAGATCGATCGATTGACCAAAAGAAAAATTAAAATTTGATATTCATGATGTGCATGGTCCATTTTGACTAAAAATTAAGGCATTGCATCCTTTTATGCAGAGTTCACACCTTATAATTGCAGTAGCCAATTAAATTAGCTAATTTAATAGGCATGTAAGTTTTGTATTGATTGACTGATGATGGAGCAAAAAATCTAAAGCTATCTAGCGTAAAGTAGTGCGAGCGAGAGAAAGTCCCTCCAAACACTAACATCAATGCATTATCACATGGGATAAATAAGATAAAGTAAAGATGCTCTTGTCGTAACATAAGTACTAGTAGATATATATTGGCATTAATTAATTCAATGCTCCTAATACAACGTAACTGTGCCCGAACATGGGGTCTAGTGCACCATGTGGCCGGATCGGATCGTTACTCCATCGATCATTTTTAACATTGGTAAGATTAATTAATATATAGATAACCCCTTAATTCATGCCACTTTTTCATGTATGAAGATACAAAATTGGAAAACCAATTAGTACATGCTCTATGAAATCTTCAATCTTTCATTTAAGGAATCTATTCTAATAAACCAATCTTTCCATAGATATACATACACAATTTCCTTGAATTCCTATAAATACTTGCACCGATTTTTCTTTTTTTGTGGCCGCTCATACCAACTAATTAATTAATTGACATCTATCCGCGCAGTACTCGATCTTCACCATTACAGTACTAATCAACCAATCTTTTATAGCCTAATCTCTCATTCACATTGAAAATGGTAATGCCAAGATTTCTAGTATTCTTTACTTTCATGATCTTCTCAACATCATCATCATCAGCTACACCATCATTAGGCTGCTTCAATGTTGTCAAATTGGGTGCCAAACCCGACGGCAGAACCGACTCCACCAAAGCCTTCCTTGCGGCATGGGCTCGTGCCTGCGCCTGCGCTAACTCTGCCACCATCTGCGTTCCTCCGGGAAAGTACTTGCTCAACCATGTTGTGTTTTCCGGCCAATGCAAGGCCACCCGTATCACCTTCCGCATTGCGGGAACACTTGTCGCGCCGTCCAAGTCTGCCGGAAGCTGGATTGCCTTCCAACGGGTCACTGGAGTCTCGATCTACGGCGGCACTCTCGAAGGAAATGGCGCCCCGACATGGGCTTGCAAGGCATCCGGTGAGAGTTGCCCTGAAGGAGCAACAGTAAGTGTGACATTTTTATTTTTGGATTATGGTCAATAAACTTTACATGGCTCCTTCATTTCCAAAACTGAGCCCACTTGTTAAGGATAGAGTGATCCATGCCATTACATGACATTCCCCTTAGATTAAGTGTAACGATTTTGAATGTGTGATGAATGAAACATTTTTAACCTAGACGGGTATAGCCTAGTGATAAGGGCGAAGACGGGTTATGTGAGTTAGGTGCACTGTCGGTATCTTTCCGGAATCCCAAGCCCATGAGACTAATTAGAAAAAGTTAAAAAAAAAAAAAAAAAAAAAAGTTCACTTTATTTCAGTTGTGGCTAACTAAAATCATTCATGATCCTGTGCTCACGCAGTCACTTTCCTTTACCGACTCCAACGACGTGGTGATCGACGGATTGAGATCGTTGAACAGTCAGATGTTCCACGTGGTGATCAACGGGTGCAGCAACGTGAGGGTGCAAGGCGTGCTGATCTCAGCCCCCGGAGACAGCCCCAACACCGACGGGATCCACGTTCAGCAGTCGACAGGTGTCACAATCAGAAGCACCGGCATCAAGACTGGTGATGACTGTATCTCGGTGGGCCCCGGCGCCAAGAACCTCTGGATTGAGGACGTGGCATGTGGGCCAGGGCATGGCATCAGGTAAGATGGTTGTCGTTGAAAAATAAATCCCAACGACCAACTTAACTAACTATTTATTGTTGGTTTCAGCATTGGAAGCTTGGGGAAGGATTTTGAAGAGGAGGGAGTGGTGAACGTGACAGTTAAGATGGTTGTGTTCACAAACAGTTTAAATGGGCTCAGAATAAAAACATGGGCGAGACCCAGCAAGGGCTACGTTCAGGGCGTTCTGTTTCAACATGCTATAATGAAGAATGTACAAAACCCCATTGTCATTGACCAAAATTACTGCCCTGGCAACCAAGGCTGCCCTGATAAGGTCCCTATAAATTCACCACCTTTGCTTCACTTACATATATATATATGTACCAATTTGAGTTATTTATTTATTATAGGGTCATACGACCGTTTCCTTAACATATTTTTTTTTTCGATGTTATTTAGAAAAACACATTATTAATATTATTATTATTATTTTGCCACATTGTTAGTTTGTTGTTTTGATTATGATTTGAATGTGACATACCGCCAATCGTGCACCCAGGATTCGGGGGTGAAGATCAGCAAGGTGACATACCAAGACATTCAAGGGACGTCGGCGAGTGAAGTAGCGGTGAAATTCGACTGCAGCAGGAAGAGCCCATGTAGGGATATTAGATTGGAGGACGTGAAGCTCTCTTATATGAGACAACCGGCAACTTCTACATGTAACAATGTTGTAGGTTCCGCGGGCGGTATTGTTGTGCCGGCTGCCAGTTGTTTGAAGAAAGGCCTGTAAGATTCTGTTTTAGTTGTTTCTTCTTTTGTTGTGGCATTGCTGAGATGCCCAAAAAAGAACAACACTATGTTCCAATCAAATTAATTTAATAATTAGCTACATTGCTTGCTACATTTATAAATTTTTAATCTTTGGAAGCAAAGTTTTCTTTTTCTTTCAAGAAAAATTAGTTTCTTTACTTGCCGCGACTGAATATTGTATACATTGTAAATGAGAAAACAAATGGAATGTTATGTAGCTTATATTATTCCAGCTTATATTGGCGAAAACAAGGTTAGCGGTTGCGTAATGTGTGTCTGGGCTTGTACGATGATTTTGAGGATGGATTGATTAAGAGCTCAGTGCTTGATCATTCAAATAAAGGAGAAACTCCATTTGCAAAGTGCTTCTACTTAGATATACGGAGAGAGAGATGAGGAATGGAGATGAAGTTCAAAACAAGCAAGTTATTTTTAGAGATTATGTCTCTGGGCTTCCTAAAGAGAGCGACTTGGTCATTAATACAGGTACTATTGAGCTGAAAGTTCCCGAAGGATCGAAAGCTGTTCTATTGAAGAACCTATACTTGTCTTGTGATCCATCCATGGGGGTTCGAATGAAGAAGCTGCCCGACAGTGCCAGCTACCTCCCTTCTTTTAGGCCTGGTTCGGTAAGATCACCCTTATTGATTTTTAGGCTTTTCTGGTTTGTTTTTCCTGATTATGGATTACAAATTAATGATATTTTGTGCTTCAAAGCTTTCTTGCTTCACTATTTGTATTCGTAGGTGCTTTTGAGAAAATTAGGAATTAAGTTAATGGGCATTGTTTGAGACCTTCATATATTCTCACTAGCCATAAAAATTTATTGCTTCCCTTTTAAATTAGTTTTTGTACAAACGGAGGATGCTACTGATGATGAAAAGGAAAGTAAGATCTTTATCCATTATCATCTATCACTATTAGCATACTGCCTCACGCATTACTTTGAGTTCATAATCTATCTCTAACATCTGGTACTGATGTTGTTAATCCTTAACTAAATCTTGGCAGCCGCCATATGGTTTTGGCGTGGCTAAAGTTTTGGATTCTGGACATCCGGACTATAAGGTGGGTGACTTGGTTTGTGGACTGACAGGATGGGAAGAATACAGCCTCATTCAGGATTCCAAAAGGGTTGGAATGCTGAAAAAAGTCCAGTTCACTGATGTACCTCTATCATACTACATCGGAATTCTTGGTATGTTCTAATGTTTAGCTTTGTTGTCATTTTCTAGTTTACATTTCTATGAACCAAAGGAAAAGGGTAGTTTCATCAATCCAAGTTGTTCGTCAAAAACTGAAAATGAAGAAACAACCATCTACTTTTGCGTGTCGCCTATACAGCCATTGCAGTTTTTCCTGCGTTTCATTTACAGACTTAACAAGCTGATCAGATTATTTTCAGTCGTGTGTTTGGGAAAGTAAAATATGATTGAAGATTGATTCATGAAAGGACTCTGCTTAAAGCAAACTATAATAAGGTCGTTGTGTACATATCAGAATTTGTTGTTGCCAGAAGTAGTTTTCATTGCCATTTGAGTGATAGATTTTACAGTTTTCCACTTGTTTTACTGCTCAATCTAAGTTCTAACGATAGCTCACATTCACTGCATAGGAATGCCTGGTTTGACTGCATATGTTGGTTTTTACGAGATTTGTGCTCCAAAGAAAGGCGAGTATGTGTTTGTGTCAGCAGCTTCTGGCGCAATTGGCCAGCTTGTTGGACAGTTCGCCAAGCTGATGGGTTGCTATGTGGTGGGAAGCACGGGCTCTAATGAGAAGGTGAGTTCATATTGATGACTTTTCTTTCTAGTTCTTTGTCATTGAAATAACTTCTCTATTTTGCGTGCTATAGTTACTAATCAGTTTAAATTAATGAGATGAAAGTCTTTTAATAAATAATATATACATATACATAAATGCAATGCTACTCTGTTACGTTGTAGTGTTCATATTTTTTTTTATAAGAGGGTTAGTGTTAATGTTTACTTCAATGGTGATTCATTACTCAGATTGACTTACTGAAGAATAAGCTTGGATTTGATGAAGCTTTCAACTATAAAGAAGAGCAAAATCTAGCCGTGGCTTTGAAAAGGTGAGAACCTTAAACATTGATGTAGTTGCCAACTTGTAAGAGTGACAAACACATAAGGTAAACGAACTAGAAATAATTATATCTGGCATAGATTGTTGGAAAATCATTCTCTTTGGGGTATGAACGGAGAATCATTCTCTTTGGGGTATGAAAGGGTGGAACCACTTGAAACTTTGCGAAGATCTTTTCGTGTATAGATAAAATTTAGGGTGAACAGATCCTCCACACAATTGATCCAACTACTCACTGTAAGAAGAAAATCTCAGTTCCATTGAGCCTTACTGTTTCTTGAAAAGTTGTACGGTTTATATTTGTTTCAGTAATTAGTTAAACACTAGTCTAATGCTTGTCCAGCTACATTTAGGTATTTTCCTGAAGGCATTGATATTTACTTCGAGAATGTTGGAGGTAAGATGCTTGATGCGGTCTTATCCAACATGAGACTCCATGGTCGTATTGCTGTCTGTGGGATGATTTCTCAGTACCACAACCTCGATGAGCCTGAGGGAGTCCATAACTTAATGAGCTTCATTGTAAAGCGCATTCGCATGGAAGGCTTTGTGGTTTCTGATTACTTCCACCTTTTCCCAAAGTTCTTGGAGTTGATGAGAGAGCACATTAAAGAGGGAAAATTGGTGTATGTTGAAGACATATCTGAGGGCCTCGAGAACGCACCTGCTGCACTCGTTGGACTCTTTCATGGCAAGAACATTGGGAAACAGGTTGTTCTAGTTTCCAAAGAATAAACACGTTTGAGTTAAAATGCCCCCCAGAAGAAGTAATTGAATTCCTTATCTTACATGTTATTCCTTGATGTTTTGGAGGCACACCGACTTCAAAGGAGAGCGTCGCAGCTTGAATTTGATAAAACATTGTGACTAGTTGTAATGGAAGAATTGGAAGGTTATTGATTGTCAATGGTGATTTTACACATTATTGAATAAAGCTTCAAATAAATTTGGATTCATTTATTTTGAATAGCTGTTTTTGGTGTGAAGAAAGGATGAGTCCAGAAACTAGTCTGAATATTGTCCTCATAGGACTGATTTTCAGAACGAATATTACACTGTATTAGTCTGTTGACATTCACTTAATATAATGTGTCAATAGACTATGTTGATCTATTAATACTTATGCTTCATCTGCGAGGACTTAGTTCTCACGACTTGAACATGAGATCTGTAATATAAATTTGAGGAGTTAGGATCCATTGAAGAAATAAAATGAATGAAAGATAAACTTGAGGTTTAAGTTAAGATTTGAGAGTGTATCTTGATATTGCGAAAGGCCTCTTTTGGAAGCCTTAGTGAGAAGGTGTGTTAAAAATTTAAGAGAAGTGGGAGAAAGACAATTAACAATAATGTCACGCCACAAAATACATGGGCTCACAAGAGTCATCCATGTGAGCATCGAGATGTGGTCATATACAGATCCCGATGCATAACACACGGGTCAAGGTCGCATGGAAGATGTGTCTTGTGGCATGACATTATTGTTGTCATACTGGTGGTGAGGATCATATACATCCACACATTAATGCATTAAAGTGGAAGTGGTGAGAGCATCACATCCAAACTGGAAGTAGGGCTTATAGAGGGAGGGAGGGAGGGTTGAGATGGGAGAAGAAGTAGAAGTAGAAGTAGTAGTGGAGAACAAACAGGTGATCTTGAGAGACTACATCAATTCAGGTGTTCCCAAAGAAACTGATATGATCCTGAGCACTTGCAGTCTCTACTTGTTTCGACTTCGTATGAGGAGCCCTCATTCTTTCACTTCCCGTCATGTTCCTTCCTTCACCCCTGCTTCGGTAAGTAATCATCAAATTAATACACATTAAAATTGCCCTTTTTTTTTTTTTAATGAATTTTGATGCAGCAGCCTATTGTGGGGTATGGTGTTGCTAAAGTATTAGATTCCGGAAATCCAAACTTCAAGGTGGGTGATTATGTTTGGGGTGTGACCGAGTGGGCAGACTACGCCCTCATTCATGAACCCAATTCCCTCTTTAAAATCAAATACACTGATGTACCGCTCTCCTACTACGCTGGAGTTCTTGGTATGCCTGGTATGACTGCTTATGTGGGCTTTAATGAGCTTTGCTCTCCCAAGGAAGGGGAACGTGTGTTTGTATCTGCAGCTTCTGGCGCTGTCGGTCAGCTTGTTGGACAGTTCGCCAAGTTAATGTCTTGTTATGTTGTTGGAACTGCTGGATCCAATCAAAAGGTACCTACCTATATTTACTTAATTCAATATCAACTGTCGACTAGCTAGTTCAAAAAATAATATAAATTGCTTATAAGTTTGGATTGGCAAACATTTTGGAGTAATCTCCCTCTTTCGAACTTTAAGCCCATGCATGAATAAATTAGTCACCGCATTGGACCGGCCCTATATTACAAAAATTGTACATCAAACAGTAAGATGTTCAGTAGCATTGACATTGCCATTCTAATTAATTAATTAATTAATTAGGATAGTAGAAAGGTTGTTTTTTTTTTTTTTTATATATAAGATAGTAGAAAGGTTGTTTATGCCACTTAGCAGATCTTAGTATTCTTGCTACCATAATCTTCATCCTTCATTTTTCTCTTTTCTTGTTTCATGTAAGGTTGACTTATTGAAGAACAAGTTCGGATATGACGAGGCTTTCAACTATAAAGAAGAGCAAGATTTGGACGCAGCTTTAAAAAGGTATATAACCTCCAAGACTCACATGACCAATTAATATAAGTTGCGATTTGAGTGATGTCGTTTCAATACCCAACTTCTTTTACATATAAATAAAATGATAAATGATTTTTAGCATGTGTTTAGAATTCAAGCATGTCATTTCTTTGGTCCGTTTACTAAAACCTGCTCCTCCTATTATCTACATCGATTGAAGAATGAAAGGATATCAAGTAGAAAGTTTACATCTCCATCGAATAGCCATTATTGGCTTTAATTATTTTTTTGAGAATTGGAGACTTGCTCTAGAAAGTTATTGATCAAAGAATTATATACATAGGAGGAGGGACTGTGTACCCTCCCAGCTATGTTCCCATAGCAAGAATGTGAACAATGCTATGTACACGTATAAAAATGTAAAATTCCCAGCGTACATCCCACTTTTGGTGCCACCAACCAAAAACGAGCAACTTCCTCTATATCTCAGGAAGCCTGAATAGGCCGTAGCCACAACTAGAGCCTCTACTCACAAACAACTAGCTCTCCCCGCAAGCTTGTGTATACTTGGAGTTAACACTCATCTAGGAGAAGCTAGGAAAAGGATCAAGAGCGACGCCCCTAAGGCTGTCTTTATCATTTCCAGTGGATAGTGATAAAAACCATTAGACTTAGAAGTTTTGTCACAAAGTTGAAGAAAACATGAGAGTAGCCCCTCCGCTTCGCGATCTCAATCGCCTCCGATCCTACCCGCAAATCATCTGCCAAACATCAAACAAAAAACATACATAAGACCTCAACACATTTAAAACTTTACATCATATGCCTGCAACTTCTGCCCTGCCGAATTCAGACTTCTTCATCTCTTGTAGCACCAAGAAATCTGGATTAGTATTCCGAATCTCTTCTTTGATTAATTAACAATCTCTTGTTGGGATTGTTAAAACCTCTAATATTCCACGATTGTATCTTCATTTGGAAGATCCGAGTGCTATAGTCTAGTTTAAACTCCAGTCTGGAAAGTTCATTCTGCAACGCCCTTTGGCCTGCCAGCATTACTTGTCTCCCCTAGATCCGTTTGTCGCTTCGGCTTCTCTCTCAACCTGATTCCATTTTGTGCGAAACATGTAATTGACCTTCTGTCATTCCCCTTGGGCCGATCCAATAGAACATGTCTGTTGGGTACGTAATGGAAGCTTTGTTTAGTACTCATTAATTTTATGCCTCACTTCTCATGATCAGGTACTTCCCCCAAGGCATCGATATTTACTTTGAGAATGTTGGGGGCAAGATGCTAGATGCCGTGCTGCCTAACATGAGAATGAATGGCCGAATTTCAGCATGTGGGATGATCTCCCAATACAACCTGGAGAAGCCCGAAGGAGTACATAATTTGATGGAAATTATCGTCAAGCGCATCCACATTTTCGGCTTCATTGTTTCAGATCACTATCACCTCTACCCCAAATTCTTAGAGTTGACAAAGCAGTACATCAAAGAAGGCAAAATCACCTACGTAGAAGATGTGGCTCAAGGCCTTGAGAGTGCTCCTGCAGCCTTGGTTGGACTCTTCTCAGGTCGCAACATTGGAAAACAAGTAGTTGTTGTTGCTCATGAATGAGGCTTTGCTATGTGTGCGTGTGTGTGTTTTTTTTTTTTTTTCTGTTAAATAAAATGACTTTGTAGGAAGACAATTGAGACTAAGGATGAGCTGTGTGGAGTGTGGTACACACATCATCAATCAATAATGGAGATGCTTAGGAATTTTCTCAATTTTATTTTATTTTTTTTCTTACTTTTCTTTCACTTCCATTTGTTGGTTATAGATCTGGAAATTGAGTCTTTAGTTTTGAAAAAGATATGCTGCTTAGGAATTTTCTCTCTTCATTATGCTAATCGAGTTGGAGACCTCCGATATGATTGGTTTTTTGAGATTTGACTAATGAAAAAGGTTTATTAATTAGAACATGAGAGAGGGAGGTGAACCCTGTGAGCGAAGGAATGAGTTTTGCCATTAGTTTCACTATACTTTTTCTTAAAGTGCATTTGCTTTAATAGATTTCTCAGAACAGGGAGGAACTCTGGCCTTCAAGAAAAAGATAAAGCAAGAAATTCTTCGGTACTGATGGTAAGTTAAGCTTTAATTGATTGGAAAGAGAGAGGGAGGGATGGCGAGTGGAGGGGATGTCGATGAAGTTGAGAACAAGCAGTATTTACTGAAAGATTACATCACTGGCCTTCCCAAAGAGACTGATCTGATCCCCAGCAGTAGTACTATCCAATTGAAGGTTCCTGATGGATCAAATGGAGCAATTCTAGTGAAAAATCTCTAATTGACTTGTGATCCTTACTTGCGAAATCTCATGCATGCAGAAGCCTGATTATCGCACCTACGTTCGTGGTGTCACGCCTGGTTCCGTTAGTAACTTTCTTTTTTTTTTTTTTTTCTTTTTTTTTTGTCATCTCGTTAGTAACTTCCTTAATTACTGCAGCTTTCCTGTCATGTAACATTAATTTGGTTCTTAGTGATTAACACGCAAGTGTATTTGTTAAACTATGATCAAAATAGTGTATCTTTTGCGAATGGCAGCCCATGATTGGATATGGCGTAGCCAAAGTTTTGGACTCACAGCATCCAGACTTCAAGAATGGTGACTTAGTTTTGGGGTTGACAGGCTGGGAAGAGTACGTATAGCCTCATTCGAGAACCAGGGGAGCTCGTTAAGATCAAATATACTGATGTGCCTCTTTATACTACACCGGAATTCTTAGCAAGGAAAATGCTTTAATTAGCTTCATTGGCTGCGCTTGAAGATTGTCCGACTGTTTATATGGTTGCTTGATAGGTATGCCTGGTTTGACTGCCTACGTTGATTTCCATGAAATCTGCTCTCCCAAGACAGGAGAATATGTATATGTGTCGGGAGCTTTTGGTGCTGTTGGTCAGCTTGTTGGACAGTTCACCAAGCTGATGGGTTGCTATGTTGTTGGAAGTGCCGGATCCAATGAGAAGGTGACTTGATTTATATTCTCCTCTCCTGTGCGTACTTCTGTCTTTTGTTCTTCCAATTATCCTTGCTTCTATTCACAATGTGTAGTCTGCTTATATAGGTTGAGTTATTGAAGAACAAGTTAGGATTTGATGAAGCACTTGGTATATCTGTAAGTCATGGATTGTCTTCTAAAATAGACTTGACATGCATGCCTTCCTGATTTATTTCCTACTTGTAATATCTGGTCTTCTTCAGGTACTTCCCTGAAGGCATTGATGTATACTTCGAGAACGTCGGGGGTAAGATGCTTGATGCAGTGCTGCCCAACATGAGGATCCACACATGTATAGGTAAGTGAATGCAAGTACGGGGGGCTGACATGAACTCACTGACAACATGAACAGCATAAGCAATGTCCGGACGACTAACAGTAAGATAAACAAAACTCCTCACATGTATAGGTAAGTGAATGCATGCATGCACAAGCACAATGCTCATTATAAGAGACATTTATTTCTATGATCACTACATATCTTACTATAACCGGCCCTACTCGCGGGCAACAACCCCTACTGGTTTCCCAACATTGTTGCCTGCAAAAACGCGTACAAGGGCCGCAGGAGCGGTATGAAGGCCTTCAGTCACTTCTTCCACATAAACAATCTTGTTTTCTTTGATGTACTGCCTTGTCAACTCTAAAAACTTTGGATACAGGTGATAGCAATCGAAAACTATGAAACCCTGCTTGCGGATGCTCTTTGTAAAATTAAGAACAAACTATGCACTCCCTCGTGCTTGTCCAGATTGTATTGAGAAATCATACCACATGCAGCAATTCGACCGAAAGGTACTTTATTTCATGGCCTCCACTTCTCTGACAACTTTCCGTTGGTATTATCGGGTTACTCCGACGCAGATTGTGCTAGTGATCCTACCGATTGGCGTTCTACTACTGGTTACTGTTTCTTCTTGGGCAACTCATTCATATCCCGACGAAGCAAGAAACAAATAGTAACATCTCGCTCTAGCACAGAATCTGAGTATCATCGGGCTTTTGCTGATGGAATTACTTTGGCTTCGATGGTTACTTGAAGATATATGGGAGTTACACATGCTTCTGCTACCATTTTGCATTGTGACAATCAAAGTGCGATCCAAATTGCACACAATGATGTTTTTCATGAGAGAACAAAACATACTGAGAATGATTGTCACTTTATCCGTCAGCATCTAGTTCGGGACACTCTTCAGCTCTCCTTTGTTTCCTCCTCCAATCAGACGGCTGATATCTTCACCAAAGCTCATTTTCCGGGCCGCTTTCATGCCTTGATTGACAAACTCAAGTTGATTTCTACGAATCCACCTTGAGTTTAAGGGATGGTGTTAAGGAAACTACCAGTTAATGAAGCTCGTTCGTGTTAAGGAAACTCAATATTACGTTTAACAGTTACGAAAATTAGTATCTTGTGTAATTAATTAGTAGTTTCATTTTGTATTCTAAGACTTGTGCGTGTATATATAGATCACCATGTACACAAAATTGAATATACAATAAACTTCTCTTGAGAAATTATCCGAAACCATGTGACAAAAGGATATATATATATATATATATAAGATGGGATTGAGGATTTCTTGTTGTTTGTTGTGTTTTTTCGGGGAACTCTTCAAGGTAATTAATTGAGACAGATTGATTAAGAAAGATTCAGAAAAATATGGAAAGCACGACATCATCAATTACATTAAATCTAGCGAAATGAAAGTGCCGGTTTGATTCAGTAGTGTCCAATGTGAATATAATCATGGATGGATTAGTGGTGGGCCTCCAACAGCTTTATACCAGCCACTAAAAAAAAGATAGTTACTAATTGAGATCCACATTCAATGTGAACAACATGTTATGTCATCGACAAAGTTGTATATGGACATTTTAACTGGTCATATCATCAACTGTATGTGAACCTATTAATTATGCGCCACAAGCGCACAAGTTCTAGAGAATACTTGCTTTTTATTTAGTTTGGTTGATTTGTTTTTCATCATCAGATCTAGAGAGTGATCGAAATGGCGAATGGTAATGAAGAAGTAGAGAACAAGCAGATTGTGTTGAGAGACTATGTATCTGGGTTTCCCAAAGAAACAGACATGGTACCCTCTAAGACCACTCTCAAGCTTAAGGTCCCCGAGGGGTCTAAAGCAGTTGTTCTTAAGAATCTCTACTTGTCATGCGATCCCTACATGAGAAGTCGCATGAACAAGTCTGATGGATCCAGCTACATCCATTCCTTCACGCCCGGATCGGTATGTATACAATTGAGATGTGTGGACCGAAATAATAGTTTAGAATGTCTTTTCCACTGCGCTACAGGCGCCACGTTTCTCCTCTTTGTTTTGATTAATCACACAACACAATTTTATGATATGAGATCTAATATTAATTATTAATTTGCAGCCACTAGTTGGATATGGTGTATCTAAAGTTGTGGATTCAGGACATCCTGACTTCAAGAATGGGGACTATGTTTGGGGGATGACAGGCTGGGAAGATTATAGCTTGATTGAAAATCCAGACTCCCTCATTAAAATCAAGTATACTGATGTCCCCCTCTCATATTATACAGGAATTCTTGGTGAGTGGTGTTTTTTTTTTTTTTTTTTTATTTGTGGGGAGGGACGAGCCGCCTCAGCCCCTCCTGATTCTGGTCCAACTAATCCCACGGAGGCTGATGGGAGCACCATTCTTGAAGTCACTTAATTAACTGGTTAATTTGTTTGTTTTCTGCATGTTTGATTATATATAATAGGTATGGCAGGAGTTACTGCCTATGTTGGTTTCTATGAGATCTGCTCCCCTAAGAAAGGAGAGTATGTGTTCATATCAGCAGCTTCTGGGGCTGTTGGTCAGCTTGTTGGACAGTTTGCCAAGCTCTTGGGTTGCTATGTTGTTGGAAGTGCTGGATCAAAGGAAAAGGTCACTTTCTTGAACACTTATTGATTCATATATTAAATAATTGCTCTATGTATGTACCACCACCCATATGCCTAGACTGGAAATAGTTAAGATTTTATGGTTGAATTCTTCTGGTAGTGCCGTGTGGATTTTCATTCTTACATTTTCTTCTACATTCATGAAAATTAGGTTGATTTGTTGAAGAACAAGTTTGGATTTGACGAGGCTTTCAACTATAAAGAAGAGCCTGACTTGAATGCTGCTTTGAAGAGGCATGTCTCTTACCTATACAATATATATTTTGATGGACTGAAGAAGTCTATATTGTTTTTGTTCATATCTCATTAATCTCCAATTAATTTCAGGTACTTCCCTGAAGGCATTGATATATACTTTGAGAATGTCGGAGGCAAGATGCTGGATGCAGTACTGCTCAACATGAGGAATCACGGCCGCATCGCTGCCTGCGGGATGATCTCGCAATACAATCTGGAGAAACCCGAGGGAGTGCACAATTTGCTCTTAGTTGTTACCAAGAGAATTCGCATGCAGGGCTTCCTTGTTTTCGATTACTATCATATGTACCCCAAATTCCTGGAATTCACAAGGCAGCACATTCTGGAAAACAAGATTGTTTATGTGGAAGATGTGGCGGAAGGCCTCGAAAGCGCCCCTGCCGCCCTCGTAGGCCTTTTTGCAGGTCGCAATGTTGGTAAACAGGTAGTTGTTGTCGCCCGCGAGTGAGAGTACTCCAGTAGATGGCAGTAGTCAGCATATCAAATAAGACTATGAACAATGTGTGCTAAATCAACCAAATGCAATGAATTTTCACATATTGATATGACTGTGTATTCACAGGAATTGAGTTGCTAAGTTTCATTGTTTTAAAATTCTGAATTCTGGAATAGGCAATCATTGATGAGTTCATAGCTAGCTTAGTATAAAAAGAAAGTACAAGACTAATACATTTGTGCATCTGAAAACACAAAATGCTTAAGAGATGGAATAACATAACAAGGGAGGAACTCAGTTTTCACCAAGACAAAAGACAAGTAGATAAACTTCAAGTGATACACTCTAAACTAAGTACTAGTCCTCACTATACACATCATAAAACCAGTCATCCAGCCGCTTCACATTTTCTTATTTACTCTAACGTGAAGAAGGAGAATGAACTGGAACAACGAAGAAAACAGGCTTACTTGAAACTTGATACAACGGCTGCAAGCTCTCTTTGACTATTATTTGGAACTATAAGGAAGCCCATACCCACGAAGTAACTTGGAGTCGACTCCAGATTCACGTAAAAGTGACACGCGCCCGGTTCTTGCAACCTTAAAAAAAAGGAACCATCAATTATTTAAAGTAAACAAAACTAGACTCATAAAAATGCGAAAAAAGATAAAAAAATGCAGGAAAAACCAAATGAATTCCCCTTCAAAAAAGCCAAAATAAAGAAATATAGTAGAGAATAGGTATCATAAGTTGCAACATGAAGAATGGAATTCTTGACACCCACCTCACAAATACCATAAGGCTCCAATAACCTTTGTAGCGCAACCATTTTGTCCAAATCTCCCGTTAACTGAATTTATGTCGAAATTTCATAAGAGGCATATAGTCAGTGACAAAAGCTCAAATGTTTAAAAAAGCACCCACAAACAGATGGGATGACCAAAATTGAACTATGCATGTCTTGGTAACATTTCTATTGAAGCAAGAAAAATAGTCACCTCAAGGGTGATTGTATGATCAGATACGTCAACAGCTTTAGCCCGGAAAATGCTGGCAATGTCAAGAACATCTCTTCGAGCACTTGAATTTACAGCAACCTTTATCAGCATTAATTCTCTCTCGGCAAATGGCATGTGAGTGAGGTCTTGCACCTGAAAGCTCAATTTTATTAGCATTTTCAGACAAGTACAGATGTTAAGAAGTACAGTTGATTACAATTGAAAACATGAACTTGACAGCAAATAGCTCAATTTTATTGGCCAAAAAAGCTAACAAGAATATGTAGAAGCATATACTTATCACGCGCAAAGGAACATCAAAACTAATCTACAAAAATTAGTTTCATCTAAACAAGTATTTCCCAGAGGTTATTATTTTTATTTTATATTTTTAAGAATGATATTTGCACTTTTTAAGATATGCAGCAATGTTAAACAAACTCACAGAGTCACACTTTTGTCATACAATCGATATCATAAATTGCACCATCATTTTATTTGCTTCAAACATTATGCTTGTTTCCTGAACCAGTTTGATGCCCCTTACCTCGTGTAAGTCAATAAGCTTATACAATTGTTGAATCAATTTGCTGATTGATTCATCAGTGCCAGGAACAACAGTGGTAATGCGAGAGAGGCCTTCTCTTTCAGCAGGACCAACAGCAAGACTCTGAGACAAAGAGATAAAAAAGATACAAGCATGAGAAGACATGAATATAGAAGAAGAAAGATCACAGTGCTTGAGATTGACATGCCTGGATGTTATAACCTCTGCGTGCAAAAACACCAGTAACTATGTTAAGAACTCCTGGAGCGTCATTTACGATCATAGATAATGTATGAGACCGGAGACCAGATGACTGGGAAAACATTAGACAAACATCAGAATTTCTCACCTTACAATGTTAAAATAGCTGTAGAAATAAAGCCCAATGGAATCATTTCAACAAGTTGTATTCAGTTTTTTCAAAAAAAAAAAGTTCCTACTCCATAGTAACTGATAAAATGTGAACCGGCAGGAGAAAGGTACTTGAACTAGTTGATAAGATTTACTCCTAAATTCAAGGATTGGGTGAATGGAAAAGTTAGTTATTTTTGGATCAAAAGCAACCAAATGGTTGAGGAGACAAGGTTCATCATGGATTCAACAAAGATTGTAACTTGGGTTTTCAACGAATTTGTATGAATCTGGAGAAAAGGTGACAGGATTATGAAGAGAAACTGATAATATTTGACTGTAAACCATTTTTAACAATGAGTTCCACCTCATCCATACAGTGCTTCCCCTTGTATATAAATGGAAAAATAAAAAAGACAGACAAACAGTCTCGAATATAGGTGTTTCTTACATCTTCGTCATCAAGAACACCCCAGTGAGCATCAAGAACTTGATTCATCGATAATCTGTCATTGGTCTCCACAGGATAAACATCTCCCTTCAAGTAAAAAGAAAAAAAAAATTAATATAATAAAATGATTCACAGGATAAACATCACCCTTTAAAGCAGCACATACCCCAGAAGATAGTTCTGAGTCACCATTTAATGCTTGATTAGGGGACCCAAGACTATTATCTACAGTTACTGCCCCTTCAAGATCCGGATATGAAGCAGCACAAAATCTCCAAAAAGGAGCATTTTCACCCATCCTTTCTCGTCTCAAGGCGATCTGTAAGAGAGTAAAAGCATGATCTAGTGATATGTGTTATCGAAATTTCAACTATGGAAAATGGAGTTCCACTAAAAGAAGGAATGTTCACAGATATTCAGCGTACGCATCCGACCTTTCCAGTTCTTGCCAGCTCTTTAATCCCAAACTTGTTAAAATTTCTTTGAACAGCTACCATCTTTCCAGGATCTCCAGTAACCTGAAATGGCAAAATGAAAGTAATCTAACTCCATGACCTTCAGGATGTAACTAATACTAATGAGAACTATATTTACTTCAACCCTCAACCCACGCCTCCCATCCCAAAAGGATAAGGATATTACTTAAGAAGTAAACTGCACAAACAAATAAAAGCTATGAACAGCAACAGAAGAGAAAAGGTCAGGCCCAACTTTTACAGTTACCCGTACAGCAAATCTTCCCAATGGGTTAGAATAGTTTGTTAATTTGTTCATACTTTCAGAGACAAAATAACACTTAAGAAGTTATGGAAAACTACATTAGTACACTTTCTTCGTGATGTACATAAGCAAAAGTGCAGAGGATGGAATTAGCAGTCACCTCAATTGTCACTGTTTCTTCCGAAATATCCACAATTTTTGCTCTAAATATGTCCACCAGCCACATTATCTGAGACAAATAAGTATAGAAAAAGTTCCTTTTTAAGTCATTCAGTCCATCTCCGAGAGAAAAAAAGGGCACTAAGATTAGGAAAAACTAAGCATGACATATATATTCTCTCAAATGGATGCCTTGATTACAAGAAATAATCCTGAGAATGTGAGAACCATCAGAATGGGCTATTCTTTTTATCTAGAAGTAAGGGATCACCATATCATATGAATATGTATGTATGTCCATAACACATCGACATTAAACCATACTTCTCTACTGCACAAGCAAATCGAATCTCCAATAGCAATATTTAAATATCAAACACATAGATACCTCTGGATGGTTGCTGGGATCAACATTAAGTTTAATTAGCATCAGTTCACGTTCTACTTGTGGTTCCCTTGAGAGATCTTGCACCTTCAAAATTGGATCCAACACATTACATGGAAGCAGAGACAATCAATAAAAAGTTAAGAAATAAAAATAAAGATCACATCAATATAACAGGAGCTAGTCTCCTCTTCTCAAAAAAATCACATCAATATGTGACGCATCATAGAACGTGCTTGCGATTTTGATTATGGAAAAAAAAAAGGTCAAGAGAATACAATACGTCTCTCAAATCTCAATTTTATGCCAATGTGTACAAACTCAAATAAGTCAAAAGCAGCAACTACAGTGAAAATGGCTCTAGATAATCGAAGAGACTAAGCAGCAGTTTTTGTAATTTTCATGAATGGAATCATAAGTATTCCTAAGAAAGATAATCATATTCCATAGACAATGCCCTGAAATTCACCAAACAGCTCATCACAAAATTCATTATGTAATTCCGAGTCAGCAAGAGGGGTTTCTTTTTTTGCTATATTGAGACTGGGAATAAGATTGCAGAAGCTAAAAATGGCATGAGTTAATTCTTTTTCTGTTTCTGAGTTCATAACAATTTCTAGCCTGATTCATACTATACCAAGTCATTTTTTCAATTTACCAGTACCACTATGTAAGTCTTTTTCAATCATCTAATGATAGTCCCATTTATCCATCTCCTCCTGAAGAGTTTGTTCAGAATGTTTTTGGTAGATCACGAAATTGATAAAGTTTAATACTCATGAAAAACTGCAAATGAAGAACCACTTAAAATTATTTCCCCACTGTCATGATTTATGCATGAGAATGAGGAGAGCACTTCTTTCACAAGACAAGTTTGGAACCAATTGTCATTATTCACTGAGGGTAGAATTAAGATAGATGGCCATATTCTTTTGCTCTATTGGTATTCGCAAAGTAGCGCGACAACACATACGGGATTGGTGTTTTAGTTACAATGAGGGTGACTTAATTGGAGAGAAAGAAATAAAAAGATTTTTCTATTAGCTACTGTTAATTACATATGAGAACCAACCGTTGTTTGCAATATCAAAAGAGACAACGCAACAAAAATATAAGCCTTAGTTATTTCAAACAAAGCAATATTTTCCTAGCAGCTATGCAAAAGTACAGAAAAAAAATTTAAAATGCTTGACTTCAAGGAAATTCTAGTCACTAGAAAGATTAAAGATATTGTGAAGATATTATAGAATACAGTAATATCAACTTATTATCAATGCAATACCTTGGGCAACACCTATAATACTAAAAAGGCTAAAAAGAAAAACTTAAGGAAGAGAATATGACCTGGATGACATTTACAAGTTTGTTGAGCTGCTCTACAACTTGTCGAAGCACTTTTTCAGTCCCTGACACTACGATTGTAAACAAAGCCTTGTCCTTGTTCAAACCAACAGCAAGGGACTCAATATTATAGCCCCTTCTTGCAAACACTCCCGCAATTCGATTAATCATTCCACTTTCATCCCCAACAAACACTGAAATGGTATGGCGTCTCACCCTACACTCGTATTATAACCAAATTAAGAACATCAAATACATAAGCATTCAAACAACAACCTTTACTGGACTAAAATATAGGAGTTTATGCTTAATCTATACATCTTAAACAACAACAAAAGCCTCATTCCCAAATTAGTCGGGGTAGGCTATATGGATGAAACTCTTCTATTGAGCTCAATTTAGTGCAATTGATGGCATGCTTTCCAAATCATTTAAACCCCTCCTAATCAATGTGCCCCGAGATAGCTTTGGTCCACCCCTACCTCATCGAGTTTCTTTAGTTTCTATTGAGTCAAGTTTTCTAGTAAGGACATTTGTAGGCCGTCTTTAAAAGGCGTTCAAACCACTGCAACCGCCCTTCCCAGTGTCAATTGGTGCTACTTTTATTTTTCTTTGAGTTTTCGTATTTCTTATTCTATCTTTATAAGTGTTACCACACATCCACCTAAGCATCCTCATTCCCGCTACGTTCAAACCTATCAGTAAAAAGAGAGCTTAGTAGTAAGGAGAGTTGATTGAGTAATATTAAGCCAAATTGAGTAAAATTAAGAGAAGCCCATGTTGTGATTTCCATTAAAATCATCAGTAATGGCAAAAAGAACACAAATTTGAAGAAAAATGAATTTGAAACTCACTTGATAACTTAGTAACAACACAAACATCCCTGTGCATGAGAAGTAAAAAAGGGAGCTTGGTAGTAAGGAAAGCTAATTGAGTAAAATTAAGAACTCACTTGGAAGCATTCCTGGAGGAGGGCGAGTCAGTCACAGCAACTGCACTGTCCCCCATTGAGACCTCCAATTTCTTGAGCCTTGCATGCCTAAACTTGGATTTGAAGCCCAGTTCTCGCTTGGGACAAAATGGGTCCATCGGAAATCCCACATTGGAACCCATTGAGGACGGAAATTTCACGTCTTTGATAGCCAAAGTGGGTGCTGACACAAACGCCATGTCCACATGGAATGAAGGTTTGATGATAGCCGCCATGGCATACTCTGTTACTCAACAGGATGGAGCGTTGGGTTTGGGGTTTTAGTGAACTTCAATTGGACCATTTTGCCCCTCCCATCCCATCCCATGTGAACAGTGAACTCGGTGTCTCGGACCTTTAGAGTTTGTTGGGCTTCGTCCCAATCTTGACCTACTTCGACAAGGCCCGTAACAGTTACCTGCTATTACATTGCTTCAAAACAAGTTGGCCCAAGTAAGTGAGGGACTTGTTACCTTAAGCGAAGTCTCTAAATTCGAGTCTCATAAACAGAAAATAAAATTAAGTTAAGAGAGTTGGACAGCACAAATCTAAATTGATTACTAGAGAGAGTCAATCCTCCTCGAAATTATATTATTAGTTCAAAACATTAATTTTGTGATGTTATGAAATGGATGGACACTTGTGCATGTATGTGACCACATTGCGAAACATGGTTCTCACATTGAATTGTAACATCAAACATGGCTCTCACACTTCATGTAACTTGTAATCTTCTCAAATGTACACCGATTCTTTCATGTATTGTCTATGTTGCTTGTGATGTGTTGTATGACTTGTGGTGTATGTATAACTTATACACATTGTATAAGTACAATTATAATCATCACCAAATGACCTACATAAAGGGTGTCAACCCCATAATTGACACACCAATGTATGAATGAAATCTCTACATTCTCATCTCTAGCTTTATTCTCTCTTGTCTCCTATTCTCTACTTGTTCTAGTGGTTTTTAGTTTATCTATGCTTAAGTCTCTCTAGCAAGTCCAACTTAAGTTCTAATTGGCTTACAACTTAGTTTATAACAAGCGACTATATATTTGGATATGAGGAGTAATTTATTGCTCACTCGGTTTGTTATTTCGTTTACTAAAACATTGTCATTTGCGAAAAATGTTTATCCACAACAACAAATTAATTAAAAAGAAATTATAGAGTTATACATTGAAATTCACATGCACGCATCTTGATGCATGATTCAATGGACTTCATTAATGTTGTGTCCAAATGTATGTATCTCTTGGCACTTTCCTTAATTAACATGTATGGGATTTTCTCTGGTTTTAATTAAAAAAAAAATATGTATGGGCTTTGGTTCCTATAAAAAAAAAAAATCAAAGAAAAGAGTGCATGGTGTCAATTATTTAGGGAACATATTCGAATCTACACGTCACGTACATGGGTGAAGTCAAGATTGATGGCTGGTGGGTGGGGCGCTGGTCATCAGATCCACAGTTTTGAAGTTAAGAGAGCATGCAGATTGCAGAGTCCTTGAATATTGGCTGAAGCCATGGGATCTTGCATTCTTAAATAATCAATAGTACGTAGTTATTGTGATGAGCTAGGTGTGATGAGCATGCATGTGGCTCGATCGTATATAGTCTCCAAACTATATATTAAATTGATTGAGCTCACTAAATGTTACACGTGAAATGTATATATGTTCGCATAACTGGTAGAGAAGGGGTGCCAAGTACCAACCATTCAATCCAGTATATATAATTGTCGGTTACTTAAGTCTTCATGAATATTCTAATCTCTTTTTTTTTTTTGGTACAATAATATTCTAATCTTTTACCTAACTTTATGGAAATGGCCCAAATGCGCCAAGTTAAATCAATTGCCATAAGTGGACGAAAAAAAGAAGATATTATTTATTATACAACCCCTAAAAATCGTTGACAAATTCTTTACACGCATATAAAAAGGTTGATCTAGTATTAGCCAAACTAGATGAGTTTAGGTAGTTCTGATTAGATTATCAATTCCACCCCTTTCATTAATTAGAAGATTCTCTCTTGTCCTAATTATAAGGTCAAAAGGATCAATTCCAAATTTAATGATATTTTGTACAATATACGACATGTATACAATCTATATATATGTGAGCCTAATTGGCCTTGATGACTTACATAAATACTAAGATCCATAAAGAACCTAGCTAGATTATTGTACCGATATTCATAATAAATTTGGACTAATATTTATTATTATATGTATTTGATGAGACTTAAACATTGTTCGTTAATTTAATTATTAGAAAGCATATATCTAACTTTTACATTATAATCTTGTAACTTTTATCAACACCACTATATAGGGAGGGTCGCCTTCATATAAGGCTCGACAATATCCGAGCGTAAATTAGTAAGTGAGCTTTGCATCAGACACTATGTACAAGGAAAAAACTTGTAACTAATTATCAACTTTGAAATACTATTAGATTATCAATTAGTTTTGGAGAACCTAAATATGCTAGTGCTCCCAAAACTTAATCCATATGTGCAGCTCAACAAATGACGAGTAGCATTGACCAGAGCTCTTGACGATGAAGGTCAAGCGCGAACGTGAGGGTGACGATGAAGGAGACAATTAGATGCCCTCTCGCTCTTGCTCTCGCTCTCGGCCTACTTGTCAAAGCAAGATGAAGATGAGAGCCGACATGGGTTTCGGGGTCCACCGCTTTCGGCTCCTTTTAACTTTATTACTTGTATTAAGCAAAGGTAGTGAATGATCCAGTGCTTCTCCACCCTTTTGGAACTGCAGTTGCGTATTCCTCGACCGTTGATTAAGACGAGATCGTTGTGATTCCCGCGCGCGCTCTCTCGCTAGTCCCTACGCCTTGCTTGCTCGTCTTCTTGCTTATAAATTTGCGGTTCCCAAGTCCACATCAAAAGCCTAGATTTTGTTGATCTATGTTTTTGAAGCAAAACACCATAGCCATTCATATTATCCAACGTACGTACGAAATATTGGAAAGTGATTGAGCAACATATATTTCATTTCGGTACAAAGTTGTTAGCCCTTGGACACATTATATCCAAACATACAAATATCTCCATATATATAGTTATATACATACACACTTGTCGCGTCATGATGTGAAAATCGACGGACGTCTACATGTGCGTGGATATTTCCGCATAACTCATCATTTGGTTCACAAACTTTGTATGTTTTTGATATTTGAACGTTTATTACCATACATTTGGTCCTTGAACTTTTACAAAAAATTACATTTAGTCATTTCATCATTTAAATTATTAAATTTCGACGATGTGGATAACATAAGGGTCGCGTGACAGGTCAAGCGAACCGAACGACTCACATCCACCAAAAAAAGCTGAAATTTTTTTATTTCTTTTTTCCGACAACATAAAAAACTCAAAGTTCAGGGACCAAATATATAACAATGAAAGTTCGAGGACCAAAATACACTAATTAAAGTTCATGGACTAAAAACATAAAAGACTCAAAGTTCAAGGACCAAAAAATATGTTTTGCTTTTTTTTTTTTAGTAACCGTGAGTATCTAAACGCTTTGTCTGACTGATCTCACGAGCCCTGAAATTGCAGAAAGATAGCACTAGTGGATCGACGTTTGGCTGTCGTTGAAAATCGAAAATGAAGTCACGTGCCTAATCCACACAACTTCGTCCTCGCCCTTACCCCTAGGCCATATACCACCAGGTTAAAAAAAAAAAAAGTCTTTAATTTGAGTATAGTTAATACAGTTTTTTTTTTTTTTTTTTGATTTTGTATTTTTTTTAAAAAGAGGTTGTTTTAGGAAGTTTAATTGTGTCCAAAGTAGGAGGCTCCTTTTGGACGAGGGAGGCTTAGCTAGTGGTGCAAGTCATTGTTTGGCACAGCTAGACTATTACTATAGTTGAAAATGAAACGATACTAATAAATTGATAGATTACAGAGAGTATGGTGGTATGGGCCTATGGGGGCTGTAGGTCTCACATGCGCGCCACGCACTCCGTCAGATCAGCGACCCTTACTTATTATGACTCTTTATTTATTATTATTATGTGTAAATAATAAATGTAGTATTTGTATTATTATTATTGTATAATATGCGTGCGTGTTTAATGGGGGAGAGGCGAATTCGTGGGAATCGGTTCCTCCTTTCCCTCCAAACGCCCCAATTGGATTGATGGATCATCGATCGATCGCCTCTCAATCTTCTCTAATGCCGTCCTGATCTGCTCTCATCTCATCTCATCTCATCTCATCTCATCTCGTCTGATCTGATACTCGAGGGCTTCAGGAGCTCGCTCTCCAAAAATGGAGCTCGCGGCGCAGTTGAAGCGAGGGATTTCGCGCCAATTCTCCACGGGGTCGTTGAGGAAGACGAGCGCCAAATTCAGCTTCTCAAGGCAGGCATCATTCGATCCCAGACGCAACGCCTCGCGTTTCAGCTTCGGCCGCCAGTCCTCCCTCGACCCCTGCCGCCGCCGGAGCCCCGTCAAGGACGAGTTGTCCGTCCCGGACAATCTCGATTCCACTATGCAGCTCTTGTTCATGGCTTCCCAAGGCGACGTCAAGGCCGTCCAGGATTTGTTGAATGCTGGGATTGATGTCAACAGCATTGATTTGGATGGTCGGACTGCTCTCCACATTGCCGCCTGTGAAGGCCACGTTGATGTTGTCAAGCTGTTGTTGAGTCGCAGAGCCAACATCGACGCCCGTGATCGATGGGGCAGCACTGTACGTCCTCTTCTCTTCTTTTTCATTTTCTGCCTTTTCTCGTCCTCTTTGTTTTGTTAGGCGTACGCTCTCACGTTCGATTCCATAGTCATAGTCAGGCTCGCCTAGATATCAAAAAAAAATAAAATAAAATAATAATAATAAAATTTTCTTCTCTTGCAATTCAATTGTTGAATTTGTGTCTCCTTTTCACTGCCATTTACTCTATGCTCAAATGAGGGTCTAAATTTGATTAATAAGTTGTTGTTCGTACGCGAATTTACTCGAATTTCTATTGTGCTGACCATAATTGAAAACCCCCTTCAACTCATGAAAAAATATGGTATAATAAATTCTGTAAAGTTGTGTCATTTATTTATGAAGTTAGGTGGTTATGGTAGAATCATGTATTCGATTTGGACCACATGTAGCTGCATTAAAGGAACATAAAAAAAAAAATCAAACTTGTTGATTGTTTGAGTTGGACTATTTTGCTATTCCCTTGAATTTCCCTTGCATTATGCACCTGCTGAAGATCTCTTTTTTTAATTTTTGAAATTCGGGCACGCATTTGCGGCTGATGATTGAACAAACACTAGAAAATGGGATACTCAAATTTTTTTACGCGATCATTCTATAGCTATTTTGGCTTGTGTATTAGTTCTTGGAGAACAATGCCGAGACAGTATCTTCCTTGTTGGTTTCATATTTACAAATCAGTTGTGTTGGTGTAACAGGCTGCTGCGGATGCCAAGTACTATGGAAATGTGGAAGTCTACAACATCTTGAAGTCTCGAGGAGCAAAAACTCCTGTAAATATTAATTTCGTCGCCTCTTGCTTCTTCTTTTAACCAATTCTTGTTCATCTGCTTGTTTGGCGATATTCCTTTTTTCAGTTAAGAAAACTTGCCAACTATGTATGTGTAGAAAAGCAGAAAGACGCCCATGGCTGTCACAAATCCTCGAGAAGTTCCAGAATACGAACTTAATCCATTAGAGCTTCAAGTTCGAAAAGGTGATAAAATATCCAAGGTTAGTTTTGTTTTTGACTCTTTTTTTTTTTTTTTACTTTATCTTCCATTTGTTCATTGATTTTTGTTGTAAACTTATGGAACTTTATGTACGAGGTGTCGACAAAATCTTCTCTTTGCAGGGCTCATATCAAGTGGCTAAATGGAATGGTACAAAGGTTGCTGTAAAGATACTCGACAAAGACTCTTATTCAGACCCAGATAGCATGTAATGTTCTATCTGTTACCTTTATTCTTTGGAACTTGCATCACCATAAGAAAGTATAATTAGTACTATAGTACTATATTCAAGATCTATCTTAATTATCAAAATTGTTTGTTTGTGCGTGGACGTGCTATTATGATTGGAATGAGCGAAATATATTGTTTGGCAAAGCAAAACTTGTTTAATGATCATAAACATGCATATTATTATTGGAAAGAGCGAAACATATTGTTTCAGCTTATCGAATAATTTCACTTTCAGATCATAAACTTGTTGTTGATTTATTCAGACGTTAGTGTCTGAGTCCTGAAATCAATTTTGAATGAAAACATTTAGGTAAAGAGCCCTAATATCTGTTTTTTGTCCTATATGTTGTGGAACAGAAATGCTTTCACGCATGAGCTGACATTGTTGGAGAAGGTTCGACATCCTAATGTGGTACAATTTGTTGGAGCTGTGACTCAAAATATACCCATGATGATTGTTTCAGAGTATCATCCAAGAGTAAGCTTGACCATTATTATAGACATTATATTAAAGTTCTATTTAAAATAAAAAAATTCTTGAGTGAAAGAGATCCTAATTCTTAAGACATAAGAGTGGCTAAGCAAAAAGCATTTTCTTGCAACCTAACAACTCGTGTTAGTTTAAACGTCTTGCCTCTACATTTCTATTATGTCTTCACACCTTGTCCCAGATATTTATAACGAACTTGTTGGTACTATTTTCCTCGTATCTAAATTTCACTTCTATCCTATTACTATTTTTTTTTTTTTTTTTTCCCTGAATGTTAATCTTTACATAGTTCCTTTAAGGAGCTACTATTCTATTTTCGTCAATTTATAAAGACCGCTGAATGGCATACTTATCTTCGAATGTAAACCACAGTCTAATTATTCTCTTGTGTTTTCAGGGTGACCTGGGAAGCTATCTACAAAAGAAAGGAAGACTCTCTCCCTCTAAAACTCTAAGATTTGCCCTCGATATTGCTAGGCATGTCAGAATTTGCTTACAACTAAAGCACTTGCTATCTTCCATTGTTTCGTGTTGTTTTTTTCCCATGTCGATGCATGTATTATTAATCATAGTACCTAACATGTTTCTTTCATTGTTTCCTCTTTTGCAGAGGAATGAATTATCTTCATGAGTGCAAGCCCGATCCAATTATTCACTGTGATTTGAAGCCAAAGTAAGAGAACGAAAAAGTGTTTGTTTTAATAGGTAGAAGAGTTTTAAATTAATCTTAATTTGACTTATCTGCGTGATTACTGTTCTTTACTATTTGAACTTTTGGTAAGGTGCCAGAAATATTTTCCTGGATAATGGGGGGCAGTTGAAGGTTGCTGGATTTGGATTGGTAAAGTTGTCAAAGATCTCTGCAGATAAAGTAAAACTAGCACATGCAGCGGATCATGTTGACACTTCAAGTAAGCACTTTTTTGTGTTAAAATTCCTTTTTTTTAAAGCAAGATAGTTTGTTTCTGGATGGAAACTCTTTTTTTTTTTTATAAATTGGGAAAATACATATTTATGAAGATGTTCCGTATCTTTTTTTTTTCTTTTTTTTTTTGCTTTCATCACTATATATTATATAGTATATAAAGCTGACAAACTTTGTTGAGGACCCTCAATTCTCCAAATGGATCTCATCAAAGCGAGATATGGTAATACCCATTATCTAGTTTGCTTAGTAAGTTGCTCCAAAGGTCTTTGCCTTAAATAAATATAGGAAAAAGCTTCGGTAACATACTTTGGGCACCGAGATTGGGCACTGACCCACTCGGTTGCCACGCAATACGCCTCGAGATGTGCTAACTAAATAAAGAGACCCATCTAATGGTCAGGAACCTTCTTCTTGGAGATGATTTCATTATCACTTCCCAACTTACTTTTTAAATGTATGTGGCAGGTTCATAAAGTTATGATTAAATTAAATTTACTGGTTATGATTTTGACTGTTGATGCTAGATTTGTACATGGCACCTGAGATCTATAAAGATGAAATCTTTGACAGAAGTGTGGATGCCTTCTCATTTGGAATCATTCTTTTTGAGGTATTGGTTCTTTCAATGTTCTCACTTCTCATGCTTATCAAGGGTTCATTTCTACTTATAGGAAATTGCCATGTTAGACCTTTACTTCTTTGTTTTGAGTACAATTAATTTCCATTGGCTTGAGCTTTATCATTCCACTCAAAAACAGACCAGATAGAGAAGCATTCTATATTCAAAATGGAATTTTAGATGAGGAGTGTTTAGAGAAATTCATAGCAAAAAATGAAGGATTCATTCTATTTTTAAGTTTTTAACTAACTTGTCCTTAAATGTTGGTGATCTACTGGATTGTCTGATTATATTATATTAGTAACGACCATCAAGTTCACTTATTAGTAGTCTTATAACTACTTGTTACTTGTGTCTTTGTTTGATTGAGTTCAGATGATTGAAGGAGCACCGCCTTTTCACCCCAAGCCTCTTGAAGAAGCAGCCAGAATGATATGTTTAGAAGGATTAAGACCATCATTCAAGAATAAATCAAAAAGCTATCCACCTGATGTCAGAGAGTAAGTTCACTTCCATTGTGTTGATACAAATTTTTGTTTCATTCCCAGTTTGTTTTGACTATAATTAATAGATTTAATATATATCTGGCATGCCATTTAGGATTGCCATTTTTGTTCAAAATTATTATCTACTTTTGACAAACATATTGTTGACAATTTTTATTTTGTATTTTTGTGAATTTGTTTGATAACTCGATGACACATTTAACCTTAACGGTTTCACCGGACCTGCTTCTTTTCTTTTTCTTCCCCATTTACTCCACTTATCTAAACAATCTTTTGTTACTGCCGGAATTTGGCAATTGGACCAGATTGATTGGAGAGTGTTGGGATATTGAACCAGTGGTTAGGCCAACATTTTCTGAGATTATTGTACGGCTGGATAGAATTGTCGCAAACTGCTCTAAGCAAGGGTGGTGGAAAGACACCTTCAAGCTTCCTTGGTATGCATCTCTTCCCGAATAGTTTTTTTTTTTTTTTTTTTTTTTTTTTTTTTTTTTTTTTTTTTTTTCTGGGTATGGATTGTCTTTAAAAGCCAAGCTCATTTTTCTTGGTTCAATTATGAGGGAAATTTAAACTGGTCTCTTTCTTCAGTGAAATACTTATCTGTTTCTCTGACATTTTAATTAAAGTATCATGATTCCTCGTCACTTTTATTCGCCGGCAGGAAATGAATTGGACCATGAAGATCCATTGAGAGTGGAAAAGGAAATAAATGGAGCAGAAGAAACGTGCACCTAATGGGGCTATCTATGAACGACGAGGTTTTGAAACTCTTGTACTTTTTTGAACTTCAAGATAAGGATAACTTCTTTTGGGGTGATGAATCAGGTATGTAACCTCCTTGTAACATGAGCTGGAACAGTTCTGTCTTAATGTATAATTCGTCAATGAATTTCATTCTAGGCCCTTCAGCTGAGTTATACTTTCAATTGTGCAATTTTACTTGTTGATTCATTCACACCCAGATTAATGCAAAGAGTTTTCACATATATGAAACTGTTGATAATGTGGTTTAGCAAGATATTAGCAAGCTTTTGCTTCCAAAAAACATATCGATAATTTGAAATGGATACAAGAAAACTCAATGCAACCACTTGCTCTTTGCTTTGTTCATGGCATCTAGACCATTGCAGCAGAGAAAAATGCATTCATAAGTTAAAAAACATTGAATTATTGAATAAAGTAATGGCACACTTGTTGAGAATCTCATTGTAACTTGGATACAAGCGTCTCTATAAATTTTTCAATGTTCTTGTCTGAGCTTCCACCTTCATCAACAGCCTCCTTAGCAAATTCCCTCAACTTAGCTGCATTGCTTTTTATCTCTTTCCCCCTCTCTCCCTCTAGAATTTCATTTATACAATGCTTTATTTCATCTCTTCCTATAATTCCTTTCTCATCAACATGCACCCTAACTCCCACTTTCCACACTTCCTCCACGTATTTGGCATTAGTAGTTTGATCAGTCCACTGCGGCATTGCTATCATCGGTACGCCGAAGCTCAATGCCTCTAGTGTAGAGTTCCATCCACTGTGAGTTAGGAAACATCCCACAGCCTTGTGAGACAACACATCCAACTGGGGACACCAAGTCACCACCAAACCTTCCTCTGATGCAGATACCTCCTCTGCAAACTTACTAGGAAGCTTGTTCTCCTCTGTTGCTCTGACTACCCACAAAAAAGGGTTCCCACTTGTTTTGAGACCCATTGCAAGTTCATTCATTTGTTCATCTCCCAGGCTGGCCAAGCTCCCAAATGATGCATACACAACAGAACCAGCTTCCTTCTTGTCTAGCCAACTCATGCAGGTGCCTGTATCAGGCTTGAATAGATGAAGCCCATAATCCTCGTCTCCTTCAACCCTTTTGTCTAGATACATGGAAGGAAAGGTTGGTCCGATCGTCAGCGTTTTTGCAGGCCATTGCTTTCCCATCCAATCCAACACCTACCAAGAAATCAATAAATCCAAATTAGTTAGGATTGACTGCATGGATCCAACTCAATTTCTATAATTATACTTTCCCTTATAATATTTTCCATTTCTAGCGCGTTGAGTTTCCTAAATTGTCCAGCTAGTGGAAAAGTACTAAACAGACTCTTCCAATGTTTGTGTTCCTACTAACTATAAAGAGAGAGAAAAAGTAGTAGCTAGTCACACTCACCTCTTCCTCCAACTTGTCAAATGTGTTGAAAAGTAGAAGATCAGTGCCATCTAAATTGGAGAACTGAGACAGAACAAGCTTCAGCAGACCCGGATATGACTCAGTATGTACAACAAATGAAGGCAAATCATGCGATTCAAGCACTGGTAGTCCCGGCAATGACACATGGCTACTCACAGGGAGACTCAGCTTCCCACTCTGTACATGAAAGTATACAGCATTAACAGCCAAGCTCTGCGTGTAAAATGAAGCCCCTACCATTCCTAATCGCCTTGCTACATCTGCTGCCCACGGCAACACAGAATCGAAGACAATGCAATTGATGGGGCTGTTGGTGCCACTGTACTTCTCAACCAGTGCAGCTATGGTCTTGGAGCCGATCACTTTGAAGCGCTCAATGTAGGAGTCATAACTTTCTTCCTTGGCACCCTCTTCCTCTCTGCCGTCAGAGAATGTGTGAACTGAGACTGAACCCACAAGGGGTGGAGAAGATTTGGCGACATAGATTGGAGTGGAGAGAGTGACTTTGAGACTCTTGGAAGCCAAGCGCTTGGAGAATTGGAGCATTGGGTTTATGTGGCCTTGAACTGGGAAGGGGAACACCAAAACATGACTTCTTCTGCACATCCCACTCTCTTCCTTGTCCATTTGTTAGTTTGTAGCTTTTGTTCTGCTGCTAGACATAGTAATTTATTGTGAGCGATTCAGGGAGATCAGATTAATGCATTGGACGTCACTGCATACGTATCTTTATCAACTCGTACGTATCATCATGTTCATGTCATTGTCATGGAGTAAATAATTATCTAATTTGTTTGAACTACCGGGGGCACTGCAATTAAGAAGTGCACCATGGGAGTCGTCTGATGTATCTTGACTGCTTTAGCTTCTTCAAGGACGATGAGGTTGTGGACTGGTACTGCTCAACATTAATTAGGATATGCTGGGTTTAGTGGTACCCACAATATGGATACTTGACTATAGCAAATCTTGGTCGCTAAATTTGTTGTTTTAGTCAGGTGTGTGAAAGCTGATACAGAAACTATAAATCTATTTACAGTACCATTAATTTCAGGATTATTCTAGCATCTCTTAACATGCACAGATTTTAAAAGACTTCGCTTTCCAATTTTGAATGCTGAAGAAATAGGCATGTGGATATTATGCTGAAATGACCCGCACTTATTATGGATTCAGCTCAAAGATTAATTTGATTTCTTGAGGTGTGGTAAGGTAAGATTCCTCTCTATTCATGTATCTTTATTTTACTTAATTTGATTAAGTTCATGTTTCTTTATTTATCATATTAAGCGCGGTCCATATTTTTCATCCATTTGGTTCATTGTCCTTCATTTTGGAATTGCATGACCATGATGTGTATCATGTTTGGCATCATCTTCCACATGCAATGTCTTAGTTTTGATTGCAAAGTAGAACCAGAACCATCTCTCACTCTATAAAGACACTAAACATACATATTATACGTACATAGACTGTGAGAGTACTTTTTCTTTGGCCAGTTTGCCTATTTAGGTCCTTGTTTAATTTTGAATGAGGACATTAACTTTTCCAGATCTCCTTTATGTATAACTGGGCCACTAAATGTTATGATCTTTTCAATTTTTTAGCTTCATGTGAAACAAAGAGATGTAAGTCGCGTTTCTAAGAAAACTATTGATATACATAGTGAGAAGTGCCTGAGAAAACTTGATAATCTTGTTGGTCTGATATATTCTTCAGTATTAATGTTTCTTCTTCATTGTTAATTTAACAGCTCCTTTTTTTGTTACCATCTTCTTGTTTCATGTGGCAGTTGATTGTACTGCTTTGTTGTTTGTACATCCTTTTTTCTGCATTATTACCCTTGTTGATTGAGTAGGAGATTCTAATTTATGATCTATTTTTCCAAGTTGTTGAATTGATTGCACTTCTCTAGATGCATGAACAAAATAATTGAAGACATCTAATTTCCTCCATGAAAAACCATTAGCTTATATATATATTTAAAACGTCCTAGTTTCCATACTTTAAGCTTTAAGAAATCGTAACATAAGAAAAATCTAATATAACCCTCTAGAATTGACGGTTTCTTCAATACGTGAAAATATCCATGCCCTTGAATTAAAACATGGATCTATCTTTTGCAGCAATGTCCTACATGGAGGGGAATGCTAGTGGAAAAGATCTGATTTGGATGTTTCATAGAATTAAAAATCTCAATTGAGAGTGGACAATGACTAACTAGACATTAGTTTACGACATTCATAGGTCTTCAAATGTTCTTGCCTGAACTTCCTACCAACTCCGTACAATAGTTTTAAGTTTGAATTCTTCAATCGGTGACATATAGCTAGCTGACAAAGAAGGAGAATCACTTTCGCCAAAGTCTAGCTGCATTTGCCTCGGTATTCCTGTCCGACCTTCCACCTTCAACTACAGCCTAGCTCCTTAGCTAGCACCTTTCCCTGTGCAGAACTTTTATGAATATCTTTCCGTCTCCTCTTCCCTCCGCACTTGTTGAAGTGCTCGTTGTGGCTTGGATGCAAGCCTATCTACAAACTTTTCAATGCTTTTGTCTGAGCTTCCACCTCCACTTCGCTGCATTGCTTTTTATCTCTTTCTCCCTCTCTCCCTCGAGAACTTCATTTATACAATGCTTTATTTCATCTCTTCCTATATTTCCCTTCTCATCAACATGCATCCTAACTCCCACTTTCCACACGTTCTCCACGTATTTGGCATTAGTAGTTTGATCAGTCCATTGCGGCATTGCTATCATCGGTACGCCGAAGCTCAATGCCTCTAGTGTAGAGTTCCATCCACAGTGAGTTAGGAAACATCCTACAGCCTTGTGAGACAACACATCCAACTGGGGACACCAAGTCACCACCAAATCTTCCTCCGATGCAGATACCTCCTCTACAAACTTACTATGAAGCTTGGACTCCTCTGTTGCTCTGACCACCCACAGAAAAGGGTTCCCACTTGTTTTGAGTCCCATTGCAAGTTCATTCATTTGTTCTTCTCCCAGGCTAGCCAAGCTCCCAAATGATGCATACACAACAGAACCAGCTTCCTTCTCAGGTGTTTGTATCAGGCTTGAATAGATGAGAACCATAATCCCTGTCTCCTTCTACCTGTTTGTCTCGATACATTGAAGGTATGGTTGGTCCGATCGTCATCGTTTTTGCAGGCCATTGCTTTCCTATCCAGTCCAACACCTACCAAGAAATCAACAATTCTAATTAGTTAGGATTGGCTACATGGATCCAACACCTCCACTCAGCTTGGTTTCTATAATCATACTCTCCGTTACAACTCCTTCAATTTCTAGCACGTCGAGTTTCCTAACTTGTGAAGCTAGTCGAAAAGTACTATAAAGAGAGAGAGAAAAGTACTAGTTTGATATACTCACCTCTTCCTCCAACTTGTCAAATGTGTTGAAAAGTAGAAGATCAGTGCCATCTAAATTGGAGAACTGAGACAGAACAAGCTTCAGCAGACCCGGATATGACTCAGTATGTACAACAAATGAAGGCAAATCATGCGATTCAAGCACTGGTAGTCCCGGCAATGACACATGGCCACTCACAGGGAGACTCAGCTTCCCACTCTGTACATGAAAGTATACAGCATTAACAGCCAAGCTCTGCGTGTAAAACGAAGCCCCTACTATTCCTAATCGCCTTGCTACATCTGCTGCCCATGGCAACACAGAGTCGAAAACAAGGCAATCAACTGGGCTATCGGCGCCACTGTATTTGTTCACCAACTCAGCTATGTTCTTCAAACCGATTGCTTCAAAGCGCTCAATGTAGGCGTCATAGCTCTCTTCCTTGGCACCATCTTCCTCTCTTCCAGCAGAGAATGTGTGAACTGCAACTGAACCCATATTGGGTGGAGAAGATTTGGCGATATAGATTGGTGCGGACAGCGTGACTTTGAGATCCTTTGAGGCTAAGCGCTTGGAGAATAAGAGCATTGGGTTTAAGTGGCCTTGGCCTGGGAATGGGAACACCAATACATGGCTTCTTCTCTCTTGGTTTTCGATTTTTGAATTGTTGTGTGGATTTGTGTCCGATGAACAGATTCATTTATGGTGGGCAATTCAGGGACAAATGTTTTTGACGTCACTGAATATGCAAGTTTTTCGACTCGGAGTCTCAGACAAATCATGAATCTATGATTAATGATGATGTTACTGAGGAAAATGTCTTATTTGGTTTGGCTTCTTATGGATTAACAGAAGATCAGGGAAAATCGACTAAGACTGACGGCGACAACCCCACAAAAAAAGAAAACATCGACTCTAAAGTAGTTGGGGTCAGCTACATAGATCATATTCTTCTATTCCGCTTGATTTAATGGCAGTGACTCAATCCGGGTGCAAGTTAAATTATGCTAAAATGGTGATTAGACAAGGGGGTCGTTCTAATCATGCCTAGGTTTGTGGTGGTGCTATTTCAAGAATATATGGGATAGTCGTGGTTCAGTTGCAACCCTGGGTGAGTTTTAAACTTGGACATTTGCAATCAAGACTTCACTTTGCTATAGCAAACCTTGGCCACTGAAAAATAGTCATGTGATAGTATATGCTCAGTGGCAACACGTTAGGGACAGATATTGATGACAAGAAAGCGAACGGGAACCACCCTATCAACCCATGAGTGATTGCTCAACCTCAAACTTATTATTGTCCTTGTCCTGTATTCATCTAAAAAGAGTTAATAGGAGTTCTTGTGGTGGTGTAAGATTTCCTCTCTATTCACGTTTCTATGTTTTTGATATCAATTCTCGTCCATTTTATTTGTAGTTTTGTTTCATTATCCATTTTTTCATCACCATGTTGTCTATAGCTTTCAGTACCATCTTCCACATGCAGAAGTCTTAGTTTTTATTCCAGAGTAGAGCCAGAACCATCTCTTTCACTCTATACAGAAACTAGACAGTAGGTATACATGTTATATAAATAGACTCTGAGTTGTACTTTTTCGCCAGTTTGCCTTTGTTAGTTTCGTAGTTAATTTTGGATTTTGAAAATAATACTATCATTAACTTTCATATATATAACTGAGTCACTAAATTCTGTGATTTTTTGAACTTTTATCTTTATGTGAAACACAGTTACGCAATTTTTTTTTTTTTTTGAGATAATATATTGATACTATTTCTTCTTCATGGTTATGATGTTAAACACGATAGATTTTGGAATTGGTATCGGCTTCCAATATTTAAATTTGACAGCTCTTTTTGTTACTGTCTTCTTGTTTCATGTGGTAGTTGATTATACTGTTTTGTTCTTTGTACATCCTGCTTTTCTGCGTTAGACCCTGAGTGATTGAGAGGAGATTCTCACTTCTGCTCGACTTCTAACTTCAAAGTTGATAAACTTTAAGGTTTAAGTAATCATAGCATAAAAAACAATTTAAAATATTACTGCTATGGATATTGAAGAGGACAGCCAGAAGACTTTGAAAAACTTGATGGAGAATTGGAGAAATGTTGTTCCATTTATTCTGGGAAACATAGTATGTTGGAATTTACTGCTATGGATATTAAAGGACAAAGCTAAATACAGAAAACGTAAAAAAGTTGTAAATTATCAATCATGATAAACAAACTTCTTCATTTGTGTTGGTATAATCCAAACAAGAGGACTCCAATTGCGAAAACAAGAAGAACTACTCTTCATAGAAGTCTAGCTGCAAATGCTTCAATATTCTTGTCTGAACTTCCACCTTCATTCACAGCCTCCTTAGCTAACGCATTCCACTGCGCTAAACTCTTCTTTATCTCTACTCTTCTCTCTCCCTCCATAACTTCAACCACGCAACGCTCAATTTCTTCTCTCCCAACAACTCCATTGTCATTCCCGGTAGTTCTAATTCCCACTTTCCACACATCCTGCACAAATTTCGCGTTCGTCATTTGGTCAGTCCATTGAGGCATTGCTACCATCGGTACACCTAAAGCCAACGCCTCTAATGTCGAGTTCCATCCACAATGGGTCAAGAAGCCTCCCACAGATCGATGAGCCAACACTTCCAATTGGGGACACCAAGTGACTATTAAGCCTTTCCCTGCAATCTCCTCCACCAACTTGTCTGGGAGCTTTGACTGATCCGTTGCTCTGACCACCCACAAGAAGTTGTAGCCACTCCTCCTGAGGCCCCAAGCCAACTCTTCCATTTGTTCCTTCTTCATGTCTGCGACACTTCCATACGATACATACACAACAGACTCATTTTCCTTGGTGTTTAACCAGTTCATGCAGGTGCTGGAATCTTGCGCAAATACATTAAGACCATAATCTTTGTCACTGTCATCTTGTTTTCCTTGATAAATAGATGGTGTGCTTGGTCCTATTGTTAGGACCTTATTTGGCCATTGCTTTGCCACCCAATCTACTACCTGTCCATGATCATCAACACATACAGTTAAAGAACAAAAATCCTATACAAGCATTTGACTAAGAGAACTCAAAACTCAAAAACAGCTCTCTTGAATAAATGCTTAACAAACGAAGCTTTGGACATGTTCCTACTAACTAGATTGATAAGAAACTACATATAGATGATACTCACCCCTTCCTCTAACTTGTCAAAAGTGTTGAAAAAGATGAAGTCTGCATCGTTGACATTTGAGAATTGATTCAAAACAATGTTGTGAAAAATGAAAGGATATGACTCTACATCATTAACAAATGATGGCAGATCTCGACGCTCAAGGATTGGGAATCCTGGCAATGAAACAGTTGAGCCTTGAATGGGAACGCTCAGACGTTTATGGTAGACATGATGGTAAATGGCAGTGACGGCGCAAGTTTGTGTGAAAAATGAAGCTCCTAATAGGCTGAGTCGTTTGGCTAGATGTAGAGCCCATGTTATTCCAGAGTCATACACAAGGCACTTGACAGGGTACTCAGTGCCATTGTATTTCTCAATGAGTGCACACAAGTTCTTGGAACCGTATAACTCGAAGCGCTCCAAATATCTTTCTATGCCAAGTACTTTTGCCACACCATCCTCCTCACAACCATCCGAAAATGGCTCAAATGCGAGTGAGCCGCCACCTTCGGTTTCTAAGGACTTGGAAACGGAGAGTGTGGTGGCGACAGTGACTTTAAGTCCTTTCGAGGTGAAGCACTTAGCTAACTGAACTGCTGGGTTTATGTGGCCTTGTGCAGGAAATGGTAGCACTACCACATGGGCTCTACTAGTACTCCTTTCGACTATTGCCTGCTCCATTTGCTTTTTGTTCACTCTGTGATTTGAAGAGTAGTTCAAAGATGGGTATTTAAATGCATTGATTTTCAATACATACAAAAGAAGATGCTTGCACAGCAAGGAAATATTAGAAAAACCAGAAACATGAATGAGAACTCGTGATTACCAAGCAATCAGTGCTCTTGGCTCATGAGAAGGATATGTGCTATGAAAATGGTTTTTTTTTTTGGTCCAAGTCACTTGGTCTAATTAATTCGGGCTCACGTCGGGTAGGACCACTATATATATAGGTGGCCACAGAGCTCTCCCTCAAGGGTTTTAAAGGGACGTCAGATCCCCCGGGTTATGAAAATGGTTTTAATGTTATGGGCAAAGGCTCTGAGGTCATTGCATACGTGAGCTCAACTCATTTTATAATACAACAGACAAACAAACAAGTGGACAGTACCTTCATTTACAATGGACAAAAAACTATGTAAAATCTTTGTCGTATGTATTTTCCATTATATAAAAGACTATAAGAACGTTGGGAGTTTTTTGAATACGAAACAATTGAATATATGAGACAATCATGGTGACTGTTGTTTAATTTAGATTTGAATTCAATGTGCATAATGTCTATATAAACACACGCTTGTTGTATCAACACACATTAATGAGAATAAAAAATCAATTTCAAAGTTAAGAAACACAATACTCAATTTTTTTTTTATAAGAAACATATTTTTATAGATGTAAAGAGACTTTGCAAATACAAAAGATAAAGATGATGAGGAAAGTCGAATCTAAATTATAAAAGTATGTTTCTTATAAAAAAAAATTGAGTTTTGTATTTGTAAAGTCTCTTTATTCCTCCACTTTGCTTCTCCAATTGGACATGTCGGGACTGAGGTTTGTCCCACTTCAGTCACTAACCACATTTCTCTCCATGATCTTCTCCTAGTTGCAAGCCTGCTTTCCTAATAGGGATCATACTATCATACAATGAGTGCACATAAGTTTTTTGAACCGATTAATTCCATGTGTTCCAGCCTTTCCTTACTTCAGTTCGACTAATCTTGCCAGATTTAGTCAAGCGGCCCAACCCAATAACTCAGAAGAAATCAAAGGGGTATAATGTAGCTACCATTATTAGATCTCATAAGTTATTGACCAATTTGCTGATCAGATGGCTTAGTAGCCTTAGTATTAGCTACAGAACTTTATATTTGACAATCATTTGTATGTAAAGTTGTAAATTACATGAGGTGAATAACAAAAAAATAACAAGAGATGGTTTTATTTGAGTCAATCAAGTGAATGTAGACATCAAATGTAATTTATTGAGATATAAATGTCTATAGTTGTTGCTGATTATTTAGTTGGTCCAATTATGGGATCACATGGTTTATGGTGAAAAACAACAATAGTTAACTTGGAAACACAATTACTTAGTTGCAAACTCTTCAATGTTTCTGTTTGTACCTCCAAACACGAAAAAGGTATTAATGAATTACTCCCAAGTGTCTCTAGACATCAAATGCAGCTCTGTCGAAAAAGGCATTAATGAATTACTCCCAAACACGAACGCGGACTTCACAACCTAGTTGATCTGCACTCGTCCTGCGGACTAATAGATCTCTGCAGTACTGATACTGTGTCCAATTAGTCCAAGCCAACGAAAATGTATGGTTTTATTCCAAAAGACTTTAGTACTATTTGAGGTGATATCCACAATTATCCATCGTTCTGAAGTTGTTCTTAACTGATGATGAAAGACTATATAATAGGTGTCTTTCGGGATAAATATAAACAACATGCAGCAACTGAGCAGAAACGAATGAAAATTATGCAATGAAGAACATAAAACTTCATTGAGCAAATCAGCTACTAATCAACTTTAGTGTCTATAATAGTTGTTGATTGGTTTCAAATATGAGACTACCAATCAGTAATCAAAAAGTAATAAACTGATACACTAGTTACTCAATAGCTTGGTTGCAAACTCTTCAATATTCTTGTCTGAACTCCCACCTTCATCTACTGCCTCCTTAGCTAACTGTTTCCATTTACAAGCAGCACTTCTCATTGATTTGCCTCCCTCTCCTTCCATCACTTCTCTAATACATGCTTCAATCTCATCTCTCCAGTGCATCCCTTTTTCACCCACTTTAGGCCTCAGCCCAACCTCCCAAACATCCTCGATGCACTTTGCATTGGTTGGCTGATCGCTCCAATGCGGCATTGCCACCATTGGAACTCCCAAGCTCAATGCCTCCAATGTAGAGTTCCAGCCACAATGTGTCACAAAGCACCCTACTGCCTCATGTGACAGTACCTCCAATTGTGGGCACCATCTCACTATTAGTCCCTTCTCCGATGTTTCCTCGGCGAATTTGCTTGGTAGCTTGTCCTCTTCTGTTTCCCTCACCACCCATAAGAAATAGCAATTGCTTTGTTTGATTCCACAGGCTATCTCCTCCATTTGTTGTGGTGTTAGTGAAGCTAAGCTCCCAAATGAGACATACACCACTGATCTAGCTCCCCTTTTGTTTAGCCACTCTATGGTAGCTTCAGTGCTTGGCTTGAATATGCTGAATCCATAATCTTGGTCTCCTTCAACTCTTTTGTCCAAGTATGCAGAAGGCACAGTTGGTCCTATTGTCTTAATTGGCCACAACTCCCTCGTCCAATCCACCACCTACATATTATTAGCTTCAATCAGATTCAGTGTTCTAACCAGCAATATCAAAATATGTACAAGAGTGTGTCAAACTCGGAATAGATACAAGTGTGCGTATGTAGCCAACCACGCCTGTAGTGCAGTGGAAAATGCATGCTCCCCACCTTTGTGAGGTCGGGTAATTGAATCCTTAAAAAATAACAAAAGCAAATGTGTGTGTAGATTAAGTATGTGTGTGTATGTGCATAGCAAACCAAAACAAATGGAGAACAAGAAGAACAAACACTTGCCTCCTGTTCTAGCTTGTCGAAAGTATTAACAAGGACCCAATCTGCCCTGTCAAGATTGATGAATTGGTTCACCAGAAGAGTCAGCAAATAAGGCATGGTTTCGCGGTCCGATACAAAAGAAGGCAGTTCGGAGACTTCCAATGGTGGCATAGCCGGGACCGAGACGGGAGCAACCACCGGAATCTGTAGCAGACCCATATGAGCCTGGTAGTAAATGGTATTGACATGGGCTGCTTGAGTGAAGAATGGTGCTCCAAGTACACCATACTTTTTTACAACATCAAGCACCCAAATCAAGAAAGAGTCATACACAACACAGCTTACAGGATGAGGGTCATCTGAGCTTTGATGCTTTTCAATAAGCTCCCCCAAGGTTCGAGACCCTTCAGCTTCAAAAGTAGAGAAGTAGGCCTCAATGCTCTCAGCTTCTTTGCTGCCCGTTTCGTCGAATCCATCTGAAATTGTCTCAATTGGTATTGGACAGTCTTTGGTTTGGAGAGACTTTGCATTGTGAACTGTGAGCACAAGAGTGACTTTGAGACCTTTGTGGATTAAGCGCTTAGCGAATTGCAGAACTGGGTTTATGTGGCCCTGGCTTGGGTATGCAAGAACAAGAACATGGCTTCTAGCGAACCTGTTGTCCCTCTCCATTACTCTCTCTCTCTCTCTCTCTATAGCTAGTCAACAAAGGATGGATAGTTCCTTCTGTCTAGTTCTATTAAATGCAGATAAGAATACAAGTGTAACAAACTTGTGCCTGATATATACTTGTAGAGTTGAGAGTGATTGAATTGAATTCATCTTCATGGATGAATGGTGTAAGAGAATTGCTATTTTTGTCTCAAGTCCATTGATAACATCACTGCCGACGCAACATTTTCCCAACTTTTCTTACTAGATGACCTATTATATGCTGCTGGCTGCTGCCCTTGTACTTGGAAGTTTGTCTTCCATTCAAACCTACAGAGGACAAAATTGAACAAAATAGAAAACTAGACACCATTATGCATGCATTTGGAGAATATAATAGTAAGTGAGTATGAGCCTTACAGGGGTGTATTCAATTGAAATTTTAATAAACTTTTGGTTACTTTTAATGACTAAAAAAGTTTAGGTGTATTCATTTAAAACTTTTAGAGAGTTTATAAAAGTAAGATGTATTCAACGTGGATTTTTATAGACTTTTAAAAAGTCTACAAAAGTTTTGGGGTATTCAATTTAAACTTGTAGAGAGTTCATAAAAATAAGGTGTATTTAATTTTTTTGTGACTTTTGTAGATTGGTTACAAATCTTGACTTTTGTAGACTTTTTGTATAAAAATACACATAAAGAAGTCTTCGACTTCTTCTTACCTCAACCCAGAAACTTTTAGAGACTTCTAATTTTTGTTGGTTACATTCTTCAATAAGGACTTCATTGTTCACAAGAGGTCTTTTTATTATCAATTGTTTTTATCGACTTCTCCAATCACTCCACAACTCTTGGATTTCATTGATCGATCACTCATTATACTATAATATCTATGTTGATGAAAATTGATTATTGATGTCATTATTAACAAAATCTCATTCTTGCATCATTATACATTTTTGATAGTTTTTTTTTTTTTTTTTTTTTTTTTTTTTTACAAAGAGGTTTCGTTTATTTAGTGTATTATTATAATCTCAAAAAGTGTAGTATTATTATTTTTGAAGAAAATAATTGTATAATTTTTTTAAAATGCAAGAAGTGCATTTTTTAGAATTTAAACTATCTTTATTAGGGAAAAAATATATTTTTTTTGCTTAAGTCAAACAAAAAAATAAAGTGCAAAATTTTTACACTAATATTTCCAATGATCTTTTCTCAAAAAAAGATTATTTTCCAATGATCTTACTTGATTCTTTTCTACCACTAAATGATGATTTATTTACCTATTTATTATGTTGATATTTATTTACTTATTTGTTATGCTACTACAGTCACTAAAAATCTTAAATGTTGATAAAAGTCATCAAAATGAAATCTACATAAAAGTTTATCAAATTCTTTAAAAGTCTACCAAAATCTAAAACTTCATAAAAGTCATTCACTTATAAAAGTAACTAAAAGTCTATTAAAATCTCAATTGAATACACCTCTGTTTAGAGACATATTTGAAAGACTAATGCTCAAATGAATGCTTTTATGCAACTGTAGTATTTAAGAGTACTGTAAGATGAAATGGTGATGTGCATCTTGATATTGTACCACATTCATCTAACGGTCCTAAATGCGACTGCAGCTGTTAATTTGGACAATACAACATCGATGAAAATGATGTTACCCAAAAACAGGAAACACTAATTTCCTAGAAAAAATCAGCACCTAACCAACTTTGGCGCTGGCTCATTAAGTTGCGACAAATACATCAAACAAATCTATCTAAGGGTTTTTTTTTTTTTTTTTTTTTTTCTCGACAGGTCCTGATCGAACCGTCGGCTCTAATACCATATTAATTTTTTCATGTTTGCGGCACATTATCCGCAAGCAGCCCGCCCGCGGCACTTCTCCGCGAGCCTATGATCTCCGCCAGGACCGATACTGCCCCAACTTGACCGCCTTTCAATTTTTAAGTGTGAGGTTTTATCTTAAAAGGCTTCGATACTAGATGAGGGGAGATCACTACTTATATATTTCACTAAGAAATTTCAATTATCCGATGGGAGATTATTATTTCGGTCCACACATCTCAACACCAATGTCATTTTAACTACATTTATGATGATAGTGCACAATCATGAGTATGATCTGATATGATTTTAACTCCTACTCCAATATGACTTTTGGTGCTTGTATATGGTTTTAGTGCATGATAGATACAGTGACTGCTAGGGTGATTTTGAGTCTTTTTGGAGGATGTTTGTTTAGTAAATTGGAGCATTAGATTTATGTTGCCTTACATATGAAATGGAAGCATTACAACATAAGTTTTGTAGGTTTTTACCTCTGCAATTATTATTTTTCTTTGGCATTATTCCACACAAGGTTGACAAGAAAGAAATTTCAGAAGATAAAAGAAATCCATCAGAAACCACTTTTGTTACGACACGTCTACACATGGCCAGGAAAGAGACTTGTTCAATCCAAGTCAGATGGTTCATAGAGTTGATATAAATGATATAGTATACACTATATGCTATGTATGCTGTGGTCAGAAATGTTAGTTGTTACAAATGCATGAAGACATGAAAGCTAAGTATGAGGTGTTTATGTATGATCTCTTTTGGCTGCTCTTTTGTGTTCTTTTCTTTGCTAAACGGCTCAACCTTCTATATAGACTATTCTCATACATTGCCATGTGAAGGGCATCCCAAGACTTTGAGATTGACATGACACAGCTCTCCACTCTCGGATTAAATATCACAAGATGTACTCAAATCAGTACTGAATGAATCCTAAGGAAGAACTTGGTGACTACAAAGCCTCAATCCCGAGTTAGTATAGGGGTTCGACTGCATGCATGGATCAAACTCTTTCATTGCGCTCGATTTAGAGAATTGCATCATATCAAATTAGAAAATTAAGGTGAACAAGTCTATCATGAATACCATATTTGTTTCTGCTTTGAAAATTATTACTTGGTGAGAATTCAAGGAAATAAAAAAAAATGGATAGTGATCGTTACAAATAGAACATATGAAAACTTTCATCTAACTTTAGTTGTATGGTAGAAGCCTAGAACCAACCTCTAATCAATTCATGTTGCTTGATAAACTCGCGACAAATTCTTCAATGTTCTTATCTGAACTTCCGCCGGTATCTATCGCATCTAAAGCCAGCTCCCTCCATTTTCTTGCATTCCTCTTTATCAACTCACCTTTCTCATCACCCTCCATAACTTCTCTTATGCACTTTTCAAGTTCCTCCCTTGCTATCATCCCCTTCTCATTCGCCTTAGCTCGGACGCCAACCCCCCACATCTCCTCGATTAACTTGGCATTTGGAGGTTGATCCCATTTGAGCGGCATTGCCACTACCGGCACGCCTATGCTCAAAGCTTCCATAGTAGAATTCCATCCACAATGGCTTATGAAGCACCCTACGGCCTCATGCGCAAGCACCTCCAGTTGCGAGCACCATGGCACCAACAACCCCGCGTCGTCCTCAGCAATGTTGCCTGGTAGCTTGTCTACTTCCTTGTCCCTCACCACCCATAAAAAGCTCTTGTTGCTCTGCTTGATCCCAGCCACAATTTCCTCCATCTGCTCTTCCCCCATTTCCACTATACTCCCAAATGAAACATAAACCACAGACCCCTTCTCCTTCCCATTCAACCACTTCACATAGAATGCATCATCAGTTGGCTTGTAAAGATTGATATTATAATCTACATCCCCTTCGACGCGCTTGTCTACATACATCGACGGAGTTGTCGGTCCTATCGTCTTCACCCTAGGCCATTTTTCCGCCATCATCCTCAATGCCTACACACGCATATAACAAACAATGAAATGAAACAAAACTCGTGGGGCATAAACCCTTAACTAGAGGTCTCGTGTTCGAGCTCTGGGAAAAGAGTCGCCTTAAATCCTTGGGCCAGGACTAACCAAGGTGAAGCCTCGAATACTCGGGCGCTGGAAAACCGGTACCAAATAATATGAAAAGCAACTTATTTGTATCAAACAATATCTAGAGCTCACCTCACTCTCAAGCTTGTCAAAAGAATTGAAGAACAACCAATCCGCCTTTTCGATATTGGAGAACTGGCTCATGAGCAACTGATGGCCAACAGGGTCTTCTTCAACGTCTGTCACAGTTGAGGGCATGTCTACAACCATTAGAGGTGGCAATGAAGGAAGCAATACAGGGTACTCTGTGACGGGCATAGGCAATAGCCCATTAAAAGCATGGTAGTATATAGTGCACATAGTGATAGATTGAGTGTAAAACGTTGCACCCACCAAACCAAGCTCTCTAGCCAAATCAAGTGCCCATGGACATATGGAGTCATGAACAATACAAGTGAATGGATTGTTGGACTTCTCATACTTCCTAACCAACTGTCTAATGCTATGCATGCTTGCTTCTGTGAATGTGGTAAAGAAGCCATTTTCGGCCCAGGTCGGACCAGTTTCGTCGAACCCATCGGAGATTGCCTCAATCCCCACTTCACTAGGCTTGATTTGAACTGATTTTGAGAGGTGCACACTTACGGCTAAGGTGGTCTTCACCCCTTTGGAGGCTATTCTTTTGGCGAACTGGAAAGCTGGGTTTATGTGGCCTTGTGCAGAGATGGTGAAGAACAGAACATGAGGAGGAACTCTTGTCTGTTCATTCTCCATTGCTTCTGTGTTCTGAAACTCAAAAAATAAGTTGCATATATATATATATATATGTCGACTATATTTATATCGTACTATAGAGGTATGGGTTCGATTTGTGGTACCTGCATCAGGGGTGCCTCTAGTAACCTCGTGGGATTAGTCGGACTGGCTTATATACATCTCTGATACTTTGTTTTAGTTCGATTCGTGGTAGCTACATTACATTCTCTTAAATTCTTCAAGTTATGAGATTGGGGCGCCAAACTAACTTTTATATGATTACTCGAATTAAAGTAAGGATATTAAGTTTTATTGACTATGCACCCACTTGGATCGAGGATTTTGCCACTAAAAGAAGTTTGAAATTGCCCCCAACGCGAGTGTGATATGGTAACTACATACATTATCTTACTCTTGTCTTCGTAGAATTAATTTAACTAAAGTAAGGAAAAGTAAGGATGGAACGAAAAAAGTTCTGACACCTTTATAATTATAAGAAAAATAAGTTTGAAATTTACATGAGTAAATGGGAAATAATGTTTGGCCAACTGTTTGTTTGTGGATTCATGATTTTCAATGGGGCCGAGGTAATTACTAATAAATATGAAATGATTGAAGTGTAATTAGATGATTTTGTGTTGAGTTATGAATACGTCAGTGCATACATAAGTTGATTGACGAGTAATCCAAAGCGACAAAGAGAGAGGAAGAGCCATAGCCGCCTCAAATACTTCGTCTCTTATGCGTTGAAGTTGCTCGGTCTCTGTCCCCAAATTTTCCGGACCAACCAAGGACGAAAGCGGGTTCTGGTTTTGGTTTACTCAAAACCCGGTCAAGCGAGTCTTATTCCAGTTTCCTTGTAGGCTAGCTAATACCTGTTTATGGGCCTGCTCAAAGTCCATGAAGAATTAAACGTCACTCGAATGGGCCACCTGCTCGTGAACGGATTGTGTAACATCCGAGGGAGTGAACAAATTTGCTTTGTTCATTCTTGCTGTCCGTTACTCATTAAATAAGTAAATGAGATCAATAATTAAGTATCATAATCCATACTCCCAAATTAGTTAAAATTAACTACATACATCAAACTCTTTAATTGCATGTTTTTGTACATTTAACTATCTTTATATAATTAAATAATATTAAGTTAAAGATATATAATAATTTATGGTAAAATTTTTTTTTCATCGCTTGACAAGATCAATGGAAGAATTGTATTCTATGTAACGAATTGAAGATTTTTTTTTTTTTTTTTTTTTGTTTATTAACGATCGATCATCATCATGCGATTTACAAATAAGTTAAGATTTTTCGTACCCTTAACCTGGCTTATAAAAAAGTTTTTGTCTACATAATTAGAACAGTATATATCCGTTGCTATAATAGCCATATTAATTAACATATCTAGATTTTCTCAAAAAAAATATACAATTCAGATTTTCGTAATAATAACATTTTAATGACGCAATCCCTGACGTGCCATATGGTCCATCAATCTCGATGTTCCAAAGAACTTCCTCTTTATTAGACTATTGTCCAATGTCCCATGCACCCACTACGTCAAGTGTCAAACCCCTCCGAAGCTCATCACCTAACTTGCATGCATGCACATATGAGCCGTCAGATTACATCAACAAATAACAAAACAAGATCCAACAGCTGTAATCTAATTCGCAGGCAAGTTCAGTAGTACGATATCATTAAGCACTTTAATGTTATTATATCGCGAGATATTGAGACTGACGGTGTAACGCCACGTGTCAAGCGAGCTCACAAGACAAGACAGTAATGGCCTCCACTTTTTGTTACTCTCTCATTCAAAAGACTCCTCACTTTGTTCATGAAAATCGCAGAAGAAGATTCAATTAGAGAGATCGTCCTTCAATACCCAGATTAATTTGTGGCTCACCCTTCACAGGAGATTCTGTTTTTCCAATTCAGGTCCAACTTTTCTTAACTTTGTACAAAATTTCATGCTATATACTCATGATTCACTAATTCACTACTTGCTGTTCATTTCATTTGTTCAATTAGTATTCACAAAACCCATGTTTGTTGGATTTTGATTTTTGTTGAGATTGGCCTTAGTACTTTTGTTGTTTGTTGGGTAATCTCTCCATTTTTTGTTTCTTTTTTTTGGTTGATCAAACAGAACAGTTGAAGTGTTGTAGTGGGCAAACCCCCATTTTGGCCAAATGTTTTGTTTTACTATTTGAAGGTTCTTGGTTTTGATTGTTAGTCTTGACATTCATGTTTATTCCTCTTAAGATTGGTTGATTCTTTAGAACTATATGTGGATTGTTGTTTTTCCTTTACTTAAGCATGCCTTGCAGATTTCATGTTTCTTGGTCTACAAGTCAACATTGATTAATCTGCATTGTTTCTTTGGTTATGTTTCAGATGTTTTTGAATTGTGATAAAGAATCAATCTATGATGAGTTGTTATTGTTGTTGGGAACTTTCATGCCCCTTTGTCTGATCTTCTTTTAAGATGAAGAAATGTTCATCTTAAGCTATTGTATATAGTAGTTCATGAGTTGTTGATTTTGTTTTTCTAACTGTATTTGATCTGATTTTTCGGCTTGCTTAATCTTGTTTGTTTCTTCAGATATATTGAGCAATTTTTGAAATAGTATCATGCAAGCCATGTTGATGGCGCAGCGGGAGAATGATTTGATAAGGGCATCCTTGAGAGGTGAATCATTTAAGGATCACTGTTATGATCTGCAGGTTCATGAAGGGAACCTGGCTGACATTATACCGATAGTGGACGTGGCCTCTACTTCGCGGAGTCAAAATGATAGGATCCCCAAACCTCCTCCCCCTCCTCCTGTTTCAATTTGGACCAGAATGAGTTTGCACAGGAGGGTCGTCGCTTCTGCAAGTTGTGTCCCGACGGAAACAAAAGATATGTGGGATAAACTTTTTAGTGAGGGCTACAGATCAGACGTTTGTATTGTCACCTGTGATCAGAACATTGTTCTGGCTCATTCTAGTGTCCTTGTGAGTAGCTTTTATTATTTCCATTTTGCTTACCGAAAAACTTTTGTTGCGGATCGATTTTAATGGAAACGGATTATGACTTAATTGGAGATAGTTCTTGCTTTATCTATTTGGTAGCTTCTCATTTTTCAGGAAGATTATTGATGATGTGCAAGAAGCCGATAGTTATGGTGACCAAAAATTCTGACATAACAAAAGAAATACCGATTTGAATCATTATGAATCTATGATATTTCATAGCATAGATCTGCTCATTCAATTTTAAGATTTTCAGTATGTTTATTATATTTCATCATGTGTTGCGAAATTTTATCCACTTTTGTTTGTTCCCTTAATCTAACTTTGGAAAGAGAAATTAAGGAGTTGCTATTTTACGGAGGGTATCTCATCAATGATTTGCTGACATACATACCTAAAAATGGTAGTACATGTGCGCTTTGTAACCCCCATCGACATGTTGTATCGAGATAACATACGTAACTTTGTCTCGACTTGAATGCGAAGCTCTCTTAGTAATTTTATTTCGATTGTTTCTATTTGCAAACCATGCGTCTTCATTTCAATATTTCCCCTGCCGCCGTACCTTGGCCTAGTTTTCTTCTCCTTTGTTCCTCAATTTAACTATGAAAAGAGAACTAAAGGAGTTGCTATTTCAAGAATGGCGTCCCATGATTATCATCAATGATTTGATCTCGTGCATACCTAAAATGGCAGTACATGTGTGCTTTGTACCTCCACCGATATGTTCTTTCAAGAAACGATACATAACTTTGCCCCGAATTGAATGCGGATCTTTTCTAGTAATTTTATCTCTTTTTTTTTGTGTAAACTATGTGTCTTCATTTCAATCTTTCTCCCGATGCCGTACTTTGGTTAAGTTTTCTTCTCCTTTTTTCCTCAATTCAACTTCGAAAAGAGAACTTAATAGTTGGTATTTTAAGAATGGCGTCTCATCAATAATTTTCTCTTGTGCATACCTAAAATGTCAGCACGCGTGCACTTTTTACCTCCACCAATATGTTGTTTCGTGACAAGTTACGTAACTTTGCCATGACTTGAATGCAAATTTCTCATAGTAATTCTATTATGATCGTTTCAATATATAACCAAGTGTCTATATTTCAGGCTTTCCCTTCTCGGTCCACCTCGAACAACTTCCAAGCAAAATGTTTTTATTTCTGGTCTGACAGAAAAAAAAAAAATAGCTTGACAATTAAGGTTTCCCTTTATTTAGTTAAGAAGGATGGAACTAAAAGATTGCCGTATATGAATATAGTTTGCTGGTTTGATTGCCTTGTTAAATTGATCAATAAATAAATAAAAATCAAAGCACGACATCTACGGCTAGTTTGCACAGTCAATTTTAGAGTTTTGTCCAAATATGAGGGAGGTATACACTTTTATTTTCAACGTATTTGGTACGATTTTTTTTTTTTAACTTATTTAGCTGTCGATGTATGAATATCATGTTTAGAATGTGCTCCTCCCTAATTGAGCTAAAAGAAAAACATATACTTAGCAGATGTGTACTGAGACAAGGGAGCTTTTTCATTCTGTTTCATGCAGGGTGTTGCATCACCTGTTCTGAAAACTTCTCTGAAGCTGGCAAAAGTCAAAGACGGTGTGCGATACCTCAGGATTTCAGGTGTCCCTTCCATGGCTGTCCGTGTTTTTATCCGCTTCCTCTACTCTGCCTGGTATAATTTGAAGACTTTTCTTAATTTCTCATTGTCTAAGTTATACTTCTCCAATCCTGTAAATGAGAATCTTACATGAAGAGTCTTTAGGATGCAGTTTTCTTCCCCATTATTTTGTGACTGCATTAGCATTTTCAAATATAGAAGGAAATGCCATATATCATATTATCTTTCAGTTCCTCCACAACTTATGCATGAACATGCGCCTTTTGTTACTCGATATTTGGAACCTTTTGGAAAGTCTTCACTTGTTAGAACTTTTCCTGCCAAGGCGTAGATAATCTTTCCTTAGAAGTATAGATGTTATGGCTGTTGGTTCATTTTAATAGAGCAGTATAGCTGACTTATGCTTGGTTATCACTTATCTATACATGTCATATTTTTTAGTTTCATTCCTTTTTAGACTTTAAATTTCATGTCCTATTCAAGCTCATGATTCACTCCATTTGTAAGTTGATTTTTTTGGTTAATAATAACAAAGGAAAAGAAATGTAATTATGAAACAAAACCTCAGTTTCTTGTAGTCGAGACAGGACTTCTTGTAAGAAATCATACATAATTTTAACTCTCTAAGTTTCTAATCCACTGTATGTTATATAATGAGTTGTTAAAAGTTGGAGCTTTCTTTTTTCCCATCACAGCTTTGAGGAGGACGAATTGAAGACATCTGCACTACACTTGCTAGTTTTGTCTCACTGCTTCCGTGTTCCTTCCCTCAAAAGAGCTTGCATAAATGTGTTGGAGCAGGACTGGATGAGCGCTGAAAATGTGATCGATGTGCTCCAATTAGCAAGAAAGTGTGATGCACCTCGACTCTATCTTATGTGCGTTCGTCTGATTGTGAAGGACTTCAAGAAAGTTTGTGCCACCGAAGGATGGAAAGTTATGAAGAAGGTTGATCCTGCATTGGAGCAAGAATTACTGGAGGCAGTTGTGGAGGCGGATTCCGTAAGTTTCCTCTCCAACGTAAATGTCTGTTGTCGCCACATTAATATATTCCAAAACCTTAGTATCACTTTCCTTTCTGACTTCTCAAATCATGATCAGTGTCGAAGAATATAGAATTGAATTAATTCGTCGTGTGATTTGCATACAAACTTGTGGTTCTGAAATCCTTTCGGCGTACACGCAGAGAAAGCAAGAGAGGATGAAAAAGATTGAGGAGAAGAAGGTATACATGGAACTGAACGAGGCAATGGAGGCTCTCCTGCACATATGCAGAGATGGGTGTCGAACAATAGGGCCTCGTGACAAGGTGCTAAGAGGTGGCTACTTTGAATGTCGCTTTCCAGCTTGCAAGGGGCTCGAAACATTGGTCCGTCACTTTGCAACTTGCAGGATTCGAATACCGGGTGGATGTGCTCATTGCAAGCGAATGTGGCAGCTTTTCGAGCTGCATTCTCGTATGTGCGATGAACCAGACCTTTGCAAGGTTCCCCTTTGTAGGTAAGGCAGCTCCCACCTAAAGTCCCTGAGCTACAAAACTAGTCATATATATGCTTCATATTTCTTTGATGATCAATGAATGCATATACATACTCCTGACATGTTTGTTCACAATATTCTTGTGTCATTCATTTTTGGTCTAATAGTAGTATAAAATGCAAACATGATCCTCTTAAGGTCCTGACTTAGCATGCTGAGCCTAAATTTATCTAACTTTCCAAGATACATGCTTTTGTGGAAACTATAAACATAATTGGCCAAGACAGCAGTAGTAATTTTAGTTTAATTTGTGTTGGTTTGTTAGGCATTTCAAGATTAAAATGCAGCAAGAAAGCAAGAGGGATGAGACAAGATGGGGGCTCTTGGTAAGCAGGATTACTGCAGCGAAGATCGCGACAATGCCTTTCAATGGTCGACGGGCAACCATCGTGTCGTAACCAACATTTATGTTCATATATATATAGACAATTAAACAATAACCATCAAGTTAACATAAAGAAAAAGATGTTAACATAGTTTTTGTTTATTAATGACCAAGTATAGACTGTGTTCACATTTTCAACAGAATAAGGTGAGAAGAAAGTGAAAAGAGCAGTAAAAAGTCTTTTCCTTTTCTCTTTTAATTTGTGAATCAATATTTACTCTCATCTTATTAAGGTTTTTCTTTTTAGCTTTTTAATGGAGATTGATAAGTGAAACTATTTTTTGCTTTGAATTGCTTAATTTGTTGATTATAACTTCTACATATTTTTTAATGAGTTAGCACCCATCAAAAATAAAAAATAAAAAAATCTAATAATAAGTAACTTTGTAATCAAATTTTACAAAAAATAAAAATAAAAAATCATATTCTCATTCTTTCATGTCCATTAGATGATGCATTTAGATTTTTATTCAATTTTTCTTTTAACCACAAAGGGTTTCAACATTTTCCGTCTATCATTACATTGATACAATTTTTAAAAACACATAAAGTTGAAAAAGATAAAGTGATTTTTAAAACTTGACGTCGACTCTACGACAACAATTCAAAGAAACGCTCGATCTCAATTCCTCCATAGTCTTTGCCTTTGTAAGAATAAATAAGTAAAGGCAATTGTTTGATCTTCAAACTCCATCCATAGAACAACAAAACTTATTTGTAGTCAGACTGATTAGTTGGATAACATCGCTGCAAAATTCGCTAATTCAATGCAGGAAGAGATTGGTCAACTTGGTCCACGCGTGGACTTCGAATCGATCCAATAGGAACACTCCTGACGGAACTGCCTACGGAGACCACGTGGGAACTCCCCAGTGGTCCACTTATTCACGTTTCATCCTCTGCAATTACCACATCCCGATAATACCACGATATATCGCGCTTTTCGTCTCGCGCAAAAAAGTTCGAAAATTCAAATCCCCGATTCCCGATTTATTTCTATCAATGTTCAACGATTGGGGCTTAAATTTGGAGCGCTTTCAGATTCTCTGCTCTCTCTCTCTCTCGTTCATGCCATTCGCGTTTCTTCGCTTCCGATCTCACATGGATTGCGCGCATTGAAGTGTTGTTGTGTCGATTTCTCGCTGTTTTCGAGCTCTTGCAGTTCTAGGGTTTGCGAAAGGTGGAGTCTTGGGAAGGGGAATTAGGGTTTCGCTAGTGTCTTTGTCGAGGTGTTCGATTTTACTGGAATTCGTTAGGTTTTCGTGCTTGGTTTACTGTATGTGTTGGTTTTCCGAGTGAAAGATGTGGAATTGGGGGTTCTTCGACTGGTTTGCGATGTTGTGGGGAGTGGAGTCGGTGTGAAAGGTGGGAAATTTGTGGGGGTTTTTGGTGAAAGCGAGGGAATTTAGGTTGTTGAGCTTGGGATTTGGTGGTTTGCGCGGAAGGAGAAGATAGTGGAGTTGAATTCTGATTTCTCAGTGTTTTTGATGTGTGGAGGTTTGGATGGAATTCTAGGGTTTTTTTGAGCTGCAAGTATGTTCTACTCTCAGTTTATCTTGGCGAAGAAGGGGCCGCTCGGGACGATATGGATAGCGGCGCATTTGGAGAGGAAGCTTAGGAAGAATCAGGTTGCAGATACAGATATTGGTGTTTCAGTAGGTAAGATTTTTGATGTCATTGTTACCTGTTATTCTGCTTTATCTCTTCTCTAATAAGCATGTCGTGATCGTAATGACCTCCATTTCCTAGTTCCCTTATGAAAATAAAAGGAGACAATTTTAACTTTACAAGCTCTTTATGGCTTAAATATATTGATCTCAGTGGAATAAACTATAGATGAACTTGGTGTAGAAGTGGAAACCATTTACAATTGGTTCAAAATTTGTTTCCGCGAAGTTCACGTCAAGTCAAGGGGATCAATTTAGCTAGTGTCATTTCAAGAATTAAAATCTCGTCCGCTTTTTTGCTTAAATATTAATCATCTTATTTTGGTGTGTTCATTTGATGTGAACGATAATACATCTGGATGATGGTAGCATTTCCCGCATATATAGCATTTTGGGAAGCTTAAGCTCCTTGGTGCGAACAAAAGGTCATTATATCTGGTTGATGAGATTTCCATATTTTATATGTAGCATTTTCAGAAGCTTAGGCACCTTGGTGTTGACATGAGTTACAATATCCTAGTTGATCAGATTCGTAGTTCCCTACATGTTAGTCTTTGGAAGTGGCGTTGAAGTTTGTAAGATGCAATTGGCATTTCTCTACGTGTTTGTCTATGGAAGTGTTATTGAATCTTGTGAGAATGGGATGCATGGAAAATTATAGGATTAGTTCATTTGTTATTGTAGGGCCTATAAATACCTATGTTGTTTTTGGATGATGTTTAGCTCATGGACTAAGCTATAAGCTAATTTTAGGGTGCTTTGGGGGGTGGGGTGAGGACCGTGAGGTGATGTTTCTACAGTGATACCTTAAAAAATGCCCATAACATGATAATCTTAATAATGAACCTTGGATTAACATCAACGGTCTTAAGACGTCAATTTCAAAACCAGTTACTTGCTATTCCAGGTAAAATATTACTCTAATTAATGTATTGGAAAACAACATGTCAATTAGGAAATATTAATTGCATAAATTAAAATCTTAAGGTCGGACTATTATTTCGATCATCATAAATAATGATGTATTATCTTTTTTTTTTTAAATATGTTTGAGTTATTATTCAATATTGAGTGGGTAAAATTGAATCGATTATGGAGCTATATTAATTGCACTTTATAATTATAATATTAAATCTTGTGGGCATGCCGTCATACTTTGCTGCATAGCTAATTCGACTTTTTCTTCAAATAAGTACTTTTTTAAAGAAATATGACCAATAACCGGTTGGTCTGAGTGATAAGGGACTTATTTCCTTTATGTGAGGCTTCGAGTTTGAATCTCGTGATTAGAAAAACTAGTTTGGGAGGGCCGCCTCTTGTATGAATCTTGACAATGCCCGGGCGTGGATTAATTGGTGTAGCTGTCGCTAGATGCCACGTGGGAAACAAAAAAAAAAAAAAAAAAAAAAAAGGAAAAAAAATGTAAGATGCATCAAATTTTCACTTGGCTGCCCTAGCTACTATATTTGTTTCTATTGTATAAAAACATTTTTAATCTTATATGTTTATCAACAAAATTGGCATAGTTGACTTGATTTTATTCGAGTAATGAATTAATTGCTATTTGTAATAGTCTTGATTATTTAATTTTGTGTTGATGTTATTGGTGGCGGTTTAGTTATTTTTTTGACTGGACTAATGTGTCTAATTTTATTCTTAGAAAAGAAAAATCAAATGCTTTGTATATTGATTGGTTCCTGTTGGAAACGCGGAGTTCAACAAGAATTTCAGATAGACGAAAGTGTTAGTTGGATGTGGAGATGGATTGTTAATTAATTTAATTAGGAAGTTACGGTTTTGGATATTATTAGTTTGTTTGTGTGTGTGAGTTACATTAGTTTAGGATTAGATTTGTTTAATCAATGTTTATGTCGAATAACCATTATATAATGAGTCCATTAGAGTTTAGTTTGCCCTTAATGTTTTGACTTATAGAGTCCCAATAGTTGTAGCAGTTTAGTTTTAATAGGATAATTTTAATTAGATTAGGAGTCTAAGTATGGTCGGTCATTACGAAAGTCTATATACATGGCTATGTGGCAATTATTTTAGGTGGTTGATTCGTTGATTAATAAAATTTTGGTTTTTGAGAGAGAATTCTCTTATACGATGTGTTTCTTTGTATTTGTCTGTTTAGGAGTAAAAACTGGTAAATAAATGAGTATTTTTCAATTTGGGTATTCGCAAAATCAACGAATTTGAAAAAATATTGTTCTATTTTTGTAGCGAGAAAATTCGCTAATTCCTCGCTACATTAGTGCCAAAATTAATTACTCTCCCATTATAAAATAAATTTACTCTAGTAAAGAAGATTTATTCGTTTGATAAAAAAAACCCGATTTATTTGTCAATACATTTGTTCTATTTTTTAGCTAAAAAAATTATTAACGAAATAAAAGGCGCACTGTACTGAGATTATTCTAAATTATTAAAGGGGCTTGCTACACACACACTACAAACCACTTTTGTTTTTTATTTTTGGACCAAACTACCCTCACTTTTCACACACCACCTCCTTCCTCTCAACACACCATCACCCTCCCCAACCACCACCATCGCCTGCGACCACCTCCGCCAACGCCGTCCTCCTCCACAACCAACACCACCACCACCGTCGTTAACCACTCACAAAAATTGGTTTGTATGGTGTGTGTAAGGACAAAGGGTGCGTGTGTTTAGCAAGCCCCTTATTAAAATTTATATATATTACTACAAACAAACTCACAATGAGCTACCTCCGCTCCTTCAAAGGCCATCTTAATTACAAGCTCATGAGAAGTTATATGTCTTACTAAGTATCTATCGTGTCATCCACAAGGCCTAAACCCTGTTCTCCCAAGTACATATCTAGACCTTGGCCATCGTGACTATTTTATGGTAGTTAATTTTGTATCATAATTATCGTTATCAATTCCTATGCAATTAACTTGACTTTATTTGATCGCCAAAGTATTTATGTGAGATGGACGAGCCATCGCTTTCTAAAGGAAAGGTTGGGGGTTTGATTCGTGTTGGAGTCAAGAGTGTTGTAATTTAGTTGTTTTTTTTTTTTTGAAAAATTGATTTTAGTCGATCGAACATTGTACTTTCTTAAAATAATATATAAAATCACAATTAATTTTTTTGATAGCCATGGATTGATGAACCTTTTTCAACCCTACTTACTTTGCTTTGACGAATCCCATAAGAGTTAGTCCGACACTCCAACTCCATAATTTCAGAGAAACAAAGGAATATAATGTAGCTACCCAGAATCAAACCCACAACTCTTGCCTCAGTCCGAGTTATGGTGCTCATTTTTTTCTCATTGCACCACACACCTTGGGGGCATTTTTTTTTAGAATCTAGTTAAATCACAATTAGTTAAATATCATATATATTTTTCCAATTATTTAATTTTCTTTTAGCTGTTTAATCTATATATTACTTAATTTTTTATTTTTTATTTTTGACTTTACTCATTTATTGTGATTATTTTTAAAAAACCAAGCTTTATAGATATACTAATTTCCATAACTGTACAATAATCTTTCAAGTTATGGGACTGATGTTGGCAGTTGATTTTTTTAATAAATAATGCAAATTAACAATTTGACTGATCTTTTTTTTTTATTAACCTTACGAGCATCACTGAATAACATTCGAGTAATACGTCTCATCAATGCGTCACTCAATAATTAATAATATGATTCATTAATTATAATGTGTGTATTTAATGTTGTAATTACTCATCAATTATAGTGTGTGATTAGATAAATAGGTACCTATTTTGAAAGAATCGAAACTGAGCATCCATTGATGTTAATCCAAGGGTCATTATTAAGATTCCCCATGTCATGGGTAGTTTTGCTAGATCCCATTATAGAAACATATATTCCACTAAATTTGATTCTTGAGCTTGTGGGAATATTGAAGACACTGAACTTTAGGCGCTTAGGTTCAATTATTCTAAACAAAGGAGAGATCAGAGATGAAATCACCTATGGAATAAAAGTAAATTTAATCAAATAGAAAAATGCATTGAGTACTACTTATATATAAATAAGTATTTGGTAGGAAAGAGATTCCCAATTTACAAGGGATACGTTTTGTGCAAAAAAGAATCAAGCAGACCTCCAGAACTACAGAAGCACCTACAGTGTATTTATATGACAAAAGTGTCTCATTAAGTTGAAATGAAAGATTCTAGATGGACAACTATGGTAGCTATCTTTTCTGAAATCGAATGTTGGGTGACAAATAAACAACACATTAGTGAAATTAGCGTCGTGGAAATAAAAATGTTTAGAATAATGTGGTTGTACATTGGATAATAAAATAAATCTCTAATTATCTGTATGGAAATGGGAGGAGTTGCATTAATTGGGGAAAAAATGAAAACGAATCACGTTAGATAATTTTTACAGGTAACTCAATGACCCATTGATGCGTTAGTGATATGACCTGTTAATAATAAATGAGATTATAGAGGAAGAGGTGACTGAGAATAATGTTGACAGCAATAATAGATAAGATATTTATGTTACGATCGTGATTGTGGATCGCTGGTTGTAAGTGTAACCTTAAATAGAGTTGAATGGAGGGACTGAGAAAGCAAATTTACGGAATTAATCTTCTATAGTTGAGGAAAAGGTTTTCATGCTGTCGATTGTATTGACAGTGGAGGAATAAATGGTCCACATTCTCCTCATACACAAAAAAACTCACCAAATGTTGTAAACGTTGAACCTTCTATGAAGCAAGGAAATTTTTCGGCGTAAAAATATTTGTAGTTTATCAATGAAGTTGCATAAAAAAAATTTCCCTGTTTTTATCCATGGACCAATGTCAATTTGTAGTTGAAACGATGTGCAAACCCTCAATAAGTTTATCCTCACTCCAATGTTGATGATTGAGTGTGCCCAGTATAAAAGAATTTTCAAGCAAACCACTGAATGGGGTGAAGTTTGTGTGAACTGTTTTATTAATTGTGAAAGCATTGGAACTAACTCTGCCCGGGTTGAAATTGTCAACCATCATGGAAACTTGTAGGCTAGGCTTAGATCCTAGTTCTTAAATTTCGATTCAACTTCTTTGTTATTTACACCATTTCATATTTGATGCAGATTCAATTCTTTTTCCTGAAGTTCCTATTGCACTTCGCTTGTCAAGTCATCTTCTGCTTGGGGTGGTGAGGATATATTCTCGGAAGGTGAATTATCTTTTCCATGACTGTAGCGAGGCTTTGCTTAAGGTAAAGCAAGCTTTTCGCTCCACAGCAGTTGATCTGCCACCTGAAGAATCTACTGCACCATATCATTCCATTACATTGCCAGAGACTTTTGATCTTGATGATTTTGAGCTGCCAGATGGTGATATATTTCAGGGGTTAGTTCTGCAATACCTTGTGATTCAGCGTAATCAATTATTGAAAAATTTGCTTAAATAATAATGCAGGGACCAGTATCTGCTAACAAGTGGAACTGGGATTTTTGGGAGATTTATCTAAATTATGGAAAAAAAATATTTTGATTGGTAACTAGTTAACTACTGATTTTCATAAATTGGTAGTACTGATAAATAGCTCTCCTCAAATTCTCATTTTCAATTCTGGTACACGGTAACTACTGTCATATATTGTTAAGTTTTTGCCGCGACTGTTATTGTGACTAACAGTCATCCCATCGTATGCAGGAACTATGTTGATCACCATATCAGCACAAGGGAGCAGATCACCCTCCAGGACAACATGGATGGTGTAGTTTACTCCACATCTAAGTTTGGACTGGATGGTCAGTATATATTGTGGCTACATCCTAGAAATGCTAGTATCTTTTTTCTTCTATTCTATTTTTGTCTTCTTGATTCTTAGTTGGATTTATCGAGATTTATTATATTTATCCAGAGCGGTTCGGCGATGGTGATACTTCTCAAATTGGTTTGGACCTTGATGAGGTAATTCTTTCATATTTTTCTTGGTTGGTGTTTCTCCTCTTCCAATAGTTTTGAGGTGCTCGATTATGGGTTGAGAGAATTAGAAGGACCTAAGAACATCCACTTAAAAATTCATTTAATTCCAAAACCTTAGCAAACTCAAAATCAAATTTACCCAAACCTTTGTTCATTTAGTTTTGGAACTCGTTTTAGTCATTGTTAATGATATTTTATCTTCTAGTGGTGATTGTCTTGATTCTTTTCACTATGCTTGGTAAGATTGTTTAGTATTTGTATTCTTTGCTCATATTTTTTTCAAAAGGTGAAGCTTCTTTGGTAGTTTACTCACACATTTGCATGAGAAAACATTGTGACTCTTTTGGAATTTAAGCTTTCCTTTTATCTCATGCATTGCTTCAATGATATTTCGTTAATTTTTAACATTTAGTCCGTACTCCGTAGTTCTGGTTAAATAAACTTACTCTTTTGTTGCGACCTTAAAGACCTCGTAAGTTTCTAAAAGTTTCCTGCCATGCTTATGAGTTGTGATTCTTGTGATCACGTGAAAGCGTACATTTTTAAAGCAATGATCGTTCTTAACCTCAAATTGTGAAATTTTTAAAAGTGCCGCCCCTTGGCTGTCATGGGATTTGAGGTGTACATTACCTTGCGTGGGTCATTGGATGCCTTTTCATGTCATTTATTTTCATATAATCACATGGTTGCACAGTGATGCTCTTGTTCACGCTCTTTTTCTATCCAATTGCCTAAGATAATTACCTGGACGGTGAAATCTAAACAATGCATGAGCATGTCTGCTTGGTTTATCTATGGAACTTCTCTCCCAGCTAACTTTCTTCAGTGTTATTGGCTAATAGTATTTTTCTGTTGTTGGCGCCATTGCAAGCAGGAGTTGTTTTTGGACAAAATTAATATGCCTGGACACACCGATGATTTGTTGGATCCTGATGAGTAAGTTCTTATTCTTCGAGGAATGTTTACAGAATTCTTGTTTCAGTCATTCCTTCCTGTCTCATATTATTTTCCAATTAATCCTTATTTCTTTTTAATCATCCCTTAATTATTATTTCCTTTTTAAATGTAAATTAGATGTCTGAAAATTTACATTTTTCTTGTCTAAAACTTGTGGAAGATTATGGACTTTAGAAGCTGGGATTACTTCTTGAATAAGCTAAATTGATATACCAGTTTATTAGGAGGTTTGATAACTAAATGTCGGCTTTGATCTGCTGAATTTCAATTACTCAAAGTTAAAGACTAGCTTTTTCAAAATGTATTTTGTATTTCTTTTTCTCATATTTAAATGGTAGCAAAGTGATTATGATATTAGAATTCTTTGTGAATCCATGCTGCTTGCCTAGAGAACCATCTGGAAGTTTGAGGTGAAAATTCTTTGAATCAATTATTTTTGGTCGTTGAGTATGCCTTACTGAATGAAGTGCATCTTATTGTGTTCTTCATGCATTTCTTTTCTATGTTTCAGCATGGATCCCCAGGAAACCCAACCTACAACCCCGTTCTCCAAAATGGATATTGATGAGCATCTGAACGAGTCTGCTGATGATAAGAGAGGTGATGATTTAGAGGCTATGCAAACTGATGCTGATGAAGAACATATTAATCCTAATTATAGTCATGAGGGAACTGATAAGCCTTTGAATAATAGTACACATGATCCAAAGCTGAACGAAAATGGTTTTCCCAGTGAACAAGATGGGGCAGATCCATCTGAAAAATATGCTCAGGCTACATCTGCTTCTAATTTAGCTGAAGAGATGATTCTTTCAAATGGCCATTTTGAAGAGTCTTCAACTGTAGCTCTGATTAAGGACACTTCACCGCATAACTCTTCTGAACTGGTAAGGCAAGATGACAATGGTAATCTTCTGGCGGAGTCCGAATGCTGCGAGTCAACACAAGTGGGGATTGATGAGAACCCAGCAAATTGTTCTTGTAAAACTGATCTTCATATTAAAGATACAAATGATGCAGGATATTGTTCGTTGCTTGACAAGAGCTCCGAAAGCAGTGCACTTCTTATGCACAATGATGAAAGTACTAGGGTCAAACAACTAAATCAAGTTGATTCCCCATCAGTAAATGTGCTGGGGGATACTATTTCAACTGGTGCTAATGGTTCAACTTGTTCGCCCACTTCTGTTCTAGCCGAATCACCCAAACCAAGTTCTCCAGCCTCGGAGTGTTTAGCTCCCACAGATGGTGGGGAGAGATTCTGGACACCACAAAATGGTGCTGTGGCAGACAATGCACCAAGTGGATCATTTGTTTCCCAAACAGATGCGGGTACATTGTCAACCCTAGTAACTTCTGTTGATAGCTCAGGGATTTCTATTTCAGCTGAGGCTTGTGGTGGTCCTCCTACTGTTGCTGAAAGTGCTTGTTTGATGTCTAACTCGACCAATAATTGTCTAAGCAAGGAGACTTGTGAGCCTCATGCTTCTGTAAATGAGGATCATTTGCAAGAATCTTGCTCACCTAACCTTGCTTTACCTTCTTTTGGGGAATCTCGATTGGGCGCAAGTGAGCATGATGTTGATAAAAATGAAGCTAAGGCTTGTTCTGAACCAGAAGATAGAGAAATTAATGGTAGTACCGGGCTAGATGGAATGCTAGGTCCGGACAACCATATGCTAACTGCAAGCAATTCTGTTCAGAAGGAATATGATATGTTGCCTACAGAAGAGGAGGGAAGTCCAGTGGAGGTTTTAGGGAAGGAAACTCAACTGAGTTCCTCTAAGATGTCAGCTTTATTGCAAGGTTTTGTCGACAAGATCTGTATGTGTTTCTTTTTCACTGTAAATTCTGTTGTCCGCGCAATAATACTTTCCCTTTTTTGATTTTACAGGAGAAGGTTTTGACAGTACTAGGGATCAGGGTGTCCCTTCAGATGCTAATTCTAAAGATAATCAGTCAGATAACTTAAATCAACTATCAAATTGTGATTTTCCAGCACCTGAGGTACTGCTTTCTGCTCCTGTAGCAGTTTCAGATGTGCCAAGTGATTTTCTATCTTCAGAAAAAGAAGTGCCTCCTGAGGTTGAAGGCAATAGATTGGAAATTCTTTCTGGGAAAGAGTTTCCCTCGACAGAGAGCACACCGCTATTACAGAATGACAGTTCAGCTAAGCTTTCTGGGGTTTCACGGTCCAAAAGGACTTTGGAATCTGTTCCTGATGACGACGACTTACTTTCATCCATCTTAGGTGTTATTCTTGTGCTTCTTTTGTGTTCAAATAGTCTAATGTTTTGGACTGAAAAATAAATAACCAACTAAAAGGGGTCTAATGAGTACATAATCTTCTGTTCGCCTTTCACGTTCTTTTTTTTTTAGTGTCTAAAAGTGTGTCATTAACATGTTTATGTGGTTATTAGCTAATGTATACTATCTTATTTTGTTGTTGCAGTGGGGAGAAGGTCTGCATCTTTGAAAATGAGGTCCACTCCACTTCTGCCTGAAATACCTTCTTCTAAGCGACCGCGGCTAAATCCTAGGGCTACTCCTAAAAGAAAGGTCCTTCTAGATGATACCATGGTTCTGCATGGCGAGTATGTTCAGATCTTCCAATCAATATTTAGTTCATCAACTTTTTAGTTTTGTAGTTTCAGCTGCTTTTGCATGTACCTTTTTCTGTTTTCACCTGCTATTGATTTATCTTGCTCATGATTTGATTGTATTAGATTTTTTTTTAATGTCCACTATCTGTTTTTCGTCATTTCATGTTTTATCCTAATTATTTGGCAGTATTTTTAGTGTTAGCCATGGCCCTTTCTGAGATTGTGAAGGCGTAATGCAAAAGTTGCACAATTCACTGAATCATATAATCCTGATAATCTTGAAAGAAAATTTGTGAACTATAACAAATTTTGGTATCATCCATGCAAGATACAAATAGTAAATGTTGGAATTGAGGAACACACGGTTTAGCTACTTGCAATGTGTTTTGTCTTTTAGTAATCAGTAATTTGTAATTAAAATTAAGAGTTTTCTGCACTTGCCTTTCTTTTTTCTTTTTCTTATATGTTTTTTTTTCCTTTTTTTCTTGGGATATTTTTCTTGTTTATTAATAGAATTTAATTTTTTTTTTCTCTACTTTTTTTAGTACAATACGGCAACAGTTGACAAGTACTGAGGACATACGTCGCACAAGAAGGAAAGCTCCTTGTACTCGCCCTGAAATATGGATGATTCAGCAGCATTTCCTGGAGGATGAAGTATTTCATGAACCTGTATTTACTGGTGAGTTTTGTTCACATGAAACCTTAGTATTCTTGCAAATAGAGAAGTTGTTTTTTACCCTTAAATGGCCTAGAGCTATTTGTTTTTGGTGAAGGGCCTATAACTATTTATACTGTGAAAAATCATTTTGTCTCCATGCACAGAGATTATTCGACTTTTTATTTTGTCATTTTATACCTTGCATTGTGAATAAAACTGTTCATTGGGCTGGGTATACCCGCCCAGCCCATCCATTTGGTTGAGCTTCCTGAACAGGCATACTTTTAATGGCCTTTTCAATTATGACTTGATGTCGCCCGTCTTGCTGTCTTGTGTTTATTGGCTCAGGGTGGTAGAGATAATCTTTCTCTTGGTTATTGAAATTTAGTGAATCACTTGTATCATAATAATAAAATTTATAGGTTTGAACTTTTGATGACATTGACCGTAGTGTTCGATATGCTCACGTTAATGATAAAACATAAGATTCGACATAGTTATATTTACTTGGTGCTTGGTAATTGGAAGCAATTCTTAGTGACATGTGTGCCTTGCATTACAAATAGGCCGAAACTTTTCTTTTATATATCCATAACTAACTTTAGTTCTAAAAGACTAAAGCATTTATAAGCTACTTCCTTGCTGTTATTTTTAAGATTACTCAGCAATTATATACTGATTTTTCTTTTTCTAGACATAGATGCAAATTATGTTTACAGATACAGGAAGGTCAGAAGAATGATGTCCTCCATAGCAAGAAACAAACTAAAACAACTGAAAATCTAATTGAATATATCCTATTTTCAAGTTTTATTATGTATCCAGTGGTATAGAAGACTAATATGCCATTTGCCGGTTAATCTTCGCTTATCTTGGGAACTAGAGCATAACTGCTTATCTTGGGAACTAGAGCATAACTGCTCATCTCGAAAACAGTTCTCAATGATGAAAATATAATATGTGCTTATCTTGAGAGTTGAGAGTAAGTCTTGATCACGAAAGCGCTAAATCGTGTGATAGTGTAATTTTAGGTCTCTATGGTCTTCCAAATTTTGCATCTGTAACATATTGCAAGAAATATTGGTTAGTTATTTTTGTTATTGACGTTGCTGAGGTCAATAGTCAATTGATTATCAGACCCCTGATTCCCTGCACTATACCACCAATGTGATTTTGTAATGTGATGATGTTGAAAACTAGAAAGGCCTCTTCTGCATGCGTCATTAGAAATAGTAACTTGTATTGCGTTTTTGAAGCTTGATTCTGTATTATCTTTGTCACTCACCCCATTTCTTTGCTTTTTTTTTTCTTAAAAAAAAACTTTTCTTTCATTCATCATCATTTTTTGTAGAGATCTTTTTCCTTGTCTGAGTTTGTCAGAAAATTGAACAATGATTGTTGTTTATTTTATCAGGTGTCACAGCGGAGCTAATTAGTCTGCATAATGGAAAATATGATCTTACTAACGTCAGGGTTTGTGACATCGCTGTGGGCAACGCTCTTTCTGAGGTACAGAACAATGCTGGATTTTCAGTTGATCACTGTGGAGTTACTGGCATTGATAATGAACCTCCCATCGCATCTGGTAATCATGGGAAAACTCTTGAAACTGCTGAGACACAGATGGTTGCAGAGGACCATTCATCTCAAAGTCTTCCAATATTCCACGAGGGATATGATGCTCATGAAAAGATGTATCCACATGATGAAACTCATGATTTACAAAGAGTTGGCCAATCAGTGGAAACAGAGAAGCAGGACAAGGAAGAGGCGCAAATGGAAGAACATGGCACTGTTATTGGTGATGAACTGCCTATCCTGACTGATCCTGCTCCTGATGATAGGTTTAATGCATCTTCCAGCTCTTTGTTGGAGTTACCTTTTGTTGGTAAAAGTGTAGGAACAGAAACCCCTTTGAATAGTCTGAACGATGCGACTAAAGATCATGTTATGGATAGAACCATTGATGGAGGGGATGCCTGTGAAATGGAAGAAATGAATGGAGAGAATATAGCTCTAATCAATGGTCCGAACGATGAATCTGTCAATCGGGAAACTGGAATTGTTAGCTCAGATCATATGGTGTCTCAAAACTTGTCTCAAGATTTCCAGTATGATTTAGGCGACGCTACCAATTGCCTTGGCACTGCTAATGCAGTGGACAGTGGTTCAGTTGAAAATTCTGTTGACATGACAGATCTCCCTGCACAGGATCAAGTAAAAATGATCACGATGGATATGTGTCTAGGAGATGGTGGACCCATGATCCGGCCTTGTGTGACCGACGAGATTACCCATGAGAAAATCAGAAGTGAGTTGGGGAATGTGGTTGAAGATGAAGTACTAAATAGCACAATTGGGGATGGATTTGGGCATGATAACCCTCAACTCATACCTAACGAAGAGCTTCAAAGGGAGTCATCATTTCCTTCAGGACATGATGTAAGCACTGAAAATATTCCACCTCAATTAGATGAGGTCTATGACGATTTAAGAACTATGGAGGAAGATAATGCTGCAACAAACAATGCTTCTGTGAGAGTATCTGATGTAAGTTTCTTTTTATTCCATGTTAATTGTTGTATTAGCTTTCTCAGTCTTTTGCAATGCTTGTCTTCTTGTTGTGAACTCTTTAGATACCTGTTTCTATTAACAAAAACACACAATTATACACGCTGAATCAAACTCTCTATGTAGTTTTTCTAAAAGATCCATACGAATTTAGGGGCTTCTTTCATATAAAATGGGTCACACCATTTATATTATGCTATTGACAAAAATGCACATATGTATGCGTGAAATCATTTCTTTTGTGCATTCTCCTTATTTGTTTTCTTGTTGAATATATCTATTTCTTTTCTTGCTTATCCTATCAATTTCTATTGTCACAGGACTTCGGTAGTACAATGGATGGGAATGATACAGGTATGTTATCTCTATGTTGCGACTTCAATCATTTGTTGTTTGCATGAGTAGCTTTGATTGATAATTGGCCGATGTTTCCATTAGGTTATAAAAAATCTTATCAGTTCAGAAACCTGATTTTGAAGTGAATTATTCCTGTTGCAAATTTCATTTTTACAGTTACTTGCAAAAAATATCTTCCTTTTTTGCCTTCTGTTCATGAATCATGTACTTTTTTTTGTCAAAGAATCATGATGTATTTACGAGGGTTAGTTTTAGGAGAACTAAAGAGAATCATGTATCATAATTCCCGTCAAAGAAGTAGGTATTATCATTATAAATTCATTCTAGGTGTAAATATATTTAATCTGATTTCTTGTGTACTTCAATGACTTATTTTAAGTGTTGGTTTCCATTCATCCTGAATATTTAATCTGATTTCTTGTGAACTTACATATGTTGCTATCGTTATGCTGATATTATTCTATTAGCTCTTCCTTACTTGGGATTGTGGATGCTGTTACAGGGTTTCTTAATTTTGATGATGATGATGATGCACATGATGAAGAGGACAACAGTATGCCGACTGAGGAATCCCACTTACTCGATAATAGTGGATGGTCTTCACGTACAAGGTGAGATTTCTTCTGATTATTTTGATCTTATGTAGCTACCACTTCTTATGTAGCTACCACTCATCGCTCAATCATACCTCTAAAGTTCAAGGAGAGCATTTAATAAGAAATGATGGCTTCGATGCCTCATTTTAATATAGTAGCTGCATGGTTGAAGTTGACTCATGTTTAATAAAGACTGTGTGCATGGCCAGCAGGACAACCTCTGCATATTTTCTTGCTTAACTGCGTTTGTGCCTGTACTTCTGTGCCAGTTTTATTTATTCGAGGGAATGGACGAGTCCTCGTTCCCATCTTTGCTAATTACTGCTTGAGAAGAATAGATCATGCCGTTTTCTTTAATTTTGACTATTTAATCTACTTTGATATTTTCTTTACTGATATTTTCTAATTTCACTTGTCAGGGCTGTTGCAAAGTTTCTCCAGACTTTGTTCGAGAAGGAATCTGGCAGTGGAAGAAAGCTTCTACCCATGGATAACCTCTTATCTGGGAAAACTCGAAAGGAAGCTTCAAGGATGTTTTTTGAGACATTGGTATCGCCTCTTATGACCTCTACCATTATCTATTTATGGGCGTTCATAAACCAAATTGACAGAAGTTTACTGCTAGAATTTTCTTTTTTATTTTGCATTTTCGTGGCCCATCAACATATTCAGTTGATGTTTGCTAGAATTTTCTTTTTTATTGTGAATCTCATGGCCCATCAACATATTCAGTTGAAACCTGCGTAAGTGCAATTTTCGTAAGATCGAGAGGTTGATCTTGGATATCTGACATTCAGAAGAAATAGTCCTAGTAAGAATGACTAGAACTCACTTATTTGGTGATATTATCGGCATGTAATAAAGTTGGAAAAATTGGCGGAGACCTACATTCTTTTGGGATGGATGCAATATCAATACCCCGTTGCACATCTCATGTTATTTCTAGGAACTATGTATTTGCCATCTTTCTTTCTTTTCCCGTGTAGCGATATGCTTGCTAGTTTTTCATATGAAGATAATTCGACATCTTATTTCCTCTTGCAATTTTCCTTGCAATGCAGGTCCTCAAAACAAGGGATTACATACATGTGGAACAAGAGATTCCCTTCGACAATATCAACATTAAGCCCAATGTAAAACTCATGAAATCGGACTTCTGATCTGTCAAAGTAAAGGGCATATACAATCAAATTTACTGAATTTCCCTGTGCTTCTACACTCAGCTGATTCTCCGTTCCTTTCATTGACCCATATGTTCTTCCCTTTCACTTTTTAGTTTTTTCTTTTTTGTCTAAATTATGTATTTTCTCCTGTTAATTATTTAGTTGATAGGTTAACATGTCACCAGGTTGAGCTAGCTCATGTATTTTTATTACTAAAGATTCACCTCTGTAAATAAACATTGTAATGTATTCCTAAACTGACAAGCATGTTGCTTCAGTTGTCTCATTTAAATATTTCTTTTCACATAATTGTCTCTTACCATTTCCTTTTTCTTACTTGGAGGCTTGCTAATCTTTGTTCTGCGGCTTCTGCGACAATTTTGACGGTAAGCTTATCACTTTGTTGGTGGTTGTTTATGCTTTAAATTTTTTATTTTTTATTTTTGGATGTTCCCTATCTTTTAATCCTAAATTACTCGTAAACGATAATCTCGTATCAAACTTTGAAGTTGCAGTATTTTTCATTATCAGGTGGAGAGGGGTTTGATGCAGATGACTTGCCACTCTGATGGTAAGTGTAGCCTTTGTTAATATGTTGCACAGCATAATACTATTTGCTGCTGGTTAAGATCTGTTCTATTGCACTCTTATTAGTGATCCTCTTATTTTGCATAACTTGATTCATGTCAGTGTTGAGCAGGTTAACTCACTGCTTCGGAAAGCACTCAACAGGATTCAGGAAGGAAGGTCAGACCTGCTCCATTGATGACTCCACTGATTGATTTGCTTAATCTTCCAAAGTTTGTACTCTATTTCATTTTTTCATAGCCGTTCCCTGGGTTCTTAAGCTCTTCCTACTTCGAAAAGTTAAGTCGTTCATTCCGTTATCTTTGCTCGTTAATTCTTCCATTCAGAGAGCCCTTCCTCTTTGTTTAGCATCAATCTTTCTGGTTGCATCAAATTCCCCATTTTCTTTCCATGAGGTAAACCTTATTTTTTTTTCTCAGAGCTTCCCTTCTAACCGTGCCGTTCTCCCTGCTGGTTAAGGTCTAATGTAATGGTGGATTCTTGTCATCTTGATTGGTGTTTCCCTCCTCTTTGTCGATTGACGGACTCCCTTCATGTCGGGGGATTGAAACGCGATCGACAATGTAGTTTTTGCTTCTTGTTAAATTAGTTTTTGTTGTTTCAGTACTTTGGCCTCTGTGGTGACTCGGGCGAGGGGGAGGATTTAAATTTTACTCTATACCAGACTATTGACTTCATTGATGCTCTCCTTTTGGTTAGTGTTTTCTTGATATCACTGCACAAGTGTTCAGTTAGCTGTCAGCACAAAAGAAGCAAGTCATGTAGAAATATTTGAGGAAGACAAGGGAACAATTTGGAAGGATGAAATTAGATTAGTTGGTGCAAAAGGCGTTTTCGCCATTGGTCGGGAGCCACTGTCACAACCGTTGCAACCGTTGCAGGTTCTTAAGATTGAGCTGAATGGACTGACATTTGCATCGAACATAAGTTAAAACAAAACCTTATAACTCAAATAAAGATAATCTATCTATAACCTCGTAAAGTTGCTAGGCGGTGGTCTCCCTCACCAACCAAACCATTTGCATTGTGAGTTTTGAATTACGCTTTCATCTGCCATTTTTGGCTCAATGGACTGACATTCCTGTATTTGTTTTTGGGGGGTGTGTGTCTAATGACAAACCCCACACTTACAGTTGGTTTGCCAGTCTTTCTCACTTCGGCCACTGACATTTGCATCAAACACAAGTTAAAACAAAACCTCATCACCCATATAAAGATAGCTTCTCAGTTTTTGGCCGCCCCACAGTTGATTCCATTTCATCCATCATCTTCCCCACAAGTCATTTTCGAAGAACGTTTATGGTAATGCCGGCGTCTTACGCGCTGTACTGTAGTTCATGGTAGGCCGTTTTAAGATTGTAGCTTTGATAACCCAAGCTTGATGATTGGTGCCCAAGATTGTAGAAGTGCAACAAGTCCCAAGTTGTACAATGCAAACACTAACTCAAATTTCAACTGATTTACAAGATGGATGTGATTCATCCTTAACAAGACCTTATTTCATCACTGATATAATCTCCTCCTTTGTATATAATAACATGTAGCAGCATAAAACAATTCCAAAATCTTTTACAAGGGACTTTATATATAGATACAAATAAGAGACTGAAACTTCACCAGCAGTACCATCACCACTACCCCCAGTTTTAAATGCTGAAAGTGTCAAGTTATGGATTAAAGGCGACTAGGCGATCATGTCTTCGTCTGAGGATGATCGTTGCTAGGAAGACGATGATGAATTCTCGTCGTCAGAGGAACTGAATTGTTGCCTTGCATGAAATCTTGGAAACACTGGTTGCTGTGTTGGATTTACAGGCACTGGAAATTGTCTAGCTGAGCTGACAATGGTGCGCTCGTTGATCTTCCCGACTTCTTTGCACACCTTGTCTAGAATGTTGAGGAAGTCGCGGACCACCATGAAAATCCTGAATGGGTGAGCTTCTTCCTTGGCCGAATTGCCATGGAAATATTCAGTAATTTCCTTTACTAGCGAGAGAGCGACGCTTTCTAGAGCTTGAACCCGGATGATTTCCTCCTCCGCTTTTTTCAAGAATTCATTCATTGATTCGGAAAACCTTAGACTGTTCTCTTTGGGACCGGTCGATTCATTCAACCTTACGACCTGGCCAATGTTGGCGATGCCTCCTGAAAGCTTGGAAACGTCACTGCTAAGCACCTCAGAATCCATTGCTGCAGCCTTCTTCACATTTGAGAGCTCGCCGCTAAGGCCAGCAACAACCTGCAAACCAAGCTTCCTGAATTCCATGTCATTCTGCAGACCGGAATGTACTGTTTTCGATGCTGCAGAATTTTGCTTGGCACCAGAAAGACGAGAGCCTTCGGCTCTAATGATTTCCTGCACGACAAAATGAAGTAAAGTGGTCTTTCCATCGGTTCCCTTCACGTCGACCAACTTTAGGAGTGTGTCGAGCTTAAATGCTTGAGCATCCCCACGATTGGTGCCTACATTCATGCGATTCCCAGTCTTGAGCACTGCTTCGAGAAGCTTCAGAAACATTTTGCTGTTTCTCAGTTCTTCACAGGCTGCCTGCAAAATAAGTAACAGGCCTCGCTTAGAAATTAATACGGTACAGCCATTAAACATATAGCAAACTTGAATGGTTCAGTTATCAGTGAACAAGATGGCCTCCTTAGATTGTTTCATGCACAAAGTTTAAGAATTCACTCAATGTGATTACATAGACTGGACAAGGAAGTTACTAGTGGCATAAGTTCACTAAATTCATCCCCCTCTATATTCCCACATCCTACACCTTTTGAAGCATCAATAGGAAAAGAATACTAAGGCTCGCAAATACGCAATTTATTAAGCGTAAATTACAAGGACATACAGGTCATGGAGCCGGAATACAACAAAGTTCACCGTCGAAACTTTTTTTTTTTTTTTTTGGGGGGGGGGATACAAAGTTTACCATCAAACCTACTCATTGATAGAGCTAGTGGAAAGTATTATATTCAGCATTTCTGGTTCAAAATGGACCTCATGTTTATAAACTGAGATGATAAAAGACAGTCTACTGATTACATTCAGGCAACTGCACAAGGAGGTGAATATAATCACTTGGGGTCTAAAATCGTCAAAAGGGCACTGACGGCGCAAATAAAGGGTTAATATCAGAGGCAATTTGTAATGAACAGCAAACCTTCAATTGAATAGATATATAGGAACAATAAAACAAGCTAGAGTAACCTTTTCTGATTATTTAGAGGCGGCGCGGCATTATTATTAAGCATAATTTGGGAAGATAGACCAAGATATCTAATTGCAGTAAACACAAGGCAACAAAAAGTAGAATGACAGGAAATTGTGATTACCTCTAAGGTTGCAAATGATCTCTTCAGATAATCAACTTCAGAATCAAAATTAGCAACGTATAGCATTGCCTCCACCCTCTTAAATGCAAAAGGAATGTCAAGCACTGCCTTGAGGAATTTCTCAGCAGACCCAAGCTTATACGGTGAACTATCGTCGTACTCTAACAAATTACGTTCTTCCTCTTTCGTCGGGGCCATCTTCATTAAGCTTTCTAGTAGTTCCGTTCCCAAGCTATCGGCATTACCTGTTTTAAATGACAAGTTCTTGTATCAATACATTTTTTTTCGTCATGCGACATTCTCAAGGTCCTAATATACATAACTTTGCATGGCATTCCTTTATAATGTATTCTAGTTTGAAACTCACAGCATCCTAGCTTGATGAAAGATAGGATAAATTAGTCGAAAGGCGGGACTGATCATCGAGGTCCAATTTCTACGTTCAATTCGACTTACCCTACTCTAAAAATGTCGAATTGTGATAACTCTTACAGTCATACTCATCAATTTAAGTAACTACAAATGGCATTTTCATGAACAAGGTTCTGCAACAACTAACAAATAGAGTTACCTTCAGTAAGAGCCTCACAGACTTCTTCAATGGTCACATTGAGGGCCCTTAACAAAATCGCTATGTTCTGCGACTTCTTCGGATCGAGCACCCTATTCTCTTGATTAGCCGGAGGAAGAACTGGGCGCCAATGAGGCTCTTTCGGAGTCAAATTCGATGCATTCACCACGAATAGCGATTCGATCATTTCCTCATTCAACCTACAAACAAACAAACAAACAAACAACCGGTTCACACAAAATTACACTACAATTAGCAATCAAAATGAAGTCTTTGAAACACAGATTAACCAAAGTAGGAGTGCAAGATCATACTGGAATGAACTAGACTTCAACTGATCCCACACCATTGCTCGATCCGAGCTCGCCCTGACCTTATCCCAATGCAATGGCTTAAGCTTCAGCTTCGGCGTCTCCTGATCATTATTAGTACTAACACTACTCATCTCAACACTCCCACCAGAATTGCCACCCAATTCATCTATTCCTGGACTACTCAACACAAGAGGTTTAGTTGGCGCCAGAAGCACTGGTGGCCTAAACCCAATCCCAGGCTCCCGGATCTGAGCCGGCACTTCCCATAATCCGCCCGGCATTGGCGGTGGAGGAGGCGGCGGCGGGGGCCTCGGCGGTGGAGGAACTGAATTTTGGTGAGGAGGAGATGGGGATATTGAAATTAAGCTGTCATTAGATTCTTCCATTGTGTTCAAACATTGGGATTTCCTCTTAGGAGCTGCATATGGCGGCGGGGGAGGCGGGGGAGGCGGCGGAACCGGCAGCGCCGCAGACTGATCCGGAGATCTAGACTTGAAGCTGCTACTTCTAGGACTCAAACTGGGAGATCTAGAGTGAGAATTGGAGACTGAACGAGTGGGTGAAGTTGGGTATGAAGGAGTAGTAGAAGCACTCCCCAAATTCTCCATCTCCACCGCCATGAATGCAGGTCTTGAGCTAGACCCATTAGCCCCAACACTCTCCTTCCCACCAGACGACCCTCTTGGAGAGTAAAACTCGTCTTCTTCGTCCTCCCCTGACGAACCCATCTCCCCATTTCCCCTCCCCTGCTTCGCATTCATCCGCGACAGGGGCGGCAGCGGATGCAGCTCCGGCGAGCCCATCTTATCAGATTCAGACCCATTAACAGAATCACCACCACCACCACCACCACCACCAGCAGCAGTGTGAGAGTTGTCGACCAATGTGCCCAGATAGAGAAACTCAGAGCTAGTGAACCCAGTCCGGGACTTCCTTTGATGATGATGATGAACCCCATTTTCTGGGGATCTGTGAGTGGTGCGATTGAGGGATCTTGAAGAAGAAGAATAAGACTTGGTGATGGCGGTGGGATTGGGATTGGGATTGGGTTTGGGTTGTTTGGCTCTGCAGTAGAAGAGGAGGGCGAGAGAGATGAGGAAGGCAGAGGAGAAGAGGGCGAGGATGACTGCAATGGCGATGAGTTTGGGGGAGATGGGCTTGCGGCGCGGTGGTTGGGGAAGATGAGGTTGGAGATGTTGGCGGGGAAGGTGGCGGAGATGGCTCCGGCGGTGGTGGGTGGCGGCGGGGAGAAGACTGGATGGAAGGGAAGAACGAAGGGTGGTTGTTTGGCGGGGCAGAGGAGAATGGGTACTTGGGCTGCTGCGGAGGTGACTGTTGTTGCTGTTGTTGAGGCTTAGAAGATGAAGATGAAGATGAAGAAGATGTGGGGGGTTGTGTTGGGGGAGTGAGTCGAGTGGGAAGAAGGGCTGGTGGAGGATCCGCCGGTGGTGGTGGTGGTGGTGGTGGTGGGGGGCGGCGGCGGCGGAGGAGAAGAAGAGGAGGAGGAGGAGGAGAGGTGGAGTGAGAAGCATTGTGGGTTGAAACTTGAAACCAATCCAATCTCACTCACTCACTCTCTGAGTCACTCAAGATGGGGAAAGTGGTGGCAGCTTGACTGGTAGAGAATACTAGTGATTTGTTTGATTCCATGCATTTCATTTCATCTCCCAACCTTCATGAATGGAGGATGGGCGGTGCCAAGTTAAGATCTTTGAGACTAATTAACAACTGCCCAAAAACAGAGAGTCGTATATAGTACTATTCATATTAGACTAACTACTAAACCACTCATTATCTGAATTAACTATCCTACTACTCTTAGTTTGCTTCGAGTTCCCACGAAACCAAACTATTTTTCCTTATTGAGGCACCTACTTTTATTTTTGACAAATGATGTCTCTTCTACCTCATCACAAATATATTAGTAATTTTATAAGTGAAGTGGGTTCAATTCTTCGCCTACAACGAGAAATTCATCGCAATGGATGTGTTCGATTTGGTATTTATAGGATACGACATTGGGTTTTGTCGCAGTGTCGGACCTATCTAACTTAATTTTTTGGTTCCGCAGCTGAACCAAATGAAATAAAACATTACAACTCCTACACAAAATAAGTATATTTAGTAGGTTTGTATCTTATTTAATTTCAAGACATGATCACTAGATTAAAACTTTAGAGCATTTTCGATGGTATATTGATTGAATGTTAATGTGCGCTACGTGAGATGGTATTACTAAAGTTGTTTCGATCTTTGATCCACATGCCACATAAGTGGATTGGTAAGTGACTAAGTGTGCGTACCCAGGGAAGAAAAATGAGCTGTAGCCGCAGGAGGAGGCTATATATATATTTATTATATATACTCCACTTGGATGAGAAAGCTAGCTTTCACACACTAACGCTTTGAAAAGATGTAATAAAAGTTGAGGAAGAGAGAGTGAGAGAGGCGTTACACAGTTGCATGCCATATTGCCATCTGTAGATAGATAGACTCACTTTAGAGCATCTCCAATCGTAAATGTGGATTATATGTACAGATTGATGTCACGTTAGTAACGTGAAGAATGTCTTTTTTAAGTGATTTGAATAGACATTAAAATTCAAAAATATTCTCCAATAATCAATGTAAATTACACTTTCATTTTAAAATTTTATTATTTTTTCTACACCTTTTAGAGAGAATTGTTAACTTAACTATAGATTGCACCGTCCACGTCAATTACACATTTGAAATACACATTTATATTGAAAATGATTTTTTTGTTTGAATGTCCATATATTTAGTCTTGAATGACATATCCATGACGCATTCTCATTGGAGATGTTCTTGCTGTCTGCTTCCCTGTTTTTCTCTCTGTTTTCTCCAATGTAATTACTCAACCTTCCCTCCTGCATGTCCGTACCAAAAACCTTCATAGCTACTTTGACTTCCAGATACAACATTAATATTTCCTCCCAATCACGTAACTTGGAATAAACTAATTACGAAAACGTAGCAACTAATCGGTGTTTTTCCAAAAGTAGGGTTGTTTTACAATTTATTTTATAAAATAGGGAGGTTTTTTTTTTATCACGAAAGTAGGCAATAACGCCTTTTGAAAAGGCGTTATTGGGGTGGATGTGGGTTCGTGGTGCTGACTTGGCGATGACGTGGCGGCGTTTTGTACAGATAGCGCCTTTTGAGAAGGCGCTATTTGTACATGTGGCCACCACGTAACCGCCACCTCAGCGCCACCTCACATAGTTCAATAACGCCTTTTGAAAAGGCGTTATTAGCCAAAGTTGCGTTTGTGAGGTGGCGCTGAGGTGGCGGTTACGTGGCAGCCACATGTACAGATAGCGCCTTCTCAAAAGGCGCTATATGTACAAAATGTCGCCACGTCACCGCCACGTCCGCGCCACCTCACAAACAAAACTCGCCCACGTCACCACCACGTCATCGCCACCTCACCCCCACGTCACCAACTGGACTCGATTTGTCCGCCGACACCGCGCGTCGCTGGACCGCGTCGTCGTAGTCGTAGTCGAGCGATCTCGACAATTACAACCAAAGGAGTTTATATTTGTATAAAAAAGAAACAAATTTTGAATATATATATATGTGGAGTGGACGAGGACGCCTGGTGCGTTCCCACACAATCTCTGGTCGTGCTCGTCTTCTTCTCAAAAGTGTGTATGTGTTCCTGAAACTTAAGTGGATCGCAACGAATTCAAAGTCTAAATGAGCTTAGTCTACTATATATATGGATTCAAAAATTTAGGAGCTTTCCTTAACATAAAATATAACATATATGTTTGTGGAGTTTTGTGTATTGGAGGTAGGTGCATCATGGGGGGAATCATGCGTGGAATCAGGGATGCACATGATTGGCCGTGTTAAAACTGGTGACTCTCTATTACTTTCAGGTCATATAGTAATTCTAGCTTCTTATTAGCACGCATGCAGTTATGTGTAATTGCGATTCAATATTGATTTGCGAATTAACAACACCTATGTCCCTATATATTAACAATGTAAACAACCTAAAATATACTAACCTAAACAAATTTGGCAAACATATCTTGCAACATTGTGATAACTAAACAAACTACATTAACTAAACTAACTTACCAAAATTAACCTAAATACCTCAAATACCTAAACTAAACTAACCAAACTAATACATAAACTTAAACTAACTTAAACAAACTAACTAATCAAACAAACTAAACTAACTAACCTTAAGACCAAAAATAACCCAACTTAATTGACTTAACAAACTAAACAAACTAACTAAACTAAATTAACCAAACTAAACTAACTAACCTTAACAAACATAAATACATATAATAAACTAAACTAAACTAAACAAACTTAACTAACTAAACAAACTTAACTAACTAAACTAACCACTAATACATAAACTAAACTTCTCACCTAAACAAACTTAACTAACCAAACAAACTTAACTAACTAAAACAAACTAAGTAAACAACACTTAACTAACTTAAACAAACTTAATTACCTCCTCCTTCCACTCCATTTATGGGATTCTCGTGTATATGGCGCATTGCCTCCGCTCTCCTCCTCCTCATTGCGTCGCCGTGAGATCCCTCCTCCATTGCTCTTTGGCCATTGTTCTTCCTCCACGCACCACTGCCACGCAAATGCCTCCACGTACCACTGCCGCTGCTGCTGCTGAGATCCGCCGCTCCTTGCTCCGGTGACCCCGCCGCACCTCCTCTCCTCCGTCTCTCCGCCGCGCGTATGCACCGCCGCCCAATCAAAACACGCGAAGCATGATCGCCTCCTTCTTCCTCCTCCTCGGTGTCTCTCTCCACGGATCGCTCCCACCCTCCCCTCCTTAAATAGCCGCCCCACCCCACTATCCACAAGAAACCCGTGACCTACCACCCCCCTACCCCCTACCCCTACCCTCACGGAAAGCGAAACCGACGCAGAGATTCTCTGCGTCGGTTTCGGAAGAGACTGATGGGGTGTAGATAGCGCCTTTTGAGAAGGCGCTATCGCACCCTTTTGTCACGGGTTTTCCGGTCCACGTGGATCCGCGTGGACCAGGGGAAAACCCTTCTTCGTCCACGCGTGGACACGATAGCGCCTTCGCAGAAGGCGCTATCAATGTACATGTCCACGTCGGTCCACGTGGACATGCCGACGTGGACATGTACATTGATAGCGCCTTCTGCGAAGGCGCTATCCGATCCACGTGGACGGGGGAAACCATTTGTTGTCCACGTGGCGCTATCAGTGTACATGTCCACGTCGGTCCACGTGGACATGTCGACGTGGACATGTACACTGATAGCGCCATCTGCGAATGCGCTATCAGTGTCTCCACAAAAAAAAAAAAAAATTGGCCACGTCATATGCCACGTAGATGACGCCTTCCCACAAGGCGTTATTGCCTACTCCCAGGAATAAAAAAATGTTCACCCTAATTTCCTCATTAAAACTAAATACATGTGTACTTTGGTGAATTTTTCCAACTAATCACATAACTTGGAGGAAAACCAAGCATTGACAAACACATGGATGACCTTTGTAACAGTTAAGAGTTATAATGCTCACACTAGATCTTTAAGGGCTAATTAAGTTATCTTGTGAAGGAAAATACTAGAATGACACCAGCAATATCGCAACACAAGATACATTGGCTCACAAGATCGGACGACTTCCATATGACCTCGACTCGAGTGTTATGCATCAAGATTTGTATATATATCTCCGCATCTCGGTGTGCACATAAAGAGCTATTGTGAACCAATTTATCTTGTGTTGTGACTTGCTATTCTCATTGTAGCACTTCTCTTTTGCGAATGTTATATATTAGAAAACTTCTATTTACCAATCAATTGGGTGACCCAGAGATTTGATATGGAACTTGGAAATAGAAGGTCGTGAATTCAAATCTTAATGGGTACGAAAATTGTTTCTTTCTTATAAAAAAGAAAACTTCGATTTTTATTATCTTGAATTATTTGACGGGCATTATCTAATATTAAGTACAATATAAAGAAGGGTAGAGGTACTAGCTAGATCCATGCATCAATACCTTGAATAATTCTTGAAGTTACTTTGTGAAAAGGATTTAAAGGATCATACAAGCACATAGTCGACAAAATTAAATCGAGTGACGATCACTCTTGAAAGCTAGATTTCAATACATACATATTTGATCGACTCCAAGTAGCTAGAAGTTATTGTGGTTGTTGTTGTTGTTGCAGTGATGTGGATTATAAAGGAGCAAAATACTCAAACTGACACCCTTAATCGCGAGAACAAAATGCACAATATCCTATTAACAATCACATCGTACATTTTGAGATGCATATTCATAACAATAACAACGAAAACCACAATATAACTTTAATTTCAAATTTATTGGACTTAATTGCATATCTTCTCTTCACAACAAAAACAAAGATATAATGAGGTCGAAGTCGGGTACAAGAATCAAACTTTTTCATTAAGTTCAATTTAGTGCCATTATTTCCATATGGAAGGGGAGCTAGAAAAAAACGGTCGAATCCAAGGTAAAAGGTAAAAAAGTGTCGGTGAACCAGTAAAGCAATTCCTTCTTTATGTTGAGTGTCGACTCTACACTTTTGTGTGCGCTTTTCGAGGACCATTCTCTGGTGTGACAGTGGGGCTCGCTCTCATCGGCTTATCTCTACCGCTGATCAATAGCAGGCACGCTCTCCAATGACTTCCGCGTCACGCTTTCACTATTGTTTCGGGAATCACGGGTGCTTTGCACGTACGGCCTCCCATGCGCCCCGCACGTGACTCCTCATGCACCTTTTCTTTTTTTATGCATTTTTTAAATACAAAAACACGTCTTAAGGTTTAATTAGTGTAATAATTAGACGTCCGTACAAATTATCTTACTATTTTAGCAAGATAGATGAGACATCATTTTTCAAAATAAATATGTGGGGTTCCACTAATTGTATTTTAAAGTTGAAAGTGTTAGTACTTTCTTATCGAAAAATACATAAAATTAAAAATTAATAACTTAAATGAAGTATTGAGTTGGAGCTGGTGGATGAAAAATATTAGTTTGGAAAGGTCGTCTCCATGCATATGAGGCCCAACAATGCTCGAACGTGAATAGTTACGTTTAGGTGAGAAACTCCAAAAAAAAAAAAAAAAAAAAAAAAAAAAAAAAGTGAAGGTCTCAATCCATGTACAAGAGGTAATGGAAAATCCCTTGAAATCACAATTAGAATTTTAAGATGAAAAATCAGAAATTTGATCGCGTATAGGCCTTAATTAAATATAAATGACAAAAGCAAAAGACAAATAATTCGTGGGCAGCATGTATAGCACTTACATATATAGTAAGTTGGACTTTGATTAACTTGTAAATTAATTGAGTACTAATATTTTCTTTTTTCACTGCAGACATTAATTTATTAAGCATATAGTACCTTCATGCTTTATTATTTTCAAATCCCTAAGCAATCCGCACATCTGCAGCACCGACAGAGTATAATATATAGTTTATTTATATTTAATATAAGTACGTATAACTGGTATATTATTATTTTTTAATTTCTAGCTATTTCATTATTCTTTACGAGTCTTTATTACCTATATATAACCATAAAAAAAACTAACTATACATATATACTGTATCACTTATAAATTTTGATAATCATTATTCGTTAACTCCCGCCTCGCTAATTTTATGTCACCAAACATTCACTTTCATAAATTAAATAAATTTTCCTTTAACTTAAAATAGATATATAATAGTTGAAATTCCTCTATTTCTTCCATCCATTTGGTATGAAATCATCAAATAATTAAAAAGTTGGGACTCGGAAAGGAGAAGACTACTATTCATAGTACGTACATAAATACATTTGTTGAGATCAATTAATTAATGCATAATAATATTAATTAAGTACATGCATTTAGTGGTAGGATTCCATGTATGTTGTTTGTTTCTCAAACTTCTGTTCGTGAGAGACAGATCACACCTGCATTTTTTATTTTTTTTTGGTTCGGTGGCATGCATATAAGATAAGTTTTTGCTGGCTACGTACTTTTGTTTTTAACACATTTTTCTACTGATGTACTAAGAACACATTTTCTTTTTGGTGGAGACAAAAATTAATGCAAGTCTGTCCTTCCATATTTGACTACTAGCTTGTTTTGTGGAAAATATGTATGCACATTATAATTAATTAATGCTCCCTAGCTCCATCGTACTGCCAAGTACTCTTCTTCGTTTTTGAAAATTAGGCGCTCCTTTAATTTCCTCTCAATATTAAATTAAGTAGTCTATGAAAAGCACATGGAGAACAACTAGATTATGCAATAAGAAAAATTAAATTAATGTTTCCTTCATTTGTCTTGATTGAAATATATAAATATAATTAGCTAGTTGAAACCTTTAATTATTTTTATTTATTTTTTGATATCCGTGGGTGTTCATACGAGTTTGCATATTTCCACGAGGCCCTGGTGCAATCAGCCCGAGTGTACCCCAGTGGCTCGAGCAATTTTGCCACATTAGAAAATTGAAATCGAGGTAGTGTGCTTAACTCATACAACCACTTCTTCACTCTTACCGTCGTGGCAACCCGACCGGGTTAAACCTCTAATTATTTTCATAAACATTAATCTATACATCTGCATGAAGAGTGATAAACAGGTTGACATACATATTATTGTAAGCAAAACACACACACACACACCCATATATATATAAACTTGGGCGTTAATATTGTAGAGTGTGTGAGAGAGGGGCCCCAATTATACATGCCCACCAATCTATGGACACTTTTTCGATAGCTGGCATGCAGATGCATATAAATTATGCTTAATGAAACGATGTGAATAAAAACAGATATCCAGTATTCATAATATTGGAAAATTAATTGGCACGAGTTGACTCAACAGTAAAGGCGAGCTTGGGATTGTGTACTAAGTTAGGCGCACAATCTCAAGCCCAATTCTCCGCTACATCAAGATTGTTCGGGCTATTGGGGTACATTCAGGCCGAATGCACCAATGTCTCGTGAGATAGAGTCAGACTCGTCTGATACCCACGTATATAATATATATATATATATATATATGAAAAATTAACCTTTTTTCTTTTGTTAACCACTGAGTATATGGACTACTGCGGGCTCGTCGACCCATAATGAGCTTTGGCTCTTTCAATAAAAGGAAATACATAGAGATGGCTCGTACTCGAGACCACTACTTAAGGGGTCTGAGTACCAAGCCACTTAGACCACCTATTCGGTGGTATATATTAACATTTCTTTTTAGACAAAAGAAATTTATAATCTTTCCAGTTTCACTATATATGATCTATTTTGATTCTTTTATCTAAAGGTCATTTAATTTATCACTAGAAAGAATAATATGCTACATTAAGCTCCAGTTATATATCTTAATTAGATTCAAGAATACTAGCTCAAAAGCCCTTTAAAATTGTAAACTACTTATTCTTATATTTTAAGACATGCATTCACTTATCAGTTCTCACAATATTCTATGAAAGAGTATTATATATATACTGTGCTTAGCATTTGCCAATTCTGTTATATATAAACTGGTTATAAACTGATAACTAATTTTCTTAGTTAACTTTTTTTTTTTTTTTTTTTTTTTTTTTTTTTTTTTTTTTTTTTTGACCAGAGGACATAGCTTTACAGCTCACATAGGGATTGGATTGCCTTTTGACTAGCAAGTTCCCATTTTAAATCCACAAAATTAACCCTAGAGCTTTTGAAAATGTGTTCCCTGCCTAAAAGTTTTTAAATTCCAAAAGGCACTAAAGTTGAAGGAATTAAAGGGTTTCTGTAGGACTTAAAATTTGATTAGCGGATCAATTGTATTACTTGTATATATATGTAGGTGCCTGCAGACTTAATTTGCTATTTGGCTTTCCAAACAAGATTGTAATTGAGTTTGGTGCAGGGTGTTACTTTTAATTTTTTATGACATATTATAATTTCAGCTGTACTTAGTGATCTAATTAACTAAATTATCATCATTGCATGATTGTTTATGTATGCATACATTATCTAAAGAGAAGATCTACTTATGTCACAATATGCACCATGATTTTAAATTTAATCATTTTGAACTTGAACTTAAAGTCACTCCATTGTAAATCATAATAATTTATGCTCTTTATACATATGTATGGTTCAAACAAACTTAATGTTTAACATTAAAATCTTACATTTCGATATGCCAATTGCAATGATATATAGCCTTTAATTTGTCAACATCATCATAGTATTGAACGACCGTTCATAAATGTAATTAAAAGAAAAAAGACTTAATAAACAAATATATCTTAACTTTTTAGGTCTTTTGCAAAAATACCATTAATATTTTATTTTGGAGAGTACATCCAAACTTTTCAACCCGTGTCACTTCAAATTGTACCCTCGAGTGGTAATTATGTTACGATTTGATGATCTCTTCAAAAAAAAAAAAAAAAAACTTATGATTTAATTTGTTGATGAACAAACAATTAATCAAATTGAAATTATTGAGATTGATTGACAGTGTATTTTGATTGTAGAAAGAAAGAGAGGAGACAATGGGCAATGGGGCTTCCATCATGTCTATGATTGAGGAAACCCTTACCTATATCCACATGGGAGACAACTAGCTAATCCATGCATACACAGATTCTATTATATATATAATGCACTAATACTATATATGGACTATATATGCCTATATGGTGATTCTTCCTCCCTAGTTATATAGCTTTGTTTAGTTTTTCTATGGATTCTATATATATATATATTCATAAATACTCTCTCTATGAATGATCTAAATATAATAGAGAAACTCACATTAAAAATATCAATATGAGCCTTTGAAGAAGTGGTACCAGCTGTGGGGGCAACCAAATGTATATGAGAATGAGAAGAAGCCTAACTAACTGTTTATAACCACCTACAAGTATACCTGCAGTTAAATTGCAGACCAAGTACTACAACATTGGCATGAACATTTGCAGCTCTTACAATGAGCAACTGGGCCACTTCAGCTAGCCTAATAATCGCGGGTGTCCGAGGACTCTGAACCATTACCCAACTCCTTATTAAGCTCGACTAATCCCGTGAGAGTTATTTGTGCGTCTGACAGACTGACACCAATATAATTTTTTTTTTTTTTTTTGAGAAAATAAGAGACAAGCTCCTGAAAGTTGCATTATGTAAAAAAGTAGATACCAACGTAAACATTTCAATCACATGGATCAATCTAAAATATGAATTAAATTAACATTGAAAAGGTTCTTTGAGAATAAAGTCAAAAGCAATTTTATGTTTACTTTTTTTCAGATCAACCAAATGGTTGATTAGGGCATTTGAAGGCCAAAAAAAAAAAAAAAAAAGAAAGAGCTGCTGGGAAGGCATTACTTTTTGCTTGAATTCTCTTAAGATTCCTGAGTGAAAGCACAATATTACTAGACATTTGAGTCTGCGTCAGCATGTCATTTCAAACAAAGCTGCAAAAATCTTGCCTTTCCGTCTCTTTAATTTTAGTGGACCAAATAATATCTATATGGACCCCCTTTTCCCATTTGAATAGGGGAAACTAAGGAGCTAATGTTGGTAATGAGGTTTGTTTTTGAGGGAAGTAAGTTTAAGTCATAATTGTGCTTGTCAAAAGACCAAAATAGGGGAAGCTAAGAGCCATACTTCCTACAGAAGTAATTACTTTGGGACCCGAAAAATAGTATACTTCAAAAACATATTCGATGATATGGAAAGCACTTTGATTTTTGAGATGATAAATTATGGTTTGCATTGATGAGAAGTGCACTTCATAATCTTCATGATGGTTGCTATCCTGTTGTATCATCAAGTCTTCCATGCCAGGTTTTAATCAACTAATTTGTTTTTTTTTTTTTTTCAATAATTTTAGAGAAAGTTTTTAATTAATAGTGAGTTTTCTCAATTATTCTTCTTGTCTGTTGCTAAAAAAATCAGAATCAATGACTAAACCAAAAATCTATAAATCCCATCATCTTCTCAATAGCTTGGCGTGTTGGACTACTTGTTAAAGGAGAATATGAGTGAGGGCCAAATTAACCTTTGAAGTAACCCAAGAGGGTGTGGCGTGTGAGCATCATCCCTAACCAAGTGACTTGAGTTCGAGTCATGAGAATAAAATTCCTTTAAAATTCTGGGCTAGGGCCTAGGGGTGCCACCACTTAGAGGTCCTACCAACCCTGAGTCTAGAACCAGTCGGGGCAAAGCCTCGGATACTTCAAGCACAACAACCTTTGAAAAGGGGCCTATTTAAAAGGGGGAGAGCTCATCCGTTGAGATGAAGTGCAAACCGTATATATCAATCTTCCAAAAGCCATTTCTGAGAAAACCCAGAAAAAAAACCTAAGAATTATATGAAACTTTGGTGATTCAATTTCATGTGGTGTAAATAATATGTAGCTTTTAAATGGTAGAACATATGTTGGATTGATTAATCAGTGGCCTGATCAGAAACCACATTGATATTTGTTGGTAATGTATTAACCAAAATATAGTTTCACAGTGGTTGACAACTTCGCAAACTCCCCAAATTGTATCGAAGGCTTATGGAGTAAAACACTGAGTTATAACGATGAACGTATAAAATGTACTATAGATGGTATAAATGGTGAAGTTCCAATGTCAAATAAAGTAACCAAGAGTGAGCTGGTTGTTATATACCTAGTAAACGATTTGCCGCTTTGACATTGAAGATAAAATTTAGTCTGCCTTCCCATTCTTTTCTTCATTGCTTTTCAAGAAACGAGAGAACCAGATTGCAGAGGCTTTTGGATGCCGAGAAAGCCCATTCTTGTAATCCACATAAACCAGACCGAAGCGCTTGGTATAGCCTTGAGCCCACTCGAAATTGTCCACCAAGGACCATGCAAAGTAACCTCTTACATCTGCTCCATCCCTGTCCATGCATTGTATACATAAGAGTTAAATTTTTACTTTAACTACTACTCATTTATAATCAAGTTTGCACCATTGACTCGTGGTATTTGAGTTATATACGCCATTTAACGTCTACAAAGATAAGATGGAAATTTCAATATTCAAACCACAGGGATGTCATGGATCGATTTTGGCATTGAAAACATTGTCCTCCAGCATCCATGGATTCAAACCATGTAGCAGATCACAATGAGTTCGTAACTAGGAAAGGTCTTATCTTAACAAGAAGTTATAATACAAACAAAAGATGGAGTAAGATTTGAACTACGCATACTAGTCGGACGATAGCTAATGGAAAGGATGTACCTGATTGCTTGTGCTACTGCGGCAAGGTAACCCTTGTAATAGTTAAGTCTCTTTACATCATCGAGCATCTCATGGAGAGGGGAGGTACTGCTGTCCTCATCATCCATACCTACAAAATTACAGATAAGGAGGGTCTTGACATTGACATGTTTCAGAAAAAATCAACGTAATTCTCTCTAGTTTGTCCGATAAGATGTTTAGCCATGCTTCCAGCAGTTAAGTTGCAACTTAGGTGCATCCAACCTAAAAGATCTTCCTTTTCTTTCTCAAAGAAGCTCAATACACATTTTTCAGCCTTGCCCGAAGACATCTTTCTATGGACCTTTTTTTTTTTTGCTACCTTGTGGACTGGTTTTGATGACAAGGTGAAGCTCATTTTTTTTTCTTCCTCTCATGTGCCCTTATAGGAGGGATTCTTAATTGGAAGATCATCTAAATTCTGGTTTACAATTTAGATTGCGAGAACATCGTCATAGATGTCATAGTATAAGGAGAATGGGAAACAAAAAGAAATTTATCATCTTCATTAAGTCCAAGTCATAAGACCATACCATTTTCAGTAACATAAAGTGGAAGATTGGGATATCTATGCGCTACATAATTTAAAAGCCTTCGGATGCCCCATGGAACAATATAAAGCCAATCTGATGCAGCCTGAAATGTCAAAAATCATCAATGACATAAAACATTGCAGCGATGGATGCAAAGGGAGGGGGAGAGAGAGAGAGAGAGATAGGTTCATACCCGCTCACCAATTATTTCCCCCTCTGACAATTCGGCTGAGGATAAGAATTAAAGGAATCTCAATAACATACCAGAAGAACGAAAAAGAATAGGAAGGAGAGAACGATGTCATCAAGTGTTATATGCTTAAATGAAGATGTGATCAAGGACCTTACTAATTCTTTTCAATTTTTGCTCTATGAAGAATTCATGGTCTTCAGAACCTATGGCTTCATGAGCAATGTATCTGGTAGTATAGTGATTAATACCCACAAAGTCTACTGAGTTCCTTAGTAATTCTTTCTCCTCATCTGAAAATCTCGGCAGTCTATCTCCAAGAGTTTCCCGCATAACCTCAGGATAGTCGCCATAGCATATCGGATCCAAGAACCTTCACCAAACCAGAAATTTTAAAATAAAAAAGAAGAAATGCAAGTCTTCCTTTCATGAAATCGCACCCTAAGAACACAAATCATTAATATGATTTTCATAAATTGGAATTATATTGTATAACTACAGACCAAAGACACTAACACAAATTTAGAAGAGACAACATGATCTTATTTTTTTGATCGGACAAGACAACATGATCTGATTTACACTAAAATAACTGATTGTGATGAAATATTACATAAGGTTTATCTAATGCTGGCAAGATGTAGTCATTTTGCTTTGCAATGCACATAACAGAGTTTCCCTTTTTTTTTCAACTTCATCATTTAAGTTGAATGAATATGTAAAAATCTCAAGACTTTTCATGATTAGTCTCTCTGGTGGTCTTGATGGTTCTGTGCCGCACAACAAAAATGAACGAGTCAGTTATGAGGTTTTATACAGTTCGATTCTCTGAGTCTCCCAGCAAAGATGCTTCTCTGTCCTAAAGACTTCATCAAAGACCAAACTAAGATTGACTTGCTATACAGGAATCCCTATCAAGCAACATTAATAAAGGGAGAACTCAAAGTTCTTCATATAACATTTTCCAATATTTATATCAAAATATTAAAGGATGCATGGAAAATAGCATAGAAAAACTAAGTAACACTTCCTTATCCGAAATCTCAGATTGATCAGCCTTTGCTCATAAAGTAGCCTTAAATTCTTCTCTTTTCTGGTGAATAAGTCGCTTCTTCCATGTTACATTGTTTAATAATTACTTATAGAACTTTCATAGTATTATTTCCACAAGAAGATACTGGCCAAAAGAAGATACTGGTATAATAGGATCTAATAACATGCAAGAATGATAAGATTTATATGAAAGTAAATTACCATCTAAGCTGAAAAGCTATGCGCCTCTCTGCTGCATCCTTGTCTTCCTGCTTATCTGTAAAGGCTTCTGCCCATTCACAATCAACCACCAGGCCTATTTCCCCACCTTGTTGGGCCTAGACATAAAGAGATGAAATATCTCATTTCTGGTGACTTGCATAAAGAAGAGAAGCACTCTGAACGTAAAGTCTTTTATTAATTTAATTAAGTCAAAAACTAAAAAAAATTGCAAAGAAAAGTCAAATTCCTAGAACTGATATTAAAGGAGATGCTTGTTAATCATTTTGAGTCTTTTGACCTAAAACCGTTTTTTAAAATAGAGCATACCACAAAAGCCTTTTACTTTAATTTTTCATTAACTTTCATCCAAAAAATAATTTGAAATACACGGAAATTCATTTATTAGGCTTTATTAGCAGCAGCAATTGCGGCAAGAGAGGGAGCGGGGATATAAGCTCCTACTACTTTTCCAAGTGTTTTGTCACGTTGTTCTTTTTACCATGCTGTCTATACAGCTCTTGGAGGATTTCTTCCCTCCTTAAGCCTCTTTCATAACCAAAAGCCAAAAAAAAAAAAAAAAAACTCGAGAATTAGTTTTAAAAACAAAAAAGAAAGGACCACGCTGCTACTGTTACCTTAAATTTCTTATTGTAGACAGAAACAGCTGCTGCATGAGCCAAGAGTTGGTAGTGTGCAGCCAAATATGGTTCAGTTAATGGACGCTCACTTCTTCCAGGGGCAAAGATCCCAACAGCATATCCATTAACCGCAGTTTGAAGAGGTTCATTAAATGTTATCCAGTGCTTTACTCTATCTCCAAAACTCGCAAAACAAGTCTCTGCATAAACTTCAAAGTATTTTCTGGATTTTCCATGTAATGCACAACAGATGAGTACCCATTTAATGTGAAAGCAAACAAACAAAAAATATTTCCTAAACCATATTTAAGGGAGTAAATTAAAATCTAGTCTATCATGAATCAGAAACAATAGAGTTATGTTCCATTTTTTTGATAAGAAGCTATGTTCTAGTTTGGCATATATGTATCCATAGACAAAGAAAGTTCATTGCCAACATCTTCATGTCGAACTTCAAAGACACAAGGAAAACCTTCGAAGCTTCAAGAAAAAGTTCTTGCGTAAATTCATGAATAAATAAACGACAGCATATTGATCCATTTCATTGAAACTTACACAATTTTATCACTTAACCAACCATCAATTGATTCATGAAGATTTAAGGGAAGATCCCAATGGTATAGCGTTAGGTAAGGCTCAACACCTGCAAGAATTATAAGTATGTCGATGCAGGTCGAAAGAAGATTTTGAATGAAAAATAAAATAGAGGGAAGTTTTAGAATGAAGGATCATAAACCTCTTTCCAATAGGGCGTTAATGAGATTGTTATAATATTTGATTCCATCCTCATTAATTTTGTTTCCCAAACCATCTGAAAATATGGAGATATCACTATCAGAGAAATGTTGTCCTCAAGCAAATGAAATGGGGATTATATGCCCATAAACATGAAGCGTCAACTAGTGGGAAGTTGGGAATCAGATAGTTTGGATATTAATCATCAGCCAGAATCATTAAAAATCTAAAATGAAAGTTTCAAATTTCAGCTCATAGCACCTTAAGTATCGCTCCTAACAATATCGATGAGGGTAAATTGCAAATATACCTATAGGTTCGCCGTAGTATGCACTTTAGTCCCAATGTTGTCAAAAATATGCACTTCAGTCCCTTTAAAATATTATTAGCTAACAGAATGACCTTTTTCAGCGATGACAAGTAAACTTGAGGGGCTAAAATGCATATTTTTCAAAAATAGAGGGTCGTAAGTGATGATTAGAGAAAACCAAGGGCGAATTTGTAGTGTACCTGAAAGTGTATTATTATTAAAAAATATGCCGCATTATCACAAAAAAGGAAGAATAACATAATGACCTTTCCGAGCGACGGAAAATAAATTACAAGGACCAAAAGTGCACGTTTTTGAAAATAGAGAGACTAAAGTGCAGAACTACAGGTTATGACAGACCTCAGGGGTCAATTTGCAAATTACCTTATTAGTAAACAAGTGAGGCTTTTAGAGCAAAAATACTACCAGGGAATATGCGAGACCATGAAATTGAAAAGCGATAAGCGCCAAATCCCAACTTGGCTATGAGTTCAACATCTTCCTGCAATTTGCAAGAGTAAATAAATAGAGTTAAAACAGAGCTGAAACAACAAATAATTAAGACCGTTGCTGAGATAGACATTCCAACCAAACCTTCACTCCTACCATGATGAAAAGTGATCACAGTCTTCAACAAATGAATCATGAATGTCCGATGCGTCAAGTCATTTTATCAAGTAATAATTGTTCGTTTGAAGGAAAATGGATTTAAGATTTTCGATCGTGCGGTTCCAAAATAGTGAGACCCAAAAAATCGGGAAGAGAAATAATTGTTCATTTGAAGCAAAATGGAAGAGAAAAAAAGGAGGCCACATGCTAGACATGAAGAAATTCCGTATTTGGAACTTATTATAATGTTGAATTAAATCATGAACCTTGTAGCGATGATATTGGTCAATTGCAATGTCCCCATTGCTACCATCTACTACTTTTCCTGATGCAATAGAGAATAAATAAATAGTTAACATAATCATAATTGGACCTTACTGCCAAGTAAATTTGCTTTGCCAAAACGGCACACTAATACCTTCTGTGTGAGAAAAAGCATCCCATATACTATCACCCCTGCCACCCTCATTACGCGCTCCTTCAACCTAAACAAAAACACCTTCTCGAATCTTAATAAAGATATATAATCAAACAGAATACATTCACTACACAATACTAGAACAGATTTTCATATCGAATCACTAACTCAAAATGACTACTCCATTTAGTCATATAGCATTTCCAAAGTTACTAAATTTAATTAGTCGACGCGCTTCGAAGATAAAAAAAAACGTGACTTTAAACGAAAACTGAATGAAATCTTCCATAAACAAAGCTTCAAACAAGTTGTCATAGACATTTCGACAAAAAGCACTGCTACATCGATCATACTAAAACATTGGATCTGCACAATGTTATAATTCAAAAAGGTTCACTTAATTTAATTCCTCTAGTGAATATGATCACAGAAACTAACAAGACAATCAATCAATCAATCAAGACCTCACATTTCCAAACAACATATATAGATTCAAATCCTAATTGAAGATTCAAAACACAATCACAGTAATCTAAACTCGAATTTCCTTCCTTACAAACAAGTTAACGAAGCGCAAGACGAAATCTGAAGTTTCGCGTTCGAGAATCGAAATCACAGATCAATGAAGAAATGAAAGTAAGATCGGATCGATCGCGCGTGAATTAGTTGGTTCTTGCCTGATAAGCAGAAGTGGCGACGCCGAAGACGAAATTGGGAGGGAAATCGCTTCGACGGACTTCTCTCGCGATCTCTTCTTCTTCTTCTTCTCCGTCGATTCGCGGTCTCGCCATTGTCGATCGCACTGAAAACAACGAAGAAAACTAAGAAGTGAAGTGGTTGGTTGGTTGAATAGTCCACTTGTTTCCTTTGCTTTATATAGCGGTTACAAGGGGTCACAAAATGGGTCCGCCCATTTACGACGCTAATCCGCATGAACTCGTGAACTCAATAGTAACTCGCTAATGTTCCGTATTAACCGTGTCGTTTTATCGTGTCATGACCCATTTTGTCTTGCCACCACTAAATGCAGGCGATAAGAAATTATTAAACAACAACCAGTAAGGCTTCTAATTAATTCAAGTTGATCGTAAATGTCGTCCCGTAGAATAATAAAGATCCAATACGGAACTCCTCAATCCTAGTAGGGGCTATGAGTTTGTTGTGACTCGTATAAGTTATATAGGTCTACTATACCGATCAAGTCAGCTTGAAATTACTTTCCGCGAGCTTTAATTGAGACAAAATTACCTATTTTAAAGGAGTAGAGACATCATCGTGAACTTATAATAATACAACAACAATAACATATATTTAGTTCCAAATTAATTGAAGTCGGCTACATGGATCAAACTTTTTCATTGTACTCGATTAAGTGCAATTGGTGAGAGCTTTTAATAATAATTAAAAAAAAAAAGTCATCTCGATGGAGACATGCTAAAGACAAAGTATAGTATAAGATTTGCAAGGAAAAAGAAAGCTTTAGGTGAAAACAAACCATTGGTTGAAGAACACGTGTATCGAATAAAATCATTTTTTCGTACATGAATAAAATCATTTTAGCATCTACAGTAAGGTTGATGAGCAACTCCCCAATGAAAATGAAGCATCTGTGAGACTGTGATTAGTGGAACATTTAAAAGTGATTAAGACATTTTGAATTTGTTTTCAGGGTGGACCAAAGCCAAAGTTTAACTTATTGAAGGGTAGGTGTTATAGGTCTCTTATTCTTATTGTTGCCTTCAATCACATGACTCTCTTCACAACATCATTTCACATTATGTCATACTGTTTCTTTTGGATTTCAACACATTACACAGTAGGCTAATTGGTGAGGAGAAAATGTCATTGAATGTATTTCAACAATATCATTTCTTGAACTGCATGTCATATATTTTTTGTAGTGATAAAGTCCTTACCTTTCCAGAAGACTGTTGCCAAAGAAGATGTGGAATCATAATTCAAAAATTGCGAGGGGGAAGAAGAAATGGGAGAGAAGCGGGATTTTTACGTGGAAAACCTCCGATTGGAGGAAAAAAACCACGGGCCTGCGGCCAAGTTCTTCACTAACAAAACAGAAATACAAATGGAGAGAATAATCAATGTTTGACAAACATTACAAAAGCTAAAAAAAGATATAACAAGAAGGAACCATTTGTGCTGCTCTAATGTGCTTGATCTGAACTTAATGAGGACTTGATGATGGAAACTCTGAAATCAATAGCATACACGCCTTCATATCCTCTCCGCGGAAACTGATAATCTTTTGCTGCCTAGCTAACAGATAATAACTGAAACTTCAAACAAATTTGAAAGCGGCAGCAGCATGATTGCCATCAGAGGCGCCTTCCTTGCTACTACAGGTGTCCTTCGCTTGATCAATGCAACTGCAGCCTTTTTTTTTTTTTTTTTTTTTTTTTTTTTTTTTTTTTTTTTTTTTTTTTTTTTTGGTGAAGCAACTATGCAGCCTTTTATGTTGCAGAAAATATAACACATACACCCCCCACACACATAGAGAAATCTGGAACAATTTGTCAAGAAATTGGTGTCTTAACTTCTTCTCATGTCACTAGCCTATCACAAAAAAAAAAAAAAAAAAAAAACATAAATAACCTTCAAGGTAAGTAATTTGATAGATGTAGAATTCTCCATTATATATTGAAAGAAACACAAAGAAGCAGATAAAAATAGATTTCATAAAGAAATGCAAGTTAACCATTCTCCAAATATATTAATGTTTCAACTCTACTAATGAAGATACCAAATGCATTAATAAACATTGAGAGTCTTTCTAAAAGTATTCCTTTAAGAGGGAATTACATTTTCTAGTCTAAATTTTTATGGATGTTATGCATCAGCCATCAATAGAAGTTTTTTCTTTTTTCCTCAATCAAGTCAAAGAAGAACCTCATAATTTTATCAAGTTAAGATGATGAATTCAAAACCACAGAACTGAATATGAAGATCTCTAATCTAACAGCCATGTACTAAGCAAACTGGGATTAAAAAAAAAAGATTAACACAAACGAAGCAATCATTAATTTCTTTCTCTTTACCTGGATACGCAGAAACAAAAATAATTGAATGACATTTTTTTTTATCAGCCACCATCTGCCACGGATAACATTTATTGAATATAAGAGTGCAAATCGACAAACATAAACTAGAGCACGCTTTGATGGACAACCACAAGCAACACTTAAAACATTGATTGAAATGTAAAGAGAGATTGGAAGCGGCACAAACCTTATGTCAAGAAAGATCTTGAATGAAATCTCCATCAAACTTTATTGCTGGGATGTGAGCTATCTTACTCCACTCCTCGCTGTTTTCCTCCTTGTTGCACCTTTCCTTGAGAAGAGGACAATTCTTGATCTCCAACCATTTTAGCGAAGGGAGACGTCTCATAGCTTCTTTTGGAGGCAAATGCATTAGATTTTTGCAGTTTGAAATGAACAAATCTGCAAGAGAACTGATGTTTCCCAGCCACTCTGGCAAAGCAATCAGAGAGTCGAATCCATCTATTGTGAAGTTCTTCAGTGCTTTCAGATGCTGAATTTGGTCAGGCAAGTACTTGAACTCAGGTGATCCGACGATCCCCAACTTATAGAGGGAGACAAAGTATGGTACTTGAACCTCTGGTAAGGGAAGATAGTCCATGTCCTCTGAAAGCCGACCGAGTCCCATGTGCTCAAGATGACGGAGGAATGGCAAATCCTTGGGGTAAGACTTGAGACCTCTGCAGTTTTTGATTTCCAAGTACCGAAGAGCTTGGAAGCCTTGCAGATTGATTGATTTTAGACTGTGGCAACCGCGCATTACAAATCTTGTCAAACCCAAGTGTTGGAGTCCCTTGCCCTCGTCATTTGGCAGAAAATCACATCTAAGTTGAGGGCAATCAACAATTGATAAGTAATCAAGATGCTTATTTTTTGAGATTAAGTCTACGGGAAGCGATGAAAGGCCTGGGAGGTCTTCAACCCAAAGGTATGTAAGAGATGTAAGCTTAGCAGTCAACAACTCCGCGAGCATGTCATTGCTATTAATGATTGCCAATGCCTTGAGAGCAGGGACTGTATCCGGAATTGTGCTAAACTTGGGGCATCCAATGATATCCAAAACCTCGAGAGCATTAAGGCTCACATTCAATGTTCGAACATTGTGAGGCGAGCTTTCAAGAGTAGAGTTTGCACTGCGGTCGCCCTTGTGTTTCTCAGAAAAGAAACCTTCAAACTGAGGGCAGTTTTTTATCTTCAGGGTTTGAAGCAACTTGTTTTTCTGCAACAGCTCTTCGGGCAAAACTGTGAGATCCGAGCAACCATCGATGAAGAGAAAGGTGAGAGTCTTCAGGTTTGCTGATAATGACCTTACTGCAATGTCACTGGTCTTTGGTGAAAAGTCTAAACTTTTGAGAGAGGGAAAGGAGGATGGGGTGATCCTCAACTTGGGACAATTCTCAACAAACAAAGTCAGAAGGCGTGGGAAAGAATTCGGCACTGGTTCCAACCATTCTTCTAAATTTGGCATCTTTTTTAGGTGAATACTTTCTAACAAAGGGAATGCTGCCGATGTCATTGCTCTTCGCCTTGCTTCTTCTGCTCCCACATCTTCAACACATTCATTGTTGGGCCAGTCATTCCATGCACCACCAAAACGTTTTACATTTCTCATTTCATTTATGTATATTTTCTTGAGAGCAGGCAGCTGTCCAAAATTTGGCAAATATTCGCATTTGTTGCACTTATAGAAATAAATCTCTAGTATGCAACTAAGTGCTGTACAACTAACGATCCACCTCGGAAATCTTGTACCTTGAAACCCTCTCATCCATAGTTCTTTCAGATTTGAATGAGGTTGGAAGGCTTCCAACACGGAGTCGTCAATTATATCATTGTCAGCGCTACCATTTCCCTCGCTCCTATCCCATTCGATCCCCAGAGAGTATATGCCCTTCTTCCCTTGTAAATTTGCCATTTTGGCAAATGCTACATTTTTCAAGTTCTCCAAGTAATATAACTTCAATTTACCTCGAAGGAGGTTCAAGTTCTCCAACTCTGAAACGGAGCACCCATCGTCATTGCTTCCGACTTTAAATACAGGCAAGGATTGAAGGTTGGTTAGTTTTCCAACTCCTCTTGGAATTTCGCTCCATGAACCAGCTAAATCAGTTTTTAGATGCCTCAAATTGATTAGTTTTTTTAAGTTTTGAGGAAGCACTTTCAGATTTTTACAACCTTTCAACCTCAACGTCTGCAAATTATAGAGGCCTCCAATGGACTTCGGTAATTCTTCAATCTCCGTCTCAGAGACATCAAGGAACCTCAAATGCCTTAACTTCCCAATCGAAGAAGGCAACTGCTTAATCACAGTAAAACTTACATCCAGCACGCGTAATGACTCAAAGTTCAAAAGCATATTATTAAAATGTTCATCCACAACATCAAATCTATTCCACACATAAAATGTACGCAACTTGTTCGCCTTGTACAACTCTTCTGGTACTTTTGCTCCATGAAAATCATATATCATCCAACGAGTTTTTGAAACATCCGTCATTGAAGCATCACTAGTGTCTACAGCCGAACGTTCTGTCCCACTAATGGATATTGCAAGATCGTGCACAAGATCGTGGATCTTGCATGCCTTAACATCCCCAAATTTATTCTTCTCTACATCTTGAAAGAGCGAGTTCCAACACAAACTGTTGAAAAACTCATTTCCCAAGTCCTCCATTGCCTTACTTCCTCTAGGTAACCCAAGAAATCCTTCCGCCATCCACAATTGAATCAACAACTTCTTTCCAATTCTAAAATCTTTGGGAAACACAGAGCAATAGGCAAAACAACGCTTCAAAGGGGAAGACAAATTGTCATAACTCAATTTAAGGACACTAATGATCCTACTATCAGCATCGGCAATATTCCAAATCGGACTATTTTGGATCTCCAACCATTCCTTCTCTTCATGTTTCGAATGCATTAGTCCACCCATTGTTTTCAACCCTAGAGGCACCCCCGAGCATTTTTTCACGATTTCCCTACCTATTGCCTCTAATGTGCTACTCTTCGCAGGTCCTCCCGCGCAAAACGCCCGTCTCTCAAAGATATCCCAACAATCCCCACTCGGCAAAATCTGCAAATCATATATTTGAAGAGGACCTACAATACTAGCAACCTCCCTACTCCGCGTAGTAACCACAATTTTGCTTCCCTGATTCCCACACCTCAAAAATGTACTCAAAGTATCCCATTTCTCCCGAAATTGCGCCTCATACCACATATCATCCAACACGAGTAAAAAAGTCTTCTTGTTCAATTTATCGCGGAGACTAGTTTGCATCACATCCATACTAGAAACCTCAAACTTATTCTTTGAAATCGACTCAATCATCTCCTTCAACACCCTCTTCACATCAAAATTATTAGACACACATACCCACATTTTGGGATCAAACTTGTTCCCCACCTCATCATCATTATACACCAATTGCGCAAGCGTGGTCTTCCCTAACCCCCCAAGCCCTACAACCGGAATCACATCAAACACATCCCCTTCCCCACTCTCAATCACCCTCCCCACTATCCTAGACTTATCATCCTTCCTCCCAACAATCTCCGAATGATCGACAAACGACGCCGTCTCTCGATTCACATGACTACTACTCCCCCAATGCCCAATTCGATTACTCACACTACTCACATTACTACTAAACTTGAAACTCTCTTTCTCCCTATTAATCTCCACCAACCTCTCATTCAAATCCCTAACTTTATGCGCCATTTTTAACCTAAAAACCAAAGGATTCGACATGGAAAAGAAGTTTAGCAATTTACCCTTGATGCGATTCTCCACCTCAATCTTTCTCTTGGCATTGTCGAACTCCATCTCGTCGAGTATGTCGTCGGCGTCGTACGCCACGTCTTTGAGCTCTCGAAGCCAGATTCTGACGTCGGCGTCGTCGATCTGCTTCTTCTCTGCGTCGTGGAGGACTTCTTGGATCTTTTTCAGGATTCTCTCCAGCTTCTTCACCTCCCCCTTCACTCCCCATACTAAGCTTATCTCGTCGATCGCTTTCGAGATCACCGCGTTGAGGATGTGCTCCGCTCCGCTCACAGCTATCTGTTCCGCCATTAATGGAGGTTTCTCGAGTTCAAATTGCAGACTTTTTAGTTGCAGTAATGGAGAAGAAACAACACACACACACACACACAGAGATGGCCGATGGGTCTCTATTTAACGACTTGATGAGAGAGTCAACTTTAAGACAACATGTAGACTTACCTCACTAGAATTACGCAGTTGGGTGACGTACGCGTTAGGATCCGTAGAGAGATATTATGTACGTATTTTGAGGTGTATCTGATGGTATGTGATGTGGGGAGTACGAAGTGTGTTAGTGGGGAGTACGTGCAGAGGATGGATTAGCGGTTGAGGTGTTTTTGGTAAATTCAGATAGGAAATGTTGCTCCGCTGTGAGGACTTCTATGAATGAATGTAAATATAATAATCCAAGTTGTCCAATAATTGTCCAATCCTTCTTTCCTCTCCTCCTATCCTCCAACATTTATGACAACCAATAGTATCATTAAAAAAAAAAAAAAAAAAATAGTATCCTAATGTGGGATTAATTAAGGATGCCAGCAATGTGGTACCTGCTACATGTATATTTTAAAGGGAAATGCTAGACTCAGCCGTTGGGGACACCCAAGGGACACCCAAAGTTGTGCTTTGGAGGGTGGAAGCCTATTACCCGCCACATTAGCGGGTGTCCTGCTATGTATCCTCCAATGGGTCATCCTAGCATTAACATTACCCGTATATTGAATTTATTTTTTTTTTTTTTGATTGTAGGTGTTTGAAACTTTTTTTTACGGCACCATCTGCTTTAATTAGACTGGAATACTTTTACGAGAGTCAAGCAGTTGCCAACTAAGAAAAACAAATATATTTTTGAGTTATGAATAATTAATGCCAAGGGGGTGATTGTTAGAAATAGAATATAAGGTGGATCAACTTCTACTTTATGTATTACCATTATTTAGACATTATTAGTAAATGATGTTGTCCTTGTAGATTCATAACGTGAAGAGCTAACAAAAAAAAAATTACTCCCTTTTTTGGGTAGAATATTCCTTTCTTTTTTCATTCTCAAACATAGAGTTCATTGCTTGTGCTTGGAGTAATCTATGACCTTGAGGTGGGAAGGACCATGTCGGCAATATTGAGAGTCAATTGAACGCTCCAACTCCGTATATAACTTGGGAAGAAACCAACATATTTAAAATTGAAATGCAAGATTGCATCCCACAATCGAATATTCAATGTGGACATTCTTTTGCTATAAGCTTTTACTATATAGTTATTGAGGTCAATATCAACAATTGGTGGTGCACTCGGATTTGATCCAATTCAATTAGAGTCAATCTATAATATAATCCAATCATTGCGGATTAAGAAATCACAATCCAGTCTGGTCCATTTATTTTGCTAATCCGACTTGATCCAATTTACTAAATGCGGACCGGATCAGATCAAGTCGTGTGGATTGACAATTATAAAATTAATATTCATAAAATTATAAAACTAACGTTTTACATGAAAACTTAAGTAAATCCTTTTAAGTAAAAAATAAATTTATGATTGTCAAAGCATCTCTAGCGAGGCGAGTAAGATATCACTTGCTAAAAAGGCAATTTAGGGAGGCAGTTAATTCGACTCATACTAAAGTAAAAATAAAAATAAAAATAATGATTCGTAATAAAAATGTTGAATACTAATTTTAATTCAAACATATTAGTTTTAACATTTTCTATATTTGTTTAACTAGATAGCTTTAAATGTGTACTTGAATATAAGAAGAATTAATTCAAGTTGCGAATATTTAGATTTTGAAGTGTATATAAATAAAGTAGATGAATTAGGGGTATAGAAATGCTAACGTCATCTAAATGTGGTTCAAGATTTTAAGAGTATATGTGTATGTATAATGTAAAATATATAAAGGTTAATTGGACTGGATTGCTGATCCGAGGATTAAGGTGTGCAATCCACAGTCCAATCCAATTCATGCGGATTACAACTTTTGCAATTCAATCCAATTGAACAAATTCAAATTATGAACCAACTAGAACTAAACAGACTGAATCGAATTGGGTCCGAAGATTCATGAATTTCATGAACACCCCTAATTGGTACCATAGGCAGGCGAACCTCTCCTTTATTTCTTATTAATTAATTAATATGGTCCACATGAGACGTTCTAGTATACGAATCTTATCAATATCGATATTGGCATAAATAATGTACAGTTGTCTGTATTTATAATAATCAATCAATTTCCTGGTTTGGTGAGACAGCCATGTCTGACTAATTTATGACTTAAATTAATTCTTCATGATTAAGACATAATTGATTTTTTCATTTGGAGTTGTTTGACTTTTCTTTCATAAGTTTGGTGAAGCTGCATGTTATTACCTTTCATGTCCACTTAACTAGTAAATATACAGTATGTGCAATCACGGATTCCAAATTTAATTTCTTCATGAATTGTATGCTATCTATGCATGTCAGCATTCATATGTTACCATGCAGAAACACTTAGTAACATGTACTGCACATTTATTTCAAGAGAATGAAGTGTTATAAAACCACAATGCACCCATAATTTGAAAGAAGGGGAAAGAAGAAGGAGACGAGGCGAGCAGATTTTTACGTGGAAAACCTCCGACAGGAGGTAAAAAACCACGGGCGTGTCGCCAAGTTCTTCACTAATAAAACAGAAATTACAGATGGTAAGACTGTCATGTTTCATATACACAATACAAAAGCATAAAACCTGAAAAACACAATAGGGGGATACCCTTCAATTCCTCTCTGCAGACATTGATGAGTTTTCACTGTCCAACTTCAGAAGACACAAAACTTCCTCATAAATTCGGAAGTCAACACAGCATAAACATCGGAACGGGCATCCTTCAATTGCACAAGGAACCACAGGTCCACAGCCTTTCATGTCGCAAGAAAATGATTTGCCGAACCGCTATACGAAGATCTTCCTCAACTTGCTAGATCGCTCATCAGCCAATCACGAACCAAATAAGAAGCTGCAAAGACTATGTCAGATAAAGCATTCATTCTATCAAGACTACAACGCACGTCCACCAATACAAAAAGAGAACCTCGGAATTCTTATGGTGGATTGATTCCAACAGCTAAGCAGTTTTAGATCTATGACCTCCTTATACTAAAACTCGAAAAGGTATATATATCTTTGAATCTTTGATTCCCCAGACGTATCTAGATGCAGCGAGAGCAATAGTACACTTTTCAAAATCCCTACATACTGAATGAAGAACTAAAGGAACTAGCGAAAACCATTGTGTTTTTGAGCAACTGTAAAATGCATGTAAAAACCAAAGCGAAAAAAGATATGCCTTCACTTTCCGTACTACAAAAACAAAAGTTATCTACAACTACTTTCAACATATTTTTTGGTTAGGTGTTGTACCTAGCAAACTGAGGTTTGAAAATGAGAGGAACATGGAATGAAGCAATCTTTTCTTTTCCTGTACCTGGATTTGAAGAAGAAAAACAATGCGAAATCTGGATCATCCATTTGCCGCCAACAAAATTAAATAATATATAGCAGAAAAAAGCAAAACACAACGGAAAAGAAAGGATAGATTTTGTTTCCTATTTTCAGATGGGAGGCGCAGAATATTTTGATGGACATATATGTAGAGCAACTGTAAAAACTGATTGAAAGGAACTCAGTAAATAGACAAAAGACGCATACCTTATGTCAAGAAAGATCTTGAATTAAATCCCCATCAATCTTTATTGATGGGATGTGGGATATCTTGTGCCACTCCTCGCTGCTTTCCTCCTTGTTGCACCTTTCTTTGAGATGGGGACAGTCGTCAATCTCCAAACATTTCAGTGAAGTGAGGCGTCTGACAGCTTCTTTTGAAGGCAAATGCATTAAGTTGTCACAGTTTCTAATGTACAACTCTTCAAGTGATTCGATGTTGCCAAGCCACTCTGGTAAAGCAATCATAGAATCAAACCCATCTATCCCCAAGTTCTTTAGTCCTTTCAGATGCTGAATTTGGTGAGGCAAACACTTAAACAGTGGTGAGCCGATAAGCCCCAACTTATAGAGGGACTTAAAGTATGGTTCTGCAACCTCTGGGAATGTAAGATTAACCATTTCCTTTGAACACCAACTAAGTCTTGCATGCTCAAGGTGACGTAGGAATTGCAAACCGTTAGGGAGGGACTTTAGAGCTCTGCAGTTTTGTATTTCCACGTACTGAAGCGACTTGAAGCCATCTAGATTGATCGACTCCAGAGAGTGGAAGCCTCGTGCTACAAATCTTGTCAAACTTGGGAGTTGGAGTCCCTTGCCCTCATCATTTGGGAGAAAATCACCGCTAAGCCGAGGGCAATCGACAATTGATAAATAATCAAGATACTTGTTTCTCGATAGTAAGTCTCTTGGAAGTGATGCAAGGCCTGGGAGGTCTTCAACCCAAAGGTACGTAAGAGATGTAAGCTTCGCCGTCAACAACTCTGCAAGCATGCCATTGCTGTTTATGATAGCCAATGCCTTGAGAGAGGGGACTGTATCAGGAATCCTGCTAAAAGAGGGACATCCTATGATATCCATAACCTCAAGGGCGTTAAGGGTCACATCCGAAGTTCGAACATTGCAAGAGGAGTTTTCACCCGTAGACTCTGCACCGCAGTCACTGTTGTGATTCTTAGAAATGAAACCTTCAAACAGGGGGCAATTTTTTATTTTTAGAGTATGCAGCAGCTTGTTTCTCTGCAGCAACTCTTCAGGTAAGCATGTAAGATCGGAGCAACCATCGACATAGAGAAAGGTGAGAGTGCTGAGGTTGGCTGACAACGACTGCACTGCAATGCCACTAGTCTTTGGTGAAAAGTCTAGAATTTTAAGAGAGGGAAAAGAGGACGGGGTGATCCTCAACTTGGGACAGTTTTCGATATACAAAGTTTCAAGGCGCGGAAAAGAAGTGGGAAGCGGCTCCAACCATTCTTCTAAATTTGGCATCTTTTTCAGGTAAATACTTTCTAGCGAAGGGAATGCAGTTTTTGTCATTGCGCTTCGCCGTGCTTCCTCAACTCCCACATCTTCAACATTAGCATTGCCAGGCCAGTCATTCCATGCGCCACCGAAACGTTTTACATTTTTCATTTCATCTATGTTGATTTTCTTGAGAAGAGGTAGCTGTCCAAAGTTTGGCAAATATTCGCAATCGTTGCATCGATAAAAGTAAATTTCAAGCAGACAACAAAGTGCTGAACCATTGACGATCCATCTTGGAAATTTTGTGCCACAAAACCCTCTCATCCAGAGTTCTTTCAAGTTAGAATGAGGTTGGAAGGCTTCCAGCACAGATTCATCAATTATATCATATTCAGTGGTTCTATCTTCCTCACTCCTATCCCATTCAATGCCTAGAGAATAGATGCCCTTCTTCTTCTGTAAATTTGCCATTTCAGCATATGCCACATTTCTCAAGTTCTCCAAGTAATAGAACTTCAGTTTACCTTCAAGGAGGTTCAAGTGTTCCAACTCCGAAACGGAGCACCCGTCATCATTACCTCCAACTTTAAAAACGGGTAAAGATTGAAGGTTGGTCAGTTTTCCAATTCCTCTTGGGAATTCACTCCATGATCCTGCTAAATCAGTTTTTAGATGCCTCAAATTAATTAATTTTTTTAAGCCTTGAGGAAGCGCTTTCAGATTTTTACAACTTTTCAACCTCAACGTCTGCAAATTATAGAGACCTCCAATGGATTTCGGTAATTCTTCAATCTCCGTCTCAGAGACATCAAGGAACCTCAAGTGTTTTAACTTCCCAATTGAAAGAGGCAACTGACTAAGGACAGCAAAACTTAAATCTAGCACCCGCAATGACTCGAAATTTGGGAGCATATTGGTGAAACCATTGTTCTCCACATCGCAACTATTACACACATAAAATGTACGCAGCTTGTTCGCCTTGTACAAGGCTTCTGGAACTTTTGTTCCGTAAAAATCACATATCATCCAATGAATTTTAGAAACATCTCTTGAAATGTCATAGGTATCTACAGTTGAACGTTCTACCCCACTAATAGATATTGCGAGATCGTGTACAAGATCATGGATCTTGCAACCCTTAATGTCTCCAAATTTGTTCTTCTCAACATCTTGAAAGAGGGAGTTTGAACACAAACTATCAAAATATTCACTTCCCAAATCCTCCATCATCTTACTTTCACTAGATAACCCAAGAAAACCTTCAGCCATCCACAATTGAATCAACAGTTTCTTTCCAATTCTAGAACCTTTGGAGAATATTGAACAATATACAAAGCAACGCTTCAAAGGGGAAGACAAATTGTCGTAACTCAATTTCAGCACATTAATGATTCTACTATTAGCATCAGTTATATTCCAAATTGGACTATTTTGGATCTCCAACCATTCCTTTTCTTCACGTTTTGAACACATCAATCCACCTAATGTTTTCAATGCTAGAGGCACTCCTCCACATTTTTTAACAATTTCCCTTCCTATTGCTTCTAATTTGCTAGTCCTCTCTGGTCCTCCCGCGCGAAATGCACGCTTCTCAAAAATATCATAACAATCACTACTCGGTAAAGTTTGTAAGTCATACGTATGAAGAGGACCTACAATTAAGGCAACATCCCTACTACGAGTAGTGACCACTATTTTGCTTTCTTCATTTGCACACTTCAAAAATGAGCTCAAATCATCCCATTTCTCTAGAAACTGCGTCTCATTCCACATATCATCCAACACAAGTAAAAAATTTTTCTTGTTCAGTTTATTACCAAGACTAGTTTGCATCACATCCATGCTCGTCACTTCAAATTTATTTCTAGAGATTGACTCTATCATTTCCCTCAAAACCCTTTTGACATCAAAATTATTTGAGACACAGACCCACATTTTGACATCGAAATTGCTTTGTACCTTAGCATCATTATAAACCAACTGTGCTAGCGTAGTCTTCCCAAGCCCCCCTAGTCCAACCACCGGAATGACAGAGAAGACATCCCCTTCACTAAGTATCTCCTCTACTAACCTAGACTTATCATCTTTCCTTCCAACAATGTCAGAAGGAACGACAGATGATGCGGTTTCACGATAAACGCTACTCCCTGAGATCACAGGTGCAGGACTCACAGAACTCACATTGAACTTAAACCTCTCCTTTTCGTTTCCAATCTCTATCAATCTCTCATTCAAATCTTTCACTCTATGAGCCATCTTGAAACGAAAAATCACAGGGCTCGAGATCGAAAAGAAGTTTCGTACCTTGTTCTTGAATCGGTTCCCGATCTCAATCTTTCTCCGAGCGCTCTCGAACTCTATCTCGTCAAGTATGTCGTCTGCATCATAAGTCACCTCCTTGAGATCTGTCAGCCAAAGCCTCACATCAACATCTTCGACTTGCCTTCTCTCTGCGTCTTCAAGGACTTCATGAATCTTTTTCAGAATTCTCTCCAACTTCTTCACCTCGCCCTTCACTCCTGAAGCTAAACCGATCTCATAAATCGCTTTCGAGATGACTGTGTTTAGTATGTGTTCAGCTCCGCTCACAGCAAGTTCCGCCATTAGTGATTGCTCTATATCAATTTCTCACACAGACACAAGAAGTACCACAAATTGCAGTGCAGAATGATCAATCCCAATAGCTCAATATATAACGACTTTCAAATGACTTCAAGTCATTATATATTTAAATTTAACTACACAACAAATCTTTCTCACATAGGAAACCGTTAATAACCCCTCGAGATCCGTGCATGGCATAACCAACACATTCTCATACCGTTCCCAGTTTGGAGGTGTCCTAATGTAAAATAGTTGTGTACCTCTCATCCTACTTGGTGATTTAGACCGTTGACCTACCATGTATAACTGTTAGTAGCGTTCATATGATACCTTTGCATTATTGACATAAATATTAAAGAAGTGTTAGTTGTCTGTAGATGACAGATCAATCAACTTCATAGGTTTGGTGAGATGATTAATTTATGTGCAGATATTACTAAGTCTCATGTTTATGATCTGTTCATGATTTTTTAGTTGTTTGACCTTTCTTTTGAAGTTTCGTCACTTTTGAAAATTATGTGAAGCAGTAATTACTTGATGTCTATTTTAGTAGTCCGTTTTATTTTATTTTATTTTGTAATTTTTAACAGTGTAGTCAGTCTTGTCTTGAGTTGTACAGTATGTGTTCATTGGCATTTGAAGTTTTATACAATAGAGAAATACAGAAGTGAAGAAAAAGCCTTGGCACAAGTTCAGGAATTTTTGTAGATTCCTTGAATAACTCCAAACAAAACCAAACCTGATGATTTTATTAATTGGTTCATTTCTTTTAACATAGATTCAGAAAAAATTAGAAGAACACCAAGAAATTTTTATGTGGAAAACTCAAATAGGAGGAAAAACCACGGACTTATTGCCATCAAATTCTCCACTATAGAAAATTACATAACGATGAGACAATCCATATTTTACATGTACAGAACATAAGTAAAATCTTAAATAAAACAAGAGAAAACCATAATTCCCGAGTCTGCTAACCTGGAAATAGTACCTCACAAAAGAACTTGAAATGAGTTGCACGGCTGACTCCTGTAGCTCCCAGTCGCGGTGATAAGCTTTCATTGCCTAGTCTGAACAAATAACAGGAGTAACTCCATATAAATCTGAATGAGACTTGAAGAGTAGTGTCTTCTCAGACAGAACTCCAAATTAATGATCACCTGGTCAACACTCCCAAGTGTACTGAGAACTTTGTGAAAATAATGTTCTTTCGTTCATCATCTGCGTAATCACCAAAAAATAAAAAATAAAATTTAAGCAAGAGATTATACATTTAGGATTTGAAGAACTTCTATCTGCTTTTGATGATATTTACCCAATAATACTAAAACCAGGCAAAAGATTCAGGAAGAAGAAAAACTGTACGGATACGCATTCAAAATTGATTGGGAGGAGAAGATAAGAAGGTGAATGGAACAGACCTTGTATCAAGATAGATCTTGAATCAAACGCCCATCAATCCTGACTGAGCGGATGTTGGTTATCCAACTCAAGTCCTCATTGCATCTCTCGCTGCTCCACATTTCTTTGAGAAGGGGACAGTTTTTAATCTCCAACAGTTTCAGCAAGGTGAGGCCTCGCATAAATTCTTTTGCAGGAAAATGTACCAAATTTTTGCAGTTCCAGATGAACAATTCTTTGAGTGACTTAAGCTCGCAAAACCAATCCGGTAAAGCAGTCAAAGAATCGAAATTATCTATTGTTAAGTTCTTGAGAGCGGTCACGTGCTGAAGTTGTTGAGGTAAAGACTTGAGCTTAGGCGAACCGACAATCCCCAGTTTATGAAGAGAGATAAAGTCGTGGTTTGCAACATTTGGGAATGGAAGATAATCCAATTCCTCAAGAATTTGACCAATTTTCAAGTGTTCAAGGAGAGGGAGGGATGGCAAGTCCTTGGGAACCGACTTGAGACCTCTGCAATTCTTTAATTCAAGGTGACGAAGAGATTTGAAGCCTTGTAGATTGATTGAATTAAGACTGTGGCAACCTCGCACCACAAACTTTGTTAAACTTGTGAAGACTTGCTGCTCTTCTTTGTCATTTGGGAGGAAATCATCTTGAAGTTGAGGACAATTGACAATCGCTAAACAATCAAGAAGCTTGTTGTTGCGTAGTAAATCCCTTGGAAGAGAAGACAAATGTTGAATGTCTTCAACCCATAGGTAGGTAAGAGATGCCAACCTTTTAGTCAACAACTCCACAAGCATATGATTGCTCTTTGTGATTCCCAAAGCCTTTAGGGAGGGCAGTGAAATTGGAAACATGCTCAGCTTAGGACACTCGGTGATGTTCAACACTTGTAGAGCAGGAAGCTCCACATGCAATGTTACAGCGGGTTGAGGGATAAGCCCAACCTCCTTGTTGCTGTTACATTTGCTTCCCTCCGGAACAAAGCCTTCAAAACTTGGGCAATTTTTGAAGTTGAAAGTATGAAGAAACTTGTTCCTGCGCAACACATCTTCTGAGAGAAACTGGAGATTTGAAAAGCCATCAGCATAAAGACAACTGAGACTGTCAAGACTTCTCATGATTGATTCCATTGCAGCATCACTGCTCTTTGGTGAAAACTCCAGAGTTTTAAGAGAAGGGAAGGAAGATGGCAACATCCTCAATTTGGGACAATTGTCAATGTACAAAGAATCAAGGCAAGGGAAAGAATTCAACTTTGGCTCCAGCCATTCTTCTAAATTTGGCAACTTTCCTAGAAGAAGACTTTCCAATGAAGGGTATGCTACTGTTGTGACTGCACTTCCGGCCTCTTCAGTTTCATCTTCTAAATCTTGAATACTTGAATTACCAGTAGAATTATAACATGCACCACCGAAACGTTTTAAATTTCCCATTCCACTGATATAGAGTTTCTTGAGAGAAGGTAACTTTCCGAAGCTCGGCAAGTATTCACATTTATTGCAGCTATAGAAACTAATTTCAACCAATCCACCAAGTCCACTATTGATCCATTTTGGAAATCTTGTACCATCAAATCCTCTGATCCATAGTTCTTTCAAAGTGGGATTAGGTTGGAGGGCATCTAATACCAAATCATCATTGATAATGTCATCATCATCATCCCTGTCCCATTCTAGGCCAAGGGAGTGAATGCCCTTTTTTGCCTTTAAGTTTGCCCCCATAGCATCTGTTACATCCTTCACGTTCTCCAACTGATATATACTCAACACGCCTCGAAGGAGATTTAAGTTCTCTAATTCTGTAATAGCACATCCATCATCCTTCCCTTTGACTAGAAAAAGAGGTAACGTTTGAAGATCAGTTAGTTGTCCTATTCCTTTTGGAATTTCACTCCATTCTCCGGACAGATCTATTTCAAGATGTCTCAGATTGATCAATTTTCCTAATCCTCTAGGAAGCTGCATAAGTTTCCTGCAATCGTTGAGTATGAGAGTTTGCAAATTGTATAGGCGAGTTATAGACTTAGGTAACTCTTTAACATCAGTCATTGATAGATCCAGGAATCTTAAATGCTTTAACTTGTAAATTGAAGAAGGGAGCTCCTTAATTCCAGTGAAGCCAAGATCAAGCACACGCAATGACTTGAATTTCAAGAACTTGTTGTCAGAGATATCTTTCCCCACCTCGTAGATGTTGTAAGTGAAAAGTGTGCGCAACTTCCTTGCATCATACATTCTTTCAGCAAATTCCTTTGTTCTCCCAGAGTCGTACGACATGTAACGAATTTCGGAAGCATGCTCTGGCATCTTGTCAGCTTTCACAACTGAACATTCAGTTCCAGCAATTGCTTGTGCAAGATCATGTACTAAATCATGCATCTTGCAAGATTCTACTTCTCCAAACTTATCCTTACTTATGTCTTGGAAGAGAGAATTCGCACACAATGTGTTGAAATATTCGTTACCTATATCCTCCATCATTTTACCTCCTATTGGCGACACAAGAAGTCCTTCTGCCATCCATAATTGGATTAATGTCTTCCTTCTAATCGTAAAATCATGGTAAAATATAGAACAATATAGGAAACACCTCTTCGAAGGAGGATCCAAATTGTCGTAGCTCAATTTTAATACACTTATAATCTTCTTATCAACATCGGCAATATTCCATATTTCACTACTCTTGACAGCCAACCACTCATTCTCTTCCTTTTTCGCATGCATCAAGGACCCTAGAGTTTTTACGGGTAGAGGCACACCCGCACATTTTTTCACAATTTCCCTCCCGATGTCTTCCAAAGCTTGAGTCCTTTCTGCCCCTCCCTCACTAAACGCCCGACGTTCAAACAATCTCCAACAATAATCATCACTCAATGTTTGCAAGTGATAAGCCGGAAACTTCCCTCCAACAAACGATGCAACTTCACCACTCCGAGTAGTCACCATTACTTTACTTCCTTGAGCACCACATTTTAGAAGGACTACCAAAGCATCCCACGTCTCCGAGAACCGAATTTCATCCCACCACATATCATCCAACACAACCAAAAACTTCTTCCCATCAATCTTATCTCGAATAATCCTTTGCATCGCATCCAAAGTCGAAACCTCACATTTCTTTGACGAAACACCCTCCACCATCTTCTCAAACAGCTTCCTCTTATCAAACTCATCAGACACACAAACCCAAATCTTCAAACCAAAATGCCCCTTAACCCTCACATCATTGTACACCAATTGCGCCAGCGTCGTCTTCCCCAGCCCCCCAAGCCCCACAATTGCAACAACAGATACCACATTGTCACTATCTCCACCATTCAACAACATCTGAATTACCCTAAATTGATCATCATCCCTCCCGAAAACCTCCGAATCATCGACAAACGACGTCGTCTCCCTATCCAATCCCAACCTCACATCCCCACTCCCCACCGAAAACCTAAACCTCTCCTTCCCCCTCTCAATCTCCCCCAACCTCCTATTAACCTCCCTAATCCTATGCCCAATTCGCAATCGAATCAAAACCGGATTGTACATTGTGAAGAAATTCAATACCTTGCTTCGTATTCGATCCGGGGTCTCGATCCGGCGCCTTAGGGTTTCGAAATTGATCTCGTCTAAGACGTCGTCGGCGAAAAAGGCGACGTCTTTGAGATCGTTGAGCCAGAGGCGTACCGCGGCGTCGGATTCCTGCTTGTTCTCGGCGTCAAGGAGGACTGTCTGGATCTTGTTGAGGAGGGTTTTGAGGTTGGCGATGTCTTTCTTGACTCCCCAAATTAGGCCGATCTCGTCCGCGGCTTTGTCGATGAGGATGTTGAGGATGTGCTGGGCGCCGCCGGTGAGGAGCTGTTCCGCCATTGTTGAGGGATCGGAGAGGATGATTGGTTGGAGATGGAGTGAAGAAGAAGAAGAAGAACATGAGAGAGAGAGTGAGAGTGAGAGTGAGAGTGACAGAGAGAGAACTGTCAACTCTCTAGTGGAGTCAAGGTGGGTCTTCTTTGTAAGATCCAGTGATCCCAATATATCACTGTGTTATGTACCGAGAATTGTGTGTAAGCATTTTGAGGTGCGCACAGACGGCTCTCATAAACTGATGGGACTTCGAGGGTGTGACTTTGGTGACGTCAATCTAGTTGTATGTGGGTGTCCGAGCTGCCTAAGTCCCTCTCGATTTTGGTAGAATAATTCTCTAGTTGAGTTAACTAGGGTCTTCTTTGTAAGATCTCGTAGTCCGAATACCAAGCGGTTTAGACTAAAAATAAGTCATGCTTCGAAGTCACATTGACCTCTGTGTGCTCTTCAAGATACATATCCTAATACCCCATGCGTTATGCACCGAGAATTTGTGTTTAAGTATCACAAGACACGCGTAAACGGCTCCCATAGGCCGATGAGACTTCGAGGCAAATCTTCGTTTAACTGCCAAAATAACTATCTCCTTCCTATTAAAAAAAATAAGGAAAATACTAAAATGATAACAACAATGTCACAATCACACCTCTAAGACATATTGGCTCACAATAATCTTTTATGCGACCCTCGAGCCGCGTGTCATGCATCGAAATATGTGTATGTCCGCATATCACAGCGCACATGGATAGCTCTGTTGAGCCAATATGTACATCTTGTGGTGTGTCATGCTGTTGTCATTCTAGCACTTGTGAAAAATAAAAAGAAAATATCGTCTCTACCATTCACTCAGCATCATACCATTCTGCTGAGTTGCAAACTTTATTCAGAGCAGCATCAACTCTAATTCAGCTTGTATTGGCAACCTATCTAAATTTTGTCTATTTACATTGGCTTATTGTACAAAAGATAATCGCCCATCAACCGTTATCTCTAATCATAATTTGACACTTGTAATGTGTGGGGCCCACATGGATCACTTAGGATAAGTATAATGTAAAGAATACTTACATTCTCCCACTTGATCCATATACACATTACCACCAAAATTAAGAAATAAAATACATGAATCATGGCGATAGGTCCTCTATCAAGTGAGTAATATCTTCCATGTATCACAATGCATTAAATTTCTTAACATATTGTCATAACTTAATGAATAAACCTCATGTTTATTCTTGGTCCAAACTTAATGATATTTCTCAAATCAAATAAAACATGAATGTGTACACAATACATAAGTAAAGAAATACCTCAAAGAGTTCCAATAAACATCATTCTTACAATAATAATCACATAATGGATCTAAGTCTCATCCTATCAACATGATCCTTAAACTTCATTGGTGGCATGCCTTTAGTTAAAGGATCTGCTATCATTAATTCAGTGCTAATGTGCTCAATGACCACTTGTTTTGTCCTTGACACGTTCCCTTATGGCTAAGTACTTAATGTCGATGTGCTTGCTTCGACTCCCACTTTTATTGTTCTTAGCCATAAAGATAGCAAGGACTGAATTGTCACAATACATTCTCAATGGCCTAGAGATAGAATCCATGATTCTAAGCCCGAAATGAAACTCTTTAGCCAAACACCTTGAGAAGTAGCCTCAAAACAAGAAACAAACTCGGCCTCCATAGTGGAAGTAGCAATCAATGTTTGCTTTGCACTTCTCCATGATACTGACTCCACTAGCTAGCATGAAAGTAAATCCCAATGTTGATTTACGTGAATCAATGCAACCAAGAAAGTCTGAATCGAGTATCCAAGTGACTTCCAAAATATTAGTTCGTCTATATGTAAGCATGTAGTCCTTTGTCCCACGAAGGTATCTCATGACCTTCTTTGACTCTCCAGTAGTCCATACCGGGTTACTTTGATATCTTCCTAACATCCCAATGCAAATGCTATGTCGGGTCTTGTGCAAACTCGAGCATACATCAAGCTTCCAACGGTGAAGCATAAGGGATGTTAAGCATTTGTTCCCGCTCGAGATCATTTTTAGGGGATTGGTTCAAACTGAACTTATCACCCTTCACAATGGGAGCTACACTTGATGAACAATCCTTCATTTCGAATCTTTCCAAGACTTTGTTGATATAGGCTTCTGAGACATTCCAAGAATACAACGTGTTCTATCTCTATGGATCTTAATGCCAATAACATAGGATGCATCTCCCATGTCCTTCATATCAAAGCTATTAGAAAGGAATTGTTTCACTTCATGAAGCATACCCTTATCATTTGTTGCAAGTAAAATGTCATCCACATATAGAATGAGAAAACAAATTTTGCTCCCACTAACCTTTCGATATATACAATTATCCATAATATTCTCAACAAAACCAAATGAAGAGATAACATCATGAAACTTCAAATATCACTGTCGGGAGGCTTGTTTCAATCCATATATAGATTTCTTAAGCTTGCAAACCAAATTCTCATTGCCAATAGAGGAAAATCCTTACGGTTGTTTCATGTAAACCTCTTCCTCTAGTTGACCATTAAGAAATGCGGTTTTCACATCCATTTGTTGCAACTCAAAATCAAAATGTGCAACCAAAGCCAAAATTATGCGAAGAGAATCTTTCTTAGATACGGGAGAAAAAGTTTCCTTGTAATCGATTCCTTCCTTTTGTGTGAATCCTTTTGCAACAAGTCGGCCTTGTATCTCTCAATGTTGCCTAATGAGTCCTTCTTTGTCTTAAAGATCAATTTGCATCCAATTGCTTTGGCTCCTTTAGGCAACTCAACAAGGTCCCAAACATCATTTGATGACATAGAATTCATTTCATCATTCATAGCATCATACCATAATTCGATTCAAGCACAATTCATGGCTTGTGAAAAGGTTTCGGGATCACTCTCGACTCAGACATTATAGTCCAATTCTTGCGAGATACACAATGAAATCACTAGGTATTGCTGACCTTTTAACTCTAGTAGATCTTCTTAATGTTGCATCAACATTTTCTTGAAGATCATGTTGATCAACTTGTTCATTTACTTGAGGTACTTCATGAATAATTGGTTGTTCTACCATTTCAAGTTCTTCATGAACAACTTGATCTCTTGGAGGATTGTCAACAACTTGTGGAGTTTGAACTCTTTGTTCCTCAATTCTCAATGGAACTGAGCAAAACTTGGAATGACATACATATGATCACTACTTGATTTAGAAGGAAGATCATCAAAATGAACCCTTTTAGGAACATTATCCGAAAATGATTCCTCCCACTAATCATGTCATTCTCTAGAAATTTTGCATTTCTAGATTCCACAATTCTAGTGTTATGAGAAGGACAATAGAAGCGATATCCTTTAGACCTCTCGGCATATCCAATGAAATACCCACTAATGGTTCTAGGATCCAACTTCTTTTCATGTGGATTATAGATTCTCACTTCACACGGGCATCCCCAAACGCGTATATGTCGCAAACTAGGTTTCCAACCTTTCATTAACTCAAATGGCGTCTTTGAAACGACCTTAGTTGGAACCCCTTTGTTTAATATATACACTGCCGTTTTAAGAGCTTCACTCCACAAAAGATAGGTAGAGTTGCATTACTACGCATACTCCTAACCATATCCATCAAGGTCCAGGTTTCTTCTTTCGCTACACCATTCTCACTTGGAGAACCTGGATTGGTGTATTGAGGAACTATTCCTTGCTCTTGAAGAAACTTAGCAAATGGACCAAATGCTTGTCCATCTTGTGTATCTACCATAATACTCACCTCCTCTGTCGTCGATCCGACAATCTTAATTTGTTTCCCACTTTATTTCTCTACTTGACCTTGAAAACTTTAAAGGCATTCAATGCTTCATTTTTATGATGAAGCAAGTAGACATACATGAAACGTGAGAAATCATCAATAAATGAGATAAAGTATTTTGGACCAGTTTTAAAGTCCATATCTGGACAACATATGTCGATATGGATGATTTCTAATAATGTTGAACTTCTATGAGCACCTCTCTTGGATACTTTAGTCCTGTTTTCCCTTTATGCGAGTTCACACAAATCTCAAAATCAGCAAAGTCAAGAGCACTTAGTACTCCATCATTTACTAATCTTTTGATTCGATCCTTCGAGATATGTCCCAATCTCTAGGTGCCATAACATAGAAGATTCACCATTCATGACACTTCTTTTCAAACCGAATAACATGCATTGCGGTGGCATTATTTTCTAAATTCAAACAAAATAAACCATTCAATAAAGTATCATGTCTAACGATATTTGATTTAAATATCAAATCAAAAGATGTTCCGAGAAAAGTTGAAGTGAAATCCCAAATACAACAACTTGGGCGAAATTAAGTTTACGGAAAAATTAGGTACATATAAAACATTGTCCAAATTTAAAATAAAGCCACTAGACAATTTTAAGATGCATGTTCCAACAAACTTCCACATGTGAGCGCATTTTATTTCTGAATAAATGCTCAACTCACTTCCCATTGGTTTCCGCAGATTTATCATATCTGCGATGTATTGGAAACATGGATTGAAGAACCGGAAGAGTCAATCCACCAAGTGTCATGTAAAGTATCAGCCATATTAGATTCAAAACAAACATATGAAATTGATATACCTTTCTTTTGAAGCCACTTTGTTGGAATTTGATGCAATCTTTCTTCATGTGTCCCTTCTTTTTTACTGAAGAAACACTTGGATTCTTTCTTCATAATTCCACCTTGGGGTTGCATTTTGTCTTTCCCCTTCCAGTTGGCTCTCTTGTCCTTTTTCTTCTTGTCCACCGTCAAGCAACACACCATTCTCTCCTTGCTCCATAATCGAGTCTACCCTCCTCCACGAACACACATGGTCGTCAACTCGTTGATCGACCATTTATCTCTATGCGTGTTATAAGAGATCTTAAAGGGTGCATCGAGAAGGGAGTGTGTTCAAAATGTAGTGGACTAAGAAGCTCTCATACATATCAACCTCAAGTGTTTTGAGTCCGCCGCTATGTCCCTCATCCGCATGATGTGCTCGCGCACACCCTTAACTCCGGTCATCCGGAGTGATGAGAATTGCATGATTAGAGTATCGCGGTGCCTTATCGGATGTCCGAAACCGATCCTCGATGGCCTTAAGCAATGGATGAACCTTGTCATACTTCTCCACCGTACCCCGAATACTAGTCGTTATGTTCGTTTTAATGAACATAACACAAATGCGGTTAGATCTCTCCCATTTTTCGTAGAGATCAACCGCGTCAGGAAGACTAGCCTCGGTGATTGCTGGTGGTTCGTCCTTACGTATGGCAAAATCTATATCCATTACTCCCAAATGGAGGAGAATTCTCTCATTCCATACCCTATAATTCTCTCCATTAAGAGTCGGGATCTCAAATTTTAACTCGAACCTAAGACGGGTATATGAGTAGCTGCAAATATTAAATAAATAAATACATGCTTAACAACAAATAGAGACTACAAAATAATATGTTTTACCAATGCAAACATAATAAAAGAAATAAATCAAGTGACGTAAAAACATGCATGTGGGCTAATGCCTTTACTCAATAAGATTCATTAACCATATAATAAAACTATCAAATTATTTTCATTTTCTCAATTCTTGTGGGTAAATTAAGAAAATACAATTTGATATTCTATTCTAATTAATTATATGAGTATAGTAAAATATCATGTGGGATAAATTTTACCACAACCATATTACTAATTACAACAAATGCATGAATGATCCTATATAATTTAGATCTTGTGGCCACTCTAACATTATTTAAAATTTCACATGCATGGATCATCCTACATTTAATCAATGAATTTCTTAATGTATTGCATCCTTATTTAAACAATACTAACAAATTATATACATGCATATATACTTCATGGCATATTATCTCATGTATTATTTAAATAAAATAATTAATGTGCCTGAAAATTAAATATATAGAACATAATACTCATCAAGTGATTATCAACTTGTACTAAACATGTATCAGTTCTATTATATATGCATATATATATAATCCCTCTTATGCACGTGTACTACTCTTAATATGTAGGCGTCATATTCATATAGCATATGTCAGTTCTATTATATATGCATATCCATGCATATTGAACATGCCAAACAAATATATGTGACATAGCTACCTTTGTTTTGTATAAAATTTCATATACTAGAGTGTAGCAAACATTAAAAAAAAAAAAATTTGCTATTAGCCTAATTTGATTTCAATGATATACACACTTTAATGTGCGTACGGGAGGTCAAATTCGGGAATTTATAGGAAATTCTCCAGGATCATAGAAACTAACTATGTGAGTATTTCGAGTTTATCCAAAATTCCAAAATATTACGAAAAATCCTTTTCTAAGCACATGTATTAATAAATCCAATAACGCCAAACAAATCGGATTTTGAATAGAGAAACACAAAATACCATATCATAATTTGACACTATGGAAGAGTATAATCCATGTAGTCTAATCCATATTAGAGTTCGCCCGGTGCCCCTAATACTTATGACCGACCCTGGTGTATTTTTACTTAACTAGTTACATGGTTTCCATATTATTAATTTTGATGATGATTTTGAATCACATTATTCACAATGAGCAAGCCAAATTTCTGAAGGGTTTTTTTTTTTTTGGCCATTTTAACTTTTTTACCTAATACATTTTTCATTTCAAAGTCATATTTTATGATAGTTCTAAGTTCTATCTATTACATCTATATAATGAATTTCAAAGCAAGGACCAAGTCATGCATTGACATGTTCATTACTCATATATATATATAGGCAAGCCTACCACAAAACAACAGCATGTATTTTACAACATATAATGGTGATGCCAAGCATAGACCCACCATAGTAGTGTGTTAGGACTTTGGATCATCTATCTCAATAATCCTTTCAAGTGCTTCCATTACTGTGAATCCTAATCAGTATGAACTCTCATACTGTGGTAATAATTGATGCAGAAGCATAGGCAGGACTAGACATGATGACTAGTATATAGCTGAAACAATAAGCTCTCAAAACCTCATCAAACAACACAAGTTTTTACGTGGAAAACCTCCAATAGGAGGAAAAACCACGGGCGGTAATCGCCATTAAGCTCTTCACTAATCAATGGAGACAAGAGTACGTACAGGTTCCAAGATGCATGATACAGAGTTACAGATCAAATAAAAGTAACAAATGCAGAAAACAAAAAGAAAAAAGATTTTACACGCATCGACTTGAACTTTCTCCTACGCTAGCAATAGAGAGGAAACATTCTTTTTCCCCTTAGTCAAGTATTTTTAATATTTCAATAATCAATCGCTCTAATACTGAACATGATCTCAGATCGTTAACAAATTAATCTGACTTTGTCTCCTATTTGATTTCATCCCTAGCTAGCTGGGCAAACGACAAACCTTCTGAATGACCGAAGACTTCCTTACAGTCTTGAATCTCAACTACGTCTAGAAGAGATCTTACACGCCATTTGCAATATTGATTGAATTCAAAGCATCACAGCCTCGCACCACTATTTCTTTGAGACACTTAGTTCTCGTCGTTTGTAAGATCATCCAACCAGTGAAGAGAAATTAACAAATAAGACTGTTCTAGATGAAACTCTCTGTCGAATATTATTTCATTGAATTTATCTTTGATAGCTACATTTCGTCATAGGCTTGAGTTTCAATTCCCTCAACTTATAGTCTTATTTCATTTGACATCCAATTTTCCACTTGAATGATCAACTGGCTGGGTTTGTTCTTGTATTGTTTCTTGAGTGATGGATTTTTTTTTTCTTTCCCTCGCTCCTTTATTTCTTTTGGCCTTTTGAATCTTAATTTTGCTAATGTCGAACTTCATAATTTGATTACTTCATATCTAGCTTTCCTCATGGATCAGAATCAATGAGGCCGATTATTTATTTCTCGTAAACTAACTTTGCTCATTGTTGAGAAGCAAAACTAGTGATATAGCAATGTTCTGCATATTGGCTTATGACACAAGAATAATTAGTAGTCAAAGACTGATATTTGAACTACATCTTTTTTATTTTGTTGCAGTGAATGGCTTGTGCACCGCCAACTGCATTGAATCGAGCGGAGTGGATGAGTTTGATTTATGTAGCCAGCCCCAAAGCTAATTTGAGATCGAAGCTTTGGTTGTTGACTTGTTTTTGGAATGGTTCACACAACTCATTATAATTTAAAAGGAGAAATGGTCTACAAAAAGATAAGGTACGCCAAGAGTGAACTCTTGACAGTGCAAAGCTACCTCAATTTTGCTTCATTTGATTTGTGCATATATTTGCTACATTGCACAGTTGCGGTAGTCATTTGATTTGTGCATTTGATGCATGCGTGTGCCTTGATGTTTGTTCGAAGGACACTGATAACTGTTCTTTTGACATACCTAGCTAATCTTGTGTATTTCATTCGATGATATATGTTGAGGTATGTGCATAAATACTCTCACTCTCACTCTCACACAAGGACTCTAATGTGGGAGATGTGACCTTATAGTGCATGTGAGAATAACCATTGAAGAAAACCCACAAAGCAAGTAATGACATGGTGCATGGGAGAAATGAAAAGTCACTAGAGGACCATCTTTGAACATAACTTAGCCAAAGTAGATATGTTGTTCAAAAGACTTTGGTATCAACGAATAAAGGGAGACTCCTATACTTTCATAGAGATATGTTCATGTTGCATATCAAATTAGATGTAGTACGACATGTTAATTAGATGAGTGATGGTGATACAACATAATCTGATATGAACAATACATGCATACATGTAAGTATGAGCACAAAAAGCAAAAATTCATGTTACGCCAAAAGAATCAATTAAGTTCTTAATTGGTTTCATGTCATGGCTTTGAATTAGTATCCGCGTGCATGTCCATAGATCTCACTGGTACTGATATTGTCCCCTTACATCTTAATTGGCCACCTTCAACTCACAGGTGTGAAGTTGTACTTCAAAAGGCATTGGTGCTAATTGGAGAGAGATCCATACTTATATTCTTCTTTACGTTACTTAACTGATGTGGGGACTAATAATATATATTTCAATCCATACATCCCAACAACCAAAACATATGAAATCGACCCTACTAATACTAAAGATGTATAGTAACTCATGAATTTTGTTTCATTTCTAAATTTCTTCAATGCTAGTTTCTTCATTTTTAGCTGAGTTGAACCCTCTGATCATCATAACGCAATAGAATATTTTTGTGCATGTAATGAACTAACACAAACAGACACAATTACAGTCAAATTTGTATTTTTTCTCATAGCAGACACAGACCAGATATACAATACATCCAAACAGACAAATACTGTAAAATAAATGAGAACGTGACACACATATACACATTGTTTTTATATATAGATAGCATATCACAAACTCTATCCTAATCAAACATCATCTTCTTTTTCTTGACTTTCTAGAACATCGTCCCCTTTCAAAACATTATTTTTAGTCACTAACACAACTATAAACCATAATGGTAGCGTACCCCAGCAACCACACGCATGAACGACATGTAATTATTTGAAACCATAATATAACTATTCGTAAAGTAGTTTCGAAGAGTAGTTTCGAAGAGTAGTTACGTTGGTCAAGGTGTAACTATCGGTAAAACAGCACGTGATGTTGGTTCAGGTAATAAAATGAGTCTAAAAAAAGTATTGGCCCATAACTAATTAACATACTTTGAGGCCCATAAACATGTGATTATATACTATGTATATTGAAAACAAAATCAACACATGGTGGACTAAAAATATATCGCCCAAATTAAAATAGCCCAAATCATGCACCCTAAAAACGCCAAGAACTCCGCTGTGATTCATCAATTTTTAGTTAAATTCAGCTGTAAAGATCCGAACACAGAGCTCTCTAATTTATGTTATTTGGATCTGTTTTCAGTTTCCACAACAAACAAATATCTCTAAACACAGAGAATACAAAATAATAGTAAAAATAGGAGGGACTCACACGTGCGACAGTTTGTTTCTACTTTGAGTGCCCAAATTTCGGCACGTGTGGATTCAGATCCAAACAATACTCCGCTCCCTTTGTCTTCTAGGCGCGTATATTGTACAGTCCAACGATTTCCCTTCCTAATAAACCCCTTCTGACGCCAAATTCCACATCTCCACTCCATCACCGCCCGATACAAATCGAGATCCATCTTTTACACCTCTTGATCTGAATCAACGAGTCACATCTAATGTGTGTTTAACTGCGTTACCGTTTTTATACAACTGCGTCAATGACTCGACCCTCTTGTGTCGTAAACGTTTCAAGCGCGCCAAAACCCGCAACGTGTCGTGTCGATGAGTTTTCGAGCATCTCGATGAGCGTCGATGAATGGGAGAGTGACTGTGTGGGGAATTGGTATTGGAGTGCGTTTTTTTTGTTCGTATAAGTAAATCGAGTTGCGTTTGCGTGAAATTCTTGCTTTTGAGAAAGTGTGAACAAAAAACGAAAAAGAACACATAACACAAACACACAAAAGAGACGCAATTAAAAGAAGAGAAGAGAGGATTAAGTGTTGAAAATCTAGGGTTTTCAGAGTCGGAGCTTCAAATTCGCTGCTTCAATGGCGGATTTGAAGGTTCTGAGCCGTTGATATTAGGGTTTCGATGGAAGGGATGGAGGAGAGTGGAGCAATTGGGGAGTGGAGAGGTTCGGTTTTGAGCCCTAGAGGGGTGTTGTGGTCGGGATGTGGTTCGGAGGGTTTAGCGATGAAATCGCTGTCTCAGGTGTTGAACAATGGCTCGGATTCAGCTCCGGAGAGTGTGAATTGCGAGAAAGTCGAGGGCTTTGCGGCGAAATCTGATGAGAATTGTGTGGCGTTTGGTGGTGGTGGTGGTGGGAGTGATTGGAAGCCGAGGAATGTGGGGAGTATAGCGGAGAGGAGGGCGGCGAGGTGCGGGTTCAGCGCGCCGAGGATCAATACGGCGAGGTTTCGATCCGGCACTAGTCCTCTGTCGTCGCCGGCTGTTCGTTCTCCGTATCTTACGATTCCGCCGGGGCTTAGTCCGACAGCGTTGCTCGATTCTCCAGTCATGCTGCACAATTCCGAGGTGAACATCATCTTTTGGGTTTCAATTGAATTATTAGTTGGATTGTTGGGTTTACTTTAGTTGAGTTCCAGTTGATGGAAATTGTTAAGTCTTAGATTTTTGAAAAGCTGTTCCTTTTATGTTTTCTTAGCACCACCATTATCATGGGTTGATGAAAGTTCACCTGCCATGAAAACTATTGAAACAAACGATCATGCTCTGATACCATGTAAATTTGAGCTAAGGTGCTTTGATTTTACATTAATGCTCCTTAAATAGGAGATGTACAAGAGATACATTGCAACGGCTACATTGCTTTGATTGGGGGAATTTAAATTACTACCTAATTTACATAGATTGATAAGTACATATTTAAAATGTATGTATGTATGTACAATGGTCATTTGCTGATGAGATTCCCACAAGTCATTCCTTAATAATAGGTGTTCTGTGTTTTAGAATTGATGATAGTTTGTGAACAGTTTTCAATAGTCGCATACAATATTTTTGATCAAAATATGGAGTTTAGTGTAGAACCTATAATGTTAGCATGCATGGGAGTCCTGATTTATGGAAAAGGCTCATCTTTCCTGTTAGGATTGCTTTATCAATTCTCCATTATTCATTCCTATGGGGAATGACCTGCTGTTTTATTATCTGATGGTAGTAGTGCACTGCATTTGTTAGTTTGTAATTCTTATAGGTTGTTGCATAGAAATCGGTGACCTTTTAAATAAATTCATGGTTATATTATTCAAAAAAAAACATATAACTTAATTATGAAATAAATATTATAAATTTCGTAAGTAATTATTCATGATTAAATGATTTTTTCTCCATTTTTACATAAATTATCTTTGCAACGCAACGACCTCTTTCTATTTTCTCAACTTCCTTCCACTTCTTACCTCAAAAAAAAAAAAAAACTTCCTTCCACTTTTCGTGTGTAGATCTCCCTCTATTTTATTTTAATCCCACTTTTTCCTTAAAAACTTAGATCTTAAAAACTTAGCTTTTTTTTTTTGAAAAAAAGTTATTCAGTAACACAATTAATGGAATATTGTATGTTTTTGTAAATTTCAAGCATAATTAAACACCTGAGTTAATGATCGTCCATACATATCATTTACACACACATGTTGAACTCATGTAAGTTAACCTCAATTAATTTAAAGTTGACATATAACTTAATTGTGAGACAAATGAGGCATCACTTGCTAAAATGCAAGGTTAAGGGAGGTCTCATCTTCGACTCGTGTTGGAGTGATCATTTATTGAAAAAAAAAATAGTTATTGTTGTTTGTTTTTATAAACTTTAAGATCAATTAAGTGTGTTTCAAACTATTAATCCCAAACTCACATATTTTAGTTTCAAACCATTGAAGAATTCTAATCACTATTAATTAATTTAACATGCTAATTCTAATCATATTTAAGATAGATTTGAAAAAAAAAAAAAAAAAAAACATTGGGAGAGTACTGGTGGTGATGGGGGGCCCAACTAGCAATAAATTAAGTATGCACAAGAGCAATATATATAAGAATGTATACTAGCACATAATGGTAGGGGAGGCACCGAGGGGCCATGGCCCCCTGACCATAGCTTTGACTTCGCCTCTGCATGAGAGTACGTTTTGGTGAATGTATCAATTTGGTGACAGGAATTTCTGGTTGAGAAAAAGGGGTTCTTAGAATACTGAGGTCGCTAATCCATATTTTTTTTAAATCATTTTTATTCATGTTTGTTCTCCTCAACTGCACTAAATGGAGTTCAATGGAAGAGTTTGATCCGTGTAGCCGACCCCAACTAATTTGGGATTGAGGCTTTGTTGTTGTTGTTTGTTCTCCTCAATAATGTTATTTGTTTCACCAAACACTATTTTTTTTTAAAAAAGAATTATGTTATTTTTTTTCTAGATCTTGAAAGATATGGGTAGTCCAATCTCTATGGTTTTAGATTTTGTTCAGTACACTTATATCTGACTAGTTTTGATTTGTAAACGAATCATGTGAAAGAAGCTTGGGTGTTAACTATATAGCTGCATATGCTGTTTCCATGTAATTTTAACAATGTTGTTAGTGCTTAATTATTTTGAATAAAATTGCAAGTGATAAGACAATTATTACCGGTAAACATCCTCCTTTGTGTTATATTAGAGAGACATATTGAACAATGATTGATGAGCCGAGATTTTTCCTGCTAATGAACAAAAGGAACTTGGTGTGTTGGATCATCTAAGAATAAGAAATAATATGTAAATCCAATTCGGCATTATTTGTTTACATGATTCTGTTGGGTCTCATTGGGAAGTAGATCTATTGGCGACTTTGCTAAAGTTGATCTGATCGTCGTTTATTATGGTTATAACAATAATCTTTTACAAACTCTGCATGGATAGGGGCATGGAATTGGAAATCAGTTAAGTGATTGAACTAATTTAATGCCCACATCCATTGTATTTGTAGTTTGAGTTGTTAGGTCCGTGATTGTTGTGTATGTGGATGTAGAGGGTGAACTTTTGGCTCCCTATGTTTTATAAACACTTGTTTGTATTTGTATTAATATGAATCTCTCTTTCTACTCTTAAGAAAAGTTACCAGAATCATTTACATGATTGTTGCTATATTTGGTCAATGATGAAATTGTTTCCAGCATGGGAAAGCATATCTTGTTGCAGATGTAGCTTACAGGGGTATATTTTTTTTTTTTTTTTTTTTTTTCAGATTACTGGTTTATCTTGATTTTGAGATTAGTGCCTTTCAAATATTTGCAATTTTTGTCTTCAAGAACAAATTAAATGAAAATGTTTTGGGCTTAGAAGTACTATATTATGTGTAGAAAAGGTGCTTTGTTGGTTTCTACTGAAAGTTTTTGTAGGGATCTAAAATTAGTATTAACATCGTTATCATATATTCTTAAACATGAAATCCTTTTCGTGTGGCATCTTACATGATAAGGTTTAGTGCTCGTTAGGTTGATAATTCATATCCTTACACATCTATATATAACTTCAAAATCTTCTTCATTTATTGCATGGCAATCAAGCTGTTTCGATGCGCAATAGATTTTTTGTTTGTTTGGGCTTTACTTTCTTATTACAATGTTCATTTTATCTCTCCTGGTGTATAGGCACAGCCTTCACCCACAACAGGCACTTTTCCATTCCCTTCTCTTGGTGGAGATATAGTACCGATGGAAAAGGATGGTGTAGATGACCTGGAGTCTTCATTTGCATTCAGACCTCCTGTGAATTCTGTTCATGTGCAACGTTTTTCTGTCCCTGAAAATAAGGTAACTGTGTTTTACATTTCAGTTGTAGTCTTTGGGCTTTTCTGATGAATGAATATTCCGATTCAGTCGTAACTATTAAATGGTAAAACATGGCACCTTTTTGCTAGAGTAAACATGCAATAAAAGTTGGATTAGGAATCTCTTTTTGTGCTTAGCATGTTGTAAAACCTAGGAAAGTAGGGTCTGAAAGTATTTACTTGGAAAATATACATTTGAGCAAGTCTTTCAAAGAACAAAATAAAAAGATGCATCACCTTGATAAATTTGGACTCATGTACTAATTGCATAGTGACACAGTTGACCTCCCTAAAGTGATCCACATCAGGTCCTAAGGAAGGTGGATGTCTGAATGACAGCCTCAATCCCAAATTAGTTTGGGTCGGCTAATTACATAAAGAGTGACAAGAGTTATACGTTGATGCCCCTTATCTTCATTGTCCTAAAAATCTATACGTTTAGGCCAGTTAATCTTTTTTCAGTTCTTTTGCAACAATAAGAGTATATAACAGTCAAGAGCTAATGAGTTGCACATTCTAATTTGATTGAGCTTATCTACTTCCATTCAGACTCAAAATGTGGATGTGCCTGATGTTAAAGATCAAGTCTTTGCACCAATTCTAAAAGTGGAATCAGAGTTTGAAGCAGGGTTACCAAAAGAAACGACGATCAAGAACCACTCACCTGCACGTTCTCCCTCAGAAGCCGAAGGATCTAATAGTGAGGTTGTGAAGTCAAATGGTACTGCTTTATTACATACATCTCATTCTAATGTTAGCAGTGATCAAGCACACCAACATGAGGAGCAGTTGTCAGCAGAAGATTCTGGGATGCAGCTCATGTCAGAAGGTGAACGGGGAGCTTATGCAAACATGGGGACAGGAAGACCGTCGGAAGATGGATATAATTGGAGAAAGTATGGTCAAAAGCAAGTGAAAGGTAGTGAATATCCTCGTAGCTACTATAAATGCACTCATCCAAACTGTCAAGTGAAGAAAAAGATTGAACGTTCTCATGATGGTCAAATAACAAAAATTATTCATAAAGGTTCTCATTGTCATCCGAAACCTCAGCCCAGTCGTCGCTCAGCTCTTGGATCTGGATTTCTGCTTGGTGAGATGCCAGAGACAGGTGAGGGATCTGGAATGTACATGAAAGCTGAAGGGGGTTCCTCCTGGAGAAATGTTCCTCAAGGGTCTAAGGATAATAGGACCAGCTCAGATTGGAGAGCCGATGGTTTAGAAAGGACATCATCTGCTTCAGTTCTAACAGATCTTTCTGACCCGATGTCAACTGCCCAGGGAAAACAATTGGGTGTGCTTGAAACTGCTGATACCCCAGAGCTTTCATCAACACTTGCTAGTCATGATGAAGATGAAGATAGAGCTACTCAGGGAAGTGCGTCAGTTGGTGATGATGGTGACGATGTAGAATCCGAGTCAAAGAGAAGGTGCTTCTTTTATCCCAGTTTCGAATATGCGAAATAAATGTTGGAAAAACAGGCAATTTGATTTTTAAATTGTGTTTATTGCAGGAAGAAGGATAGCTGTTTGATTGAAACAAATATGGCATCCAGATCCGTTCGCGAACCTAGGGTCGTTGTCCAGACTGACAGTGAAGTGGACATACTTGATGATGGATATCGTTGGCGTAAATATGGGCAAAAAGTTGTCAAAGGAAATCCAAATCCTAGGTATTTCATATTTCTCTCATTCATCGACTTGTTCATCGATTCCTTTTTAGGGAAAAAGGTTGTCCAATACATTTCCGCTCATCCATCTGCTTTTTACGATTTTTTCTTTCGACTACTACAGGAGCTACTATAAATGCACAAGTGCTGGATGTTCTGTGAGGAAGCATGTAGAACGAGCTTCGCATGATCTGAAGTTTGTGATAACCACATACGAGGGAAAACACAACCATGAAGTACCTGCAGCGCGAAACAGTAGTCATGTGAACTCAACTGCCGGAGTTGTGTCTGCTACAACTTCAAATGCTCAGTCTAACCTAAGCCTACCAAGAAATAACACCATACCAAAGCCTGAACCAAGAATTCAAGATCTTGTACCCCGTTTCGAGAGAAAACCTGGACACGTCAGTGAGTTCTTGAAGGCGACTAATCTAGGGGGCTTCGCTAGTGACATGAAGTTCGGAACTCCCGCCTGTTATGACATGAAGCTTCCACCCTTTCCAAATGCGATGTCTTGTGGCTCTTTCGGATGGAATGTAAACCACGCTGAAACTCATCTGGGGTCGTCGATTTCTCATGTCGGTCCTGATTTCCCTATGAATCTGCCGATGTCTGCTGCAAACCTCGCATTGAATAACTTTGATTTCAACGGTCATGGGAAGGCCCATTTTCTTGGATCGCAAATGCCGAAAGAGTCTGATATGAGATTTATAAGGCCAAAACAAGAGCAGAAAGATGATGGTGTTTTTGAGAGCCATCTTTCAGTCAATCAGCTTGCAAATGCATCCTCATCTGTGTTTCATCAGATGATGGGCGGTTTTCCTATGTAATTACAACCTGCTTTCCAGACAAAAGTGTCCCTGTTAGCAGACAAGTTTTCCTTTGTAAGTATTTTTGTGTCTCCTCTGATGCTGCAGTAGTCCTCAACAAGGTTGTAACATCTGATATGGAAGCTCAAGAGATGTCTGTTTGTTTGTTTGTTGTTTCAGTTGTGATTCATAGAAAACGGTTATATTGATTTGCAATCCAATGCTTATAAGATATAATAGTTCAATCTTTTGTCTATTCCAAATGAGTGCACATTTTCTGCAACCAAATTTTCTATACAAATATTACAATCTTATCCAACAACATTGACTAGATATTGTCACCTTTTGCGGTCCTTCCCTCCTCGAGTCCAGGATTCGTCGAGGCAGGTAAAGCTCTGCTGCTACGGATACTCGGACAATAATCTAAGAAGAATGTGATTGTTGAGATTATTCACCAATGTTGTATAGAACCCTCAGCACTCCAAAACTGCACTTCTCCACCATCATCAAAAACCAACTCTTCTTCACCACCATCCTCAAAACTCTCCCACTCTTCACCATCAACAAACAAGTCCTCAAAACCATCTTCACATCCTCCATCGTCATGATCGCCGCCGCCGCTATCATAAGCGACGAAATCATCGACATCAGTCTCTTGGCATCCACCATTGAAGTTCCTCCTCTCCCTCCTCATCACCTTGGACTCCCTCACCAATCCCATCAACCTCTCCTTAGCCTCCACAAGCTCATCCTTAACCACCAACCCACCCTTGTCATCATACCCTTCCAACAAAAACACTGAGTCCCTCTCCCCTTTCATGCTCACATAAAACAATTCAGGGTGCCTCACTATCATCCCCCTCAACTTGTTAGGCAATCCAAAATCCTTCCTAAAATGTGTCAAGTGATCCACCAATGTCCTCCTCTCCATTGTCATCCCCAACACCTCCCTCACCACCCCACACGCCCGCTTCTCCGCCGCCATCGTCTCCGGCCTGATCCCAATCCCCCCCACCTCCTCCTCCCTATACAACCCCACCTCCTCACCTAACTCCTGGAATTTAATCAAATACTCCCTATGCTTCCTCTTCACATTCACTCCCCTCCTCAACCTCACATGCTTAAACTTCAAGGGCCTCTCCACTATCAAATCTTTAGTCCAATCCCTCAAAAGGGTAGTCTCCAAAGGCACTGCAAGACTAGAATCCCAACTCACCAACTCAAGTGCACGCCCATATGAGGTCTCCACAACCTTAAACCTATCTGGGTATTGATTACAAAGACAAGACCTGAAGTTTCTGGGCAAACCCAGATCAGGACCCAAATGAACAAGCTTGTTCAACAGTAATCTATGATGGGTAGCCAGCATTAACAGCTTTTGAAGCTTGTTTGCAAGTAGAGACTCAATTGAAGCTTTGAGAGTCTGTTCTTGCACAGAGAGAGCCAGAGCTTGTTCAGTGAGTCCAACACAGAGTTGTTCACAATTTGGGGAGAGAGGGGAGTGAGAGGGGATTGTGAAGAGTTGAAAGATTGACGGGTATCTGTGGATCATGGAGAGGATGGATTTGGGCTTGTGGAGGGAGAGATATGAGCGGCATTTGTAGAGGATTCTGATGGGGATGAAGTGTTTGGGCTTGGAGAGGAGGAGTGTTTTGAGTTTTTGAACAAATCTCATCTTGTTCTGCTTCACTATGTGATTGTCTAGAGAGGGGTTTTTCACTATTTTTAGAGATGGTGAAGAAGAGCATGTAATGGGGTTTGGAGGTCTGATGAGGTTGATGGAGTTGTTGGAGATGGTGAGTTTGAGAGATGGGAGGAAGTTGGAGTGGAGAGAAGGTTTGGTGGGGTTTGAGGAGAAGATGGTGTGGTGAGATAGTGCCATTCTTGAGCTCATCTGATGATCAGGCTTCTTTCATTGCCATATAAAAATCTAGACTTGTCAATGCAGCATTGTAGCCAATAAGAACTAGTAATTTGGTTCTTTTGTACAAATTATGGTCTAATTACTGGTTGGCTCGAGTGGTTCGTTACTCGACTCCCTTAAATTGTGACTCGAGTTCGAGTTCAACAAATAGAGATGTCAGCCGTTGGAGCTCTTTGTGGGCCAACTCAGAGTGAGTTCGGAGTAGTCGATTAGTTTGAATATTGAGTGATCTAGAGCGAAAAAAATAAAATAAAATTATTGTCTAATTTTTAAGTTTTTATTTTCTATTTCGTGCGTGGTATACAGTGTGAATTTCGTGAACTAATCTTGACTCAAGCATTATCAGGCGACTCAGGCCCTTTTTGAGAACGTCCATTCCAACTCATTTTTTATATTCACGATACTCAAACTCGAGACCTCACTTGATAAGAACTAAGTCTCTCACCATTCGGATTAACAGTTGTTGAAAAAAATAATAATAATCTTTATAGTCAAAAGTTATGTGAAAGTTATATACAATTTTTGGAACTATATTTCGAAACAACTAAAAAAAAATCAAACTTTAGACTTGAGAAAGAAAGCTTGAGATGTACGCATAAAGATGGAATTTTCTCCTCGAACATGGATTAGTCGGAGTAGTTGGCATTTGACATCGCGTGGGAAATCAGAAAAAGGGAAATTTTCTCCCCAAAAATGTATATGCAGTCAAGGGAAGAGGTTTTGACACCAAACTATACAATGATTTTTTACTTTTACAAAATCCAAAGTGTTACTCAACAAAATCATGTCACGATGGATTTTTTGGAACTATCACTTATACCTAACAAACATATCCTGGAATCAAAGTCATCCACTCAAAGTCTAGCAACCCCACCACTTTAATCCAGAGAGTGCAATTTATCTCATCAATGTCCCAAATGAACTTGACCAAAAACATGAGCACTTGGGTCCATTGTTTGAACTATCAAATTGTTACAAAGACCCAACATTAACCGTAACAAATGGACAGTGGACACTTATGAAACCCAGAATCTCCTTTTTGATAAGAAAGCATAGGACTAGGGCCCACCCAGAATTATTTGCAGAAATTATGACCACGTGATGCGATTACCCACACAGTTGATTAGTTTGATTGATGGGTCCGTCTATCTGATCTGATTTCTAATATATATTTTTTTTTCTAAGCCACCCCTTATGTGAAGTCCAACAGTGTTGATTAATTTGAGCTCCAACATAATAGGATCACTAAGTGATGGCAACTTAAGAGTTACAAAACCCAAGGCCACTAGTTAAGGCTGACGTTATTTGAGTCATCACGTCGAATCTTCTTTCTTATGTGATTTTTCACTTTTTACGGGTCTAGACCACTTCATATTTACACTAATCGACTACTCCAGGCTCGTTTCGAGTCCCAAGTCGACCCACAATTGAGGTGAAGAGCTCCTTACGATTGACGTCTCTATTCATAAAACTCGAACTGAGTCACAACTTAAGGGATCCGAGTGTCGAACCACTCTTTCACACTTGCAGATCCAGAGAAGATAATGGGAGTTGAACTGACACAGGAAATACCAAATTTACCCATATGAACTCCATTAATGACAAACACAACAGTGAAAATTGAACACAAAATACTTGTGTTGTTTCATCTTCCTCTACACACCCACTTGTGCATTCTCCATTTTTTTCAGTGTAGCAAAAAAAGTCTCTATCTTTGAATCCATCTTTGCTGTTCAAATCTTCCTGCCCACCTCTCTCTCTCTCTCTCTCTATCTTTCTCTTCAATTTTCTCTCTCTAAACCTCCATGACTTGTGTTGATGTGAACACTACTTTGCACTACTTTTTTTTCAGTTACTTTGCATTGTTACTTTGTTTCTTCTGCTTTGCTTCACTGTTTTCCATCTGGGTTTTCAATATAAACATCAATTTCAAGAGATTCCGCTCTCTCTAAGCTCTTTAATCTTCTTTCGTGTTGAAGGGTTTCCATCACATTCAGTACTTTATGATTTTATGGAGCTTTTGGACCCAAACACAGTTTTGTTTGTTGGGCTTCACTACTTAGTCTTAGTTCTGAATCTTTGATAGGCAGTGAAGAATTGTTCTGAAACTGTGACAAAAATGGGTGCCAACACCACACCATTCTCTATTAGGTATATATGGGTTTGTTTGGGTTTCCTATAAAAACACCTTTTTTTTTTTCTGCCCATGAAGGTCATGCATACACACTTGTGTTACCCTTTAAGGATTTGGCATCAAGGGTGTACAGCTTTTTCAAAATCTTGAGCTAGTCATGATTTAGTTCATGTGATGTTCAATTTTTTTTTTTGAAGGTTTTTGTGCTTCATTGCACCTCATTATATGAACTATATATGATTAATTCTTTGTCTCATAGTACTAGCTATAATCACAGAGTGCTTAATGAACTAGGTGTGATTTTCATGTTGTTATGGTGTGTCTTAATTTGATTAGTTTGAACATGTAATAGGTGTTTAATTTATGTTTATTAATTGGTGTGTATATATATACTAACTGGATTTGTTGGTTCAATTAACTCTGTTTGACATGCATCTGTTTAACACTGAAATATTGTTATTGTATGTTCATATGTAGCCTTTGAAATCATTATTTTGAGGAATTATGATGATGTATATATAGTTTCTGCATTTCATTTTATTTTCAAGGGATGTGTATGTAAAGGGTTGTTGCACTTTTTCAAGTAACTGTTGATTTCCCTTTCTCATTTCATCGTTAGAATTGAAGTCATCGTATTTTGGTTTTCTTATTCTATGTATTTAATTTCTTTAATTGATCATGACTAACTTGAGGCATTGTTTTCCTGGCTCGCAGGAATTATGTTCTCGCGGTTCGTGATAAGGATATATATCGCAATTGGCCATTCCACGACGAACATTTACAGTTCTGTATGAAGCTTGGAATCAGCAGAGTGCTCCCACCTTTTGAATCTCATGATTTGATGAGGAAGAACAAATCAAATGGAAATTATGATTCTGGATCCAATCATGCCAAAGATGTCAAAACTATTTTCAGTTCCATGGACAAGCCTAATATTGTAGGACTTGACAGAGAGGAAGAACATATGATGGAAAGACATGATCATATAGAAAAAATAAGTGTTATGAATGGTCTTCAATATTCATTGAGTCCCATAGTTCTTCATTTGACCACTAATGAAGCTTCTAATGACATGGATAAGTTTGTAGCAGCATCGACCGCCTGCGCCACCAAAAAGATGAGGTACAAGCGAAAGAAACGAAAGGGTAAGCCTAAAATGCGTTCAATGACGGATATTTGTGCTGAAGCAAGGCCTAGCACTTTGGAGGAGCTAGACGGGACTGGTCGGTCGAAGTGGCGGTTTGATAGTCGAAATTTAAAGCCATATACCGATAATCAAGTTGCTATGGAAGTTGAGCATATTGCCAATGAAGTAAATGAAAGCATGGTAACAGTGGATTATCATGATCAAAGTTGTGCGGCCACTGAGAATTTCTGGAAGACAAAGCACCCAAGAGATGGAGTTGGCATTAGTCATAAAAGCGTGTTGGATAAGCGGAACCTTTTAATGAAGAACATGCAAGGATTTCAAGGTATATATGACTTTTCATCCTTAATTAGTAACTAAGATATGCAACCTTTTTTTTTGTGAGAAGAAATATATGCTGCGGAAAAAAAAAAAAAAAAAAACATTTAAAGCATAGAATGAATGAGAACTATCTGAAACAAGAACATGAACAGAATAGAACATTAATTAGATTTCTTTTCAGTTTTAGAGCCAATATGATTAGTTTATATGAAAGTAATAGCTATGTATATACCAGCATTGAACTAGCTGATTATGACACTTGTGGAAATATATAGAGTATGTATTATACAAAGAATATCATTATTCATATATTATCTTGAAATAGAAGGTTAAAAACATGTCTAAAATCATTTCTCATCATGCATGGTATAGCTTGATTTGAGAATGAAGTGCTCTCCTATCAGGCAAGTCAAGGTCGACAGATCTGCATCATTAATATCACATGTTGAGATTACATGTGGTGATGGATTGATTATGAAGAATCCAAATAAATCCTGGAGATCAAACTAACAAACGATCTTTGTGATTGATAATTAATCTGTCTCTAGCGCATCTTATATAAGGCAAGATTTATTTTGTTTTACCACCAAATTTAATTACATATTAAATTATTAATGGAACAGTAATGATCGATACATATACATGTATTTCGTTTTGCAAATTTTCAGATTATTCATGAACTCTAATCTGCAATATACAGGAAGGAAGAACCTAGCATTCGGATCACAAAATTCCAAGAAGGCGGAAATTCAAAAGCGAGAGATCGCATCCTGCCGTCCGAGGAATTTTCACATCTAGAAAGAGAAGATGTTGAGAGCGAAAATGCTAAAGCATCAGTTTTATCTAACATCTCCCTATAATTTGTGATGTAAACAGCCTCCTTGAACTGAGAAAATTAGCCAAGATCAAGAGAAGCAGCCATTATGTAACCTGATCAAATATCAATCATCAAGTGAATTTCAATTCTTTTTCTTTCTAAAATTTTAGTGATCTTTCCCAATGTGACAGCAAGCAAACAAGCTTTTGAATTGTGAGAAATGAAGAATGGAGTTAGCTAAGTTTGCTCTTACAACATAGAATAAGTATATATACAACAGATGTGAAGTAATCCAAATTGCAACAGAAGAAAAATCATTGCTACAAAGAAATTCAATTGAATTGATGAGCTTTAATGTAACTTTATGAGTTTCTTTACAAATGATTCAAATACATTAGGAGAATTTAAAAAAAAAAAAAATTACAATATCAGTTAACAATATTGGCATGTCCAGATTACTTAAATTCTGGGTTGATATACAGAATAATGAATGCCTAGCTTGCTCACTGAGAACATGTGATTATTTTGTGTTGTGATGCCATGCCTCTTAAGGAACATTGCTTTTACTTTTACAGCTGCATGGCAATTGATAAACTATGCCATGCAGTTCAAGGCTCAGGGCTAACTTTGCACACTTCTGTAGTGAAGCCGCAGTCCTCGAGAAGCAGAAGCCATGCTCGCTGCTGTTCTGAAAGACGATCTCGAGGGCCTTTTACTTCGACTAGTTTAGCCTCACCGGAGTATTCCCCAAAGAAACGCCAAAGCAACAAGTCAGGCATGCCACTGGACCAACTCCTGAAATCTTGAGCCAGCAGCCGACACAGTGAGGCCAGACAAGACCCGCCAACACATGTAACAGCAGCCCGTAGGTCAGGCAATGAAAACCGGTCCCAGTTAACGCCGCGGCAAGAGGTTCCAAAATGTGATTCCCATGAAGTAATAAGGATCTCCTCAGCCATGCCTCCTTTAATTCTTTCTAGATGAGATTCAATTAGGCTCTTTCTTGCAATGTAGAAGTTATCAGTTTCAAGATCCAGGGGTGCTATCTGCAAAAATCTTGGATTCATCATTCATGTTCTTTTACATCAAGTTAGATAATCATGGCTATGGCTATTAAGTGAAGATACAAACTATTCCAATAAGATAAATATTTCAATCATGAATCATTCATGATCCTCGTTCATTACCATGCTGAAAATGCAAACATAAAATAGAGATTTCAGAATACAATTTTAAGAACTTGAGAATAAGCAAAACTCAATTGCATCATTTGAGATGATATGTAGTTAAGACTCGCCAATTGATAACTCCGACCTCAAACAAGAATAAGTTAAAGGGGTAGCAACTATACGGAGCTTCTTGTTACTAAAAAGAAGCATACCTGGAATCTCGTGTGGAAGACATCAGGAATATCAGCAAACATAATTTCCCACATGAGAAGTCCAAAAATAGTCATCCAAATACCACTTTCTGTGTGTACGCCATGCCAACCACCTCCTTCTCCAGCATAGTATTGTAGAACCAGCTCCTCCACTCCACATTGCTCTCCATCTTCACCATAATATCTGTTTCTCATACCCAGATCGCAATTCAAAGGCCTCCCAACAATATGTACCTAAATTATCATCAAGTAGAGGAAAAACTCTTTAGAAACAGCCATTATATTTACTGTCAATTGCCAAAACTACATATAATATAAAATGCTTCGGCTTCAATTGTCGTAGTCACACGGTATCTGACTTGCTAAAAAAGCTTTGACGGATACAACAGCTCACCTCCTTGATTTTCCTCTTAATGGACTGAGAGAAGCTAGGAGTTTTCCAGCGTCTTGGAGGTTTTGCCAACCGCAATACCCTCCTTTGCAGAGCCATCCTTGAACCAGCACGAACCCATGAATCTAGTAATCCTTCTTCGGCAACTGAGAGGCTCTCATTAAGATGGCCAATGTGCTCCAAGTCAATAGACAGCCTCAAAGTCCAGTACCCTCTTCTTCCATCCGAAGAAATATCACCCAGTAGGTGCTTCAATAACCTTATTGCATCATCATACCTAAAAACACGAGTAACTTCTCTTAAGACGCAAAATTCAACTAGTTGATCAAGTCCAAGCATTTTCCCTTCAAGAAGTCCTTCCACCACATTTTCCATTAGACAACAACAACAACAACAACATAGCCTCAGTCCCAAATTAATTGGGGTCGGCTACATGGATCAAACTTTTCCATTGTATTCGATTAAGTGCAATTGATGGTGAGATTTTCAAACCATTCAAATCCCTCCTAATTAATGCATCCCATGTTAACTTTGGTCTACCCCTACCTCGTCGAATTTCTACTGTTTCTATTGAGTCAAGTTTTCTAGCGGGGGCATTTGTAGGCCGTCTTTGCAAGTGACTAAACCACCGCAACCGCCCTTCCCTAATCTTTGTATCAATTGGTGCTACTCCTACTTGTCTTTGAATTTCTATATTTCTTATTCTATCTTTACGAGTTTTAACACACATCCGCCTAAGCATCCTCATTTCTGCTACGTTCAATTTATGTAATTGTTGTTGCTTTACCGCCCAACGTTCACTACCATAGAGCATAGCTGGCCTAATTGCGGTCCTATAAAATTTTCCTTTTAACTTAGTAGGAACATTTCGATCACAAATCACCCATGTTGCACTCCGCCATTTCTTCCATCCAGCTTGAATTCTATGTGTGACATCATTTTCAATATTACCATCATTTTGTATGATTGATCCTAGATATCTAAAGTGGTTCACCTGAGGAACTTCTACATCCCCTAATTTTACCACTCCATCATCTCGATGTCTAGTGTTTCTAAACTTACAGTGCATGTATTCAGTTTTCGTCCTACTCAACCTAAAGCCTTTAGATTCTAATGTATTCCTCCAGAGTTCTAGTTTCCTATTCGCTCCATCTTTTGTTTCATCCACTAAGACAATATCATCTGCAAATAGCATACACCATGGTATATCCTCTTGAATATGCCTAGTTAGTTCATCCATAACTAAAGTAAATAGATATGGACTTAAAGCCGATCCTTGATGTAGTCCTATCGTAATGGGGAATTCTTTTGTGGCTCCTCCAAATGTCTTTATACTCGTTACTGCTCCATCATACATATCCTTAATAGTGTCTATGTATCTAGCATGCACTCCCTTTCTTTCTAAAACCCACCAAAGAACATCTCTAGGGACCCTATCATATGTTTTTTCTAAATCTACGAATACCATATGAAGATCTTTTTTTCTTTTCTCTATATTTTTCTAACAATCGTCTTACAAGGAAAATCGCCTCCATAGTTGACCTCCCAGGCATGAAGCCAAATTAGTTCTCTAATATTGTTGTTTCTCTCCTTAGCCTATTGTCAATTATCATCTCCCAAAGTTTCATAGTGTGACCCATAAGTTTAATTCCCCGGTAGTTTGAGCAACTTTGAATGTCTTCTTTGTTTTTGAAGATTGGCACAAGCGTGCTTCTTCTCCAATCCATTGGCATCCGTTTTGATTTTAGATTTTATTGAAAAGTTTTGTTAACCAAGTCAATCTAATTTCTCCTAAGCATTTCCAAACCTCTATGGGAGGAGATAAAAAGTTGCAGGCAGCACACAAGGTAAATTAAATATTTAAAGCTATACTGTGTCATTAAACCCTAAGACAACCATCTATCAACCTTAAATCTTTATGTACTATAGATAAACTGAGAATTTAAGTAAAACTAAATAGATGTTTTATGTCATTACATCAAAAGTTTTTGTTCACATTTGTTATATAATTTACTAACCAAAAATGTATGTTATTACTAAGTTTCAAGAGCTTTTTTAGTTTATTTGCCTATTTCAGTTCAAAATTAAAGCACAGTTAATAAAAGATGACTAGATGAGTTAACAGGACATAATCAAAATACTATATCATGTGATATATTAGAAAAAAAAAAAAAAAAAAATGAAGATAATGAAATCATCTCGAAAGGAATATATCTGTAAGTCTGTAAATAGTAAGCAGCAAAGAGAACAACCTCCATACCTACGTTCACGCTCCAGAAAGGATACGCCAAGAGTGACTACTTTTGAGTAGATCCATGGAGCTGAGAAAAATAAATGAAAGGTCCTAATGGCATCAGGATGAAAAGATTGGGACCCGTCGCATGTTAAGCGACCATCAGAAGTTTCTATGCATCTCATCACCATTTCAGTGTCATTTGCATCAAGGGCTTCATCCATAAGTTGTGCAACTTCAATAGCCTGTACTACAGCCCAAAGATCAAGTACCAATTACTATAAAATTAAAACATAACTAGTTTTGCATGCAGAGATAGACACCTCTTCATATGCAAGCAGTTCCCCCCGGCTTGAGAATAGGTGGTTTGATATTGCACAATTATAAGTTGGGTACTTAACGCGTCCTAAATCTACCATCAGAAAAGCTGATAGATCCTGCTCTCCATTGAGAAAGAAAAGTCTCTGCATAAATAAAATAAGAATTACTGTCCAAGAAAACTCTGATCCAACAGCGACACAAAACATCACACCAGGTTACCACACAGCTAGCATATTGATATTGATGAAATTGGAGACCACCTGAATTCGCCACAGAAGGAAATCCGCAGTTTGAGATATTCGAACACATGTTCCTGTCCTACTGAAAACCAAGCTTGGTAGCGTTGGACTGCCCATCATTAAATCAGAATCAGCCCATACTGACAAAAGTTTTTTAAAAAATAGATTAAGTTCAATTGAAAAGGACTTCAGACAAGGAAGCCAGATATATACCACATTCCATCTGTATATGAGGACAACAGAGATGTTATTAGTTCGTTCCTTCTTTTTGAACTGATTCCTCTATGAAGCTTCAGGAGAAACAGAAAAGGAAAGATAAGGTTTTAGGAGGTTCATCAGAGCAACACCAAACCTTGCAGATGCAGAAATGTGCAGAAATCAAAGCTGCTGGACGTCTACTAAATAGCAGAGATATTTTTAATGTTGACTCAAAACTAATGTTAAAACATGTCAAAATGACAATCATATCACAGGTATGAGTCAAGTGATTGCCAAACATTTGTAAACAAACAAGGAAAAATAAGACAGGCAAACCCAACAAAACAGAAGAATCAAAGAGCAAATTATCTAAATGCTACTGTGACTAAAATTCGACTAGCTTTTTTTTTTGAGAAAATTCAACTAGCATATTGAGAACTAATAAAAGAGTAGATATACACTAAAGTTCCTAAAGTTTTGTATACTAATGATTTTTTTATAGGATTTGCATGCCAATGTCTTGTGTAAATGATAGTTCAATCCATGGTAAAAGTATTTCTCAGTCAAATAAATAATAACAATAGATCCCACAACTCAATAAATAGCAATACCCTAATCCCAGTCAATATTTTTATTTAATCATGTTAAGAAAAGCATTCAAAATATTTACAAAAAGAACCGATCAATTAAAATGATGTTCGCAATTAAAAGAAGAAGCTCAGATTAATGTATGACCCGTATCTGTCCACATAGATTGCCTTTTACTATGTAGTCATCAGAAGCCAATGCATAATATTGGAGCACAAACTAAGGCAGAATCCAAACTTAGGATGGACCATTCCAAATGCTCCAAATACCCAACTAATAAAGCAAGAGAATAAAAATATATGGTCCTGATGTCTATCCAATCAATCATAGTTAGAAGTTAAATCATGACGAAACTATATAAGCACCTAGATTAAAGAATAGATTCTAACTATACTTACTTTTTTACGAGAGGGGTGTCACACAAAGGGAGAGATAGGGGGAAGTGCTATTCTTGTGCTTTTGAAGAGTTAGGTGACTTTAGAACCCTAACAATAATCTATTAGTATCGAAATGACTTATTGTATTTTAAAAATAACTAGGCCAAAATTTCCAAACCTTGGTTTATTGTTAAAACAATTTATTTTTCAACTAAATTATTAACCATCACTCTCAACTAGCCATACGGCATACGGGATACCATTCCTCAAATCCCTACATCTGACTCAACATATCTTTTTCTTTTTTTTTTGAAGACTAAACAGGCACATTGATTCATTCATAACCCAAATATGTTTTAATAAAAATATGTAACAAAACTTTTCCTTTGTTTAGTCAGGGCATGATAAGACCGGGTAATGCTACCAAAACATCCAGTTCTTTAGTCGAAAAAGTAAACACCTACTTTGAATTATTCTACTAGCTAAGTAGAGCAAAAAGTATATACTGTCAAACAACACCTTTGAAGATGTCAACTTCATAATTTCTCGTAGCTCAGAAACGGTGAGCAAATCCAGGACCTCCTTCATATCAGCATTGCAAGGATCCTTCTTGTAGTCTAAGGAATAGAAGAATCCCTTTGCTGGAACATGACAAATAAACTTAGATGGATAACTATCTGTGCCACTTCAAAGTGTCAATTTGCAATTTCGTGAATGCAATGAAATACAAAAATGTCACAATCCATGGTAAGTTTTCAAATTCAATTACCAACGAGGGCCACAATTGCTTGTTGGCAGTCCACTATTTCTGGGTAGGAAACCTCAGACATCCGGAACCATGGTCCTAAAAAATAATAATTTGCATATAGTTGCATTAGACTGTAAATAGCCCAACAATTAAACAGCCGAACAATTTGCAATCTGTAATACTAGAAAGAAAGGAAAAAAAAAAAGACATTGTCATCTTAAATTCACCAGAGTGCAGAAATTTTGAACACTGCCCGGGAACATAAAAAGCATACTTTTTAACACATCCTCAACTTAATTCACATATTTGCAAAGATACATATAGCTGTACAAGTGGCAATCTAATTATACTTTGATTTGTAGTAAAATGTTCAATAGAGAAGTTGACATATACTGGATGTTTAAGGAAAGTGATTAGGGGGCATACTTTTGATACAGACATTTGTTATACTGTTATTGAAGTCCTTTGGAAACATGTTAAGGTGTATAATCACATGTCTTGATGCAAAATCCAGAAGATTCCAACAATGATGTCACTTATGTATGCATCAAACGCATGTCAACAATCTTTTTCCATTTGATTATTAGGTGGAGAGAGTAAGGTACCTTTCCGTGTATAAAGACGAATGAAGAGCCTTTGACCCTCATCAGATAGTGAACTGAAACAATCTATTAGTGATAAATGGCATCATTTGTTAGGTTACTGAAAGATTAGGAAAAGGATGATAATTGATCTCAAATAAAAGATCATAAATGGAAAAACAATACAATGCAGAAAACATCAATACCTATGAATAGTTTTTCTTCATCGGTGAAAAGGTGACAGTGATTCTTCAAAACCTCTTTGACTAGGATTTGAAAATTTAACTGGTATTTGGTCGTGTTAGGCGGATAAGTCTGCATGTCTTCAACAACTTCAAGAACACTTCTCCATTCATCAATGAACTCCTTTCCATTAGATGTCATCTCTTGACAGAAAATCTGAATTGGAACCATATCAACAGAATGTTTTGGATGAGAAATTACTTCTCCCTGCAAATTTGCAAGATGATGTCAACTTCAAGAAATTCAACAAATGGAGAAAAAAATATCTTTCATCAAAAGTTTATAAAATTTTACACAAGACTGAATGAACTAAAGCCATCCATAAAAAATACCTGGTGTTAATGAAACACTTATTCTAGCAATTCTAAAAATGCAAGGACCTATCTCAGCATTGCACCGCAGTACTGCATTGCAATTGCATAAAAAGAATGATGTTTGATTGAGAACTCTAAAAGAATACAGAAGTTAAAATCCCGCTCGACCTTAGACTCTCAAACAATATAAGGTCCTATTAATCTAGGACTCGAGATATGTCCTGGTCAGAGGTTACCACATGCTGGTTCAATTTTCGTCGTTCACCCATTCATCTTTTGAACTTCTCAGATTTTGCCAATAAATGAAAACAAAAAACGGGTTTTATTGAAGTTTCATCGTCAAAAGAGTGATTCTGAAAAGAATTAGTACCACAAATTGCATGCAACATTTTCATTTACCAGATTTCTTGGGCCGTCGATGATAAAAGTCATCAAAATAAAAATAAAATCAATTGTTCTTCTAAAAGGATCAGAATAATCTAATTAGGAAATATCATTGACTTTTCTTCAATGGAATAGAAGAGAACATAATAAACATATAAATTAATATGTTTCAACATTTTGAATTCCGTGTTACTAAGGCACATTTCTAACATTCAAATTAGTCAATGACAGTATTATTATACTTCATATGAAGATAAACTACATGCCCATTTGAATGAATTTGAGGATTTGATTCAAAGTATTTCTTGCCAAAGCTCCCAATCACAGACCGTGAACTCTAAAAAGAAATAGCAGCAGCAGAAAAGAACCTATAGGGGAAACCATGTCTTATCCTACAAAGATAAACTACAAAATAAAATTTTCAGTCCATAATTGTGAGTATTTACTAAAAAATGAATAACACGCATTTCAAGTGAAATAAAGTGTTTGCAGCGCAACATTCGTTATACCTTGAATGTGAGATCATACTTCTCTATTAGAGGAGAAAGATGCTTGGATAGTTCTCGAGGCAGAAACCCAAGCACTTTAGCACCTTCAGAATCTGCAGAAAGAACCTGACCAAAAGGATCGTCAGATGATTTGAACAAAAATGAAACAAAATAAGACTACCGAGCAATCACCACTGAAAAAAAAAAAATACCTTGATTGCATTGGAATCCTTAACATTACCAGGGTCCCTCAGAAGAAAAATGCTCTCTCCTTGCTTCAATTCAACTTGGTCAGCAAATCTACGACCAACAATAAGTGTAGATATAGTTGACATAGACTTTTCATCCCTTGAACAATCCTTATCAAGGGTAGTAATGTTGGGAAGGACTGAAGGAGTGCCCATACTCTTGCCGATGTTGCCGTTAACATCTGCAACTTCCACATCTTCCGTGAACAACTGAACACAAGTTTTTGAATTTAAGTCCGTGGTGCATTTAGCATTATCCTTCGCGCTGACAACTTCAGCCACCACACAACCATGATGCTCCATATCGCTATCACCCACACATTTTTTAATAAAATCAACACCTACACAACTTGAGTCTTCCGAGTACTTATCTTTCTCTATCCTTGTAGGGTCAAATCTGAACTGAAGAAGAGTGGACTGCGTGAAGTTCCGGTTGCTCCCTTTTGCAAGGCATGCATCTGCAGCCAATTGCACGATAATAACCATTAAATTCAAATATGTTGAACACAACGGCAACAACACCCGATTTACATGAGATGAAGCAACGCCCTATTCAACAAAAAACAACAACAAAGCCTCAACCCCAAATTAGTTGGGCTCGGCTACATTGACCAAACTCATCAATTTCACTCAATTTAGTGCACCTAATGGCATGCTTTCCACGAAACAACACGCTATTACAACTAACAAATCGGAGATATCGGCAACAAACAGTTACAAATTAAGCAACCTAACCCAAAACCTTATTATCCGAACATTCTCAATCATCGGTTCACAATTCAAACTTAACATGGGCATCAAGACACTGAACAAATCCTATTTTGAAATTCGAACAAGCATTCACCAACTATACATATAAACCCTAATTCTTTAACGAGTTTTGATTCCAAGTGAGCTGCTTTGAGCCCTAAAATCAGCAATTCGCCGCGATTCATGCACCGAACTTATAACAATCAAACGAAATGAACAGAAAAATCAGAACTTGAACAGAAGAGACATTACCCAAATGAGAATTGACCTTGTCGTCTCTCCCATCAATCTTCTTCCCACAAACTGGGCAATCAACCATATCAAGATTGCCCTCGCCAGTCTCGTCTTCGTCGTCGCCGCAATCGCCGGCCCCATTAGCCCTAGACGACGCTCCGCCGTCGCCTTCTTCGGCGCGATTCGCAAAACCCTAAAAAAAAAAAAAAAAAAAATCCCCAAATTGAACAAACAAAATCGACATTTTGAATGAATAGAGATTGAGAGTGTGCCTCGGGATGCGTGGGGACGAGAGATTGACGGCTGGGGAGAATTCTTCTCCGTTTTCCGATGAGTCTGATCAAGCTTTCTCTTCCAGTGAGCGAGGACGACGACGAAGACGCGGAAGCTCCTCCTCGAGATTCTCGTCGTCTCCTCATCCGTGATTTGTGATTGGGTCTCTGTAAGTTTGCCGCGTGAATTTGTAATTTTTGTGGATTGACTCGCTCGCTGTTCCCGCCAAAACGGACGCCTTGTTTAAGCTGCCTAGCAGTTGAAGCCCAATGGGCCCGAACTCAAGCAGCACAGCTGTTGCGTTGTAGTGGTTCGGCACTCCATCGCTTTAATTAAGAGGACTCCACGAGCCATAAACCATCACGCTGAAAGAGCTTTACCCTTAATAGGCCGACTCGACTCGAGTCCAAAGTAGTCGGTTAAGTCCAGATATCAAGTATCTACCAAAAAAAAAAAAAAAAAAGAAAAACTTCATACCCAGTACTTGAACTCGAGATCACTAGTTAAAGCTGACACAATTCGAGTCATTACACCGGACTTTCCCTTAAATGAAGAGCCCAATATTTAATGACCAAATTACGCATCAATTAAGAATAATTTAAATAATTTGAAAAGTAAACTATCGAACGCAATGAAAAAATTTGATTCATGCAGGCAATGCCAACTCATTTGCAATTGATGCTCTGATGTTGTTGTTTTTAGATGCATCTTTACGTATATGTTAAGTGCAATTTCCAAAACATTCTGCACATGCACATATGATACAAGAAAAGCTAGAACGCTCCCATCAATTTTTTTTCATTTAGTCTGCTGAAGGTTACAAAGAGTCCTTTGAGTCTACATACATTAAACCTTGCTACCAACGATTAAATTAGTATATACTATAAGCTGTAAAGTAGTGAACAGTACTAGTTTAATTTCTTTGATGACAAATAAAGGGGGAGGAAAAGAAAAACGAAAGTATGATTAAAGACTGCCACCTATACTAATGTTGGGCCTGCCTCCCGTGCCTTCATCCGCCGATCCGTGGATCTCACTAATATTAATGTGTCTCGGTACTATTTAAAAGAGAGATAATCCCTTAAGTACTTTTTTATTGAGCCACACCTAATCAATGTAAGACTATTATTCAGTCCACATATCCAAAAAACTAAGCTCAAGAACCATTGAAAACATACTACATGGCTACATAGAACAATTCAATCAAATAATTAATTTATGTTATCTCTTGTTGAACGCAACATTGAAAACTCCACTTATGTTGTACACTACAATTCAATCCGAATAAAGGAGGAGGGTTGCGATATTTAAAACTTTTGTCACTTTTCATGAAATGGATCAAACATATATAAACTGGGGCGTTTCCACCTAGCGTTGTTGACTCGGGTGTAGTGATAAATGAAGCGGGTGTGTTTCACATCGTTTGGGTGTGAAGAAAAATGAGCAAAGGTTCCCACACATAGGAAGTCCCTTCACATCGTCGCCGAATATTTATTTGTTGTTGTTGTTGTCGTCGTCGTCTGGTGCATCGAATCTTCCATAGTCTGCATCTCCAATGCCATGTAATAAACCATGGCTTGTAAGTGTGGACATGCCATTCACATCCATAGATTTGTAAATATAACACGTCACGACAACATAGGGTGTCACACATCAGCTTATTTTCATCTTCTCTTCTATTGGCTTAATTTATGTCAGGTCCACCGTCCAATTTCTCCATCCTTTTCACCCATGTTGTGTTTGCTTAGACGTTTGAAAGTGAAAACTTCTTCAATATCATTTTAATTAAGAAATTTTGATGATACCTCCAAATTAGAAAGCTTTAAGAGTCGCCTTAGCCACCGACCTAGTTGCGGTGTCATTCGATACACCTCAACATGATTTGAGATTTATCGAACAGTGCACCACTGAACACTCAAATTGGTGGATACACCTCAGCATGATTTGAGGTTTATCAAATATCACTACCCTTAAGTTCACACGTTCCTAACATATTTCGTAAGTTTAAGTCGCATAGTTGTCACGAAAAACCTATGACGCGGCAAGAAAATTGTTATATGTTGTGGCTATTGGCTCTTTATGCTTACGATACACTTCTCTACCATGAATCAAACCATCCAATCTAGCCTTCATCGCCAATCTCACTAAAATGCTTTTGGGGACTTAAAGTAAGTTTAAACATAAATACTATTTACTTTTCAAACAACACAAAAGCATTTGCTCCCAAAAGTTACGATGCAATATTATTATAATTAGGATAAAAGCGATGATTATCTTTCTATTGACCTCTAAGTAAGTAGAGGAGACATCGATCATTCTAATTATCGAAGGATTAGTCGAGTTCATTATTTGTCTGGTATCACTAGCGAGGCTCGAATAACCTCGATTAACACCTTAATTAACCTCCACTAGTGATAGTCATTACCACGCATACAAGCAAATGAGTCAGAGAAAATCATTACTGAGAAACCCAAGAAATCTTTTGGCGGTCAAAAAGATTCATAAACAACACTCGAAACACCCGCCACGTGTCCAAGTCTTCTTCGCCCAACACCGGCCACAGCTGGTCGTGATCAAATACGCTGTTATTTTTGTGTACAAGTCCAATCACCAACACACACCGTGGATTCGTGTCTCGATATACGCAAACACGACAAATTTTAGCGCCAACATGAGTGTTTGGATAAGACCACGTATACATAAATGCGTATCTCTATGCCCATCGACATACAAACTGAACTTCGTATCAATCGTAACACAGAACAAATAGTTAGAGAGAGAGAGAGAGAGAGAGTCGACTTTGCCGTCTAGGTTTTGTGTATGGTCTCTGAAGAGAGCGATTTCAATTGATTTGATATCTCAATAGGTTCTGCAAGCGCAACCGCAATCGCATTCGAATTGAAAGGTTAGCGATTAGGGCTTTTCACTCTTTTTTTGCCCTAATTTTTGTTACTTCAAGACCTGATTAGAATTTTTTTGGCTGTTTTTGCTCTAATTATGAGGTTTTGAAGTGAAAATCTGTGTTTTTTGGATCGAATGGAAGGTTTTGACGTGTTTTGTATGTGAAATTAGTGAACTCGGAGCGATTGAAGAACTTACAAGGTCTTAATTAGGGCTTTTTTTCGGTTTTTTTGGCGTTGATTATGAGGTTTTGAAGTGAAAAGTTGTGTTATTTCGATTGAATTGAAGAGTTTCATGTGTTTTGTATGTGAAATTAGTGATTTCGGAGCGATTAGAGAACAAACAAGGTCTTAATTAGGGCTTTTTTCGGTGTTGATTATTAGGTTTTGAAGTGAAAAGTTGTGTTCTTTGGATTGCATTGAAGAGTTTGATGTGTTTTGTATGTGAAATTAGTAAACTTGGAGCGATTGGAGAACAAAGGAGGTCTTAATTAGGGATTTGAGTGAATTGTGTACATGGCGGAGGAGGCGGAGATTGCTAACATGGCGGACGACATGGATGAGGAGTACTACGATAAGGATGACGACAGCGAGGAAGTGGAACTCGACGGATACGACATGGTAATTGGTTTGTTGAGTTTGGATTCAATTTATGGTTTTTAGGGTTCTTAGGTTTTTCATGTTTGGATTTTTTTCACATTTCAATGGATATTTTGCAATTGGTAGTGATGATTTATGGGAAGGGTTAATGTTTTTGTTTTGGGTGTCGTTGGATTGGATTTTCAATAGCTAACTAAGGTAACGGACACAACTGCGGCGCAAGCGAGGAGGGGTAAAGATATTCAGGGAATACCATGGGAGAGGTTGAATATTACAAGAGAAAAGTATAGGCAAACGAGGATCGAGCAGTATAAGAACTATGAGAATGTCCCTTCATCTGGGGAACTTGTGGACAAGGTGTGTGAAGCACTCCCTCTTTGAACTTATTTTGTTTTTGCGAAGTTACTTTGATTGCGTCTACCGCTATTGCACTGCGTTTTCATGGATGTATTTAGGGTAACAGCCAGACTTTGATTTTGGATGTTGTAGTAACTTGTTTGTATGTTTCCAGGAGTGCAAGCAAATGGAAAAGGGTGGTAATTATCATGAATTTCGGCATAACACGAGATTGGTGAAGCCAACTATTCTTCATTTTCAGGTCTGTAACTTTATTGATTATCTTTTGGGCATGGAGTTCGTGATCTCTCTTGTTGCTTCTAGCTTCTTGATCTATTTGCGAGCTTGTTTCTTGATCTCTTTGTTGCGTGTTATTCCATGTAAAGCCCCAACTCTGTTTCCCTTATCTGGGTCATAAGTTAAGGTTCTTTAACGGTAAAAGTGTGATTATATTGGGATGCTGTTAGCCTAAGTTTGCCAGCCATGCTTTATGAAAGTAGTGAACATTAGTGAAGTAACAACGCCTGCAGACGTAAAATAACATGGTGCGATAAAAAGAAATTTGAGAAAATATAATTATGGAGAATTGCCGTAATGACCGTAACAACGTCTCCTGCCTCCTGGTATTGTGTAATGGAGAAGTTTTTCTTAGATAACCTCATTGCTACTGCGAAAGGGCATTTTTGAGTTGAACAGTGAGAAGGTTTTGTAAATATGAAAGTTTTGCCGAGTTAATTGTTTTTCCCCTTGCTTGAAGATTACCTCGAGGCTTGAGTGTAATCTCCATTTTCCTAAATATATATGCAATATAATATATATATATCCAGATTTTGGAATCATGAGTTACTTGCTTATGCATTGAATTAGCTTGCCTAATAGAGAATTTGGTCTTTACTAGTGCACTAACTTCTCAGTTTTTTCATATATGCAGCTTAGGAACTTGGTTTGGGCCACTTCAAAGCATGATGTCTATCTAATGTCAAATTATTCAGTGATCCATTGGTCCTCATTATCATGCAACTTGTCAGAGGTCCTCAACTTTTCAGGACATGTGGCGCCTACCGAGGTTTAACTCTTTTTAGCTTCAGCTTCTTCATAACATCTGTTTTTTTTTTTTTTTTTTTTTTTTTTTTTTTTTTTTTTATGAGAGTTAGCAACGGAATTATATCTCAAGCGTGTCGATGATATACTTGTTACCCTTTTAAAATTGATATTTTTTTTGGTCGTTTTCGTTGTTGGCCTTATATTTATAGATCATTGGATATGGATGTATGCTTCTAGAAATTCCCTTAGGACCTATTTTAGCTCGTGCATTCAAACATAAATATGACACAATATTCTGCAGAGTCAAAGAAAGGAATGAAAATTCGGAAAACCAAACTCTTTATTGTTTACCTTCTCTCCATTACTCTGTGAAATTATTTATTTTTATTTGAGTATTTTGCTCCTTTTATTTCCTACTATGGAGAAATCATGCCATCTTTTGAGTGACTTATATTTTTTTTTGAATGTCTAGAAACACCAAGGAAGCCTGTTGGAAGGTTTTACCCAAACTCAAATTAGCACGCTTGCTGTCAAGAATAATTTACTTGTTGCAGGAGGTTTTCAAGGAGAACTTGCATGCAAGGTCAGTTTTTTCTTCCCCTTCGTTGTATTTAGGCATGGCATATGAGTTTATGAAAAAGGCTATTATCACAACCGTACCTCATTTTTAATGGCAAAAGAGAATCTCAGGTTAACATTTTATGTTGCGTTTCCACTTGGTTTGTGAGTCCTAGTAATCCTTGAATAATACATAAACTTTCCTTTAAGAATACCACAAAAATGACAGGAATGACATATGGAGGAGAGGATACAACAACATAACGTCAATCCCAAATTAGTTGGGGTCAGCTACATAAATCAAACTCTTCCGTTGTGCTCGATTCAGTGCAATGGATGTTGAGCTTTCAAAACCATTTAAATCTCTCTTAATTAATGTCTCCCAAGTTAGCTTTAGTCGACCCCTACCTCGTCAAATTTCTTCAATTTCTATTGAGTGGAGTTTTCTAGTAAGACATTTGTAAGCCGTCTTTGGAGGTGTCAAACCACCGCGACTGCCATTCCCTAATCTTTGTGTCAATTGGTGCTACTTCTACTTTTCTTTGAATTTTTGTATTTCTTATTCTATCTTTACGAGTTTTACCATACATCCACCTAGGATTCCTCATTTATGCTACATTCATTTTATGTAATTGTTGTTTCTTTACCGCCCAACATTCACTTACATAAAGCATAGCTGGCCTAATTGCGATCCTATAAAATTTTCTTTTTTAACTTGGTTAGAATATTTCGATCACATATCGTACTTGTTGCACTCCTCCATTTCTTCCATCCGGCTTGAATTATATGTGTGACATCATTCTCAATATTACTATAATTTTGAATGATTGATCCTAGATATCTAAAGTGGTTGGCCTTTGGAATTTCTACTTCCCCTGACCCTAATTTTACCACTCCATCATCTCGATGTCTAGTATTTCTAAACTCACTATGCATGTATTTGGTCTTCATCCTACTCAACTGAAAGCCTTTAGATTCTAATGTATTCCTCCAAAGTTCTAATTTCCTTATTACTCCATCTCTTGTTTCATCCACTAGGACAATGTTATCAGCAAATAACATACACCATGATATATCCTCTTGAATATGCCTAGTTAATTCATCCATAAACGAAGTAAAGAAATATGTGCTTAAAGTTGATCCTTGATGTGGTCCGATTATAAATATGAGGACGAGGATAAAATATGAAAATTTAATGACTGATAAAAGCATGATGGATGTGCCATTAAGTATCTCTTCCCTATGTTTTAGTGAGTGCTGTCTATTTTGTGTTTGCTTGAACATTTTTCTCTCAGTTGCCTGAAATGGAATCTATCATTTATATGTCTTTTTTTTTTTTTTTATTTGGCTTTGCTGAGTTTCTGTTTTTAGCATATCTTATGCATCCTGAAGGTTTTGAGATTGTAAAAGATAAAAATTAATAAGAAAACAGAAAAATAGTTGGAAGGAGCGGCAGAAAGAATATGAAATAGTTAAAATCTTTTGTTGCAGACATCAATTCATCATGATGCCTCTTTTTGTATTCTTATGCTTCAACATCAAGAAAGAAATAAAAATTCTGTTCCCAATTTAATTTGGTTTCTTTGCCATTTTTAGCGTTTGGATCGGAGGGGAGTTAGCTTCTGTACCAGGACAACCTATGATGATAATTCAATCACCAACTCTGTCGACATCTACCAAAAGTCGAGGTATTTTAATTTTGCAATTAAGCTGCTGAATACTTAGTTCTATCCTAGAATAAAAAGTTTGATGTAGACTTCTTTTTCCAGTGGATTGCATTTTATGGCATCCAATAACGATTGTGGGGTACGGGAGTTCGATGCCGAAAGGTTTCAGCTTGTAAATCACTTTAGATTCCCATGGCCAGTAAATGTAAGTTGTTTATTTCCATTAAGTCATTATCTTCTTTTTTCTTATGCTTTATAATTTTCACATTATATTCTTTTCATTTCTGGTTATGTTGTATAACCTTGGCTATTTCTGACGGTGTGAGCTACCTTGCAGCATACTTCAATGAGTCCAGATTGTAGACTGATCACGGTCGTGGGAGACCATCTTGATGGGCTGCTTGTCGATGCACACAACGGAAAGGTTTTTCACTTCCAATATAATCACTGGCAGTAATTTATTTTTTTCAAAAATAATATTATAGTTGGGACTTATTATTAGCAACCCAATGCATTTTCCTTCTCAAGCTTAAAAGTTGGTGATCCCAATGATAGTCTTAAGTTCCTAACAATGTTTTTCATGAATCGCAGGCTGTCTCTTCGTTGGTGGGTCATCTAGATTACTCATTTGCTACTGCTTGGCATCCAGATGGTCGCACATTTGCGACTGGTAATCAGGACAAAACATGCCGAGTGTGGGATATGAGACACTTAAAATCTCCTATAGCAGTTCTTAAAGGCAACTTGGGGGCTGTCAGGTCTATACGTTTCTCATCAGACGGCCAATTCATGGTGGTGGCAGAACCTGCAGATTTCGTCCATGTATATAGCACCAAGATGGATTACAAGAAGAGACAGGAAATCGATTTCTTTGGGGAGATATCTGGTATATCTCTAAGCCCGGATGATGAGTCCCTTTATATAGGAGTTTGGGACCGAACATATGCGAGCTTGCTTCACTACGGCAGAAGGCACTCGTACTCCTATCTCGATTCCTACTTGTAGAGTTGATTGATTGAAAGATGCTTCGTCTCAATTTCGACTTCCTCGTGCAAAGGGAATTACAGCTAAATGAAGGAAGTGACAGTTGTGGTTAAAGAAATGAGAATAACCAGTCTCTTGGTACCACCTTCGAGGCTTCGAGGGAACATCCAATCTTCTGCGCAGTCCAGTTCGACATAGGAATGCTGAAACACGACAAAAAAAAAAAAAAAATGCTTCATCTTGGTCTCTCTCATCTTTTGTTCAGTCTGTACTTCCCCCTCTCCCTCTCCATCTTTTTGCTGGTCTTCCTGTAAAGAGTTGTATTTCAACCTATTATACAGAAGTAAGAAATGTCATATAAACTCTTGGTTTGTATGTGAGCCAAGTTGTGATTTCATGACAAACAAATTAATCAAGAAATATAGAAATGCAGTGTGGGGTGGACATTTTTCTGAAGAGCACACAAGTTTTTTAGTTGCTTGTTTTGTGTTTTTGATAGCTTTCTATTTGACTTGGTCAAGAAGCACTGTATGCACACATTGCCAAATGAGTTGGGAAGGTCTTGCAGTGGATCAGCTGAGCATTTCTACACACATAAATTTTAACAGGACCATGTTGTAAATCTCTGAAAAGCAGGTACAACATTCTCCACAGCTGCACACATTGCCAAAAATGAAGGACCACAGAGAAATTGTACCAAGTTTTTTTGATTCAGAAGACTACTGGTTTTATCCAATTTCTTCCTTTCGCGCAACCGATCAAAGGATGATCCGCGAGGTGGTCCAAAACTTCAGAAAGTTGAATGGCTCCTTGCAACTTTAGCATTGGAGAATTCTCTGCCTGAGCATCTACTGGAGTAGTAGTTTATGAACACTTTTGAGTGCCTTGATTTCTATGAATATGAAACATGATAGAAAGTTAGAAACTACATCTTAACTGGGTATTTTCAGGTTGTGATAAATGGTAAATGCCCTTGAGAGGTCACAGGCAAAGCAATTGTTTGCGTTTCGACGGGCGGCAGTAGGATCTTTTACTCTTCCTAGTTCCTACTATATATGCATTTCCAATTTCATAGTATGAATGTTGCTGTCACAGAATCCTTAATGAAGAAAGGACTTTAGAACCACATCATACCATGTATAAGCGTCGCAACCAACTGCAGAACAAAATCCATGCAATTCAAGAGTTTGAAGCGACGCTAGTAATTATCGAAGCATCAAACTGACAAAAAAAAAAAAAAAATCATTGAAGGAAGATACAGAAATACAGTGGATACACCAGAAATTGAGAAAAGAAATGTTAAAGAGGCTTACATAATCTTGGAAAGAAGAGAAGAAAAAGTGAAGTTGAAATGACTTTTTTCAATGATACAAGATTTTGAAACTGCTTGAACATGGATCTGCCTTAGAATGCTTCCATCCTTTGTGGCACTGGTGTCTTGATCACCTGTAGTATCTGCACTATTTCTGCCATCGACGGCCTACTCGAAGGGATCTGAGATGTACAAACCAGGCCTAACTTTATAACTGGCAACACTTCCTCCTCAGGATACTCAGTCATGTTTGGATCAATACAATCAAGTACATTTCCTTGTTCAAGATGAACTCTCACATGATCACTAAGTATCACTACATCGTCGTCTCCATACTCCACTGACCTTCGCCCCGTCACAAGCTCTAGAATCATAATGCCGTATCCATATATATCGCATTTCTCATTGATCCTCATGTTCTGACATGCTAATTCGGGCGCCACATACCCGAGTGTGCTTTGAAAGCGGCTGTTTATTATGTGCTTATCGAGCTTTGTTAGAAGCCTTGCCAGCCCGAAATCTGAGATCTTTGGATTGCAATTCTCATCGAGCAAGATGTTGCTTGGTTTCACATTGTAGTGTATAACCGGGGGACGGAAAGAATGGTGAAGGTGAGCGAGGCCCTTTGCTGTTCCTAGCGCAATCTTGAATCGGTTCGCCCATGAAAGGGGAGGCGTAGACGGCGATCTTTCATGAAGCATGGAGTTTAGGCTCCCATGTGGAGCATAGTCTGATATCAATAGCTGCAACTGAGGAGTCCAGTAGTACCCTTTAAGTGTCATCAAATTTGGATGACTAACTCTCCCTAGAATTCGAACTTCTCTGTCGAAATCTTCGGGATATTGGATTATATTCGACGTCACTAGCTTCTTAATGGCTACCATTCTTCCTTGATCTCCTCCTAGTGAAGCCTTATAAACAGTTCCAAACAATCCTCTTCCAACCTCGGAGGCCTTGTTAAGTATAGTCTCCGTGTTTTGCGACCACTCTTCGGATGATCTCGAATCGAACAGGACAAGCTTCCCAGTTGTAGGACACCCTGATCTTTGAGAGCTTGAAAAAATGCTTTCCAATGCACTGTCAATAAAAGCAAGCCTTCTTCGAGCAGAGGCATTCAGTAAAGTCACAACTATGATGCCAACAACAATAAGGATCGCTGCAGATATAGCGATAATAGCAGAAACACTGAGGAACCTACGGTGTCGAAGTCTTGCAGGAGTCGACGATTGTGGTTGTGGTCCCATGTCGCCGCGGCCTCTCTGGTTGTTATACGCATACGGGTTTAGTACTAAAGGCTTGGGAACATTCATCTTGCAAGGTCCTTTCAGCAGTGGTGAACAAATGCCTAAATTTCCTTCCAATGCACTTGCATCCAAGCTTTGAAATATGCCTCCCACAGGAAGCCTTCCAATGAGTTTGTTATGGGAAATATTAACCGCGAGAAGATTGTCCAGCGCGCTGAGCTCTTTCGGTATCTCTCCACTCAAACCATTGAATTCTAGCTTGAGAATCTTTAGTTTCTTCAACTTTGACAAGGCTCTTGGTATACAACTGCTTAAGTTGTTGTGTGACAAGCTCCTGCAACAGATGACAAAATTCAAGCAAGCAAGCCTAGCTCACTAAATGGAATTTTATGTTTGGTGACATGAAATTTGGATTCTAATTAATTCAGAATATGATTGAAAGCAAGACTTACAGCAAATAGAGCGACGAACAGTTGCCTATCGCTTCGGGTATAGGCCCGTTGAGCGAGTTTCCATCGAGTTGCAGAATGGCTAGGCTATTGGCTTCACATAAGTCCTCAGGAATCTCTCCGTAGAAGCCGTTGTTGCGAAGGTCCAACACCGATAAATTCTGGAAATATCCGAGCTCGGGAGGCATCCTCGACTCGAGATTATTCCATGACAAGTTCAAGTATGTTAAATGAGAGAGGAGTCCTATCTCAGCTGGGATATCCCCAGTGAGCTTGTTTCTTGACAGATCCAAAGCATGAAGAGACTGGAACAATCTGCTGGAACCGATTGGGATGGAATCACTCAACTCGTTATGCGACAAATCAATCTCCTCCAATCCCATGTCGAACAATCCTGCCGGAATGCTGCCATTGAATCCATTCCCCCTCAACTCAATTCTCAACAAGTTACTACATTGAACTATCGTCGAAGGGATCCCTCCGGTCAGCTTATTATCCGATACACTCAAGTAATTCAGCGATTTCATATCGCCTATCGACAATGGAAGCTCCCCGACAAGGCCATTGCTACCAAAATCCAAGTACTCCAGATTGCTCAATCTACCAATCCAACTTGGGAAACTCCCACTCAACATATTATTAGATGCAGCAAAGAATGTCAAGGAATTAAGCTTCTGCAGCGAATCCGGCACGGCGCCGATGAACAAATTATTGCTGAAATCCAAGTGTGTCAAATGTGGACACAGTCCAATATCAAAAGGGAGTGAACCAGAGAAGTGATTTCTCTGTAAACTGAGCTCTTTCAAGCTATGAACATAAGAAGCACCGACACCGACGGTACCCGAAAACACATTGTTCGAAACATCTAACACTCTCAACTTTCTAAGCAACCAAACCCCATTAGAGAATTCAAGAGTACCTGAAAGTCGATTGCTGGACACATTGAGACCTCCCAGTGAAGCACAATTGGAGAAGAGTGAGCTTGGGATTGAGCCTTCAAGAGAATTACTAGCCAAAGACATGAACTTTAAGGACGAACAGTTCCGGAAAAGCTCATCCGGGATAGGCCCGGTTAGTGAATTCTCAGACAAATCAAGAAACTTGATTGAATTCATGCTTAAGAGATTACTGGGTATCCTACCAGAGAAGCCATTGTAGCTGAGATTCAAGTTTCTAAGACTAGTTAGAAGCGACAAGTCGGGAGTTATGGAGCCAGTGAAGTTGTTGTGAGAGAGTGAGAGAGATTGCAAGCTTTGCAACTTCTCTAAGCCTCTACCGATCTTCCCTTTTAAGCCAAGTCCATCAAGGGACACTTGAGTGACTCTTCCAGTGCTGGGATTGCACCTTATGTACCGCCATGAACACGGGCTGTCATCGTCTTCGTTCCAAGACGATAGCCAAGAATTCGGGTCTTGGAGATCTGACTTGAACACTATTAGGCCTAAGACGTCGTCGTTGAGCTGCGAAGAGCCAGTGCAGTGACTGGCCATTACTGCTACTACTACTACTACTAGTAGTACTACTAGTACTTGTACACGAAAAATGGACATAGTGATCAAGTGTTGTTGGTGCAACATTTTGTTGTTCATGCATATATATATGTATGTCTTTAGAGTGATGTTTGTGAGTTTCAGTGGTGTTTAGGAGGAGGCCATGAGAGAGGATGGGGATTGGGGAGTGACTACTGAAAGTGGAGTAGTATAGACAAACAAGAATTTGTGTTTGTGAGGGGTTGGATCCTTGATGTGATGTCAGCTTGGAATGAGAGAATTCTAATTATATAAGGAGTGCTTGAAAAATATATAGGTGCCTGCCCTTAGTACTTGTGTTTCTTCTTTCCCTTTTTTATGTTTTCTTTCTTTAACTTTTAACATGAAGAGATGCGTGCATTGTACAAAGAAGAAGAGAGATTTTGAGGCAAATGACAATCAAAAGTTAGGTTGAGTGATTAGGATATATATGATGCCCCTTTTAAATAAGGGGTTTTGAGTTTGAGCGTAACATTAACAAGTGGTGTCAGAGTCGATGGTTTGGTTTGGGAAAAGAAGGCATGTTTGTTAAGTGATTGTGGTGTTTCTCGAGTGGGTTCTTTTTTTTTTTTTTTTTTTTTTTTGATAAATGGAGGCAATACTCTTTTTGCACCCATCAAGGTTTGAACTCGTGACCTTTCACTTCCACATCTCATACCAAACTATTGAGTCACCCAATTGATTGGCTTTCTCGAGTGGATTCTCAAGACAATGGCAACGTCAAATCATGCGATGTAAACTCTAGGATAGGTTTTTCAATGTGGAAATTGTCGGGGATGTGTGAATCGAAATATGGTCCTGCATCGACTAAGTAAAACTTCGCAACAAAGAATATAACTATACATCTCTCCCCCGAATAATACCGTTGGAGTAAAACCTCACACATGTGAGTTGAATTTTAGAAGTAATTTTGAAATCAAATCTATTGGCCAGTCTATATAAGTTTTTGCCACCTCTAAAGATTAGTTAACTCTAAAAATGTTGGTTTCTCTCGAGTCACGAGGGTATTAAATTTTAAGAAGTCGTGTTTTAAACAAATCAGCAAGTCTGGTTTAGTCTTCGCCACCTCTAATTAAACATCAATTAACTCCTATTAAATATATTGGTTTCGCTTAAGGTCATGAAGTCGGAAACTCGATTAACACTAATTAAGCCTAATTAGTAGGAAGGAATGCCAACTTACCAAGTAAAAAAGGGGTGGAAGAGGAAAATGAATGCAGTAACTAGTAGTAACAGTGGTATGTAACACCGCATGATACATTGGCTCACATGAGCTGTTTATGTATATCTCGATATATGCAAATATATACAAAAATCGATGCATGATGCGTGGCTTGAGGTTGCGTAAACGGGTTTTGTGACTCGCGGTTTGACGTTGTTGTTTTCATTTACTATTTTTGAGTAACAAATACTGGAAAGAGTGAAAGTGATGAGACAGAGAGAAGGCATTAATGAATGGGACTCAACTCATTTTCGGACCGTTTTGTCTCTACACACGTTTGGGTGTTTGTCGTGTAACAGCAACTAAGCTACACTACGTCACTACGTGAAGTGGGGGGTGGGCCCATTTAAAATAACCCAGCATGTGACTCTCTGCCATCCTCAATCTCAGCCGTCCATCTTCATCATATCACATATTTCATTTTGCTTCAATGGTCCACCGGGTTTGTCTCCATTAGGTGCTGTTTGGACTGACGTTGATTTGTAAAAACACGCATCGCACTTGGCTTTCATGCATTCCCAACTCCCAATACAATTCTCATTTTCTTTTAATTTCCATTATGTTAGGAACTTAGCATAAAACTTTGGCAGTGTACATGCATGCCATATACGTCAATGTGTGCAAACATGCATTGTTGTTATACAAAAATTCAAAATACAAATCATTTGTTCCACATATATATATATATACACCTAATAATACGAACATTATTGAGACCAAATCATAAATTGGAAAAATATATATATATATATATATATATATATATATATTTTCATCCCCGAATCCGATGATCGAGTTGTAAGTTCATTCTCTAATTAACACGCTGATCAAAGCAGATGTGATGAGTTCGAAACTTGCCCTGACAGACCCTCTTTTCCCTCTCAATTTCTTTCTTGAGTTTTTCAGCAGCGAGACAATTAAAGACCTGAGAGATTAATCAAATTTACCATCAATATAGTGTCAGCGACGGTGACTTGAATATCCTCAGCTATCAAAAAATATAAAATATTTTTTATTTGTTATTTGTTTGATCTATTTTATAAAGATTGGCAAACGTTTTACGCTGTTGTAATTTTCCTACATCTCAATTTAGGGCCAAATGTATATATAGCTATATTTAGAAGGGGTGTTATTGTAGATGAGAAAGTAAAAAATGAGAGGTGCAAAAGCGAGTAGCGGGTGAGGGAGGGAGGGAGGGAGGTGGTGTCTGTGTCACGTGACAGAGGGGACCCTCACGTGACTCACGGGCGCTTTGTAACAGCAAAGTCAATTAAGTTATCAATGCATGGGCTTCTTGATTTCTGTTATGCTTTCGGTTCAGTGGGTCCGTGCACCACTCGATCATTCATGTCTTTAATGGTGCTGTCACACTTGGCCTTCACGTGCATGCTCTCTCTCTCTCTCTCTAAATGTCTTCTTTTCTCAATCTCCCTCATTTCACCTCAACAAAATAGATAAAGTGTGATTTTATAATAAATATATATATATATATATATATATTGTAAAATATTAGAATGACTCGCTTTGTGACATTCTTAGGCAAAAATCAATGTGTAATGAATGAATATCAACAATCGAGTGTCTATTTTGAAGTGTCTCAAAAAGATCACCTTAACGTTCTCTTTTATATATAAGATTGTGAATCTCCCCTTAATTAATTAATTAGTACCAAAAATTTTTGGATTGAAAACCTGCACCGATGAGTTGGAGTGGTAAAATTGGGGACATTATGTGAAGTACATAATTTATATTGTTCAAACTCTATTAAGCAACTTGGTTACCATATATAATATTGAATTGAAAAATATTAGAATGAGAACAACAAAGTCGCACCACAAGACACATTGGCTCACAAGAGTCATCCGTGTGATCTCGACTCAAGTGCTGTGCATCGAGTTTTATGTACGTCCGCATCTCAAGGTGCACATGAATGACTCTTGTAAATCAATGTGCTTTGTGGTGTGACTTTGTTATTATCATTCGAGCACTTCTAGATTGAATTAGCTTTCTTGACAAATTAAGAAAGAAAAATTACGTACCTATCTAGCTAGCTAGCTAGCTAGTTGTCGGTTGTCACAAGTGAAATAAGTATAATTAAAGTGTCAACTAAGGTCAAGGACCCCTAATCCTTGCTAATCGTGTCACTGTCATCAAAATATATAGTTTTAATTTTAATCATTTTAGAATGATTTGAAAAAGGTGCCACACATCATTCAAGACGAAGAGGCATCGAATTAAGCAGCACAATGAAAACTAACAACAGATTAATCTAAAGTTAATTAGAAATCTAATCAACTTATAATTTAAGTTGATCTCTTCAATAAAAGTACAACACATTTTGTTCTATATAGTGTCGAAGATTCATATTTCATGCATCTTTTTACATGATGAAGGACGAATAGGAAAAAACGCGAATCTCCTAAACATGCATGCATGCTTGTAGACTTAAAAATTAAATTGATTCCTTCAAAGAGAGTATCAACTAAGATATCAATTAATTAAACACTCGAATAGGCCTCTTTGAGTTTCGCTAGTTGCTAAATTAATAATTAAGAGTTTTACGCAATCCAAAATTCATCAAACTTAGACATGCATGCAATTTTTATGTGCTTAAAGTATATATATTATGAGAATTATCTTCCTTTAATGTTAGTCTTCCCTCATCGTAAGTCTTTAATTGTTTGTTTTCCCTTGTTCAAAGTTTTATTTTTCGTTATAGTTCTAATAGTATGTTTGTGTACTACTGGACTCCAAACGATTGTCAAGAGAACATTGTTGATTGTCGTGTATGTTGTTATATTGTTACAATCAAGTTCTTCAAAATCAACTTCGTAACAATTAAATGTTTTTTTGAACCGTTAAGATAGTGAAATCAATGAACTACTTTTATCAGAGTAATTGATTATATGATTATATATCTGATCCTATTTTATTGAATATATTGAGCTATCGTGATTAACGAAATTTATATATATTTTCTTTAAAAAAAGAGAAAGTAACTTTTTTTTTTTTTTTTTTACAGATACATGTTGAACAAACATCAACTGCTCCAATAAAAACAGCGTGAACGCCAAAAAAAAAAAAAATCCAATAAAAACTGAACAACTCATTTGTGTAACGTTCTTTTTAATTTTTTGTTTCTAATGTTGACGAATAGAAGGCAAGGATTGGTGATGCTTGAATTGAAATATGGATTATTGAATTGTGCAACGTTTGTCCAATGTCTTCTTTCTTGTTTGTCACGTAGTGAGAGCACGTTACATAAGACAGAAACCACTGAATCACGTCAAGACTAAGGGACCTGATTGGTCAATGCATGGTCATGATGCAACTGCTACTGTAGTTCAACTTAGGCACGTGAATCTGTTGGACTTCAAAACATTGGTCTAGTGCTGTGTGGCCCAAAGATGGCCCAACAACAAAGCCTGCAAATTATGGATTGTAGTAAAACTAGTAAAGATAGAATAAATACATAAATTTGAAGAAAAGTTGCCTAGCACTAATTAACGTGTAGGCATACAAAAGCTAACTTGAGTCGTATTGATTAAGAGAGATTTAAAAGATTTACAAAACACAACATCAATAGCACTGCATCGAAGAGTTTGATCTATGTAACCAACCCCAACTAACTTCAACTTCTTCTTCTTCTTGATCTGATTTTTCTACTCCGTGTGATGAATTTCCATTGGATAAGAATACAATGTGGTTATCAAAAAAATATCTCAACCTGTCAGTGCTGTCACCCAATCATTTTCCTCAAATGATTTATTTTTGTTTCTTTTCTGCCCCTATAATGCTCCTCTGACAGGCATTTGTTTCATAACAATCAGCTCCCAATAATTGATAATTAATAGAAAAAAAATAACATGAACTGCAGAGCTGCATGGGAAGAACAAACAAATTTTTGCCTTAACAACTACTCAGTAATGTAGAAGAACAAATTAAGGCATAAACATGAGAGACTAGATAATGAGGACACATTTCATAGAAGTCTTTAATCTTGTATTGTCGTATGGCGCCATCCATTACAAAGTGCACCTTTAAAAAAGATGTAAAAGGTTACTAGAAAAAAAAAAAAAAAAAGAAGCTCCACTATTGCTCAGTAGCCATTAAAAAGTCAAGGCAACTGAAGGAATGATCCTCAGTAAGTGAAATGGACTTGCACTTGTTGTAAACAAATCAACAATGATGAATTCCGTAATGCAGTAGGCCTACGATTCGCTAATTGGAAGTAATCCGCTTCTGGTGCAAGTTCTCTTCCGTGTAAATGAGGCGTCTGTTGTGGATTGCGGATCCTTGATAGCGATAAATGATACTGTAAAGGCACTGCCTCAGGCTTGATGCATCAAACATTTCCAGAAATTTCATATCAGTATCCCTGGCTTTAGCACCGGCAAAACGCTGGTACTCCTCTAGCACTGATGGCAGACACCAGTTCATCAATTTCCTCAAGCAACCTACAAGGCAACCTGTCCGGTGCTGTTGTAGAAACAATACATGAATTAGAAAACAAACAACGCAATAAAGCATGCATTTATCGAGTCTAGCTTACTTAAATATGCTTAATTGTCCATTTATATCAATTAGTTGCAAAACGTACTTGAAATTTACCATCCGCAAAGAACTAACATGATTGTTGGAACTAAGGTCTGTTTGCCCAAGTTCTCTCCAAGCAAATATCACTTAAAAGTTCTACGGTAATGTGATTCCACAAATAAAAGACACTTTTAAAAAAAATAAAAATAAGAAAGTGAAGAGTGCAAGATGACTTACCTTTCCACGCTTGCAATGAATCAGAACTGGATGATTTCTCACATCTGGAGACACCAAAAATGCAAGAGAACCGTTAAAACAGTATTCAAAACTAGAGATGAAAATTAACTTTTTTTTTGTGCAACTGCTCTAAATCAAGAACAAATAATCTAATGAAAAGAATCATATACCGAGTAAGATTTTTAAGGCCACCGTGATGGTATCCTTAGGAACAGTATCAAAAGGTTCCTGCATTTACAAACAGTACAAACAGAATGAACATACAAATTGAAGAATCGTCACCATTGTACACAATCACAAGATTGGTAAGCCTTCAAATGTATGTATATAAATTAGGGCTGACAATTTGGGTCATGAAACGATTAACACGACACGACACGACACGTAATAAACATGTCGTGAGTTTGGCTTAAGTGGTCTGGGTCATAAACATGTTAACACGTTTATACACGATTAATAAACGAGTCATTAACATGTCAACCTGCTTAACTCGTTTATGACTCGCTTAACACAACTAAAGAATAATGTATAAATAATAAATTTGGTATAATAAATAGATTGGTACAAAATTCACCCATTTGAATGCATGTTAATAGCATGATTTATTTATTTTATTTATAGACATCTTTTATCATATTTTATTTTATTTTTGAGAGGAAATATTCATTTTACTTTTAATATATTATTTATGTTTTAGATTTTATTGATAATTATTTATTAAGAAAAAATAAAACTTTTCACCAAAGTAAAATTTATATATTTTTTAGATGATTCTTATAATTTTGTTTATGTTATTATTACGAGTCATTTTTGCTTTATTATTAAGAGTAATAAAGACTTGAATGAAAAAGTAAAGTAAAACTAACGAAAATATACAACCACATTATATTTTATTGGCTATTTTAGTATGTTTGTTCGAATTTAATCATTTAGATATATTTTAAAAAGTAGTAATCAAATTATAAAAGTTTAAATAAAATAAAAATTTTAAATACAATATTTAATAAATGGGTGACACGAATACACGACATGTTTAACACGACCCACTTAGACATGAAAACGATTAACACGATTAATAAACATGTCATGTAATGGGTTTGCATTATATGGGTCATGACATGTTTATGACACGACACGTTTACGACTCACCGACACGAATTGACACCCCTAATATAAATTAAGAAAGATGAAAAAACAAGAGGGATATTCCCAAATTCCTCCATACACTCACTTAAAAGATGACAAAGACATTTCCTCGCATGTTAAGATATTTGAAACTATTCTAAAAGCATATTCACCAAAAAAAAAAAAAAAAAAAAAAAACTATTCTAAACACAATTAGGCTACTTTTCTGCATCCCCACCAAAAGGTGATTTCACCAGAGTCCAAAATAACCCAATTGAAATCTCGAGTAGTTTCTGTTATCTATTCTCTCCTCACTCTCTAAAGTAAACCTAGATATCCTAAGTAGTTTCTACTTGAACCTCATATCTTTTACCGTTCCTGGCGGGGGCAGGGGTTAGAAACACTGTGCTCATGCCCAGCGCTATCACAGTCAGATCTCTATCAATGATTTATTCATACTACCTACCCATTCCCAGATTCTTCCTACCAACCATGCATACACATAATCAGGCAATGCTCATATTGAGCATCATGCACAGAAACCTCATATCTTATCCTACAACCCTAATCATAATCTGGCATAACAAGAGTTCTAATCATAATCTGGGATAACAATCTACAAGCCGGTGAGAATAACAAGAGCGATACAATCGAGCCCTGAGCAGACTGAATCAACAGATAAATAACAAAGACTCCATTACTAGGGTACTAATCCAAATAACTTATATGATCCACATAACTTGCCATAAATTCAACAATCATGACCAATAATTCTTGCCCTAGTATTTCAAAGCAACTACCTTTTTCTTAGAACACGAAAGCAACTACTTTGATTTACTCTACGAACTAAGCAAATTCCGCGCAAAGCCGGAAAGGGCTTCTCAATGCATTCAATGATGATAATGGTGAAAATTCTTGATCCTAAGATGGCTAATGCCTTCACTTCAAATAAATAGACATAAGACACTGGCAATGCTTGCCGTCACGCAACGCAATGATTCAAGATTTCACACAACTTAATCTTGATGAACAAACACCAACAAAACAACGCCGAATTCGCCAAAGAAGTCAAAATCAAAACATAGAGAAGAGAAGAAATTCACCTTCTTTCCATCAATCCCAAACTGGAAAAGCTGAATTTCATGAGCCTTCAAAAACTCCACGTTCTCTTCCGGATACGCCTCAGGACACAAGTATCTGCTCAAATTCAATATCAACAACACCAAATCAATCAAATCAACAACAACAACAACAACAACAACAACAAATCAACCAATCAAAACAACAACAACAACAACAACAACCAAATCAATGAAAACAACAACATACATTATGGAGCGCAGATTGAGGGTTTCGAGGAAGGCGAAAGAGTCGCGCTTCGGAAAACTGGATCTGTAAATCCCTCTCTCAACCATCGAGAAATTCGTCGGCGGTAACAGCAAGTCCTCTCCTTCGATCATCACTCCCATCTCTCTCTCTCTCTCTCTCTCTCTCTCAACCAATCGATTCAATCACACAAACAAATCTCTATCAGTGAAGGCTCAAATAGATCTCCAATCGAGAAATTAGGGTTTCGCTAGGATTTGGGAATGAATTTGGATTTGGATTTGGGGATTTTTCTTGAACTCTCTTTGGATTCGAAAAGATTCATCCTCCCTCTTATTCCCGGAAACTAACTTCTCTCTCTTTATCAAATATAGAAACCTTTTTTTAATTAGTAGTAATTCAAACCTAAACCTTTTTTAATTTAATTTAATTTAATTTTTTATCTAAGCCACCAGTATCCGAAGCTAAATAAGCCCATATTAATTTGGGCTCTAGCCAACTAGGATCATGACATAGTGGCAAATCACTCTCTGTCAAGAGATTTAACATGAAAAAAAAAATTTTACTTAATCCGTAAATTAACTTTAATTTTTTTTTTTTTTTAATTTTTTTATCTAAGTCATTCGGTATCCGAGAGCTGGGAAGGGCTATTAGGGATTTTACAAGAGTTTTATACTCGAGGCTCGAACTCGAGACTACTTAGACCGTGCAGATGACATCTTTATAATTTATTTATTTATTTATTTATTTATAACGTAAAAAAGGAAAAAAAAAATTTAAGGAGAATAATTGATTGAAGGGAGAAAAGAGCGCGAAGCGGCGGGGAGGGTCCAGAAAGTGTTCCGAGGTTTTGAGGGGACGTTTGAGATGTTGACATGTGGAGGGTGGTAGGTTTGGATGGTTGGGATTGGGTGCGAGTCGTGTAGGGACTATGGGGAGCACGTGGAATTTGCTTTCGTGGTGGGACCGGGGGGGAGTTTGGATGGATAGGGGTCTTTATATATTTTGAGTTTATCTACGCCAACTAATCATCAATGTCATATGTTATGGTTTAATTTAATGAATTTGTGAACACCACAAAAACTTTTGAATTAATCTTAAGCTAAATTAATTCTGAAATTAGTTTGGGGTGATCTAAGTTGCTCGACATTCAGACAAATCAGACCCTTTTTAAGTGGTGTTTTTGAGCAAAATTTTTAACCCTACATATAAGGTCTCTCTTATTAGGAAAGACAAAGGCTCTATAGGTCACTACGGTTCAAACTCGAAATATTTACGTAGTCGAGATATCTAATGGTTTATATGAAAAGAACAGAGTTTGCTAGCCAATCTCTCTTTTTTTTTTTGTTTTGTGACTTCATATATGGGATGCGAATTGCATCAACTAATTCACGCTCAAGTACTATCGAACTCAATTTGAGATGACCTTCCAAGTCAAACCACAAGACTTGAAATCAAAACTTTATTAAGAAAAAATTCAATCTCGTATCGGTATGTCACTTAATAATTTTATGTAAAAATTATAAATTAGTTTTATAATTATCTCTTTACAACTTTTGTTGAACTTGTAATAAAAAAATAACTTGGTGATTAGGTATTTCATATACAAAAAAAAAAAGGTGTGTGTTACCACTTTGATTTATAACATTTGGTGAATTTTACGCCGCACACCTAATGTTCTTAACAAATTAATTATTGATTAACTATTTGGTGGCTGTTAACTTGTGAGACATGATATGAGTTAAAAATGAACCCATTGTATGTATTGTCTAGTCATAAACCCAACATTACATTTGGTGAATATATATTTTAGTCACTGTCACATGACTTGGACAAAAGAAAGCATATTTTAAAGTTCTTATAATTACATGAGTAGTAGTACCAAAAAAAAAGTTGTTATTACATGTAATAATTGATCTAAATATATGAACAATACAAGCTTAAGAAGATATTCAATTGGGAATTAAAAGGTGGATGATATAGAAACTTTATAACTTTTCATATGATCAATCAATTTAAGCCCTACAAAGTGGTGGGCCAACCATGTAGTGATGTAAATCCAAATCAAGGGAATCTTTAATTTGTTTGTTGTTTCTCTATAATAACAAACTATATATAAAGCACCCAAAAAATAACTATATAAAGGTCTTAATGAGGTAAGCTTAGATTATTTAAAACTTCATTCCAACTATGCTATATGGTTTGGGGGTCAAAAAACTCATACTTTCAAACTTGCTGGCTTCAACTTCATCAGAATTGTTCAAACAAAATGTCTAAGCTTTGGAAATTGGAAGTGAGAATTGATGACTTCTTGATCAATTGTTTCTTCTTTGACTTGAATAACTCTAAAGTTCCCATGCACATTGGTTTGTTACCTTACTTTTTAAGCCAATATTGAATATTATATAATTCCTTTCCTACCTATATAACATGCACTACAAAATTCTACAATACCTATATAACATGCACTACAAAATTCTACAAAAATTACCAACGAAATTCAGCGACGGAAATTATTTCGTTGACGATTGGCAACGGATTAGAGACGAAAATTTATTGAAGTTCAAATTTGGCTAGTGGGAAACGGATTAGCGACAGAATAACAACAAAAATTCAAGGACCGCCACTGAACTAGATGCAAGAAACATTCTTGTCCAATGACTTTGTAGTGATCAATTAATATATTGTTGTATTTTTTTTTTTTTGAGAAATTCATATATAATTAATTGATTTAATTTGAAGGCGAGGATTTGAAAAACACATTATCAATTGCCCTTATTATAATTAGCGCAATGAAAGAGTTTGATCCATATAGTCGACCCAACTAATTTGTGATTGATCCCTTGTAACTTTTGTATTGATTAATTTAATTTGAAGTTGATTGGGAACTTACTTTTGATAGAATACACCAATTGCTTCAGAATTATTGGAATCTTTTAAACATAATACATTAGTATATGCAACAACTATATAGGTAAGTATGTCATCAAATTATGTCACTCAATCTTTTGCTTATGACTTTAGCTTATTAAAATCATGAAAGTGGCATTGTGAGATGGAATTATATTAATCAAATAATTTAACTTACTTGTAAATGGCATATAATTAATGGCTTTAATTAATAAAATTTTTTAAAAATATAATTACTGCTATATATATATTTCTTTTTTTTTTTTTTGAAGCCATATATAATGACTGCTATTATATATTGGATCGACTAGCCCTATCTCTATAATGAGAGAGGGAATCAAGCATATTCCAATCACAGTTTTGTCTTCTATATCTAAGTGAGCAGACAGTAATGGAGTGGTGACATGGAGACACATAGTCCATGCCCATGTATTATGTATATTAATGAGAAGCTTTACTTTTTTTTTTTTTTTTTTTTTTGGTTTTCATTGATCACCTAATATTTAGAAGCTTTGGGCCTCTACTAATCTAGGAGGCCCAATTTAGATACTTAAAAAGCGTGATAATTTTTTTTTTTAAAAAAAAATTCTTTTTTTTTTTCTTTTAAGAAAAACCCCAAAGTGATAATGTTCTTCCAACAAATAAAGCAATTCCTTTTTTAGAAAAAATTGATTAAGTGGGAGTGGGGCACCACCTTGAGACGAGTTCAACCTAATTGATTGAATCCCATTGTGAGAAAGTTTTTTGTTTAATTACTCAACAGATTGGATGACGTATTTTTTCCCTCGATATATTGATAGGGTTTTTTTTTTGACTTTATTTAAGAGAACATATTGTTTCTAGCCTCATTACTATTTTTGGCTGTTAATCAATAAAGTCTCATTCATATTAAAAAAATTGACCTCTACTTAAGAGATTTCATGAGTCGTATATATCACTCTACCAAATTGTTAGGGTTGCCTTACTTTCTTCATTATTTTTAGGGGCTTGACCCATAATGTATATATATATATTATGGTATACTAGTTTCTGGAGCGTGCTACGTATGCTTGAATCCGCTCTCCACGCTCGCGAGAATTTATTTAATCTAATAATCTATTTTTATATTTCAAAGAGTATACCACTTCATTTTTATTTTGACTTTTTTGATAAATAATTATAACTATTTGAAAATTTAATAGCGGGAATACTCTTATTAATTAGCAAGCTTACATTAGTGTGCTAATTGAGATACAGTGCTCACTATTAGCTCTCCATTATTGAAAATAATTAGATGGTCATGGCTGGCTGAACATTGTAATCCATTTGCTCATCATGTTCTTAATTAAGCCTTTTGATTAGTTAAATAAAGAATTTAACTATGGGCAAGTTATTATTGTAAAACTATTTTCTTTAAAGAATTTGCCCCTAAATCAACAATTCATATTTACTACACCAAATCATCTTGTTAAACTATTTTCTTTGGCAATCCCAATTAATCCACCAACCATAAATAATGTCCTGCTGTAGATGTAGTGATTGGGACCTATATTAATTATTTACTAGCTTGGGCCTTTATAATAAGGCCTTTCATTTGGATCTCTTAATTTTTGACAACACGTACGGTATGAAAAAACAATTAATCCTAGCCATGGAGGATCCTATATATCAAGAAAGCTATTAGGGGTACTTACTTTAGACATCAACTTTAGATACTTAGCGGTTGTGCGTCATCGATACACCTCGAGATATTTTTATTCGAGGTGTATTAGACGGCGCACGACCGCTAAGTGCCCAAAGTTGGTGTATAAGGACCATCCAACAAGAGCGGTGGAGTAGTAAGAATTTTGTACGAGGTCGCGTGTTTGAGTCTTTGTGTAAGCAAAAAAATCATTTCCTGGTGATCTCTCTCAATCAATGGATTTGGTGGAACCGACTTAACCTTATGGGATTAGTCGTACTCGAAAGATACCGATACCTATAATTATCAAAAAAAAAAGGGTCAATGTCTAATGTGTGTAGCCCAAACATTTTCCATAAAAGAGATGTTAGAGTAACTCACTTTGGGCGCCTAGTGAACCCAAATGAGTATCCAGTCGTGCGATACATCTTGAAACATGCACGTAACACCTCAAAACGTGCACTTACACTCCTCAAGATGTATCACATAGAAGAGACACCCATTTGAGCCTACTACGTGACTAAGGTGGGTCACCTACCAAAGCATTTTCCTTTCCACAATATCAATGGTTACAATACCAGGGAGATGCATAGCAAGAAAATATCTCAGACACACATTATCATTCATGATTTTAGCTAGTGTGGATAAGAGATAAGGGCACAAACATCTTCCATCCAATGAGAACTCTATGTTTGAACACCTCAACTCTTAAGAGCCACAAAAGTGTGACACGTGTGCAGATACTCAACTCCCTCCAAATCTCATTGAAGTCTCTCCTATCACTCCTTTTGTGACACTAGCTACTAGATATTGCAAACCAAAAAAAAACATCAACTACTCTCACTTGAACTACTTCTCAACATGGCTGCTGCTTCTCCAATGGCCAGCCAGCTGAAGAGCAACTTTGCTTCATCAATCTCAAGAGGGTTGTTGGTCTCCCCTAAAGGCCTCTCTGGGTCTTCATTCAAGGTCTTGCCCTCTAAGAGGAGGACTTCCTTCACAGTTAGAGCAGTCCAAGCAGACAAGGTAATTAAGCACTAGCTAGTAGTCACATGAACAAGGCATTTCTTTGTTGAATTAATTTGTGGATCTTAATTTTGTGCATGTGTAAGCTCATAATCAGAATGAGACCACCCTTGAATCAATATATATATTTAGATGGGCTTGTCCCAAATTCAACACTGATCACTCTATCTAGGGAATTTATAATGAGACCGATATTTAGTTTAATTATACAAGTAGTAGTTAAAATATTGATTATTTGAATGGTTAATTGTCTACTACATATATTATGAGATGATGTTCAAGGATGCATTAATTGTTGAATTGGCTAAAAGGGAGGCTGGGGGTAATGCACATGCATTAATTTAGTTCAACTACATATGTAAATGTGTTTTTAATACCGGATTAGTTGGCCCAACGATAATATTTAAGGGCAAGCTAAGGATTGTGTAAGTTTGGCGCACGTGTAAGCATTTTTAAACGTAAGAAATATATCAAATACTCGTAAAACCCAAAGATCGTATCGCCCTCATGAACCTCGACACATTTGACACCTTGTTTGATGATACAAGTGTCATTTTATAGGCTTGAAGGAGAACCTTTAAGCTTCCGACATTAAAACGGTAATGAAAGCTTAAAAGTCTTTTGGTAATTCATAGATTACATAAATTAAGACATAAGTTTGAGACATATAATAGTCTTACAGCACGGTCCCATGTTCGATTTCCGTTGCGTCAAAAGCCTCGTTGGAATAATCACACTCGCCAAGATACCAACGGATGTCTTTAACAGTATTGGAGGCACAAATTCTCCTTAATGTCTGTCCTCTTTTTGCATGATTGCATGTATGTTATAATAAAGGTTTATTATATATGGTCTAAAACCATGCATGCATATTGATTTGGAGAGTAAGATGAATTAATGGAATTAAGAGAAGACATGTAAGTTTTTGTTTGTTGTTAACTTGTACATGCAGCCAACTTACCAAGTGATCCAACCAATCAATGGAGACCCATTCATTGGAAGCCTTGAGACACCAATCACCTCAAGTCCCCTAATTGCTTGGTACCTCTCAAACTTACCAGCATACAGGACTTCAGTGAGCCCTCTTTTAAGGGGTATTGAAGTGGGATTGGCTCATGGATACCTACTTGTAGGACCATTTGTTATAACAGGACCTTTGAGGAACACCCCCATTGCAGGGGCAGCAGGGTCTCTAGGCGCCGCAGGTCTGGTCACCATATTGAGCATCTGCTTGTCAATGTATGGCATTGCGTCGTTCAAGGAAGGCGAGGCGTCGACCGCACCGGCATTGACGCTGACTGGGAGGAAGAAGGAGCCTGATCAGTTGCAGACTTCAGATGGGTGGGCTAAGTTCTCTGGGGGGTTCTTCTTTGGAGGGATCTCTGGTGTCATCTGGGCATACTTCCTTCTCTATGTCCTAGACCTTCCCTACTACATCAAATAGATTGTCAATTTTAATGTCTTTAATTCTCTTCTTCTACATTAATTAATTAATTATGAACTTCTATGATTGTATATTTGACAGACTGGGTTTCTCATCTAGACTTCATATTGTGAATGTAAAAGCTACAATTTAGTTTCTTCATCACTTCATGCAACTCATGTTATATACTTTGATGTATTAATGTTTGGTAAAACTCGTAAATAAAAAATAAAAATATAGTAATTCAAAGACAAGTAGAAGTATCATCAATTGACACAAAGATTAAAGAATGTCGGCTGCGGTGGTTTGATCACCTACAAATATGGCCTACAAATGCCCCTATTAGAAAATTTGACTCAGTAGAAACTGAAGAAATTCGACGAGGTAAGGTTACATACACCAAAGTAACTTGAGACGCATTAATTCGGAGGGATTTGAATGGTTTGGAAAAGTCACCATAAATTGCACTTAATCGAGCACAATGGAAGAGTTTGATTCATGCATGTAGTCGACCCTAATTAAATATATAGGCATGCAATGCTTCTGTCCTACACTCCCGCAAAGATTTCCCTCTTCTCATACTAAGTAATTCAATGACCTTACTACTTTAGCTCTCAAGAAAAGATCATAACAAAATTCAGAACCTTATATACCTGACTATACGGTATATTAGGTCAACCCTCAAATTCCTTCAATTTCTATTACGACGAGTTGTCTATCAAGGCATCAAGAGCATTTATATTGACAGTCTTTGAACGTGTCCAAAGCACAACGACAATTCTTCCCTAATTTTTGCATTTATTAGTGCTATTTCTACTATTCTTTGAATTTTCCTATATCCTACATAATCCACGCTAGCCACTTTAGAATTCTTATACTTTTAAATTGCAATTAGTGCCATGTCCTAAAGGTTAATAGCTAGGGAGACTAAAAACTTAAGTAAGGGTAATTAATTAGTCTTAATTAGAGCTAGCTAGCATTTACACATTACACATTAAACTAATTCAAATCGATTTATATATATATATATATATATATATATATAAATTCATGAAGAAAAAATGAATATATACTAGGAAAGAAAAGAAAACCAGCAAGAATAAAAATTATGGCAGTGGCTTGAACTCAAAACTTAAGAAAAATTAAGTCAAGGATCAGCGAATGAACAAGGTGCAAACCGGGATAAGGAGTGAAAGTGGTTGATGACTACGAGAGAGAGCACGCATGTCCACAGTCATGCCCCTCTAACATGAATGCCGACTAGCGTGCTCTCTCTCGTTGTCATTTGTCACCGCAAATCTGCAAACCAAAGATTAACACAACCAAATCGACTAATATATATACAGTACATGATATGTATGAAAACTAAATCAAACTTCATGGATGGATCACCAAGTTCACCAGATGAATCGTATTGATCCGTCCGAGTCTCTACATGCATTTATATAGCCTTAGGAGCTAATTCAATTGTCATCACGAATTATCGTCAAATTACAGGATTGGACATGGGAGATGGAGTGGTTTTACGCATGTGCCACTAATAATGGAAGGACACCGTGGTCCTTGTTGCGTCAGTCGAGGGTAGTACTGTACGTACAGCAAAAACATGTGGCGCGGCTTATCACGACGCCAACCAATGGGAGCGAAGAATGTCGTTCAACGTAGTGGTGGGGCTATACCTGCATATGATACGTGTCGATCTGAGAGAGCCGTTCAATCTGACTTCCGTGCACCGTACCGTAAGTGGGGAGTACCTTATCCCGTTTGTTGACCAATTGGATGCGAGAAGTACTATACATCTTACGCTTTTCCCGCTCCCGCCTCGGGATGTCCATTCCCGCCAAAATTCCTCTATTATCTTCACATTTTTCCTTTTTTTTAATAAAAAGAATGATACGAGTTTTTTTTTTTGTTTTTTTAAATGTTCCACGCCAATTACAATGACGCAATGACTTCAATGTGTGTATCTACCAATTACAGTGACGCAATAACTTCAAAGCGCGCATTTATATCACTTTTTTTTATAAAAAAATTTATCTTAGTTCTACAAGAGTAAGCAAAAATCAGTTCTACAAGAGTCAATAAAAAATCCTAAAAAATACGATGAAGACCTAGAGATTTTTTAATATGTTAATCTTCCTTCCGTACTTTTCTTTTTATAAGTGCACCTATAAATGAGTCATATGTGTCGTGCGTGTGGCCGACTTGGCATAGCTCATGTGAAGCTTCTTTTAACACTTAAATAAGTGTAAAAGCTTTTTATATTCTTTTTGTGGGACTAAACATTAATTTCTTTCGAAAATGTTCAACATTATATAAGACATATCTCTTAGCTTAATTTGCAATGCATTGTCGGATTTGAGCCGAGTTGGCCATTAAGAAGTAAAACTCTTCCACCAGTGATTTTTTGCGTCCGAGGAGTCTCAAACTCGAGATTGCATCATCTTTAAGTCGATCCATTAAAATAAATCTCGTAAAATTAACCTAATTTAAATAAGGAGGAGCTATGCAAGAATCCTAAAATAAAGTTAAGGCTACACGCGTGCCAACTATTCGAGTGGTTCAATGATTTGATATAGATAATCATCGTGTATAAGGTTGGAGGTTCGAGTCCTAGCAAGAGCCAGTTAAGTGTCTTTACTATAAAAAGATAGATAAGGTTAGAAGTTAGAACCTTCAAAATGATCAAAAGATTCAAAACAGTAAAAATAAAAACAGTGAAATAGTATTCAAAAGTATATGATTTCTTTTTGTTATAAAAGTACATTATATTGATGATTAATGTAATTTTTATTTTACCACAGTAAGTTTAATTTCTTATCAGCAGCTTTTACTCCCCCAAGCTTTGGCTGTAGCAATGGCTTCCACTTCCTTATCTCCTCTGCAAATGGTGAGAGCATTTGTTCATCTCTTTGTTCTCTCATCAAACAAAAACCATCAAAACCCAATTCTCACTACCCTTGTTTGTTAATCTTTGCAGTGTTTCTCTCAAAGATCAATCTTTCATGGGCAGCAACAGTACTTGATGAGTTTTCCTCCAAGAACCACAAATTGTTGCGCATCCCAACCCCAAGTGAGTGTCTTCCTATCTCTTCTTACACACTTTCTTTCATTGATTAGATTAGACATGCTTTTCAATGTTTCCCATTTGAATTTTGGGTGGTTTGAATTGAGAAATGATGTTCACATTAAGGGTAGTTTGCAAAACATTGAAAGATTGCTAATTGATGATTGATTTGGTGATAAAAATACTAAATTGAAAGTGGGTGTAATTGGGTATGTAGAGGATTGAAAATTAATGGGGGATGTGCAAGATTACATTAAGATTGTGTTTAGAGCTGTTAAAGTGATAATGGGCACAGTTGAAGAGTGTTGATCTTAGTGGTAGACTGGTAGGATGTCGAGAAACGACGGATGAGGATAAGGCGTCGGCGAGTGATGGATGACTAAAGAGGGATGTGTACAAAGGCATTGTGGAATTGTTGGACCATTGAGGATGAATTGTTTGAATAAATGCTTAGTTGGAAGTGTCTTTCAGGAAGGAAATAATAAATGAAAGGTTTCATTTCAAAGGGCGGTGCTATGCGCATTTTTATGGTTGATCTATGTGGAAATATCATGTAATTGTCTTCATAATGAAGACATCGATCGGTGTCAATACCCGACTCACTATATGCAAAGAATATGCTTGTAACTTAGCATTAAACTTCATAGTTGTCATTCAGAGTTACAGTGATTGTAAAAGGAATGACTGATCAGGTCGATCCATTGTGGAAACATCACTTGACTCATTTTCTTTTTTTTCGATTATTTGCTGTAATAGGGATGGTTCTGCCCAAATGCATAATGAAGTCATCATGAATTCATGTTAACTATATGGAAACAAGACGCGCGTCACCAAGCATTAGACATCAAAAGTTATCATTCAAAATTGCAGTACTGTTTGTAAAAGAAATCCCTCAAGTTGATCCATTGTGGAAAGGTGACCTGCTAACGCCCTTTTCGATTCTTTGATGTAAAATAGTGATTATTCTTTCTGAGTGCCTGATAATATGTTAACTATATGCTAAGAAGATGAACGTCACCACGCATTAGAAATAAAACGTTGCCATTCAGAGTAACAGTGATAGTGAGTAATGAATCGCCGCCTAGGTTGACCAGGATGAGAGAAAATGTATTGCTATAAATGGCACAAGGAAATCATATTGTCCTCCACCAGCATATATAGTTCTGGTGAGAATTTGAAATACATCTCTAACTTTAGAATCACTGTAAAATTGGGAAGCAATTTTATTGCTAGAGTTATTTCGTTGACTCAAGTTATCGGTATGTGTATATCTTCCTGATTTGCTTCCATCCTGCAAGCATTTGTACAGTAGTTTAGATAAAATTTATTTACATCGATGGAGGACTAAGTTAAGTGATCTTGAATTTAGCCCTCAGCAATTGGAGTCAAGAAAGCGAATTTACGTTGCAAAACCATTTAGTTGGGAACTTAGGAAAATGCTATTTCTTTTGGCTATGTGTCTGCATATTCGAGCCTTGAAAATGTTATTGCCCAAGGATTATTACCTTCATATTTATGGATAAAAGGCTTATTACATGGTAGTATGGTAGTATGGTACATTAAGTGATAACTAAGAACAAAAAATGGGTAATTCAATATAGACTGTTTTCTGGAACTGTGAACTACAGCTAAAACTATTTTCACAACTAATGCTTTCATTTGGTATTTTCAGAATACTAATCAGTTCCATGTGGAATACAGAAGGCTGCAAGTGTAGAGCTGTTTACTCATCAAAGTTCTTCACAGGAAAGAACCGTAAGAGAGCTAGACAGAAAGCTTCATGAGACGGAAAGCAACAAAAGGTTCATTTTGAGGTCGCAAACACCTCTCCAAGAGAAAGCTCCACCTTTGGTTGGTGCTTTAAAAACTTCTGCAGAACAAGATGTGGCTTGTTTTCACTTCCCCGGACATAACCGAGGACGAGCTGCGCCTTCTTCATTGGTTCGACTCATTGGATTAAAGCCTTTCCTTCACGACTTGCCAGAGCTTCCCGAACTTGACAATCTCTTCTCTCCAGAGAGTTCCATCTTAGAAGCGCAAAAACAAGCGGCCAAACTGTTTGGAGCATCAGAGACATGGTTTCTCATTGGTGGTACCACCTGTGGAGTCCAAGCTGCAATCATGGCTACGTGTTCCCCCGGAGACTATCTCATCCTTCCTAGGAACTCACATGTATCGGCCACATCGGGCATGGTATTATCAGGTGCAATGCCCAAGTACATCATACCGGAGTATAACTCAAATTGGGATATTGCGGGTGGGGTGACGCCGTCACAGGTATTGAAGGCAATGAAAGAGTTGAAGATAGAAGGCCGCCAAGCTGCCGCAATCCTAGTTACATCTCCTACATACCATGGCATATGCAGTGATTTGGTTGAGATAGCAAGGCTTTGTCATTCACACCAAATTCCTCTGATCATCGATGAGGCCCATGGCGCCCACTTTGGATTTCATCCTGATCTTCCTTGTTCTGCTTTGCAACAAGGTGTTGATCTCGCAGTGCAGTCCACCCACAAAGTTCTGTGTTCTCTGACACAGTCATCGATGTTACACATGAAGAGCGACATTGTAGATAGAGAGAAAATATGCCGGTGCCTCCAGGTTCTTCAAAGCACTAGTCCCAGTTACCTACTCCTGGCATCATTAGACGCCGCTAGAGCTCAAATAAGTGAGAACCCAGAATCCATTTTCAACCAAGCAATGAAATTGGCCTCTTACGCCTCCAAAACAATCAAGAGCATCCCAGGTATCTCATTACTCGAACTTCCAATCTTCTCTAACTTTGCTGCCATTGATCCTTTGCGCCTCACTGTTGGCGTACAAAATCTTGGCATATCTGGTTATGAAGCAGATGATATCCTTTGTGATAAACATGGGATTATTCCAGAGCTTGTCGGGACCCGATCTCTCACGTTCGCCATCAACTTAGGTACGTGCAGGGAACATCTAGACAGGCTTATGTTAGGTCTGGTTTACTTATCTTCAACTTTCTTCCAAACAAGTAAAGAGGAAGGTAGAGTGGAGAAGAGTGAGAGTGCACCATTTGCAGATATTAACATTAGTCTTAGTCCTAGAGATGCTTTCTTCGCGAGCAAAAGAAAGACGAGCATAACCGAGTGCCTCGGAGAAACATGCGGCGAGCTTATATGCCCTTATCCACCAGGAGTTCCAGTGGTGTTCCCTGGTGAGATTATCACTGAGAAAGCTTTGAATTATCTTCTGAAGGTTAAACACAAGGGTGCTGACATTAGAGGGGCCTCGGATCCTACACTTTCTTCCATTGTAGTTTGCCAATAAAACATGGGCAGAACTGCTGAAATTAACATGATTTTTTGAAGTCATTGATCTCCTTGAATCACGCAATTGTACGCGATTTAAGGGGGCTCGAATCATCGAGCATATAAAGTTACTCCTACAAATTGGATGTCTAGTTACTCTAGTATTGTTACTGTGGCATCAATAGAGTTTGAGTCAGATTTGTTCCTTGGAACTTAATACAGTAAACATTCTTAGAAGATCAATATTCTGCTGTTGGTAGTTACTGAAATACTTAGCTCTGACAACCAAAGAATCTATCTTAAATTAGGGTCCCTACTGTAATTCAGATTGAATTCATAGCATAAGTACCAAGTCCTTGTCTATTTGGTGCTTTTCATGACTTAACATCTAACATCTTGTTGCAGCTACCAGTGACTAATGACTGGATTACCAAATTTATATTGCATCAAAAAATGCATCGTCTCGCGCATTTCTCGTTCTCTCATGAAGTATAATGTAGCCAACTTTTCTCAAATGATGGGGATTGGAAGCATTTGATTCATGTTGCCGACTCTAACTAATCTGAGTCTGAGGTTTTGTTGTTGTTTTGTCAAAAACCTTGTACTTAAAACCATAATCAATAAATATTCATGTTAAGACTTTGTTATGCTAATCTTCAATTTCAAATGTTGATGAAGCAACTTTAATTAGTTTCATAATGGTAGGCTAGTAGTGGAATTCATCATTTCAGTGGTTTTTTATGTATATACATGTGGTTATATATGTTGAAACTTGACATCATGGAAGGGCCACAAATGTTTTAGGTCCATGGCATGTTTTAGTTGACATCAATCCTAACCCATTAACTATCTCTTCTTTTTTTTTCTTTTTTTTTTGTCAATTTTTATAAGTTGAGATTCTTCCATGGAATCAAATGACATTTTAGCTAACAATTGGTCTTAATTCAGTGTATATATTGTTAATTAGACCTCATAGTGCAAAGCTACCCATGATTTGATTATTTAATTCAGTAGTATTAGTATTAGCCTTCATTGATTTCTAGATTATAATTGACTTGACTCCTCACACCCCTGTAAGCTCATCTGGTTAATTGATTTAAGTTAAGCAATCATAATCATTACTGAACATAAAACTTTAATTAATGCTTAAAAGAAATTAAAGACATTACCCATGTGTCAACAAATTGTAAAGAAAACCTTTTGAGTAGACTTTTTTTTTTTTTGAAACAAAAAACCATTAGATATATAATGTCATGATGAGTAGACTTTGATTAGTTAGATTTAAATCAATTGAAAAAAAATAGGAACATTTATATTAGAATTCCATCCAATGTATAGATGAGTACATATATTGGAATGGCAGATACATATACATGAAAGGTAGCTTGATTAAGATGATGTGCTTGCTATCCCAATCAATCAAAAAGAATGATAGCAGTGTATATAATGTCGCACTCATTTAAAGGATAGTCTTCACACATTATGACATTATAAAACATTTATACATTATACATAACTTAAATATATGGTTTTCTTTTAATTTAAACAATAAGAAAAAGAATATGTATGATTTTTTTTTTTTTACTTAAAGATTACATTTCTTATTAATTACGAGCTCGCAAGAGCAGCCCAAGATATACTAGACAAACTTAAACGATCGTAATAGATTCAAAGAGCTTAGGTGGATCACGATAAATCCATATATGGAAGTCTAGTGAGCCAAGTTCTACATAACTGCTACAATACATAGTAGACTACTTAGATTTTTCTATCAAGATCTACGGTAGACTTGTAGAGCTGTACTAAATATTTATAGTTGCGAGGAAAAAAAAAAAAAAAAAAAAAACATAGAAAATAAGTTAAACTGCTTTGGCATGTACTAAAATTAATTATATATTTCACTTGCCCATTACTTGTAAATATACATAAAATTGTAATCTTATGTGGGCAAAGTGACTAAACATTTAAAACATCCATCATATATTGACACAGGGAAGTTTCCATAACTAAGTGAAAAAAAAAAAAAAAAAAGCTTGAAATGGAGAGTTGGTGTAACATAAGTGCAAGGTGAAGAGAATCCCAGAGACACCCATATATCATCATTTCATGATCATCAAAGATTTGTATTGTCAACTTAGCTTAGAAGAACCAAGAACAAGAGGCTCATGATGATCTGCTTGTGTTGCCATGGCAAGCTCAAACTGCCTTAGAGAGAGAGCAGGAAGGGAGAGAAGCTCTTGAGGGCCTCTTAGGCTCTCCCACCCCTTCAAAGGATTGGTGGTTCCAGGCCCATCCCACCCTATGTGTGTCACATGCTTCACATCTGTTGGAAATCCAATCTCCATATCCAACTCTTCAACATCTTCTTTGTATACTTTTTGAACAACCAAAACAAGAAAAATAAAACCAATCAAGATAAGTAATATAACAACAGGACTCATAAGTCCTAATCACAGAACTACATTATAACAAAAATACTAGTTAATAAAGCCTCGATCGGAAATTAGTTGGAGTCGTCCACAAAGAACTATAAACGGTGAAATATACGACCGAGGAGCGTTTCTCAATTTAATTTCAAAATGGGTAGAAGAAAATTTATCGTATGATTCACTATTTATACCGTTGACACTTCAATTCAATTAAGACTCACCAAATAACTGAGAGAAATTCTTGAAGCCCTTCATCAACCTTTGGAGCCTAAAGTTGAGCTTTGGAAGCGGCAACAACCCGAGTGAGCCCTTCATGTTTGTACCAGATAAGCTCTCTTCTTGTGCTTCTGCACCCATAATTAACAAAGGATTAGTTATGAAGAACATGTTATTAATATTACTCAAATGAAACAAATAAGATAAAAACAAAATAGAAAAAGAGAACAAATGATAATGAGAAAGAAGAGGTTAGACTTTGAGCAGATGGGATGTTATTTGACTGATCATCAGCTAGCTTAGATTTCTTCGGGTTCGTTTCGATCACTGCGACGCTGGAATGAGAACTGCAGCCCATGGAGAAAGGAAGAACAACAAGTCTTTCCATTCTTTCTCTCATCACTTCATGAACAACCTCAAAAACAAGAATATTATAAAATCGAAAGACGGAGAAGTACTATTGAGAGTATTATATATGAAAAACTTTGAAAGGCACGGCATGTCACCAAAACAAGTGAGAAAGTTGTTCTTGTTATATTGGATGGTATTGGCTTTGTTGACAAGTAAGAATGATTTTACTTGAGAAAAAAAAAGACAGACATTCAGAGTTTGGTGAGGAGAGCTAGCTGGGCTGCTATTATGGAGTGGGTTGGAGAGGTTGGTTGGTTAAACTGTGCAACTCAAATCTGCTTCTATGCTCATTTCAAGTCCAAATTTCATGTCATTTTTGAAGAGCCCACTATTCAACTTTAACACTAATTTAAGCACTTAAAACTGCAAAATTAATGTAATGTGTTACAAGTGGGCTCCTCACCTCACTTGCCTCTCTTGTAGACCAAGCCACACCAATTTCAATACCACTCTTTTTGTGCTTTTCCTTGATCTGAACTCAATTCCATCACTAAAATTCCACCTGGTCCATGTAGAGTGAATTCAAAGCAATTTCATGTAAAAGAGAATACAAATACAAATTCTTATCTTGGTTTTCAAGTTCTGGGGTTCTAAGAATCTGAAGCATGGACAAAAACACAAGTTTTTTTTTTTTTTTAAAAGTTAGGTGAGAAGGCACATGTAGATAGATCTTTCCATGCACATTTTTAAGTTCAGATCCATAGTAAATTAAGTTGTATTTCTGGGTTTTTTTTTTTGTTAATCAATCAGATTTTCTACTTTTCCCACATTTTTTTTAACATGGTTGCTTCTTGTGAAGGTGAAAGGTTTGGGAACAAATCTATGTCTAGCACCACTGTGTCCCAAAATGTCTGCTCTAAAGCAAACACATTGCTTTAATACCTTGGAGAGATCCCAAGAAACCTACTGACTTCAGATTGAGACCAGCACAAGAACAAGCTGTGTCACTTGTAGTCAATCTGGTAATAATTTGTCACTCATTCCAACTCCAGCTCATGATTTGTCCCAATTATCAAGCCATCAAGTCCAAAAAGATAAGAAATATGATGCACATATGTATTTGAATTCAAGACTAATCATTTCCATTAACTAGTTAATCAATAAATTAAGATCTGCATTCTGGTAATTTCTGATCTTAAATGGGAAACATACATGGTAGAAATGAATAAAAGGATACATCGTCAATTTAGCCGAAAACGGTATCGGAGCATAGATTGAAAAGGTACAGATAGATCGGCATCACAAACACGCTGAACCGCCCGACTTTTACCACCAGACGTGTCTAGTGCTCCTCGGGAAAAATATGATCATGTCAGCATTGTCAGTAAGCACAGATCATGAGAGAGTAGAAAAATGATTGATTTGCAACCTTAATATATGAGATAAAACGATTAAGTGCATCGTAAATTGTCGAACACATTTCAAGGTCTCACCTAAATAAAACACAATACCTATGAGGCTGATCTAGCTTGACCTTTGGGGTACACCGCAACAAGGCAAGAACTTGAGTGGCTGAAGGGGAATCAGTGATAGACCTGACAAAGGCATCCAGCGAAACAAGTAAAAGGAAGAAGAAAGCAATAACCAAAAAAGAAAACGAAATGAATGATAGGGACATAGACAACTTACCTTCATTATTAGTGGTTATTTACTAATAACATTGTTCCAACATGACAATCGTCAATATTTAATTAGGAAAGATATCAGCAGTCATTTAATTTCCTGCCTAGACGCCTAGAGGCACAACATCACAAGAAAGTAAAAAATGTGGCTAATCATAAGGAAAGGACTGTAACTCTATTGCAGTCAATATCTCCATTTTTTGGTATTCCGTGAATCTGTACGACTAGGCCATGGTAATTGGTATATCATTTAGGTACTACTTACCTCAGGCCTATGCAAATGCATTCGTAAAGCATAACAGATAAGGCCACCTGCAGGACAAAGAAAGCATTATGACCTTATTGACGGTTAATTTTTTCTGGTGACATATTGATGGTTAATCTTCAGATAAAGATGTGATAGTTTTCAGCATTTTACAATAATTTGCCTATAGATCAAGTAACATTGTTTGCTTTTGACCCAATTCTCTACTTAATACTAAGCCAAGAAAAAGGAAGCATTGCTTTTGGATGACTTGCGCATAAACGGATCATCAGAATTCATGAATTATGAAAAGTTACATCACTGTGCTTAAGACGAGTTCTCTTTCGAGATGGAATCTTTTCTAGATAAGGGAAAATAAAATATTAGTTCAGGAATCACAATACCCCATGAATAGAACTTCTTTCTTTTAACCATGAAATAACTCAAATGTGCTCCAAAAGGAAATCGCAAGCCACTACATTGCTGCAAGCTAGTGAAAATTTATTCTAGGAAGCATCCTTGTGTCATATATTTCATATACCAAGTCTTTAGCTCAATGTTGTTTTGAAAAATAAACACTAGATCAGGAGTAGTTTCCAGAGTCAATGTAGTCTCAATTTTACGGTTGCATGAATTTAGGATTTGAATCATCACTTGTTATATTAAATATTATAAAAAAATATGCAAACTTGCAAAGTACATACTGGCATTTATTTTTAGCTTCAAGTCAGGTACAGCATTAAACCTCTTAAAAGTCACATTCATGGCCATATCAATCTTGATAAATATTAAATCAGGTAGAAATCCTTGTCCCTTGTTTTTTCTAAAAAAAAAAAACATGTAAATTTATGGAATAACTCGGTATCAAGAGATAGTCATCACCTGGAGTTAGACTTTTGATGGTCTCATATGAGTTAACACTTTATCTCAATTTCACCAGTAATCCTTGCATGAACAGTGACCCATCTCGAAATGATGAAACCGAAGAGTGTCTCTAATTGTAATCTTCCTGCCCGTTACTAAAGAAATATACTTGATGGCAGTATGGCAGTCAACACAGACTCGAATGTTCTTCATAACCAGAATGGGGGATCCATTCGGTGTGCTCATAATGCCATATGCTATAGCGAGTTTCTCACTATGGAAACCAAGAAAGATCTCTTTTTGCTCTTCTTCAACATCATGTGTAATAAGGCTCGTGTCGGAAGAATATCCCACTTCCTTAAGTCTCACAATTAGCGTCTCCAAGTAAGAATAAATCTCTCCCGCTTGTGGGTGTGATCTATCTCCAGCAAAAAATGTATGAATCTTATTCTTTAACCTGATCCAAGATAGACCTGGGCGTTTTTTTATCCCTCTCTTACGCATCAAAGTTCTCGTCTCAGCAGCATCCATCCACTTATTACTGGTGGCACAGATGTTAGAAAGCAAGACATAAGAGCTTTCATTGCGAGGTTCGAGTTTGAGTAGTTGATCAGAAGCCCACTTTGCCAGTCTTATATTCTTGTAAACTTTGCAAGCAGATAAAAAGGCTCTCCACACGCCCATTTGATCAGCGATACAGTTCGCATAAATAAATTCCTTTGCTTTATCGAGAAGACCTGCTCGTCCCAGGAGATCAACCATGCAAGTGAAGTGTTCCATCCTTGGAACAATGCCATAATCTTCTTGCATTGATCTAAAATATGCACATCCTTCCTCAACCAGTCCTGAATGGCCGCATCCGGACAAAACGCCCAAGAAAGTAACATCATTTGGCGTAATCCTCTCATCCAACATTCGCTGAAAGAGTCGGATCGCCTCCTCACCCTGCCCATGTAATGCACAAGCAGATATAACTGAAGTCCACAGTACAGTATTCCTACTGATTGACTGATAAAATATTGATAAAGCATCATCTAACCTTCCACATTTAGCATACATGTCGACGATAGCAGACAGCAAGAAATCGTCAGGTTTGTGCCCTTGTTTCTCAATCAAGGCATGAATCTGCCTACCCTGCTCTATAATTCCCGAACCAGCGCATGCCAAAGCCATGCTGGTGAGAGTGACCCGATTCACCTCAACCCCTTCTCGAATCAACCTCCTAAAGAGCTCAAAAGCACATTCAATACTTCCATTCTGAACATACCCGGAAACTATTGAACTCCATGAAATCGTGGCGTCCAACATTCCGGATACCGAACTTTGCAAAACTTGAGGCTCTATACCACCTAAGACTTTCGATGCCATTTCCATTTCCCCGCATTTGCAGTACATATCAATAAGTGAGCTCCTGACAATCCGGTTTCGATCAAATCCAATTCTCAATATCTTGCAATGTATCTGCTCTCCCAATTCTACAAATGACAATGACCCAGACAAAACCAAAGCAATGGAGAAAGTAACTTCACTAAACACATTCCCAAGTTCAACCATCTCATAGAGAAGTTGTAAAGCCAACCTGTTGCACCCGTTTCGCAACAACCCGCTAATTATACTATTCCAGCTAGCGACATCTCTATACGCCATTTTTCGAAACAAATCAATGGACTTATCCGAGTCTCCGGTATCTACATACACCCCAATCATAATATTACAAGACACAATGTCCTTCACCGGCATTGACTCGAAAACCGCCCTCGCATACTCAAACTTCCCACTCTTAGCATAAAGATCAACCAATGAATTCCCCAAAACAACATCCACATCCACCCAATTCCTCAACAACCACCCATGAACCCCCTCACCCACATCAAACTCCTTCAATCCAGCACAACACTTCAACACACACGACAAAGTGAAGCGATTCGGCCGAACCCCGTCCACCCACATCTCCCTAAACACTCCCAAAACTTTCCCCAACTCGCCCATCCGAGCAAACCCCGTCATTAACACAGTCCACGCATACACATCTCTCTTGGGCATTTCATCAAACACTTTCCAGGCATGGCCCAACTCGCATTGCTCCACATAGAGATTCAACAAACGGTTGAATACCCACTTGTGTTGGATCGAATTGGTCTTGATTGCAAGAGAATGGAAGAGATTGGATGATAAGATGAAGGTTGAATCATGGCGGGAAGTTGTGGAAGTTGAGAGAAATTGTGGTCGTTTGAATGGGTTTGAGGAGAAGAGAGAGCGAAGAGGAGAGGTTGGAAGCATGGAAGTGATGGAGTTGGTGTTCTTCCATGGTGGCATTCATTCGGCGCGTAATGCACTCAGTTCAAACAATGGGGGCTATAGAGGTCTAGGTCAGAGCATGCAGAATAGGAAAGCTAATTTAAGCGTGCCCGAGTTTGAATTAGTCCATGCGGTTGCCGCTAAATACTACTTGAAAAGCAGAAAAACATACAGACTTTATTGTATGCTAAAGCCATGATTTAGGCCTTAAGTACATCATGTTAGAGTCGTGAGATAGACGAGACATCGAAAAACAAGATTTAGAGAAGTTTTGAATTTGACTTCTCCTGAAGTTTTTTAAAAAAAATTACATAGTTATATAAATTATTTTTTTGGTATAAGCTTGTCAGAATCCAAAAAATAAAAGGTCCAAACTAATTTGAGCTTGAGCCAAGTAAAACACTAAGACTGCTAGGTAGCGACAAACAACTTACTTGAGAGTTTTAAAAGGACTTGGTATCCAAAACCCAATAAGCCTTGACTAACTCATACTGTCATCTCCAAAAAAGTTTTGAAGGGACTCCAATATCGGAGACTCAATGGACCTTGACTAATCCGGACTTAAGCCGAGTAAAATTACTAATTGGTGGCAAAACTCTCCCTCAAGAGTTTGAAACTCCATACCACGACTCAAACTCAAGACCACTGATGAAGTACCTTCACCTAACAAATACGGGATTGACAAGTGACAACAATACAAGGGACAAATCAACTTGTGACGCCAACCATGTGAATTTTGGAGCACCTTTTCCCTTAAAACTTACAGTAACTGATCCAAGCTGCAACTTAGTTTGCAAAATTTGAACAAGAGAAACTAGACGAGAAAGTTGGAAAGCTGATTCAATACAAAAGAATAATGTTGAAGTGTGGTCTATCTTGTCAATACAATAACTTCGAGTGAGAAATAACAAAATTACAAGGGCTGAAAAGCACTATATATCTCAAGCTTGTATGGATTAGGTTAACCTATACTAGCAAAATCAAAGTGGAGGATAGAAGTATGATGATATTGAAAAGCCTAGGAAGAGAAATCCACCGATAGTCGCGACTGTGCGCTGTGATATTTTAGCTGCCAGCATGCTCCCTCCCAACACTGCGATTGATGTACAAATTGTGTGTCCAATTGTCGCCCCCACAGCCACTCCAAGTGCATTTTTGTGGGTGGCAAGCTGAAAGATCGAAAAAGGCAAATGTCAAGCTCAAACTACAAGGATGGCGATGGAAAAAAAAAAAAAAAAAAAAAAAAAAAAAAAAAAAAAGAGAAAAAGATGGGTTTCGCATCAAGCACAAGTGAGCGAGGTGCAAACATGAAGCAAAGTCTAACATGTTGCAGCATCTTAATTTATACAGAAGTGTTGTAAAAATTTGATCCATGCAGCCGACCTGACTAATTTGGGATTGAGCCTATATTGTTATTTGAACCATAAGTGTGGCAACTAAAGGAAAACCATAGTAAGCATACGAGGGGAGGGAGCAAGACAGACTAGGTGAAGAGACGAGCCAGTAAAATTTCAAGGATAGCAACAAGCAAATATAGAAGAAAACACTGCAGACCAAAAGCCTATCAAGGAAGTTGCCTTCAGTGAAGTGGTTATTTGTCTCCCGATTATCTAATAGGCATGAGAAAGATTTTCGGAAGTTGTTTTCTGCAATTTATGTTCATTCAGAATTCGAAGTATGACTAGGAAAGAAGGTTCAGACGTTAAAGAAGGTTTATGTCAACTAGAGTAAAGCAGTGCATATCAATAAGCCAAATAAAAGCCAAATCAAAAGAAATAACTTACAGCAATAGTTGCTATCTGGCTTCGGTCTCCCCATTCAGCCAGGAAAGTCAGAATGAATGACTGCAGACAAGGGAAGTAAAAAATTACATTAAAAGAAAACCACTATTAAGCTATTTAACCTGCTAACAACATCCAATATAAATGACCCATGAAGTAAAATCATATGTATACTAAGAAAAAACCTAGAAGAATACTAAAATCTGATTTAACAAAGTATGTAAGCAAAAAGCACCAGGAAACAACTTTGTGCATTACCCACAAATGAACAGTCCTCTGCAACGTTATACACGTCAAGAATGAAGAAATAAAAGGATAGGCAAAAGTGTACCTCCAGAAATATAGGTGTACAAAAACGTGAAAAGAAACGGCGAAATGATGTTTTTCCTTGACCCCCCTCCAGTTTTTCTTCTACCTGCAACAAAATAAGCCAGATAAGATCTCCCCACTCACTAACATAACTCAGGCTTTGGAACTGGTCGTCTGATAGTAGAACAGTTGATCTATGAAACAAAACCCTTTCGATATTTCAAGCTGAATGAAACACTTGCAAGATGCACAAATGAATCATTCTTATTCACGGTTTAACTACATAACACATTCTAAGGGAGTGGTAATATCATCCAAAAAGACAAATGTTCAGGCGTAATGAATCTAATGATCGTTTAATCATTCATCATTAATACGTCAGAAGTTGTCTCGCAACCTATATCTGCCTCAAAAAATTAGATGAATTCAAGCATCTACTGAAATACAACAGAACCTCAATCCCAAATTAGTTGGGGTCGAAGCATCTACTGAAATAGAACCAAAAATCGTAAAAGTCCCAGTCAAGAATAAAAATGAGCACCACATGCATGTAAATTTCCATGTGAATAAACACATTGTAAAAAAGACTTACCTCTTCCATCTCCTTTTTCTGTGAAGACTTTGAATCTGATCTCCAGGCAATATAAAGTAGTCGTAACCCAAAGAATGCATATAGAACTGCAATTAGATCAATGAACAAGTAAAAAAGTTATTTCCAGAACAAGAAAATAACACTGACTAGAAAATGACCCTTTTTTTTGGTAAATTCAATGACCCTTTTTTTTTTTTTGGTAAATTCAATGACCCATTTAAAAAAGGATGTAACCATCATTTGTGAATTATGATGGTACCAATAGGATAACTACAAGACCTAGCAAGATTAGAAACAAATGAAAATTCAAATTTTATTTGAGATTCAAGAATATTACTTAAGATAATGGATTTGAGCCTTGTAGACGCCTTATTGTTTTATTAGCACTCTTAATAGAAGCCATGAGAAAAGTCAGATGAAGTACATTTTTCTCATCAGGATATAGGAAGCCAACTTCATATATTGAAACAAGTACTGCAACTTCATAATGAACAACGCAACAAAATCACATGTCCTATAAATAAGTAATGAACTACACAAATACCTGTAGCTGCACTATTTGTATGTTTCCTTGATATTAAATTTGGCACGATCCTACCAAGTCCAGTGGACAGTACCTAATTCACAAAATGAACAAGAAAACATAAGCAAATTCAAAATTAAATTTTGTAAATTAGGATGTGAACTCATAATCCTCATGTGCATGATGGAACCATATATCACAGTGGGCTGGTAGCTTAACATCAAAGTGAAAACCAACACAGCAGAAAGCAGTCTCAAAAATAAATAGCTCAAACCAATATGATGAATTGAGACGGGAAGAGCTTACTGTCATGACAATCAATGCAGCAAGAGCCCCAGATAACACAATTGATTTAGGATGGCGCATAGCCATAAGTGCAGCAATTATAAAGGTTTCATCTCCAATCTAGCAAAAGTTAGAAAAGTACCAAACATGCATCAGATCAAGCGAGAAAATATGGAAAAAGTGGTAGAAGCAATAGCATTAACAAATGTAGCTTCAGATTTGTTCATTTTTAAAATACAAACTACCTTTAAAAAAATGTATAAAGCACTTTTGACTTTTGAGATAGTGTGCAAAACAAAGTATACTAACTTAAAAAAATTCTACCAGTGCCATATTCTGTATAAATTTTAGCATATATTTGCTGATAATCCCATATGCACCTTGAATTGGCTCACATTTACCATCACCCTATGCCTACAAAACCGACATCCAATCCAAAAAAAAAAAGAAACCCAGCATAAACTTAACGGGATGAATAATGAATTTCATACTACAATGACCAGAATGGACTTCCCCGAAACAATTTAAAACTTTAAGTATTGAAGTTCCATGTGAATCGAGCATAGAATCCTTTCACCAGACGTTCAAACATATATTTCCATACGCGCAGCAACTGTGCGCCTTCAAATTACCGGCTAATCCACCACACATTAAAGAGGACTACAGAACAGTGAACCGATCACGCGTACAGTGTTACACATCAAGATGTAATTTTGAATACATATTAACTTGACGCGCGAGCTAACAATGCAATGCGGCAATGTCGCAAGTTGCAATACATTCTAATCAACATAAATTGCAATCATCGTAGCGACGTGAAATACTAATAGGGCAAATGCACAAACCTCGCTAACCAAGATCATTGACAAACTGGCAAAGAAAGCATCAAAAATCCCAAGACCACTCGAGCCCGGAATTTCCCCGCCCGCCGCATCCCTTATAACCGACTCCTGATCATTCTTATCACCCCATTTACCATTCTCCAGAGACTCAAATTCAATCTGCACAACAACAACACAAAATCAACACTTCTCAACTCACACAAACCCTAGTCTTTCTCAATAAAAACCAAATCTTGAACCAAAATCCTCACTTTACTTCGCCGACCGAGGTCTCTCGCGACTCTCTTCAACGCCTCGCTCTTCCTCTCACTCTCCCGTTCAAGTACCTGATAAGAATCAAAACTTCAACACAATCAAAACCTAACAACACGGATCAGATCAAAACCTAACACAATGTCGAGATCTGCCTACCTGAGCAGACACCGAGGCCGAGAACGCGACCGCGACGAGAATCACGAGGAAGATACCTCTGCGGAGTCGGATCCAGTCCATGACCATCGCGAATCGCGAATCGCACAAACCTGTGAAAGCGAAACGAAACCCTAGCTCATGAGATTGAATGAAGAACTCGTTTTGGTTTGGTACCTATAGATCTGGACGGAAGTTGTAGGAGCGGAGACCTCGATGTGGGCGGGGTTCAATCTCGAGCTCGATCGGAGAGTGGTGGTGGATCTTATAATTGGAGAGTCGGAGATCTGAAGAAGATCCCGCGTTGTTGTTGTTGTTGCATTGTGGTGTCGTTCGAGCAGGATCCCCGAAACTCGTCGGTTGCATGTTGGGTCATGCGAGTCATGCGAGTTTTAGTGGGATCGGCTTGTTCTCTACCGATAATGCCCTTGTCGGCTCTTTGCGCGCTTTTTTTTTGTTTTGTTTTTGTAACAACAACAGGCTTTGAATTATCTAAGCGCTTCAAAATGCAAGCATATATATATATTTATCTATATCTATATATATATATATATATATATTATTATTATTATTATTATATATATAAAATCGGAGCTAAGAAAAAATTGACATGCATCCGCTTTTTCATTTTCATTTTAATTTTCTAATTTTTTCTATTTTAAGGTATTTATTTATTTAAGGTATTTAAGGTGTTTGGTTGTTTCAAGGAATATATTAATTCCCCCATTTATTAATTGACTAAAACAAAAAATCTAGCTCTTAAAATTTAAGAGCATCTATCTCGGTCTCTTAATTATTTAATTAACTGCTAATTAAATAGAAATACACTCATAATTAATTAATTAATTGGGTGCGCGCATTTACATTGACCGATTACAGCTGTGCATGCATGGTATCATCTTGCTTGCAAGTCACTTAAAGGAGAGATAAAGTTTTACATGCTTTCTCCTTCTACCATTTCATTTTAAGGATTTTCTCAATTTTTCTATTTTTTTAATTTTAAGATATTTGATATTTGTGTTATTTATTGTTTTAAAATATATTCATCCCCCATATTTTTGAAAAACGAAAAATCCAACTTTGAACAACCAAACGACGGGCCTAATTAATGAATTATTCATCAATGCATTAAATTTCTATTTCGAATCTTACACCATCAATTTAGTTACCGCAACATTATTTATATATATTGTTCGGGGTTTTGAAATAACAATTAAGTTCATTCGAATTCTTTCTTTTGTTAATAAATAGTTACTTCAATGATTTATAAGTAAACAAGCTTTTTTTACCCTCTATTGTATATTTTTTTCAAAGAAATATGAGTTGATTATTGTGCATTGTAATTTTAATTGTAAATAATATTACAATATATTCATGTACTCCTACAGAGCTTAAAATCGACTAGTTTTAATATTGAAGAGGAGGTCGAGGTCTATTGGGCCAATGTGACTTTTATGTGATATACTTGATGTTATTCTACTTTTTTGAAACTTGTTGTTGCGCCTGGCATGGACGTGCAGGACGGACACACACTTGTTAACGTGCATGCGGTTCATATTAAGATGCTTACGCATGCATTTTAATGAAATTAAGTTTTCAATGGAAGCTAGCACATGCATGTCGGTGTTGCGTGTTCGTGTAGGGGCACAAAAGTATTTTCCTTTTTTAATGAGGGTTTTATTTAATAAACTTGGCTCGATAAAAATTAAAGAAATTAGATAAAGGGTAAACCAAAGCTAAGTTGGGACGTGTTGATTAAGAAGGAATTAAAGACCTGAAAAACCTATCATCAATTACACTAAAAACGAGTGTGACGATCCATGAAAGAGTTTGATCAAAGTAGTCAACCCTAGCTAATTTGGGATTGAGGCTTTATTTTTATGATTTAGGAATTCTCCTTAATTTTTTTATGAAATGTTATAGTGATGTAAAAAAAACTACGTCATATAAACAAACCCGTCAAACTAATTAAACCCCCAACAACAACAATATCCTAGCCATGAGCCTCAATCTCAAATTCGTTAGGGAAATTAATTAAACCACCAAATTTTTGAAAATAAACATATTTCAAGTAAATAAGTATTTTTGGAGAGAATGATGTTCCTTAAACATGCAGCGGCACCTCGCAAGAGCTAACAACAACAACAACAACGCCTCAGTCTCAAATTAATTGGGTCGGCTACATGGATCAAACTCTGCCATTATGCTTAATTTAGTGCAAGATCTTCAAAAAGGGATGAACAGAGTTACACATATGAACATGATTAATTAAGAGGACGGCAGTCAATTATCCAAGCCATATTTCTTAAGATATCATGCTCAGTCCTTCTATATTCATGTTTGGGACTTTGAGTTTATGGATGCCATGCAATTGCTCATACAACTCAACAAGATCATCGCCATCTAGATAGGTTGAAGCTATACCAACAACGCCGGCGATGATCAAAGAGCACGTGAAAATCTGGCTCCCTTAAATATATCATGTTTCTTATAAAGAAAAAAAAATGTGATCAAATGCATTAATTGAGCAGAATGAAAAGAATGAAAAGAATGAAAAGTTTCATCTATGATTTTTATTACCAACTAATAAAATTCTCAGATAAATGAGTGTCAGAAACAAAAACTAGAATCATTGCTGACTTGAGATACAGAATAGAATAATATGTATATAAACATAGTAAAAAAATGAAACTAACTGAAAACAGTTCCTTGACATATTGAGAAGCTGAGGAAGCTAAACAGGTCTGAGAACCAAGTGTGTGTATGAAATGGTAAGAATTGTGATCTACATTTATGACCTTGGCCAGTAACTCAGAATTCATTGCTGGAGCGCCACTGAGAAATGATTTTAAGATGATGATTTCGGATTTCCTCGTTGTCTATTTCTTTGTACTTGATCAGTCATGGAAAAATTCGAGTTCACAGCAGCATTAAAATTCTGAAATTATATATCATAGATGGAAATAAAACACCTTTTAAAGGAGTATGCACATTGGATGCTCTTTAAGACTAATAAGTTCTTTTTTTTTTGAAGAGAAGACTGTGAAGTATTAAATTGTCATAACAGTTGCTTTTCTTCAGTCGTCAACACCTATTTAAACCATTCAATTATTGACTGCAATGAACTTGGAGTCCTTGCAATCTAGTCCAAATTAGTAGGGATGCTACAACAAAAAAGCCTCGGCTCCAAATTAGTTGGGAACTAGCATGCAAGACTGTACAAAAAAAAAAAAAAAATTAATTCAAAATAGTATCAAAGTCGAGATTGTTTGCATTTCAAACTCTCTTCAGTTTCATAGCTATAGTTAGTTTCTTTCTTTCACTTTCATTGCTTAGAAGCCTACAAGTCACAACTTTAATCTTTCTAAGCTGTTGCTATTTGGTTACTCTTTTTGGTCCTTCCTAATCAATTGTTTACACATAAGTCCTTCCCATAAACTGTCCTAAATTGAGTTCTACCTACTTCACAGGCACTGTAAACAACTTGCATAAAACTACAAACCAAAGCTCATAAAAAGATTTCTTTAACTCACAAGTTCTCAGCTCTGCGGCATCTTGAGATCAGTCAACATCTTCACCACCTCAAGCATGGTCGGCCTTTTCCATGGCTCGTCAACAGTGCAAGCCCTTGCAACATGAAGAACGCCGATCATTTGGTCCCTCCAATGTCCCAGACTTGCAATGCAAGCATCAAGCACTGCATCCTCCATTTCCATATCACTCATCCACCTCACCCAGCCCACCAGGTTCCCTCCCTCAATGTCAGCCTGACCTGTAGGAGCCCGCCCTGTTAGCACCTCTAACATAACTACACCAAAGCTGTAAACATCGCCTTTTGTTGTTGCCACCATGGTCTGCCCATACTCGGGAGGAATATACCCAAGAGTTCCTGCAAGGCCAGTGCTAACATGAGATTCATATGCACTGATTATGCGTGAAAAGCCGAAGTCTGAGACTCGAGGTTCAAAGTTGCTATCCAATAATATGTTGCTGGACTTGATGTCTCTGTGGATTATGTGGGGAACAAAGCCATGGTGAAGGAAAGCAAGACCTCTTGCTGATCCAAGACAGATTTTGAAGCGACTCGGCCAGTCCAAAGCTTCGACTGCATCAGCTGGATTGCTCAACCAAACATCAAGGCTGCCATTCTCCATGTACTCATATATCAGGAACCTCTCATCTTCGTAGACACAGTAGCCCAATAGAGGGACCAAGTTCTCATGGTTAACCTTTCCTATTGTCTCCATTTCAGCTAAAAACTCTCGATCACCTTGGAAGCGTCCGCTCTTAAGCCTTTTGACAGCAATTGTTCTGCCCTCTAATAATAATCCTTTGTACACAGTGCCAAATCCGCCATCACCAATTATGTGGGTCTCGCTGAAACCACCAGTAGCTGTTAAAATGTCAGTTGGGTGCAATCGCTGCAGAGAATGCTCGAAAGTGGCAAGATTAATACTAAGCGGCTCCTTATGCTTCGGCTTCTTGACAAGAAGCTCTTCAGAGGAAGTTGGCTCAACTGTTGTTGCAGGCTTTGTCTTGAACAAGATAGGACATCTAGACTCTTGTTTACCCATCCACCACTTGAGAAGCCCAAAGAATAGAACTAGGAATATGAGTATGGAACCAAGTACAATGGCCAACACATAGGCTCGATTAATAGAGGGAGCAGGGGCATATGCTTGTGGAAGTGCTAAGCCTCGCAGTGTGCATTGCTGATCAGTAACAGAACAATTTTCTGGAAGGTAACCTTTGATTCTGTTTTTGGAAAAATTGATGAAGTCAAGACTCAATGTGTTACAGATATTGCAAGGAATGTATTCAATGTTATTGTTGGACACATCAAGGTATGTTAAAGAGGCTAGACCCATAAGAGATGAGGGCAATGCACCGGATAAACTATTGTTGTGAGCATCGAGGATGGAAAGAGATGTCAAATTTGAGAGTGACTCGGGGAGAGGGCCAAAGAAAAAATTATTGCTAGCATTTAGGAGCAAAACAAAGCTTGTAGCAACCACATTTTGAGTGAATGCAATTGGACCAGTTAGAGAATTCATACTAATGTCCAAGTTGGTCAGGCTTTTGATATGGAAGATGGATGGTGGTAGGGAACCAGTAAGCTTGTTGCTAGACAAATTTAGCTTCACTAAACTTGGCATAATGGAATCCAGCTTGTCGGGGATCGAGCCACTCAGTTGATTATGAGAGAGGAGCAGTCCTTGGAGGTTTTTCATTTCAAAGGAGCGAGGAAATGCTGGCCCTGTTAGAGCATTGAAAGATAGATCAATGTAAGTCAAGTGCGCGAGATCTGCCAGCTCCGAGGGAATGTCACCACTTAACTTGTTCCCTTGCAACATCAACTCCGAAACTATGACACACTCCTTGATTGATGGTGGAATGAGACCAACAAACTCATTGTATGACAGGTCAAGCATGCCATAATGTTGGGTGAATTCTGAATCAGGGAGAGGCACCTTTTGAAAACCAGAGCATATCTCACTAGGAATCTGTCCTGAAAGAAGATTGTTAGACAACACAAGATTGTCTAGCAATTTCAAGCGAGCTATGGACTTGGGAATTGGACCGGTAAGCCTGTTTGCACCAAGATCCAACGATACCAGATTCATACAATTGAAAAGCTCCAGCGGTATCTCACCGCTTATGTTGTTCCCATGAACTGACAGATTTGTAAGGTTTTTTAGCTTCCCAATGGAATTTGGTATGGTACCTTCAAATTGATTGTTGTCCAATTGCAGCCTCCTTAAATTTAAAACTTTAGCTATGTCACTTGGAATCAGACCCTCTAGCAAATTGTTGCTGAAAGATATCTCCATTAGAGTCTTCGAATGCCACAGTTGTGCAGGAAGTTTGCCTGAAAATTTGTTATGAGAAAGCTCTAGAGTGACAAGCTGAAGATTTCCAAGGTAGCCAGGTACTTCGCCAGAGAGGTCATTTCCAGCTAGTTGTAGATCAGTGAGACTCAAACATCTCCGAAAAGAATTGTTAATATTGCCAGTGAATCTATTTTCTGATAGAGCAAGAGTTGACAGCATATCAGCATTGCATACTTCCGATGGAATACCACCAGAAAGATGATTAGAAGTGACATCAAATAAGGTCAAGTATTGCAAATCTAATGGTGGGAGAGGCCCGGTGAACATATTCTTACTCAGCGTTATTGCGTTCACTCTTGTCCAGTTGGAAATCCAATAAGGAATCGATCCTGAAAGATAGTTAGAATCTAGCACTAGTGAGCTTATCGATTCCATCCCTGAAAGACCCTTCGGTAATGGTCCAGAAAGGGAATTGAATGACAAATTCAGAATCTTAAGCTTCTTGCAGTTTCCCAATTTCCCTGGAATGCTTCCATTTAATCCAGCATAGGCAGCAACAAAATAAACTAGCTCTGCGAGCTCTCCAAACCTAGAAGGCAATGCTCCCTCAAAACTGTTTTGAGCTATGTTCAAGGATGTCAAGCTCCTCATATTTGAGATTTCTTCAGGAACCATCCCTGTGAATTTGCAACTCCCAACATTTAGTACCTGCAGCTTTGTGAGATTCCCAATTGCGGCTGGTAATGCTCCACTTAGGAAATTGCTTTCAAGTAGCAGATCTTTGAGATTGCTTAAGCTGCCTATTTCTGGTGGTATAGGTCCTGCCAATGAGTTCAAAGAGATGTCAAGTTTCTCCAACCGAGACAATTGTCCGATCTCTGAAAAAATCGACCCAGTAAATTTGTTCCGACTAGCATCCAAGTACAAAAGCCTTGAAAGATTTGCCAAGCTAGAGGGTAAATTTCCGGAGAACAGATTCGCACCAATGTCCAATGACTCCAAACTATGTAGATTCCCCAACTCAGTCGGAAGAACTCCAGAGAATGAGTTTCCATGCACTGACAACTCAATCAAGTTCCCCAGCAATCCAATGCTTGAAGATAAGAAGCCAGAAAAGGAATTGTCATCAAGCACAAGCTCTCTTAGCAATTTAAGGTTTGAGATGTCTGAAGGCAAAGTTCCGGATAAGTTATTGCCGCTCAAGTCCAAGGACTCCAAAACCTTCAAATTCCACACCCTAGATGGGATTTCACCAGTGAGACCACAGAAGCTAAGGTTGAGATATTTAAGATGCTTGAACTCCCCAATGATTTTTGGAAATGGAAGATCAAACGGCCCAATCGTACATGACAAGTCTATCCTCTGAACTTCAGAGCCAATGCAACTTATACCTGACCACTTACATGGTGGGATTTCTGAGTTAAACCAGCTAGGGATGACATCTCTTTTTTGAATGAGAGAATCTCTGAGAGCTACTAAAGACTGAATTTCATCAGAGTAAATTTCCAAACTGAGTGCAGGGTGGATGAAGCAGATGTGAATTAAAGCCAACGTGTACCAAGCTTGCTGTTTTACAACTGCTGAAAACATTCTGCTTCTGATCAAGTGTTTCCTTTGTCCAATTCAAGTAGGGAGCCCTTGTAAACTTCAGTAAAGCTCACTCTTGAAATTAACAGAAGATACCCTGAACCATTAGGACATAAAAAGGTCAGTAACTTGAAGTATACAGCTATGCAAATCACTAGCTAGTCAGTTCTCATCTAGAAAGTGTATGTAACAATGTAACATGTACCTTACATCTGTAACTCAGAACTTCTCCTCTTCCTTCAAAAGAAATTCAAAGTAGAAGAAAGCCACCTTCACTGTACAGATAATTCATAATTAGCAAGAGTTACTAGGAAAACCCCAGATAGCAATCAGCCAATCATGCTTTTAAAGTACTAATCTGTATCCGTAAATCCAAAAAAAAAAAAAAAAAAGAGCAACTTTCAATGAAAAGAGAGAAATGTGAGGTTTTTGACGCTTTTCCAGTTGACTTTTACCCTTGAAGGACAAAGAAGAGACTATTTCTGTTCCCCATGTGTGTGTTTACTGTTTAGATTATTTGCTAACCCAAAATGGGAATTCAAAGAGGGCCCTAACTGTGATCTCTAATAAACGAAATTAAGGACACATTAAAGAACATAGTTTGCAACTTTGCATACCGTAGGGCCTACTCTGAACCCTGATACAGACCACTGTAGAAAAGCCCAATATTGAAAGCGACAAGAACTAGAAACAGCAAAAGAAGAAATTCCCCAAATCATCCATCCTGCGAGCGCCAGCTGTGAAGTGAAATGGAAAAACTCGTCAGTTCAAACTTAAAATCACAACTGAATCACTGAGAATCAACTCCATGTGAAATGCAGAGATGCGGTACTGCAACGCAGTCTGCAAGAAGAGCAAAAGCGCAACTTTTCTTCTTTGGAATCAAAAAAAATTCAACATTGTTCAAAGTACGCATTTGTGCGCTTGAAAAAGAGCGGTGAAGCAGCACAATTAGTTACATTAACAAGCATAAAACGAAAGATTTCAAGTTTCCGCATCAACAAAAGCAACTTGAGAGAGACGAAGAATCAACAACACAAATCTTCAACACAACGAAACCAGATCATCAATCGTTATGCAAAACTTCGAAAAAATCTGGAAAAAGCGCGAAACGTAGTGGATTTCAAGATTCAAACATCGACAAAACAGATTTCACAACAATTGATCAAAACGAAATCACTCAACTGGACTTGAAGATCGAGAACCGACGAAGAACCTCTAATGGTGACCACGCCGAACTCACATTTACAGAGTCACTCAACACAGAGAAATCACCACCGTCGCTCGCTCTGAGAATCACAGTAATCGCTGATATGAACAAGTGTGAACGCCATTACAGATTCCAAGATTCAAACATTCACAAAACAAAATCCAAAACAATTGAAAACGAGACAAGCACTCAACTGGACTCGAAGATCGAGTGAAGAACCTCTAATGGCGATCAGGCCGAGCTCACCGAACGACCGTTACAACTTCACGAAACACAGTGCGAGAAATCACCACCGTCGCTCGCTCGCTCAGAGAATGTGATGCGATCGAACGAGTGTGAACGCCATTAACGATCATCAGATGCTTCGCTTCTGTTCGTTTGTTTGAAAACGCGTTTCTCGTTTTCTCGTCGTTGCGAGCACAGACGGCGTGACTGCGTCTGCGTGAGTGATCGAGCGCTTGCAGCTCTGCACTGCACCTCTCCGGAGTCCGGACAGTTATCCCTCGCTTTCTCTCTCTACTTTCTCTCTCTAAACACTTGCAGCTTCGTTCCTGATCTTGAGACACGTGTAAAGAGCTTATCTCGAGGTGTTGATCGGAGGGTTGAATGCGGGCACGTGGCGTGGTTTTGGTGGGTTATGATTAGCTGAGGCCGGGTGCTGCAGGTTGAACGGAATCTGGGGGCTGTGAAGGGGAGCAAGTGTAGAGTTTGGACTAATGAGGGACTGACGCGTAGCCTACTGGTGGGGAGTCGGTCAGGTAAAAGTATAGAAACGTTTTAATTGGTTATTGATTAGGAATTATTGGCTGTGTGGAGAGAGCTATGACCAAATACTAATTATTGTACTAATGAGGTTTTATTTTGAGATTTCTTGTTAAGATAGTCAATGCAACTCCGCCCTCAAACGTTTTAATTGGTTATGTAGAACATTGGCGTGTGGAGAGAGCTATGACCAAATAATAATTATTGCTAATATATTTTGAGATTTCTTGTTAAGATTGGCAACTCTCAATATCAATATTTGAATAAGAGAGGACTCTGACGCCAAGAAAAGTTCCAAACTCATTTTTCATAATCGAAAAATTACGGAGGGAGGGGGTTGCGATAGGTTGACACTTAACGTAAAACTTTTGTCACTCTTCATATAATGAATAATCAATGTCTCAATATAGGCTATGTATTCATTAAATTATTCAAAGATGAATATTATGAGCTTACCATTTGCTAAAAGTATGTATCGGTGACTAATTGCAATTAATTTAGTAACTATTCTGTCTATGTGACACGATAACAAACTTTCAATTTCGAGACCAATGGTAAAGACGAAAGCGAAACTGCATGGATTAGGCATACAATTTCGAGTTCGATTCCCCATGACAACTAATTGGATCATTGGTGGTCTCTTTTCGTAATCCCAAAGTCCATTAACTAGATAGAGAAGTGTGATCTGGATACTCGTGGTTAATTAAAAAAAAAAACATTCAACTTTGTGTTGAGATAAGTGCAATGTATGGCCCCCGTAAATCATAAAAGTTTCTTTTTTGAGAGATGTTAGGGTGATCTATATTGAGACACTCAGTAATAATGTTCATCCATTCACGTATCGGGATCGATTTGAGTGCACACAACACACATCAACGTGCGAATGAATTGGTGTCCATTCCGATGCTCCAAAAAAGGTCATATCTTCCATCTTTTTTACTTACAAATCATAAAGCTCATTATGAGGCTTTTAAAGTTTCTATAAACAAATCAACCTTCTTTTCAATTCTACAAAACCAAACAAAACTTTAATATCCAACAGGGTAGGATCCTACATAAATAGCTCAAAATCACAGATGCATGTCAATATCAAACAATTACTTCAACGAGCTCCTAACCAATAAAGCCAACTCCTTCAAAATTCATAAAAAAATTGGTCTAGCTAATTGGAGCTTTTTTAAAAATAACGTGCAGATAACCTAAAAACACAATGCATTATTGTTCAAATATCAAACTCCACGGATCGATTGTATTAAATTAAGCTTAATGTGAAGAATTTGATCCAAGTAACAAACCATATTAATTATAATCTAAAATTGAAGCTTTGTTTTAGTAGTTTTTGTTGTTTTTTTTTTTTTTTTTTTTTTTGTCAAAGTTTGTTGCATTGATGTTTCTAACACCCATGAAAGGTACAACAATCTATTACAACAAGAGTAATAGAAAATACACGTTATAAAGCTCAGAACAACATCCTCACAGAGGAGGGCAACAACCCTACGCGAGGGGACAACAACCTCCCGAGGGATGGCAACAACCCCACGCACGGGGAATAAACCCACAAAGGGGACAAAAAAAATCCTAAATTTCTAAAACGAAAAAAAAAAAAAAAAAAAAAATAGTAAGACTACTAGTACATCTACCACTGCAGGGGCAAACGCCGCAAAGACGCACCGTAAGGTCGGTCATCGACGTTCGTCAACAGAGGCTTCAAAGACCAGCAATGTTGTCTCCCTGTCATTCCTCCATCGGCCTCAAAAACTTAGACAAAATAGGGCGGCGAAGGCCTTGCCGACCCCCAATGAGCAGATCTAGAGAGGGGTGGTTAGGGTTTTTGTTATTGTTGCTATTGTTATTCCTACTACCCGGACATCTTTTTTCCACGTTTGTATTGGTTTTTTTTTATTATTATTTTTTTTATATTTTTTTTTTTATGAATACGTTTGCATTGGTTCTCAACTTCTCTTCTTCACTTTTATAAATATTATTCTTTGTTCCATCACTTTTATCTATCTTTATAGCTTTACATCCTATAGTTATTCTCTATAATTAGATTCTCATTTACACTTTTTGTATTGACTATAAATCCTTTGTTATTTTTGTGCCTTTTTTTGGCATTCTATTTTTTGTTCTTAATTTTTTTGCTAATTTGAGATCAAGGCTTTGTTAACAAAATTTGATTTATACATGTATGTAGCTGAGGTTAGTTAATTTGGGTTGTTATATTTATAATTGTAATTATGAGTAATTTGCAAGTTTAATTAAACAAAATCTCAAGCTTTTAAGAACAAACCAAAAAAATAAAAAATAAAAATGCTCTTTTGCAATATCTCACTTATTGAGACGTGTGGACCAAAATATAGTATCGCATATTAATATAAAAATACTTAAGTGGTTATCTCTCATCAAATAGTATTGAGACATTTCAAGTAAAACTCTGCACACGTGACTCAATGGTGATTGAGTCGAGGATAATATCGGTACTAATGAGATATGTGGACCCGCGGATAAAGACGCGAGTGGGTCCAACATCACTCAACCAACATCAACTAATAAGAAAAGAAATGGACATTAGATCATTTATTGTTTACTATTAATGAAAGATTGCTTACTTAAGCAAACACGCAATCAATGAATGTTTTTTTATTAAAAAAAAAAACATAACATTAATTATGCTGAAAAAAAAAAAGAAAAAACACACGTTTATAGGTATCTCGAAAATACCGAATTTATGATCTTGACTTGCAGGTAGCCCTAACACTATTAAAAAAATGAAGACCCTACATATATATGGTTAAATAAACTAAGAATCAGTATTTAAAAAAATACGAATTTTATGGTGTATTATAACCAAGTCAACTCCCATGCAATTCTTATTATATTTCAAAAAGGGTTGTCTATAGTAGTTGGCTTAATAAATAAAAAAGTTTCATCTTATAAGGAGGGAAAGTTTTTCCTTTTTTTTTTTTATAAGAACGAGACTTTATTTATTATAGCTCAAGCATATACCTCTATACATATATTTACAATGAGGCGATAAACGATAGAGAGAAAAGTTATGCTAAGAGATTTTGATTAAAATATGACATTGATTTTCAATTACTCAATTAAAACCCGTTTTATCAAGATTGATCAAAATGAAACAATTAATAGCAACATTTGCTTATTATGTTTATGTATATCCTTTAACACTTATCATTTGAATTCACATTTACTTATATGGATGCATGATTTATAAGTTTTTGTAACTAAGATGCATCAATGAGAATGTCAATAACTCATTTGTAACCCAACAACAACACACGAGAAAAATACACGATTGTTGGCAAGGTCCTTTGATTTTTCGTATCGGGTGCACACATATCGATGTATATCAATATGATACCAGAGCAACTGCACGCCGTTGGTGCATGTAAAAGACACTCGATTGTTAGTGTCCTTTAATTGATTTTTTCTTTAAAGAAGGAATATTCTCTCGTGCAATTGTCACCTTAGCACATCACCGTTCGATGCTCCCAAGTATATGTAAAGTGAACACGTGCTATAATATAAATTATAATGTAAAGAAAAGAAGAAAAAAAAAAAAGGTGTAAAGATGGAGATCCCTAGGACCATATCTGAGTCCGCATATCATCAAATGATTCCACGTGGCTTGTTATAGTCCGTTCTTTCCCGCCCAAACTGCCAAAACAGTACAGGTTCCCGGTCGCGCCCTAAAAAACCGTACGCGCGCGCGCCACCAACCCGGTTCAAACGCCCACATCAACGGCTTTCTCATGTCTCAATCCGGTTCATATTGAAAGACTAATTAAGCCGAGATTGTCATTTTTTGTTAATTATTGCATGTAATTGTGGCCATCAACAGCACCTTCTTGATATTGCATCATCATTAAAATTATAAAGACAAAAAATAATAGAAATATTTTACATTTCCATTCTTACCTCTCAAACATATACTTTAACCTACCAAAATAATTCAGTAAATTTTAACGAACATCATTTTGTAAAATCAACAGACTGAATGTTCAAGTATTGAGCTCTCGATATCAGTACTCGTGATGTGTTGTTGTTTTGAATTATGCAAATAGCATCATTTGATCCATGAACTTTCACGTTTTTCTTGATTTGGTCATCAAATTTTCATCAGTTCATTTTTGATTCATAAACTTTTATTTCCATATACGTTTGATCCTTTTATTGAATTTGAAGAGTAACCGATACTTACGAAACAGTTCACAAATCATTTTTTTAATTTTGGTTGATGATTCAGTTGTGAACCGCGCGTGAATTGTTCATAAAACGCTTAATTTGTTAGCCTTCATTGTTCTCCAAACTTAACAAAATAAACAAAAATAAAGAGAAATAAAAAGTTCATAAATCAAAAGTGAACTTATGAAAGTTTGAGAATCAAATCAACAAAAACTTAAAAGTTCATAAACCAAATAATACTTTATTATGTTTGCTAAAGAAAACCTCATTGACGTAAACAAATTTTAACTTATAATTAAAATTTATGAAAAAGATAATTATATTTTTACATGCAACCAAATATATAACTCATAAGGGTTGGCCTAACGCTAAGAGGCTAAGAGCGATCTCCAAATTGCGTGAATTTAGTGCATGGTTTTGAATTCGGTTATCTACTGCGTCAACATTGTTCGGATCACATAGGTACGCTGACAATAGTCATACGACATATATAAGAAAAAAAAAAAGAAAAAAAAAGGGGGAAAACAAGTGTGTGTTGCGCGTGTGTTTGTGGTGGATGTGCTGTGCTGGTTTTTATTCCTCACATAATAGTTTGTGGAGAGGAGAGAACGATCGCTTCGTCGTCTTCGCTCTCCATTCTCTCTCTCTCTCTCTCTCTCTCTCTCTCTCTCTCTCTCGATCTCTCGAAACCCTAAGTCCGATCCCACAAAGGCGCGTAATCGGCGATTGCGAGGCTGAATTGGAGGCTGCGATGGCAATTGGAGCAGGAATTCGTGGTTCTCGAGAGCGGATTTGGTGATGTGACTGATGTTTCCGTGAATTCATTCAATGGCTTACGACGCCGGGATTCAGATGCAGAGAGGAGGCGCCGCCGTCGCCGCGGAGGGTTCCTCGCTCTCTCCGCCGTTGGATGAAGGTCGATCCTCTCATCTTCTCTCATCTCCTCTCATCTCGCTTTTTCCTTGAATGCCTGTTTGGTTCTGTTTGGGGATTTGATGTCAACGAAGAAAAGTTTTGTTTTTGGATGGAAAATTGAGTTCGATCGCAATGACTATGCGCGGAAATGGTTAGGGTTTTGTTTTTGGGTTTCCATTTTTTGTAATTGGGCTTAATTTCGTGTTTTGGTTGTATTTGGAGTTGGTTTTATGGGTTTTCAGTTCTCCATTGAAGCTATTGATCGGTTTCTGTGATTTTTACATGCCATTGGAGTCAATTTTATAGCTAAATTGTGTCGGTTACCTTGTATATTTTGATAAATAATTTGGCATTCTAGTTTTCTACCCACATCAATTGGACTAGTCGGACGCAATGGAAGAGTTTGATCCATGTAGCCGACCCCAACTAATTTGGGATCGAGGCTTTTTTGTCGTTGTTCTATTTTTCTACCCTTGGTCTGTGCGGATTATACCTACCTGGTTGTGTTCAATTTTTGAAAAGACCAATTTTTTTTTTCTTGATGGAATGCTTTTTAAAGTCTTACTTGTTGTCTGCTTAGATATATTCATGGAAGGGTAAAAAAAGAAATCTTGTGCGAAGTGTTTTTTTTTTTTTTTTTTTTTTTTTTTTTTTTTTTTTTTATAAGAATTGTGCGAAGTTGGTGTTTCCAATTTGCAGATGTTTCGCAGCAGAAATGCATGGCATTTTTGTTTGATTGTTAAATGTAATTGCTTTACAATCGTCTTCTTCTCATTATCCTCTTTTGCTAGATGAGGATTGATTCTTTTAGAGCAAAATGGAAGTTGTTTTACGCCCAAAAAAGGAAGTTGTTTTTTATATATCTATTTGTATTTCGTCCCTGTGGTTGGGCTTGCAGTGCTGATATGGCTTTCCTGTAGTTAGGGATTCTATGATATGCTCTTCTCTAATATTTAGATTATTTTAATTTTTGTTCAAAAAACGTCACTCCTGAATGGTAATCCATGTTTTGTTAAAGTTTTCTTACTGAGCGTACACTGTTGGACATTTATTATTTAACGTCCCATTATTCATCGCGGAGAGATAGCTAGATTATAAAGTTGCTCAATGTGGTACATAGAATGGTTTATCTAGCTTGTCTTGCCGTTCTCCTCAATTTGATTTGATCGAGTGGTAGAATGTGATTCTTGTAGATGCTTCTTTAGTCTAATGGGCATATGAGATGTCTAATCTTGGATAAGGTTTAGTTTGTAGATTGGTGGCACCATGGCACTGTATGGTGGTTACAATCATGGTCAAATGTGTTTTCGGGTAAGAAGGATGGTCTGGTTTCTTTTGAAGGAAATGTGCATATCTCGGTATCGCTGCTGATTTTCACGATAAGAAGCACATTTATTTTAGGTTTTGGATCTTAAATACTGATATTAGGGTGATCCCCTAATTTTTTGATCGAGGTACCACTTGAGAGGGTGCTACAACATTCTTCTTCCTATAATTGCATTTTGCGTGACAAACCATTAAGCTATAGGTTCAACCATTATACTTTCATGTATTTGTTTTATGGGAAGAATCATGTTAGGGTCAAGCTTGCTACTCTATTTCAGTTATTGATGGGGTGTATTCCATGATCTTCCCTGAAGGTTTCTATGTCCTTTTTATGTTCCTTCAGACGCAATGTGGCCTATGAACTTTTCATCAAACGAAATTATGGAGTCTGGGCCATACCCCGAACGTCCAGGAGAACCAGACTGTAATTATTATATCAGGACTGGGCAGTGTAGATATGGAATGACATGCCGATTTAATCATCCTCCCAACAGAAAACTGGTAAGCACCTGACCCTCCTTTTGACTATGTTGTTAGCTGGGTTAGAATAAGTCGACGAACATGACAGTGAAATAATGCTCGTTTGTAATCTCCACGTTGTTGCTTCTGGTTTCCACGTGTAATCAAATTCAAGGATGAATATTGAAACTTTTGAAGATGCTTATGCCTGAGTTTTTTTTGGAAGTTCAAGACAACTACTAAACAAGGTTCGAAACTTCGACTTCGCCTATGACTTTGCTCACTTAAAATTCGGAATTAATTTGAGGAAGTTAACTTCGACGATGAAAGTTTGACAAAAACTCGCCGGTGTACGGAAGTTTACGGAATTTTACTTTAAATTCTAGAAAACTCAAGTTTCTTCATAGAGATGCTAGAAATATACTTAATCATACAACAATGCATAAAACTCATGTCACTGGAGGATATTCCGAATTTTAAGTATATTTCTAGCATAGGCGAAGTTTTAGTCAAAGTTTTAGTCGAAGTTTGCTCAACTTTCACGAAACATAACAATTTTACTTCATGTCTTATTAACTTCCATTGATGTTTTCGAAGTTCGGTCGAAGTTAGCCGAAGTTGAGTCGAATTTTTGTAATTTTTGTAATTTTTGTAATGCCTCTGAACTTCGCTTCGCTCACCTCAAAATCGACAAAATTCGCCCGAACTTCGGCGAAGTTTGTCGATTTTTTAAACCTTGCTACTAAAGCAACTAATGACCTTTTAATTATTTACGTTTGTATTTATTTAGTTGATCTTATTTGTCTTCAAGCACATGCATATATAAGCTATTTTTCAACATCTTAATTATATGGGGTCTCCATAAATTTTAGGCTATTGCTGCTGCAAGGATTAAGGGGGAGTACCCCGAAAGAATAGGACAGCCTGAATGTCAGGTATGTTTTCATTTCCCTAAATAGCTGTATGTACTCTTTGACTACAAAATGCTTTAAATGAATTGGCATTGTCAGACTGCTTTAGAACTTACTACTGCTTTATAAATTTCTCATACATGTGTATCTTGAATGATTTGTGAGTTTCCTTTAGGTTTTCTTCACCTAAGTTTCAATAAAATAATTCCAAAATTTTTGACGGAGTCACTTTTGCTAGTGGCTCCAGTTTTTTTCTGCCTCCTAAACACACGCATTTACGTGTTTCTTTTTGTTGTGTGCATGCACATCAGCCTATACCCATTTATGCTACAAAAGGGTTCGATATCTTTAGCAATGCACTACCGGAGTATAAAAAATTGTGGTATCGAAGTTTCATGTGAGAAGAAAATGCAAAGATTGCTAAAACTTTAGAGCTAAATTTCTTCATGCTTGTTTTGTGACTTTTGTCCGAGTGGGCATCCCAACAATTTCTGCTGGTTATAAGAACATAGATTACAGAATTTTTCTGCCACTTGGCTTTGGCATGGATGGGATTTTTTTTAGAGTAACTTTTGACTCAATTGTCAGCATGACAATGCTTATATTTCTAGCCTACCATCATACATTCACATATTTGTAGACTTTCTTTTATTTTGAAACACATACTTTTCTTCTTCTTTTTTAATTTTCTTTGTTAGATTTATACTTGGCAATAACATATACAAGTAATATATTCAATTTAAATTGATTTAAATATGGAAATCAGGATGCCCTTTCTTCCGTTTCCCCCTTGATTCTTCTTTTTCGTCTTCATTCTTTAAAGAAGTACTGTACGCTATATAGATCCATTAATGATTGATGTATTTCAAAAGTTGATCTTTTTTTAATGCCCTCTTTTTTCAGGTTAAATCTAGTGATATTAGCCCTTTTCCCGCACTTTCTTTTATTTGAATTTCATTTATGACCCATAGACTCCGTCACTCATTTATTCTATGAGGTTCTTTCTTTAAGTTGGATTCTAATTGCGCTGATAGACTTTGGTTTCTTTTATGAGAGTTCATGATTTAATCAATTATACTAAAGATGAATTTTTGATTGGATGTTCAGTTCTTTAGCTATTTTTCATGATTTGATTAATTAATCTGGGAAAAAGTTCATATACTATCTCATTTCACTTGGAACATAATGGTCAGTGATCATGATATATTCTCTGTTGAAAGCTCAATCATAGCTTGTGAACTTTAATAGCTTTCAATCTGGTTTTTGAAACCCATACCAAAACAAATAAAAATAATTCATATTTTTGGAGGCCTATGTTACCTAGACTCGTGTATGGGTGTCAGATGTGATATGTGTCTAAAGGTCAAACCTGACTATTCTTTACTTTAAGGACATGAGGACTCAGCAAAAATTGTCAAAAGATTTGGGCCCATATGCTTAGATAGATCGTAGATGTACTACTGGTTATATACTGGTTCATAAATCTAAATTTTTTCTTATTTCACATTAGTTTTCTTAAACTTTTAATCTTCTTTATAAAAGTAAGTTTAAAATGTAGTGTCTAGATTTTTCAGAGCCAGACACATATCAAGTGTTTGACATGTGTCCTTTAGGATGGAGTGGAGGGTTCTGGACCTTCTGGTTACAAGCTGAAGGCAATGGGAGACTAGTTCAAGTGGGGAGAAGAATTTGTGTGTTTTAGCATGTTCAAGTGGTTGAATAGTAAAAATAACTTAGGTTTGTCCAAAGATAAATGGATAGGATATAAATTATAAATGTGGAATTCTTGTTTTTAGAGCTAGAATACAGTAACTGAGCTTTTACATATTAAGTATCTTTATTTTATAACTTTGAAATAATTTCTTATCTCTCCATCTCAACCATTTCAATATGTGCTTTTTGGCGTGCAAAGTGAACGCTTCTCTCCTATGGTTTCTCAGTATTACTTGAAGACAGGGACGTGCAAGTTTGGTGCCACATGCAAGTTTCATCATCCGAAAGACAAGGCAGGAATTGCTGGAAGAGTTCTACTAAACATCTTAGGCTATCCACTACGCTCGGTTTGTTTTTCACTTTACCTTGGCACATGTTTTGATGCTATTTCTCTTTATAGTTTCGTTAATAGTCAATTGGTTTAGTCTGATCAGTTCTTCATTCACTCTCACTCTCACTCCTCTCCACTACCTCTCCCTCTTAGTTTTCATGCATAGTTAAATCTTTGTTAATTGTTTTCTGAGTTGATTTTGTTTCCTGCAGAATGAAAAGGAATGTGCTTATTATTTAAGAACCGGACAGTGTAAGTTTGGGACCACCTGTAAATTCCATCACCCGCAGCCATCTAGTACTATGATTTCAATGCGCGGTTCTCCTGTATATCCTCCTGTACAATCACCAACAACTCCTGGTCAGCAGACTTATCCAGGAGGGGTTCCAAACTGGGCTTTGTCAAGGGCCTCTTTTATTCCTAGCCCACGTTGGCAAGGTCATTCCAGTTATGCTCAGCTGATTCTTCCTCAAGGTGTAATGCCTGTTCCTGGATGGAATGCATACACTGTAAGTCTTTTCTGGTATTAGATAATCTTTACCTCAAATTTAGCATTTACGATTACCTGGCTCTTCTTTTTCCCATTTGAAACAGGGGGGATTTGCTTTATTTACAAAATTAAATAGATCTTTGTTTCTAGTCATCTACTAAACTTAGTTTTGTATCACCGTGTTTATAATTTATTACCCATTTCTACTGCATCCCTTAAAAGTTGAGTTTTGGCGTAGAACTGAAATGTAACTTGTACCGTCACAAATATTTCTCTTCTATAGTTGGCCAAAAAGGAGGAACAAGAAAACAAAGCCAAAATGTTCCATTGTCCGAATGTCGTCATGACTTTTCTCCTTCTAGAAAGCTTGTAGTTTTCTGTATCGACATGCTCTTGTCATGTCATGTTCTAAATTTTATGCATTTTGTCCTATGTATGTAATCTCCTTCTAGATAATCATATTTGGTAATAGTACACCAATGGCGGCATGGCACGTTCTGAATTTGTTGTATATGGTAACATGCTTTATGAAATTGTGAGTACTGCCCATTTGTTCATATTCGGGAGTCTTTCATCCAGGGACAGCTGGCGTCCGTTTCATCTTCTGAGGGCCAGCCGCAAACGGTGGGAAGTAGTCAATTTTATGCAACTTCTCGACAAAATGAATCGAGTGCAGGTTCTCCAGGTGCATTTACTTTGAATCGCTCTGGTTCTGTCCCTGGAGGCCTATATTCCTTGCAGAGAGAAAATGTTTTTCCTGAGAGACCGGGGCAGCCAGAGTGCCAGTTTTACATGAAGACTGGAGATTGTAAATTTGGTGCAGTTTGCAGGTTTCATCATCCTAGAGAGAGATTGATTCCTGCTCCCAATTGTTTGCTAAGTCCTTTGGGCCTTCCGTTACGTCCGGTGAGTATGTGATACAGTCTTAATTATTTAGCAATTATTTGTTAGGTTTCTTATTTTAAGTACTTGCTATTTTATTATCTAGGAAGTTTCTATTTAGTAGTTCCTTATTTCTATTAACCACCTAAAGTAGCAGTTGCTAAGTATTTACTAGTTTCCATTGTATTCGGACTCTATATATATGGGTATTATGAGATGAATAAAGCAAGCTATTAATATGAAATAAAGTAGGATCGAAATTAGGAGAAGAGTCACGGACTCAATTCTCAATTTCGATATTCTCTCTCTCCTCTCATCAACAGCTATTCTTTCTCTCATCTTCACCTATTTTATCTCTTCTACTTTTCTCTTTACTTTTCCACCAATCAAGATAGGTAAAAGCATCAATTCCACCATGTCTAAGCCCGTGACTAGATCCAAAACCAAGGTTCATAACAGTATGTTAATGGTTTCTTCTGAGACACAAACCTTTCTGATCCAAACCTAGATTTCCCTCATCTATTTTCTTTTCTTTTCTTTTCTTTTTATTCGATCATAATATTCAAATGGATGCTATATGCACATTTTCTTAAAAATATTGGTGGAAACAGTGTTTTGTTGAGCCACTGAATTGTACTTGCGGTGCCATTTGAATCTCTAGACACATCGGATGAGTGACACTATGACTGGAAATAAATACATTAAGTCTTAAGCTTGCACTCCTTGCATCTCGAGGAAGGACTAGTCCACTCCACCTACCATTCATTTGAATCTTCACTTGGCTAAGATTTTAAATCTCAAACTGGAAATGCAATTGAATAGCTTTTTGATTCCAGCTTCCTCAGGAGAGCTACACTAAAAGAATATTTTCTTTTGGGAAAGGCTTTGGGGATCCATATGTTCCATGTACTACTTGGAGTCGGTGAATGTCAGTGACAGTTTTTACTTGTTTTATAGATTATATGGCAGCATGATTAAGAAAGTGAAGTCAATAATGTTTGTTTTCTAGTGTAATGAATAATTGACGGTAAGAAGCTTAAGAGCTTATCATGGAAAGGAAGGGCGGGAGAAAAATTAAAATGTTTGGTAGCACAATACATGAAAGTTGAGAACCTAGTCTTGAGGAGCTTATTCTTGATTAGTTGGTACGTGAGGCAAGACGCTATCACGGTGCTGTTGAAATGGTCTAGTCTTTATGCTAGTCTTCTGTGACACATGGCATTGGGCCGGGAAAGTTTCAAAAGCTCAGTAGTTTTTCCTTTTTCTGTCAATGATTTCGACCATTGTGTTAGCTTTACAATATTTATTCTTTAATTTCTAAAGTTGCGGTGCGAGAATAGATATTGATCTTTTCAATTTGCTGGAGTATTTGTGATGTAATTTGAGGAATATACGTTATGGTTTATGAATGAAACTGACACGACTTGTTCACTCTTCAACAGGGGGAGCCCTTGTGCATATTTTATTCTCGTTATGGTGTTTGCAAGTTTGGTCCCAACTGCAAATTTGATCATCCCATGGAAACATTTGCGTATGGTCTCTCTGCTTCATCAACAGTTAATGTTCCAGTGGTTCGTCGTTTGTTAGGGTCCACATCAGGAACTTCAGCGTTACCCTTATCATCAGAAACCACAGAAGCAGGATCAACAAAATCCAGGAGACTTTCACTATCAGAGACACGACAGATGTCTTCTGGTGATGAAAATATTGACATGGAGGGATCACGCACAACCTCAAGCATTGGGCCAGTTGCATCTTTTTCTTAGCCCTTTCGAGAATAAAGAATCTTTTGTAAATGAGTCCCATTGCTGGAGATGTACAGAATATCATGTTGAGTTGAATCTGTTCATCTGAAGATGCATTCTTTTACTTGACGGAAAACCTCAACACACCCTGATTTCACAATGCTACATCATGTAAATTTGCGCATAATGTCACGTTTGGACAAAACCAACGTGAACATCTGATCTGTTTCCAAATCCTATTTTCCTGTGTTAGGAGAATGGCCTTTTCTAAATAACTTTTTTCTATTTGATGTGTTGATTTGCTCTAATTGCTATCTTTCTTGCGACGCGTCATTGTTGCAACTTGCGACAGTGTTGACTGTTGAGTATGCAGTGGTTTTACATTGGTTTATGTAAAGCTGGAAATTTATCCTAGTGTTTCTCCCATGTATGCATTTTTGCACCCTGTTGTACCCTGCTTGCAATCTAACTACATTTTTCCATTTAGTCTTTGTCTCCAAGTATGTCTGCATCCTAGCACTGTACTCGATATTTGTCATCTTTGCCTTTTCCCCTTTTTTGCTTTTGGAAAAATTATTTGTTGCTATGCTGGTGAAAAGATGGTGTTAAAATGCAGAACAGTAGATGATCATTTCTTGATGTCTACTTCTTGTTGAATTCTGGTGAGCAGAAGAAAGAGAATCTCCATTTTGCCAGTTGATGTAGATGCAGCTATTTCAACCTCGTTGGGCTAAGAGGCTATTCTTTCTCCAGGTAACAATCTCTCAATTGATATTTGTTGTTTTTGCAAGCAGTTAGTTTGCTTCTCAGGTCAGGAAATCCCTCATGCCAGGAGTACTTCAACATTCTAAGAACTAGCTCTTCCAGGAAACTTGAGGTGAATTGTTGAGAATCAGTCACTGCTGGAAACCTCTTTTGCACAAGCAAGATTGGAGATGCTGTGATCAGCTGTTTTTGCTGTGGATTCTGTAAGAGTTTATACCTCTTTGTTGTTGTTTATTGTCAGTTTTCGTTCGGTAATCTTGCATTGTTTGTCCGAGTGCTGAAATAGATATTTCATAGTACCCAATTTGTTTTCTAGATAGGAAATTGGCTTATTTGGTTTATTTTGTAGCCTAACTGTTTGTCCACGTGCATAGTATTTTCCTTTCTTCAATTATTACTCCAAGAATTCTATCCATTATAATTAGGGAGTCAGTCTTGCATGAAGTGTTGCTGAAATCTTAATTCGCTGAGCAGAAGCTTATTGGAGAAATTGTTCCAAAGCGCTGCCTGTTATCTTTTTAGATCACTTAATTTTGGCTTATGTCCATCTTTTCTTTTGAAATAAGTGAAAGTAAATTGAATGGCTAAATGTTCAAAATCTTTGTATAATTTAGCGAATTGTAATAATTTATCTAAATTTGGCCCCGTAAAGCATAAAAAGTTTCAGACTTTTGGGTGAGTGGTGGAACAAAGTGGTGGACAATTAATCTAAATTTATTTTAAAGTAACAAACAGGTGGTTTATAAAGGAACCTAGCATTTGATTTGAATGTTAACATCTTAGAGTAAAATGATTTAATAACTCACGTGAGTTGTTCAAGAGTAATGCTCGGTAGGCTTCCGTGATTTTTTCTTTGCATTCTTATGAATTATCTATTGGTTTTTTTTTTGTTGGTATATAATTATCTATCAATTTTTTGTTGCAAGTATATTTCCATTATACTTTCGTCATACAAAAATCATCCTCATTTTTTTTTTCGTTAAATTTGAAACTGAATATGTTCATTCCCATTGCGACACCTAAAGAAAAATATGAACCTTGTTCCATGTTTATTTTCTTCCTATTTCCTTGTTCATAACTGATATTTTGGTATCTAAATGTTTCATGGAACATACGAGGAAAACTTTTTTATTTTGTTTCTGATAAAATATAGATAGAACATTGTTTTTGAAGGAAATTTCACAGATATAAGTGAGATTCTCTACATTTTCCGATTCAATGAATAATTATGAAACATCTATTTATGCTAGCGATCTCTTCTTCAATGGACTTCTTGTTATATGTGAAACTCATTGGATTCATATTGATGTTTGGCTGTTACAATGTGTATTAGATGCTCTACCTTTGGGTGATAGAAACCTATGAGCTAAATGTTTGAGAAAAGGTGCTTAGGATTCATTCGGATTGGTCCGTCAAATAGGTAAATCATCTGGAAGGTTGTTGTCCCACCTTTATGAGGTTGGGTGATCTAATCCTCGAAAAAAAAAAAAAAAAGGGAAATATGGACAGGTTGTTGCCAAACCTACCATGCAGCTGAAGCTGCTAATATAGGTATGCAGTTCATGGCTTCACCTCTAATATATCAGGGAAGTCTCAAGGGGAAAGCCTGGAACTGAAGATGTCTACTAAATTAATTAGAGGTGAATCTAGGTCTCACTGCAGTTTGCACTCTCTTATATACAACCATGAAAACTCCGCCTTGGGAGTATTTCATCATTATCATCAAATCTAATACTGCCTAGCTTTGTGTTGTCATTGTTAAGATGATTCCTGCAGGTATAGATCATCCAACCTTTTGTTTGGGATTTTTGAACCTAAACAATGAATGCCACATATAATTCATTGAGGAGATGTCTCACTATAGAATTCATAGTTTGGATGAGTAGCATAAACATGACTGTGAAGTCACCTATATTTGTAGAATATGGAATAAAGTACCTAAGTAGTCTGCTAATTAAATGTGAATTGGCGTTGACAGTAAAGCAGTTGCACAATAATCTCAACTGCTACCTTAAAAGTTAGTGCATTTTTCCTGTAGAAATTCTTCTGTCTACCTTGTAGGCTTGTATGGAGAAAAATCACTTTGGTCTAGCATTTATCAAATGAGACACTGGTTTTCTGTCTCATGCTTCACAACACAATAACATGATTGTCATTTTATGGTTTTTCTCCTTTATATAAGTGTTGTGTTTGAACACATGACTTTTGTAGCTTGAATATCATTTTCAAATTATTGGTTTTTGAGTCCAACCATATAAACTTTTTGCAGCAATTATTATTCCTGCAGCTGTTTCTTTTTTGTCTACTTGGGTATCTATTCATTTTGATGATTAGTTATCCAGCATCTTCAGCAGTTAAAACTTTTTGTAGAATGTATTCCCTAACTTCAAATTTTCAGGTACTTCTGAAGCAGGAAAATGAGGATCAACTGCGCGACCATGACCAACTAATTATTCACTTGAGCCTCTATGAAATTCTCGGGTTCGAATCTCTTAATTTCTCGAGGCATATCTCTTGTATGGTGGGGGCGTATCTCTAGTGGAATAGTCAAGGATAATCCTGAACACCATGATATCAAATTAAAAAAACCCGAATTCTCAAATTAGTTAAGGTAGACTACATGGATCAAATGCATTCGTCAGCTCGATTTAATGAATGGATGAAGTCTTAGGAGGGTCTTCAGATTACTTGTTTGTTTTTTCTAGAAATACTAAGGGTTTGTGAAATTTGTTTTTCTTTGGCTTGGTTTTACCTTTCAAGACCTTATGGTCATCAAGGGATGAGAGCAATATTCTCTTTGTTTTATCATAAAGCTTACCTCTGAATGCTACAAATGCAATAATACTTTCTTCTTCCTTTTTGAGTATTTTTAGAATTCTAGAATTAAAAAGAATTATCATAAAAATATTAGGGGCACTTATCAGTCTCTTAAACTTAGTGGTTCTTTCTCTTTTGGTTACTTCACCAAAAAACTTAGAACTAAATTTGATAACACACTGATTTTTATTGTCACTAAAAGTTTATTTGTTGAGGTCTTTAGCTTTTTCGACAAAGGGAACTTCATACGTATAGGGCTTGAGTGTTGAGTTATTTGGACTACCCATCTATTATTCTCTACTTTTAATCAGTTCTTTGAAGAGCAGTCACTACATGCACAAGTCAATATTAATGCACTAATTTTACACTGTCAAAACTATTTTCAATTGGTTGATAAGAATGCACTTTTTGTCTGCATTGCAGGTTTTGTGATCCAGCTGTTAAGAAAAAAGGAAAAATAAATGAAGGGAAAAGAAAACCACCCTACCCATCACAAATGGACAACATATTGGGAAAAAATTACAGAAGTACTGCTTTTTGCAGTTTAAATGAGTTAAATAAGTGTGGATGTTTTTTTATTCGTGATCTAATGTATGTCGCATTTTAAAAATGTACTATCAATGGGAGGCAAATTTGTTGGTTACGTGGACACACGAATAACGCATTTTTAAAAGTGCATTATCTATGTAAATCTTATGGAAAAATATAATTATATTTATATATATTTAAATTATTTATTTAATATTTTATAAAATATATAAATATATATATATTATTTATTTATATATTTATACATAATATAGAAAAATATAATTAGAATGTCACTCCAAGTGAATGTCACACCCGACCTTATGCAATGGCATGCGGGACTAACGTAAAAATGAATGTGCGCAAAATAGGTTTTGATACATAACATGCGTGGTACGTATCTCGAAGCGTGCACGATGTTTGCGTGGGTTGTCTACCTCGAGATACGTGCGTGTTGTTTACATGGGTTATCCACCTCGATATATGTGCGTAACGTTTGCATGGATTGCGCGAGGTTGCATGCGTTGTCCACCTCGAGATATGTGTCTGACATTTAAATGGTTTGCACGAGGTTGCATGGGTCGCCCACCTTGACATACGTGTGTGACGTTTGCATGGGTTGTCTACCTCGAGACACGTGCGTGACGTTTGCATGGGTCGTCCACCTCGAGACACGTGCGTAACGTTTACACGGGTTGTCCACCTCGAGATATGTGCGTGACGCGGGTTGTCTATCTCGAGACGCATGTTGTCCATCTCGATACGCATGTGTCGTTTGCTTGGTTCTCCACCTCGATACATGCGTGTGATATTCGAGTTGACCAAATAACTCCTTTTGAGAATGAGTCATTCATACACTTTAGTATTTTGTATAGATAGCTCATTTTCAAAATGAGCTATTCATACAAGTTTCTTCCACATCATCGACCATACCATACAATACATCCACCTAATTACCAATAGCTCCTTTTGAAAATGAGTTAATTGCTTGTGTAATTTTAAAATAAACCCACTTTATTTCTTGAAAAACCCCAACATATTGGCCTCTGGAAATACCATTCTCTGAAAAATAATAGTCTCTCTACTCTCTCCAAACCCTGCTCATTTTCTCCTCCATCTCTCTCAATCCCTCCCTCCCTCCCCACTTCCCCACTTCCCCACATAAGAAAGTAAAGGTGAAACAACAAATACACAGATCTCTCTCTTTCTCTCTTTTGACTTTATAAACAATACTCCCCAAACCCCACAACCATGCCAATCCCACTGCCTCTCCTCATTAAACATGTCTTCTTCATGGGTATTTATATGAAACCCCACTTCACCTAGATCCCTCTCCACTTGCTACACCACCCCTTCTTCCCTCCTCTCCTCTCAAATCCACTTTTTTTTTTTTTTTTTTTTTTTTTTTTTTTTTTTTTGACAAAAGCAAACACACCCACTATAAGGATGTCTGGTTATGCTAAGATTTCCCACTTCTCTCAACTCATCATATTCTTCAGCATTATTGCCTCAATAATCACCCATCCAAGATTTGCCCATGTAAGTCTCTCCCCCTCTTTTTGTCCTTTTTATTTTTTCTCAAATTTGTAGTGTTAATTTAAAGGGGTTTGTTTGGTTGATTGACTTGTTGGGGTTTTGTAACTTTTGTTAACTTTTGTTATGGTTTTTCTTTTCTTTTTTTGGGATGTGATGAAGGGTGTTGTGGTGGAAAATGAATCTACATTGGTGCCCTTGTTAGAGCCTGGAATGATGAACAAAATGGTGTTTAATGAGAGCAGGAGAAGGCTTGGGAGTTTCAGGATTTGTGCTCTTTGCACTTGCTGTGGTGCTAAAGGCCCTTGCTTTCCCTCCCCATGTTGCTATGCCATCAATTGCAACATCCCAAACAGACCCTTTGGTTTCTGCTCTTTTACACCCAAGACCTGCAATTGCATTGGCTGCCACATCTAAAAAAAAAAGAAAAATTCTTATAAAGTCTTTTAGTGTTTTTAGAAGATCTTGCAATGCTGGAAGTGTGAATGAAGGAAAGCAATACTGCCCTTGATTTTTTTTTTTAGATTATTATCTTTTGTTTAATATTATTATTGTTGTTGTTGTTGATATTGTTATTATAATTTATAATCATTTCTAGCCAACTGATGACCAAGATGTTGTCTTTGTGGTTTGTTTTGTGAAGATCTTGTCCCAAATTAAAATAATTCTTTCTCTTTCCCTTGTTGGTTTTGATGAAAGTTGCATTTTATCATGCTAAATGGTTGCCCATTGACCACCACCAGCACATGGGGGTCTATGGTACACTGCATTGAGAAAGTATTTCAGTTTCAGTTTTTACAATTTTCAGTTTAAGTACTGAAAAACTAGTTGTAGGACTGTAAACTGACTGTATTCTTCAGTTTCTGAGAAGAAAAGAATTTAACTAGCAAATGTTGTGCAATGGAGGATGTTTGATGAGAATCATTAAATTTGCCAAGCTTTTCATAAGTTTTGTTTTGTTTTTTTTTTTTTTTTTTTTTTTTTTTTTTTTTTCTTTGGTCTTTCAAGTTTGTATATATGAAAAAAAAAAAAATTGACAAAAAAAGTCTATGAAAATGTGAGATCAAGAAACTTTGAAAAAATGGTTGTATATATAATCAACATTTACATGATCTGTTGATCCCTTTTAGAATTTCCTTAGCAAATCTCTTTAGAGCTGATGTTTATGGATTGAGCTTTTAATAATGAAGTGAAGATGAATGTTTTTAGGTTGGGATAGATGGAGTCATTACAGAATGTTAGCATGTGCTGTGATTACTTTTGCTGAGGACATTAGTGGAGTACTTTTAAGAGGTAGAGGTGGGCTGTTGATTTAAGATATTGAGGGAAGGATTGGTATCAGTTTGTGAAGGCTGTGGTGCTGAATCCAACCAAAAACATTTAAGTTTTGGTGGATGGTTGTTGGTCAGAAACCAGAAGGTGCATTAATGACTTGACAACTTGCTACAGCCTACAATAATAATCTGGTAGGGTAGTCTTCTTTAGAGAGAGTTCTTCCTCCCATCCATTTTATATTGATGAAAGAACAAGTACTTAAATATCCTTCAAACTCAATAATTTTTTAGCAAAAGCAATTTTTGGATAAACCAACAAGCTTATAGATCTTCGTTGGTATCGATACTGTTCTCAACTTAAGTGCATCACCAACACGTTTGAGGGTGTACTCTAAAATAGTGTAGAACTATTTGATAGGAGATCCGTGTCGGGCACGCCCACACACTAGTATCGATACTTTAATGCAACATCCACTCTTATGAGCTTCTAATGTGGGACTAAACATTTCGGTCCGTGCATCTCAACAATCACGGTACTTGGTTTTTGATTATTAATTGTTCTTAATTGATGTGAAATTATAATTCGATCTACAAATCTTCAACAAACAGGTGCAAAAGTTATGATAAGGTTTTAAGTTTATGGATGCAAAACAAATCACTTGTAAACTAAAAAATCTTTGGTTATGTCATGTAACAGTTAAGTTGAGGCATGAAATGCATGGTGTTTGATAAAGATGCTCAGCAGCAGCAGCAGTTGAGAATTGAAATCTTTTACATTATTGTACTTCAATCTCTTCTATATTTGATCTCTGTCCATATTACCAACATTAATAAAGTGCTGCCAAATAAAGTAAAAAAATAAAAATAAAAAATTGTATTTTGTCAAGGAACACATAATTTTAGGCACTTTCAGATTTTTTTGCCCCAAAGCCCATGTGGATGTTTGGGTCATAATGTTCTCTGGTTAATCACTTTGTGTTTAATATGGTGTCCCTTAGACCCAAAATTAATACTCTTTCCGTTTCTATTTAAGTGTCGTTTTAAAGTTGTTCATAATTTTTAAAAAAGTCATTTAATTACATTGAATGAAGAGAAAGTGATAATTAAATAACTATTTTATCTCTCTTAACCCCATCACTTCTACATACACTAATTATTAATGTGTAATTAATAAATTTCTTTTTCTATAAAGAGTATAAAAGTCAATTAAGTAATTAATGTGTATTGAAACTATCAAATGACAGATATTGTGAAATATTTCAAAATGATTAAAAAGTCACTTATAAAGAAACAGAGGGAGTAATATATTAAAGAATGAAAATAACACATTCTTGCATGTTATATATTTTGGATCACGAGATGAGGTCATCTTATTATTATTATTATTATTATTATTATTATTATTATTATTATTATTATTATTATTATTATTATTATTTTTCAAGTAACCCCAAAAATTCATTAGAAAAAGAAAATGTTTGATTTCAAGATGGGAACTTGGTGGTGGTTCAACTTTTGTTTTTTGCTTGCACTTTAAAGAATTTGGCAAGTGCATGTGAAAAATAAAAATGCATCTTAATGAATATGAAATGGAGTGTGCTATTGTTTGTTGGGAGAGAGTAACCCAACATGAATATGCAAGAATGACACACACTTCTCTAACTCCCTGCGACGCCAATAAGCGCATGTTTATGGTAGATTACAAAAACATTATCCTTATTTAAAAATCATAATAGTTTTAGTTATCATGTCAATCAATTGCGAAAAAAAAAAAAAGAAAGTTGTTACGTGACCCACTTTAGACATCGAGTTAAACACACCAATCAGGTAAAAATTGCACAATGCACCTCAAAATGTTAGTCGCGCTCCTATCGAACGACATCCACTTGTAAGCGCACATAACTCGACGCCCAAAGTGAACCGACCAAAAAAAAAATCAAATCACATAAAAGCTACTGTCACGCCAAATCATCGCCCATCTAAGTCTTGCAATAGGATCTCATCTCCATGGAGGGGGAGAAGAACCTTCTAGGCTTCTACCCACCGAAGTTGAGCCACGTGACCATCTCACCCTTACCTACCACCCACCACCACCACCACCACCCATCCCTCCTCATCAACAACACCTTACTCAACTAAACGACTCCTCGCACCACCGGATCGCACGCTCACTCCCTATAAAAACAACTCAAACTTTCACTTTCCCACTCCACCAAAAAAACAACAACTCAAACATTTTATTTTTTTGGTACTTAGTTTAGTATTCGGCGAAACATTTTATTTCTACAAGCGCTTATGATATAATCGATCTCAGACGTATTTCAGTGGCCCACCTCAATCAGATTTTTTTAAAAAAAAATCAAAAATGCAGGAGTCAACACGACATCAGTCAACCCTCCACGTGGTGATGTTCCCGTTCTTCGCGTTCGGCCACATCAGCCCATTCGTCCAGCTCTCCAACAAGCTCTCGACACGCGGCGTCCGAGTGACATTCCTCTCGGCCCCAAACAACATCCCGCGCACGCGATCATCTCTCGTACCGCACGTGCGCGTCGTGCCACTAGAGATCCCGCACGTGCCGGGGCTCCCTAGCGAGGTCCATAGCACGGCCGATGGCGCGCCCGCGTTAGCCGAGCTGCTCAAGCTGGCTATAGACCGGATGGAGCCCCAGGTCGAGTCCCTCCTCGGGATACTCAAACCCCACCTCGTGATCCACGATTTTTCTCATCAATGGATGGGGCGCGTCGGTGGCGAGCTGGGGTTCAAGACTTTGTTATTCTCTGTGTTTGCCTCTGTGTCCTCTTCTTTGCTCATGGTGCCTGCTAGGAACAATATCAAACAAATGATTCAAAATACTGACTTTGATGAACAACAACTTGGTAAGTGGACATCAACTTAATTATAACAATTAAAACACTACTACTCAATATTCTACCAATGATTATCAACAATCCGCTGGTCCGAGTGGCACGAGACTATTGCATTTCACACACACACATATATATATATATATATATAGATATGAAATTAACTTAGAATTTCAAGAACAATTTATTTTATTTTAAAATATCTTGCTTTTTATTAATAAAATACTTAACCAAATTAATACATCAATGTTAAATTTTTGAAAGTTGTTTTAATAAACCAACAAGGCCTTAGTAGTAGAAACATGTCTCTCTGAAATTGTGAATGGATGCAAAGTTTAATTAGTAGTTGTTTAAAGTTGATCATTTTTTTTTCCTTTTCATGTAGTGAATGAAATGAAGAAACTACCACCAGAGTTTCCTTCAACATCAATAAAATCAATCCCCAAGTATTTGGCCAAGGACTTCCTCTATGTGTTCAAGAGCTTTGGCTCCCCAAGCGTCTTCGACAGGGTCATGGCATGCATGACCTCATGCGATGCCATCATCTACAAGAGCTGCATTGAAATGGAAGGACCATACATAGATTTCATCAAGTCCCAGTATAGCAAACCAGTGCTGCTAGCCGGTCCGGTGGTCCCCGAGCCACCCGTCGGCGAGCTCGAAGACAAGTGGGCATCTTGGTTGGGTAGTTTCCCGGCCAAATCCATTGTGTTCACTTCCTTTGGGAGTGAGACATTCTTGACAAGTAGCCAAGTGAGGGAAGTTGTTGAGGGGATAGAAATGACAGGGTTGCCATTCATGGTAGTGCTCAACTTTCAATCTGATCATGACAAAGAAGTTGAGTTAATGAAGGCATTGCCAGATGGGTTTATGGAGAGAGTGAAGAGTAGAGGAGTTGTGTGTACTGGGTGGGTGCAACAACAGCAGATATTGAGCCATGAGAGTGTTGGGTGCTTTGTGAACCATGCAGGGTTTAGTTCCATCACTGAAGGGTTGGTGAGTGATTGTCAGTTGGTGTTTCTGCCTTTGAAGGGAGACCAATTTGTGAATGCTAAGTTGATGGGTGAGGATCTGGAGTTAGGGGTGGAGGTGAGGCGCGACGACGAAGACGGTTCCTTCGTCAAAGAGGATGTGTACAAGGCTGTGAAGAGTGTGATGGAAGAAGATGATGAGGCTGGAAGGTTGGTTAGAGCAAATCACGAGAAGTGGAGGAAGTTTTTGTTGGATAAAGAGGTTCATGAAGGCTACATGAACAACTTTGTCAAGGATTTAAAGGATTTGGCATTTCAAACTCCTAGCCAAGAGTGATGCCACCTATAATAGCACCATTAATTTGAGATTCTTAGCAAGTTGGCAACTAGTGTACTTTCAAGTTATTTGCTATTATGTCTTTGTACTTTTATATGCAAGTTTGTTTGGGCGGTGCAATCGGCCTGAGAATACCCTAGTGGCCCGGACAATCTCGACACAGCAAGAAATCGAACCTGAGATCGTACGCCTAAACCACGCAATCCCAAGCTCGCCCTTGCCATTAGGCCAACCCGTTTGGGTTGTATGCCAAGTTTGTTTTAGACATTGTGTTTAACAATCTGTTAGTTTATATTGTGGTTTACAACAATTGAGTATTAATGAAATAAATACCTGGTACATGTGCTCTTGCAAGGCCAAAACAGGATATGCACCTATTTTACAGCATCAATACTCGTAGGATATGAATGCTACCAATGAAGGCCATAACTACCTGCCTACATAAGAGGATGCGCCCAATACACGCCTAGCGTTAGAGCCGTGATAGCGAGGTAAGGCAACCGAATGAATTCCTTGTAATAATCTTTGGGCAACTTTTGCCGACCATCGATGATGGCAGCGAAAGGAACAACACTGGTTCGGCTCTTCACAGCGTCGAAAGCTTCGCCATACTTCAAAGACAATCTCCTATCACCATTCCAAACACCAAATAGGTGATGTGCCACCAAGCCAACAGAGGCTGCCACTGCAACTGTGTTGCCAATCCAAATTGTGTGAGCCAAGCACCAAATCACCTGCCCAACCATCTGAGGAAGAAATTCAAATACTTGTATTAGCCTAACTAACCAGATAACATGTATAGTTACTAAAATATGCAACTACTTCCACAACAGCATAAACTCCAATTCACAGCCAAGGTAAAATTTTATGTTCAAACAATTGATCTGGCCACAAAGAGAAGAATAGTAACTTTGTGGCAGAAAGTGGCCGGAAAAGGTTGTAGTTGGAAAGTGAAATTACACCATTCTATTTGTGACATTACAAGCCGCCCGCTACATTTGCCGTGGTGCTCTAAATTAAAATACTTTATAGACCACAATTGAGGGGAAGCGGCAAGGCCGGGGACTGCAAATCTATTTTCCCGCTGATTGAAACTACGCTAGTATAACACATCTATAATTCATAAAAGATGACCAATTCAATTGCATGGAGTTCTTGCTAAACAAGTTAGCCAATTAGACCAAGAAGTTTTTTTTTTTTTTTTTGGGTAAAATTAAACCAAGAAGTTAAATCCAACATGTCCTCCTTATCTTTTAGGAACAGGAAACTAATATCTAAAAATCAAGGATCGAATACCTGTGGATGCCTTGTTATTCTCATTATCCCAGTTTCCCATAGGTGCAATTTAGGCTTCTCGACGGCTGCTACTTCGAGCAGATTGAAGGTTGAAGGGTAGAGGAAATAGAAAGAAATGAAGTTTGAAATCCACACGAGCTGATGTACGCCGAAAACATCCTGGACTTGCCACAACTGCGTTCCATCGTATCGGTGGTTGATGAAATATACCTAAAACAAGAATATAAATAGAAAATCATCAGCAATTTGAGTAAGCCTCATGTTTCACAGACTGATGTTAAAGGGACTCACAACAGTGCTAATTGCCAATGGAAGTGAGATCCCTGCAAATAGAACTCGGTATGCACGTGCACCAATGAGTTTCTCACCAGCATCTCTAAGGCTTGCCATGCCGCTATGAACAGCAGCGAAAATGAATATAAGGATCAGCATTACAATCTGCAGGAAAGAAACACCGCAAGGTCAAATTATTGAATGCAAGTCAAGGGACAGGCAAAATCCCTCAATAATTTGAGCCACAACACAAGATCATCGGCGACATGCATAATAATTAAACAATTCAGGCCTGAACATTCTTGACAATAAACCGAAACAAACCACGCATTAAGCGTTAATGGCTACAAACAATCAACTTAAAATGAACGTGTGCCCTATCAAATGAACATGCCCTCTTTTAAGGATTACAATAAACTTCCACGAGTAACCGCAACACGGCAGCTCTATGTACAATTTTCCCATTTCCTATGAACCAACAAAAAAATTATCAACATTTTTTTTTTCCTTTGATAGTTGAGGGTATCCAAGCCACCTCTGCTGACACCAGACTGATGGTGAACCGACTAATCCCTCGGAGTCCTTAGTTGCCCTTACCAGGGGACCCAAGGAAGAAATTGGAGGGAGAAAGGAGTGGGTAAGTTTCGAACCCAACACATTTGCCTTACTCAGCATGTTAGAGAAACGAAACTTACCATCCGACTAACATCCGAGGAGGCAAATTATCGACATTAAAACATGGCATTCCAGTTTTCTCAATTCAAGTTTACATCTTTTAATCTATTTCGATCCGATTTCAACATTCAACTCTCAATTCCCATCCAAATTCCTCGAAAAAACTGCTTCTTGTTGATAGAAAAATTTTCTACTGTTCTATTCAATCCTTCTATACCTAATAATTCACTCACTCAATCACTACCACGACGACGACAACAACAGCAACAATAACAACAACGGCGATGACGATGACAACAACGAATCTTAAAAACAATCAAAATCCCACCTCGTGACTCCCCGAAAACGCAGATATTGAATCAACAAACGCCTTTCCGAACCCAAACCCAAACGACTCATCAATCCACAGCGCATCAAGAGCGAACAACACAGCGCCCAAAATCCCGCCAAAGTAAACCCACGACGAGACCTTCTGCGCTCCCAAATCGAACACCGCCGAGTCCTCGCCGACCAAACCCTCACCATCGCCAACCGAGCTCATCTCGTCCGTCTCTCCAACCGACGCTCCAGCTTCCAATCTGCGACGAATTGGAAGAGAATTCGAGCATCTGAGGATGTAAAGGTTCGATTTTGTGGCGAAATTTGGGTTTTTGATTGGTTTTGAAGAGATGGGGAGCACTAATTTTGCGGTGGGGATTAGGGTTTTGGGGGTGGTTGGGAAGGATGGGTTCAAGTGGAAGAGAGGGGACGCCATTGATGAAGATTAGCGAAGGTTTGAGAGATTTGGTGACGAATTCCCAATTTTGTTAGTGAAGATTTGGGGGAATTTCGATTGAAGAGAATCTGAAGTTTGTGATGCTTCGAAGTGAGGGGTTTGGACGTTGGTGAGAGAGTTTTTTGGTAGTGGCAGAATGGTAATTAGTTGTTCAAATCAGGGGTTAATGAATTGATTGTGGCGGGCAATTTTTTAACGGTTTTGTAAGTAATAAGTCCCAGGGATACATAAGAGGAGGTCCGACTTTAAATTAAAGTAACCCCTATTCGGAGAGCTTTATCTTTTAGTGGTCGACCGAGTTCGAAATTCAAAGAATCATTATTGGAGAGCTTTATTCTTTAGTGATCAGCTCTGCTCGAGCTCAAAGTAGTAAATTAAGTTCAATTATCGAATGGTTTAAATTGAAAAATAAAATAAAATAAGCACTGAGGCTCTCGAGTCTTGAGCTATTGAAATTCAATGAATCACTATTGAGAGAGCTTTATCTTTTAATGAGTCGACCCAAGTTAGAGATTCAATGAATCACTACTGGAAGAGCTTTATTCTTTAGTGGATCGGCTCGACTCAAGCTCAAAGTAGTAAATTAAGTTCGAATATCGAATGGTTTAGACTAAAAATAAAATAAAATAAAATAAGCCTTGGGCTCTGTCTGAGCTACTCAAACAAGTCAATTTGGCTCAAAAATTAAAAGATTCGAACTTGAGTCATCATTGACAGTCAATCGAGTGTCGGCGTTGATTGTCAGCTTATCCTTACTTTTTTTTTTTGTAATGTGTTTGTCTTGTGTGGCTGTCTTGTCAGCCGACTGATTGTCAAGTTAACTGAGTGTCCATGATGCGTGCCCTTGTTGAGGGCACGTGCGTTAGCTTTTCCCAACTAAATAGGTCTCAATTAACTGATGCACCAAGGCAGTATTTTGGTTAGTAACATATGACATTGAAATAAATTGAAAACTGTTGTAAGTTGGATGACCCTTCAACCAAGCTTATGAATGATCACATTGTCAAGCATGACTCTCACATTAAATTGTAACATCAAGTATGACTTCTACATTGAATGTAACTTGTACACTCTACATAACTTGTATTCAACTCCAATGTATAATCATTTGTCTATGTATTGTCATGTAACTTGTAATCCTCTCCAATGTACACCAACTCTTCCATGTATTGTCTATGTTGCTTGTGATGTGTTGTATGACTTGTGGTGTATGTATAACTTGTACACATTGTATAAGTACAATTATCATCATCATCAAATGACCTATATAAAGGGTGACAACCCCATTGTAATTCACACACCAATGTTAGAATGAAAATCTCTACATTTCTCAACTCTAGCTCTCTTCTCTCTTGTCTCATCTTCTCTACTTGTTCTAGTAGTTCTTAGTTTATGTCTTCTATGCTTAAGTCTCTAGCAAGTCCAACTTAAGTTCTAGTTGGCTTACAACTTAGGTTACAACAAAAACCCCCACCATATGATGCAAATGTTTGTTATTTTAGGCCTTCCATTGGATCAATGAATGAAAGAAATGGTTGGATTAGGTTTTAAAGGTCTGCATAGCTTGAGAGACCCACCTAGCAAGCTAGCCCAGTGAAGGCTTAAATAAGCCCAGTACAGAAAAGTCTATATGAAGAAGAGTATTAAACTCATACATCCTTTTTTCAATGTAGATGTGACCTTTATTGAGAATATTTTGATTAAATTGTATTTACCAATTAAAATTCTCTTATTAAAGTAGTGAACATATTCTTGCAGTGACATTTCTGATCAAACATATATCAAGTTTGGATTGAATTGAAGGAGTTACAATGACACTTGTGCACCAAATTAAACCAAGATGTACATTGATCAATGATAGCAACTTCATCCAATATAAGTTGAGAAATTTGTTTCAATTTGATAGTGAAAGATTTCAATCATTACTTCTTTTCTTTTCTTTTTTTCCCTTGTATGATCGTTGGTTTTGGCCGAGTCAAATAAAGTGAACCGCTCAACATATTAAAAATTGAATGGCGGGATTTAATTTCATAACTTATTGGCCTTCGACTACATCTAAGTAATTTTACCAACGCATTTATTAATTATCCTGTACTTACAAACAAAGATACAAAAAAAATGTCAATTAATATTATAAGTATAGTATGGTATAGTATAATATAGTCTTCTTTTATTAAATAGTATAGGATAGTCTTTTTTAAGAATCGTGGTTCTAAAAAATATTTGCACCATTGAAATGAGCTAATAGAGTTCATTTTTAGAGTCTTCACCCAATGCCAGGCCTTTATTATGGTGCTACATCCTTGTCACACTCTATTTTAATTAGTTGACACTGACTCACCATTCCAAAGCCTTTTTTAAAAGAAAATACTAGGCCACATTAGGACGCACATCGCATTTTGATGCGTGTGATGTACTTCGAAATGCGTGTAATTTAAACCCAGGTACATCGCATACGCATTAGAACACGCGTGATGTGCATTGTAATGTATCCCTAGCAATGCACTTTTTAAAATGGTCTGTTGTTTTTATCATGCTTAACTAGAGTGCGCTTTTAATATAGTGAAGTAGCTTTCACATATGAGAGCATAAGATGGAAAGTTTTTTTTTTTTTTTTTTTTTTTTAAAGAGTAAAATGACGCATGATCTACACAAAGTGTTGGTGTCTCTTAATTTAATAAGAAACCAATTGAATTACAATCCATTAACTCCAACATGAGTCGAACTTTCAATCTTACCTTTAACACGTGATGCCTCGTCCATCTTACGAGAAACATTGTTAGATTAAAATTCGACATGTGTGATAAATTAACCTTTCATATATTATAAAATATATTGATGATATATGTCTTGCTATTTATTTATTTTTTAGAAAAAATATGTCTGCTATTAATTTGCTTATAATATTAATAGTGATCGATACCTAGTCCACACCAAACGGTGAGATGGATTAATTAGTAACCCATCTGTCATTTTCATATGTGAACTAAAACTAGAAGAATCATTATTAATTTAAACTTACAATTATATATATGAAGACTATAGCGACTTTCTAATCAATAAATAACTAAAAGGGGTCCATTCATATATCATGCGTGAATGTGATGTTTGTATTAATGTAAGACATTTTAATTTAAATTCGATTCAAACTAATGAACCATATATATCATATTGATCTAGCTGGTTTGTAGTCTTATATAATGCATATAAAATATAGTGTTGTGTGACCATCTCAACACATACGTACACGATTGTTAATACCTGATTAATCAGGTAATCAAATTAGCTGTATGTATTTGAGTTAATTAAAACTATTGCAATCAGGCTTTAACTTGGAAATGAGAAAGTGAGGAAGGTGTTTTGTTGGTGAATTAAGATTCTCCATTAAGAAAATTAGTGATTCAAAAGAGAGAAACAAAGCGAGATACGTATAAATGCTATTTGACCATATCATGTGTATATGATCTTAAAATATACTACAAGTACAAAAATAATAAAACATATATAATTGGTTAAGATTTCTTGTCGCTAGCTTACAATATGCTCAAAGCCATGCATGTGCCAAATTAACAGAGAAGTAGTTTTTTCTCTTCAAGTGCTTAATTAATTGCATATGCACAGAAGAAAGAAGTCTTTCAAACATTTAATTATATCGCCCATAAGAGATTTACGGGTAAAATTAAAAGAGATTTGAAAGCATGGATTAATTGGATATGATCTGTATAACAAACTTAATTAATGTCGAGTTGATAATCCTCCAATATAAAAAGGTGCTCAAAACATGTAAAGTGCTTGTTTAGTTTACTTTTCTTATAGTCCAAAACAGAATAAACGTTAGCGAGGCAACGAATAACAACCATAGTTCGTCACATGTGGAATATGTCACGTCATTCTTGGTGCACCTGTCATATATAATAAATTCATATATAATAGATTCATTTCACCTAGGTGGGTTAAAATAAACCCATAATAAGTGGATTTACCTTGTCGGTTTCGGTGGAAATGGGAGACCTTGACCACCGCAGTAAAAAAAAAAAAAAAAAAAAAAAAAAAAAAAAAAAATCCATATATTTGGAGCCAAATACATAGTAATTAAACACGTATTAGTGCCTTAATTAATGTTTGTTTAAGGTGGAGAGTGGCGCATGTCTCGCGTTATGGTGTTCGGTGCATCCGCTGTTTCATGATCTAATTCTGATTAATTTATTTTTGTAACAAAAGTGCGTGCGAGGTGGACTTTTCTACATGACCAAACTAGCCTCATCATCTTCACTTATACCTCCATTCCATAAACACACCGGTCAGCTTTAATTATTTGTATTGTTGAAAGTCATATTCTACAAAAGACAGTGCTAGAGTGATCAGTTTTGAAACATTGGGAGTGGACACTCAGTTATATATATATATATATTGGTGACCTTTCAATAAATATCAATTTATATGCAGATAAATATTAATGCACAAATTAATAAACTTCAACAATCGGATGTCAATTTTAAATGTTCATAAATGGGTCACCAAATTTAAATGTCCATAAACGGGTTACCAAATTATTTTTAAGAGTATATTTGGACTGACGATGGATAGTATGACTTTTATTGCTTAAACTTTTTTAGTTTCTTACTAGATATCGATACAAAACACATCGACTAATTAACGCTTGAACATTGTCAAGTTCGGTATGGCGTAACCCTTCCAACCTAATAGTTTCCATTCATGAGAGACTCGAATAAGTGTCATGCCACTCGAATCAATCAATTGTTGGTATTTGCATATAATTATACTTTTGCTTTCATAATTATAGATATATTTATAAAACAAAATTAAAAGCCAGGTAAATTTATGTTTGTGAAAATTGCAATTTTAGGTGGTTTTGATTGTCCTAGTATGTCGATCAATTGAAAAAAAAAAAAACACTAAAACAAGTATATGCTGACAACATATTTTTTTGACAACAGATTTTTTTTAAATCTAATGTCGGGTGAGCAATAAGCACAAATAATCGTTACACCAAATACATATTAAAGGGTCCAATTTCAAGTTCTCTAAAATATTAATATTGATATATAATCCACTACTAGCTACTTAAAAGCTTATTATTTAAGAAACTTAATAAAAAGCTATACATGCACTTACAAAAACTACTATTGTGCCATATTAACTCTCTAATCCCTAATTTCAATATTGTTAGCAACTTAGCATCCTCATTAATTAATGGAAAATTTATTAGAATATAAACCTTTTTTCAAGTAGTATAATATTAATTATATTCCTTGTTACGTGTCGGCTGGGGTGGATAGTGGATAACTACATTTAAGTCTCGATCGAACTGTAACGATTGATAATATGTAAAAAAATATAGACAAATGTGTTTGTTTTTCTCTTACAATATCTTTTTCAAATAGTCTCTATCTATCTATTTTTTCAGCAAATTTTTAAAACTATTTTCCAAGTTGATGTTACGGAACACAAATAAAAGTTAGACAGTTTTTTTTTATTATTATTTTTATCATTAGATAGACTATAGTTGATGATATTTAGCAAAAGTAAAATATTGACGTCTTCTATAAATTTTCATAAATATATATTGTGGTGTGTAATTAACCGATTTATGGTTTGACTATTTAAGTTTGTCCGCTGCAATTCAATAAAATCAAATTCTTCCTCGCAAGCTTCTAAATAGGAGCAGGGCAAACACGTCTGGTGAGATATTACGATCCTCCTCCATTAACTAGAAGTCACAATTTCAAATTTTGAGAATAAAAAAACTTTTAAAGAAAATGCTACACGTCCCAACACGGACATACACACATCGTTCGCCCTTTAATATACTTCACGATGCACGCATGCCCAAGAATCAAAGGCGTCTGAATTAGTACATGTCCGCGCTGAGACACCGATATATTTTTTAAAACTTAAAACTCTTGGATAAAAGCACCACGTAGTGATCCTACATTCATTATTCGAATTTGAAATTGTCGAATTAATGAGATAAAAACTTCGAATGCCTTACAATTATAATTACAAAAATGATATCAAAACTTAAAATTACTATTACCGGTTAATGCACTGTTCAAATTAGGGGTGGACAGTTGTTTCCATAAAACCGCTCAAACCGTCTAAATCGTCAAAACATGGTGGTATGATGTAGTTTTTTTTAAAATCGCAGTTTGATGGTGGTTTATAAAACTTAAAAACCGCGATTCTGCGGTTTGACGGTGGTTTTCATCTATGAAAAATTGCGTACCCAACCTTGGAATTGAGTTGTAGCTTTTTAATGTTGTTTTAAATTTGAAAATAAAGTTAGACTCATAATTTTGATTGAGCTAATGTGTTTCATTGTGTTTTTTTGGTGGTCATGTATGAACATCTATATGTTTTGTTGCATGTTTTGTTAATGGACGTGTATGGAATGTGTGACATTTTTTATTTTTTATTTTTTAAATGTGTCACAGAAAAATTGCAAAACCAAACTGACCAAACCGCGGTCGGTTTGGTTGCGATTTTGAAGCTTCGCAGTTTGATGATGATTTACAAAATGACCAAACCATAAACCCCGATTTGATCGCGGTTTGATGGCCCGCCCACCCTTGGTTGAAACGCAATCTTATTATCTTAATGAGAAAGGGCATTTTAGGAAACCAAAATCTTTCAAAACACGAGTTCAACGTCGGTTCCACGGTGCTTTAAGTATCATTGTTGCGCGCATTTACTCTAGATTTTCATCCAAACATCCCATCAACTATCCAGTACTCCCAACTCCAAACCCCTACCCGTCCTCCCCTCCCAAAACCACTCCACGCAGCACAACACTCACCGTCCGATCAATACAGACCGAATCCAACGGCCCACCTCCCCCAACACCCCAAAACCCTCAACGCACGATTTTTTACAGTCCCCGTTATAACAGCCTTCACTTTCCCTCTCTCCACACTCTTCCGTTACAATCCATTTAACGCACAACAGACACGCAATTGACGGAGTCCCCTGATTCTCGCCAAAAATATGAAACCACGCATCTCGACGCAAGTCCAAGGGACGACATAAAATAGCGTGGCTTTTCGTCGTTACAATATCAATCCCATTTTGAGTTGTAACGTCAATAACAGTAGTGGCGTTGGCGTTGGGGTTGGCGTTGGTGTTGTTGGTAAAGAAGAAAAGCTTCGACTGCAATTTGTTCGTCGATTTGAATTCTCTTCTTCGTGTTGGTTTTCATTGATTGAATCAAGCGATCGAGCGATTGAACTCTCGATCGAGTGCTCACAATCGATTTGAGTGTTCGAGGAGGTGAAGTGGTTTTGAAATTTTGATTCTTCGCTTCGTTTGTAGTTTGTGTGTTGATTTTTAGGTTTGGTTTCGTTTTTAGGTTTTCGAGGTTCGGAATCGGAGGCGCGGTTGCATGGTGTGGATTTGGTGATGAAGCCTTCGGTTTTTGTAAGTTCTGTTTCAGTGTTCGATTTCTGTGATTTCGTTGATTGAGTGATTATGGAAGTTGTGGTGTGTTGGATTGCGTGTTCGGTGACGGTTTTGATTGAGCAGGTTGTGTTTTGATGTGAAAGACTCAGTTTTTTGGGAGTTTGTTGGTTGGTTGGTTGTGGAATTTGGTTTGGTTTGGCTTGGTTAGTGTTCTGTTGAGGAAAGCGAAGGTTATCACTCACTACTGGATTCATCTCTATCGTCGCGGTCATCGGATTTTGAATGCTTTGGTGTTGGTTTTCTTCGCGTATTTGCTGAAATGACTTGAATTACAAAAGTTAGGGTTTTGGTTTGTGATGAAGACATGTTTTGTGAATGAATGGTGGTTTTGCTTTAATTTGATCATCTATGAATGTCTATCTAGTTTGTTTTAGTTCAATTAGATCAAAATTGTTGCTTTGACTGACATGTAACAGAAGTTTATCTCTGCAATTTGATCTGAACTACAAAAGAGACTAAGAAGAAGACAAGCAGCACTTTTTCAATTGCGCATTGATGTGTAAAATGATTTCGGAAGAAGTGATTTAGATTCGATAGGTTAATTTGCACTGCTTATAGCAATGGATTTGTATAACTGGATTTATATTTTATTTTATTTTTCTTGTATTCGCACGCTCAACAAGCTCCATTGAAATCGTTGTTGTGTGAACCGAGTTTTTTGTTTTGACTTGTATATTAGCACAATTTGCCTTGTAATCATGACGAAATTGTCGAGAAATGTTGGATTGTTCTTAGTTTCTGATTATGAAATCATAGACTGATGTTCTTCTGTGGTGCTTCCTTCTAGTTTTCTCTTATTGTAGATTCAAAAAGAAGAGTAGCATGCCTCTGCACTCTCCTTCCAGCAGTTACTTTGCTTTGTTTCGTCTTCTTCACCGGGACTGTGTTCATAGGCGATGTCTACAAAGATGTATGTTCAGTGTATTTTTTCCAAGCCGCATGGCCTCTAGTTTTTGTTCATTGGTTTATTTACAAATGGGCTTCCTTACACCATTTTATCTAGTTTATCTGTTTCTGTTCAACTGAAAAATGAGAATCTGTCGTTACGTTTTTAGTTGTACCATGAACAAATAGCGAATATTGGTTATTGCACTAGACAACATTAGGTCCATGTTTCCCCGTTTACCACTCAAAAAGCATGTTTCAGATCATGTTATCACTTTTTTCAACTGTTAAAACTTTGCAAACTTTGTTTTTGTTTCGCTAAGTGAATTACTTTATTCAGAAATTGTCAAGATGGGAAGTTGCTGCCAAGTTGCGGGACACAAAGTCTAAAACGTGCAAGGTTCTTATCTTTCATATAGTTAACTTCTTAGTTACTTTTCTTTTGGCATGGGTTTCTCTTTATATCTGGTGAATAGTGTTGAACTAGAGTAACCTCTCATTATATGCTGTATTTGTTTTAGTATGGATGCAGGCCATATGGAAGTGAGGTGTTGCCCAAAGGCATTGTTTCGAGGACGTCGAACTTTGAGATGAGGCCATTATTTGGGTCTCCAAAGAAAAGGGTGCGTGAAACCTCATATATTGATCTCACTTGGAATTCTCCTTTTGATTAATATAGGTGCTTTCATGCATATAAGATAAATTTTCTTTGCAATTAGAGCTGGCGCTTCTACCCTTAATGTCCATCCTCCTTTTTCAATGACAAGGATTACTTGAGGTCAAATGAAGTATTATTATGGATTGGTTAGTTCTGGGTATGAAACATCTAAAAATCGTCAAATCCATTATTTAGGAGCCCAAATCTGGGAGACAAATTTTCTATGTGAGAACAAAAAGGACTTATTGATATTTTAGGTAAAAAAACTTGAGCAGCAAAATTTGTATCTCATCTGCCGCTCTACTTTGAGGCTGAATAAAATTTCAACTATGAATTAATCTTGTGCGGTCTTCGCTTCTCGCATAATCAGAAAAATGGGAAAGAGTCGAGGAGCTTATTTGCTGTTGCTGCTGGAATAAAGCAAAAACAAAACGTAAATCAAATGATTGACAAGGTGCCGATGATCTCCTTGTTCTTGTTCTTGTTATTGACCTAACTAAATTATCTATTTTGTTGACAGCTGTTTGCTACCTGTGCAGTTCCTTTCTGCTGATTTTGTTATTGCACTTTTCCACTATGATGGAGTTGTGGATGAATGGAAGGATTCAGAATGGCATGATCGTGCAATACATTTTTCTGCAATGAACCAAACAAAATGGTATGTTTTCCCCTTCTTGTTAATGTGTTTAGGTAGTTATTTTCGTTTTAAGCGTGTAGGTGGCACAATTATAAAATATACGTTGTTCCTTTCTCAAAAAAAAATACTTTGTTCATAATATGTAAGTATTTTTAGAGTTCAATGTCTTCTTAATCATTTTTCAGGTGGTTTGCTAAGCGATTTTTACATCCTGACGTAGTTGCTGAATACGATTATATTTTCCTTTGGGATGAGGACCTTGGAGTTGAAAATTTTAATCCTAGACGGTATATGTTATTTCTGCATTTTTTTTTGCTTTTCCTTTCTCTTTTCTTTTATTAAGGTTTTGTAGCTTTAGAATTAATTGGTAATTAAAACCCTTGCAAGATCTCGCCAAGTTTGGTTAATTGGTCTACTAGTCCTTTTGTGTCTTTTTGGTTAAATTACAGTGGAAGAAAAATTTAGGAACTTTTTTCTTTCTTGAACTAGGACGACAATCAGTATATATTATCAATGTGGAATATTGGAATATGTGGCCTTGTTTTGAAATTACTGGGAATGACACCTCGCTTTTGATTTGCGAAAGATGAGGATGAATTTTAACTAAGCTTAAATTAGCAATGAGGAACATTCCACTCCCTCTGAACATCTGCCTGGCAATATTACATATTATACTGAAAAAGCTTAATAGACTAAATGGCTGACAGTTGATGGAATGAATACTGATTTGTAAGTTTTTAGTCATTTGACCATAGATGGCATCGCAAGCATTAGGGGTGAAATAGTGTGTTGAAACATGTGTTAGCTGGAAAGGTTGAGTGTCATGCTGTATAAGAAAAGTGTGGATATAGGTGGTGTAAGCTTTTTTTTTTTTTTTTTTGAAGTTATTGGAACATGTATTGATAGATGTGAGTGGACTAATATTTTGTTAGGTGAACAGGTGATAACTTACAGAAGGCTTATTAATGATGCTCCACTAATTTTATTTTGTGACCTTAGCATAACACATGTCTATGTATCATCCAAAAGACTTAATTCAATCTTGATGTTCTGTTATTTTTCAGTTATATAAACATAGTAAAGGAGGAAGGACTTGAAATATCTCAACCAGCATTAGATCCTGCTAAGTCCGAGGTGCATCATCAAATCACTGCACGAGGCAGAAGATCAAAAGTGCACAGGTTTTTTATTTTATTTTATGTACAATATCTTTTTCCTGGTAAAATGAAATTTCACGAGTGAAAAATGACAATATGCTGCCATATCATCATTAATAGAGATCTCTGTGTGGCCTTCTTGTCTTGCTGGATGACGTCACCATCTATCGTTCAATTTGATTGTACATAGTATTTTGTTGGTCTGAACTTCATTTTAGAAAAATTACATTTTTTTTTTCTAGTGTATATATGCTTTTGTCGTAACTGCATTTTATTTGTTCATAATTTTTCTTTTTGGACATGAACAGACGAATATACAAGTCAGGACGTGGGAACAAATGTGATGGCAATAGTACTGCTCCTCCATGTACGGGGTAGATGATCGCAACCCTGGACATCTTGTTCGTTTCTTTCCTGTTAGGATGTTATGCTTTTGTTATGCTCGTTTCCTTGTGCAAAAAACTTATGTTACGGACATTATGAAAGTAATATCTGATGCAGGTGGGTAGAAATGATGGCACCAGTCTTTTCAAGAGCTGCTTGGCGCTGTGCATGGTATATGGTTCAGGTAGCACAACATTCTAGTATTGGATACTGCTGAAGGGAGCATGTGCTCAGAATTTTCTTAAATTAATAGGGAGCTCAAATAGTAACTTATCATCTATAGAATTGCATGGAACTTTTTCCTTCATTGACTTCTTCTAACTATTTGTTCACAAATATAATGCAAGTTTAAAAATTGTGAAACTTCGACAATTTTTATCTATTTTCTTCTTTAATGTGTTTTATTCTCATATACGAATTATTTTAAGTATCCTTCTTAAGTTTTTTTTTTCTTGAAATACTCCTTTTAAGTTAGAGCACTCAGTGTTTTCTGTTTATTTTGTCCTTCTGTCATTCACAAACTTGTGAGATTTAATTTCATGTTGAATAGTTGATGGCCCACATTTATATTGATTTTGATAATGGTTTTTCTTTGTTTTTAACAGAATGATTTAATTCATGCATGGGGTTTGGATATGCAGCTGGGCTACTGCGCACAGGTAAATCTCAATATCTTAAGACCTTTGTCTTGTTAATCAGTGACTTGCCACCGGAGTTGATGTATAAATTATAAATTTGACAGGGTGACCGAACAAAGAATGTAGGGGTTGTTGATGCAGAGTACATAGTCCATCTAGGTCTGCCAACACTGGGAAGCTTGGATGAAAAGGTGAAGACTACTAATTCATGGACTTAAAGATAGATTCTTATATTGCTATACTAGTCGATATACATATTCTAAGATGCCTTTTTTTTTTGGCCTTCTGCACTTGTTTATCAATGCTCTACCAAATGTTTAATTTGAATCAATCCTTGAGGCCTTGCTATTTGGAAATTGGCGAAGTTTTACTTCTATGTGTTTGTAAATCAACAACAAACTGGCAATCTCTCTTTTCCTTCAAGTGGTAGGGATTTTTTTTGACTCCCCATGGACTCGACGAAAAGAAGTGTTTGATCTATTTCATATTTTTGTTTAACCATGAAAATTCTTCTAGATTGAGCCGATAAGTTAGTTGGCCCCTAGAAGAAATTAGCTGAAACATCGAAATTCATTTTATTACGCTGTTATCCATTTCAGAATGTATACATGTAGTATGCTGTCATGGCTCCGCCATGAAGTTGCATCGGCATGGATAATCTATTTGTTAAACTTTTCTGGGGCATATCAAAAGCCGGTTGTGCAAAAGGGGAATGAATGCGGAAAATTGTATAAATAACTCAAATTTGGTTGTCACAAATTTCTCTTGCTTTTACTTATGCAGGCAAACTCTGAATCGTCCGGCAATGCTTCTCCATCCAAACACTCGCCAAATACTGCAGCATCTGTAAGCTTTTAACCTGCTGCCTCTACATTTTCCTTTCTTTCCTTCAACGAGTGACATAATTTAACTGAGATCTCGCTGTTCTGATTCTTCTGAATAATGTAGGCACCATCCGCCTCACATGCTTATAATGATAGGTCTTACGTAAGTCTCAATTCTCTACCGTAATGTTTGCAGATATTGTGTTTTTTTATGCTTTATAAAACACTGCCACATCTGAGGTGCTTTCTAAAAGGGAAATAGGCTTGGCTAAATTGCCGCGATTGTTTTTTTATATCGGCTTTATGATTTCCACCTTTGCTATTTAAACTTCCTATTAGTCGTCTATTTAGTATTTTGACATTGGAATTCTAATTAATATCGAAGCTTTTTTTTCAGTAACGTGAATTGATCTAGCAAGCTTTATTTTTTATTTTTATTTTTTGCAGGTAAGAAGGCAGTCTTATATTGAATTAGAGATCTTCAAAAACAGATGGAAAAAAGCAGTGAAAGAGGATGAATGTTGGAATGATCCATATCGACAACCCGCAGAGAAAAAGCGCCAATAGCATGCATTTTTCATGTCTTCTCAACATCTGTCGAGCGATGTTGTATCATACATACAAATTACAATACAAGATCTCCGTCAATGGTCGAAAAGATTGTGAGCAGCTTACCATGAAAGAAGATATTGACAAGGAGAAGAACCAGCTAGGGCTGTTCCCTTGCTTGTTTTTTTTTTTTTTTTTTTCCCCTTTTCCCCACTGTGTTTATTGTTTCTTTTTCATTGTATTAACAGGATCAAATTCCATTGCTAAATAGCCATGGTGGGAATGAGGGATTGTTTATTAGTTTTTCTTGTTCTCATAATGCTTGTAATTACAGTATTCAATTCTTTTCAGTTATATTAATGCATTGTACTTTTGTATAAGAACGAAGTTCTCTTTTATTGATAGTATTGGTTGTAGAGATGTGTAAACTTGCTAAGTTAAAAATACCAAACCCACTGCCGCTGTACATTATAAATTAATTAAAAAAAATAAAAATGATTAAGCTAGCTCACCATTTAAATGTTATATAAAAAATATTTTTTGAAATTTAAAAATGTTGTTATACGTTGTTAAAACTTATTTAATATGTAATTAATATGCAATGAAATCATCTATAATTAAAAAATTAATGTGCAATAATTTATAAATTTAATGAAATTTTTTGTTTTATAATATTTAATCAATCACTAACTATTATTTTGTCATAAATAATATTAAGTTTTATAATAATTTAAAATTTAATAAATTTTAAAAATGTATTGTATCAATGTGTTTAAATATCAAATATTTAATGTGTATTAATCAATGGAGAATACCTATGGTCTTTTCCTCCAACCCCACATTCACTTAACCATTTACTTCAAGTTGAAGATCTCTTATAAGGAAAGAAACAAAAAGTTTCTTTCCCATGTGGGACTAAAAATTGGATACAAAACAAACTCAAAGAATCTTTAAAGTTCAACACCTTTAAAGTTCAACAATACCCCACATTTGTATTGTAACCATTGAGAGAGATTATCATGTCATGTTAATTAGGAAAGTGTCGTATAGACTTGAACTTACCCTAGTAAGATCATATCGAGTTCACTTCGTGACGCAGTGATGCATGTATCTTGAACTGTTCACTTTTTATAGTAAACTAAGACAATATGTCTTATTTATGACATGATTCTTGATGCACTTTATTATATGTTGTTCATTTTGGTCCTAAACATATCCTGGGTTCATGATAGCTTTAGAGAATTCAACCTATTCATTTTCATAAATGCGACCCCACATTTACTATCATATAGGTGACTTATATTTAGTCATTAAATGCAATATTGCATACCCTAAGCGTCTTATCAACACACTTACTTTATTATAGGAACATGTAATTGTGTGTCCTGTTTGTTAAGTCAAGTCTAACCAGTTTGCCTATTGAACCTAGACCATGGGATCTCCAATCATCTAGGTTAGGTTTCCGCTAGACTTGAATTACTCTATAGGCTTTAAGCCATTCCCCTCGATAATATCTTCACTTGATCTCTTGGTAAGCCTTTAGTCAAAGGATCTGCAATGTTTTCCTTAGACTTAACATAATCAATAATAATTACTCCACTTGTGAGTAATTGACTTATAGTATTATGTCGGCGCCTTATATGTCTCGACTTACCATTATATATGTTGTTCTTAGCTCTTGCTTATGCTGCCATACTATCACAATGTATGCATATTGCTGTGACTGGTTTTGGCCAGCAAGGAATATCTTCTAAGAAATTTCTTAGCCATTCAGCTTCTTCAGCTGCCTTGTCAAGAGCAATGAATTTGGATTCCATGGTGGAACGTGCTATACACATTTGTTTTGTTGATTTCCAAGAAATCACTGCTCCACCTAATGTGAATATATATCCACTTGTTGATTTGGTTTTTGTATTATCAGAAATCCGATTTGCATCACTATACCCGTCAAGTACAGATGAATATTTTGTATAAAACAGTCCATAATTTAAGGTATATTTAAGATACCTTAGGACTCTTATTAATGTTGTCCAATGAGCATCATTAGGATTACTTGTGTATCTACTCAGCCTGCTAACTGCATAAGCTATGTCAGGTCTAGTAGAGTTCATCAAGTACATCAAGCTTCCAATTACTTGAGAATATTCCAATTGAGAAATTGTTTCTCCATTATTTTTCTTAAGATGACAATTTGCATCAAAAGGAGTTACCGCAGCTTGTAAATCAAATTGATTAAATCTTTTCAAGATTTTCTCAGCATAATGAGATTGTGTAAGAACATAACCATCTTTATTTCTTTTAATTTGAATTCCCAGTATAACATCTGCTTCACCTAAGTCTTTCATGTCAAAATTGGAATTCAACATATTTTTGGTTGACATTATGGCATCATTACTTGTGCTCATAATCAACACGTCATCAACATATAGGCATACTATGACACAAAAGTTTTTCATTTCTTTAATGTACACACATTTGTCACATTCATTTATTTTGAAACCATTTGCTAGCATAGTATGGTCAAATTTTTCATGCCATTGTTTTGGAGCTTGTTTAAGTCCATATAACGACTTAACAAGTCTATAAACTTTATTCTCTTGGCCTTTGACTATGAACCCTTCAGGTTGGTCCATATAGATTTCTTCTTCTAACTCTCCATTTAGAAACGTTGTTTTAACATCCATTTGGTGTATTTTCATATTGTATAAAGCAGCTATGGAAATCAACATTCTAATAGAATTTATTCTCGAAACAGGAGAATAGGTGTCGAAGTAATCTACACATTCCTTTTGTCTATAACTTTTTGCAACCAATCGTGCCTTGTATTTATTAATAGTACCGTCAGCTTTGAACTTTCTTTTGAATATCCATTTATATCCAATTGGTTTGATTCCGGATGGTAGATAAACCAATTCCCATGTATTATTTTGTAAAATGGATTCAACTTCACTATTGATTGCTTTCATCCATAAAGGCGCTTCAGGTGAAGACATAGCCTCCTTATAAGTCTGTGGTTCATTTTCAGTTAACAGACTTATAAAATCAGGTCCAAAATTCTTTGGAACCTTAATTCTTTTTCCCCTTATAGGTTCCAATTCTTGTTCTTGGACCCTTGAAGTGGTTGGTTCTTCTGGACTCTCCGCAGCTGTCCTTTTTCGTGATGAACCATTTTGTTTTTCCTCGAAAGGAAAAATATGCTAAAAAAACTTAGCATCAGCAGATTCTATAATAGTATTTTCACTGATATCTGAAATATGTGATTTAACTACTAAGAATCTATTTGCTGCACTATTCTCAGCAAAACCGATGAACACACAATATACGATTTTAGATCCTAATTTAGTCCTTTTTGGCAAAGGAATTTGAACTTTTGCTAAGCAACCCCACACTTTTAAAGTTTTGTAAGTGGGCTTTATTTTTCTCCAAATCTCATATGGAGAATTATCATATTTCTTAGAAGGAACTCTATTCAAGATATGATTTGCAGTCAGTAGTGCTTTACCCCACAAGTTTTGGGGAAGTCCATAATCATTCAACATAGAATTAATCATATTTTTGAGAGTTCTATTTTTCCTCTCTGCCACACCATTTTGTTGAGGTGTATATGATGCGGTGGTCTGATGAATAATTTCATTTATATTACAAAATTCTGCAAATTCAATGAAATTATATTCTCCACCTCGATCAGTTCTTAGCACTTTTATCTTTTTGTCAATTTGATTTTCAACCTCTGCCTTATATATTTTAAATACATCAAAGGCCTCACTTTTATCTTTGATCAAAAATACATGACAATACTTACTACAATCATTGTGATGTAGTAGTTCTTTCCTCCTCTCGTAGGATTTGATTTGAAGTCACAAAGATCACTATGAATTAAATCTAATAATTCACTTGATCTTTCTTGAACAGACTTAAATGTTTGCCTAGCAAACTTTGATTTAGCGCAAACTTCACATTTATGTTTTAAATTAATTTTAAACTTTGGTAACATATTCAAATGTACCATTTTATGAATTAATCTATTATTTACATGCCCTAGTCTAGCATGCCAAATATCAAATGATTCAATCATATAGGCAGAGACAGTCATATATGTAGAAACAATCATTCTATTGCCAGTGCCATTAACGATTACAATGCTTAACTTGAAGAGACATTTAGTAAGGTACCCCTTCCCTATGAACATGCCACCCTTGGTCAATACAAATTTTTCAGACTCGAAAACAAGTTTGAACCCTTTTTTATTCAGTAAAGGGCCAAATACAAGATTTTTCCTAATATCAGGAACATACAGAACATTAAGTAAAGTGACTACTTTTCCAGACGTGAACTTCATCTTCACTGTTCCTTTACCTTCAACCATGGAGGAGGACGAGTTTCCCATGTAAAGTTTCTCTTCACTATCAGCCGGATGAAACTCAGAAAATAAGTCTTTGTCACTGAGATGTGCCTTGTCGCACCAGTATCGATCCACCATCCTTTGGCATAAGAAACCATATTGGTTTCAGAAACAACTGCAGTGAGATCAATGTCAATATCATCAATTTCCATGTCAACAACATTTGCTTGGTTGTTCAAACTAGAATTATCAGAATTCTGGTCTTTCTTGTGGCGACAATCTTGAGCCCTATGGCCCTGATTTCCGCAAACCCAGCAACTTCCCTTAATTTTCTTGTAATCTTTCCCCTTTGGTGTTAACGACTTGGTGGTTCTCTTGAAATCTTTCTTGAAATTATTTTTCTGGAATTTCTGAAATTTGGACTTGCTTGATTGTCCAACCACCATGTTAGCATTAGCATCAGCCATTTCCTTTTTGTCTTCCTTCCTGTGGTCTTCCTCAACACGAAGTCGCAGAATGAGGTCCTCAATGGACATGTCCCTTCGCTTGTGCTTTAGGTAGACCTTGAAGTCATTCCACGACTGTGGAAGATTTTCAATAATGGCTCCAATATGAAAATGTTCATTTACAATGCACCCTTCAGTGTGCAATTCATGTATCAGAACTTGCAGTTCTTCCACTTGCTTTACCACGGACTTCGAATCCACCATATTGTATTTCAGAAACTTGCCTACCATGAACTTTTTAGCCCCTGCATATTCAGTTCGATATTTCTTTTCAAGAAGATCCCAAACATCCTTTGCAGTTTTACATTTTGAATAGACATCATACAGTGTATCGTCAAGTCTATTCAAAATATAATTCCTGCATAGAAAGTCAGAATTCCTCCATGCTTCAATAGTAAGAAGAGTTTCCTTGGACAGAGGGTCTTCATCAGATTTTGGAACTTCTTCCTTCACTATGTTGGCAAGATTCATAGTGGTCAGCCAGAAGAGCATTTTTCTGCTGCCACCTTTTAAAATCAAGACCTTTGAACTTCTCGGGTCTTTCATCTTTGGGATTGGCAGAGGTAGCAGAAGTGGTTTTCTTAGTTACAAGAGATGTCATTTCAAACTAGTATGCAAACAACAATTTTGTATAAATCAGTGACTAATTTTTCCAAAATCAGTGACAAATTATATGCAATCAACTATTGTACGTAAATCAGTGATAACATTAATAAAACAAAATAATTTCGTCTTAGATTGTTAGATCATACACAAAAACATGCATATTACTTAACTATGATATATCATGCTTGAACTCAATTACAAAGAACTACATAAAATAATACCAGAGGCTTGCACTTAATGGTAATGTCCTAAGACGAAATTCCCTCCAATTCGATGACTTCAAATGTACCATTCTCACGATTTACTAATGTCACATTGTGCCCTCCACCCGCCTTTCCCCAATGTGACAACTTATCAGGTGATGTATAAACAATATGTGAACTGTCTTTTGTTGGTTATAGTATAGATATATGGTCTTGTTGTATAACATGATTAATTTGCATAATTGAAATCGATTAAGAGATTTGATCTTGTGTAGAAATATTCAAATATATACATGTGGGCTTGATTCCTTCTTTTTGTTAGTCATCATAAGTGAATGAACTTTAATTTCAAAATCTTAAACATACGGTATATGATTTAATTTTGAATCATCAAGTAATTGGCAAAAAAAAAAAAAAAACCGGATAGAATTAAATATTAACATGACCAGAAAAAAGAAAAAAACAACCAACAAGTACAAGAACCACAAGAACCCTAAAAAAAAAAAAAATCCCCAAACAAGTTGATCTTAAAGAGTTGTATACACCAATTGATTGATCTTAATTTTTAATTATATGCATCATTCTTACATCCATACATTAAAGATGCATTAATAGAGAGTCATATACAAAGTTGCTCTACAGAAGGTTTTCATGCACTATGCAATATCCCATTGGGCACCTTCATATGACCCACCCCTCAAACACTATACATTAAAAAATATTTTTATAATATCTAAAAATGTTCTTATCCTCTAAGTTGTTAAAACTTATTTAATATGTAATTAATATCCAACAAAATTATCTATAATTAAGAAACTAATGTGTAATGATTTGTAATTTTCGTGAAGTTCTTTGTTTTATAATATTTAGTCAATTAATAATCACTATTTTTTCATTAATAATATTAAGTTATATTTTAATTTAAAATTTAATAAGTTTTAATAACATATTATATAAGTTGTGGGACTTACTTGGCATGAAATAAAAGATAATCAGCCAGAAGCATACCATGCTTTTTTCTCCTCGCAAAATGACCTTGAAATTCCTGTATACTTTTTAATTTCATCATCAACTTAATTTGTCTCATAATTCTCAACAGTAGTTTTTATGAGTAAACATATATTGTTGGTCTTCGTGGCTAGCTAATGTTAATTTGTATGGACTCTTCAGGGTGGGGGAGAGTTTTGATCAGCCGTGAGAGATCACCGTCGCTCTTGAACGTCGATCTCTCGTAAATAATATCGTAGGGCACCTTCATATGACCCACCCCTCAAACACTTTACATTAAAAAATATTTTTATAATATCTAAAACTGTTCTTATCCTCTAAGTTGTTAAAACTTATTTAATATGTAATCAATATCCAACAAGATTATCTATAATTAAGAAACTAATGTGTAATGATTTGTAATTTTAGTGAAGTTCTTTGTTTTATAATATTTAGTCAATTATTAATCACTATTTTTCATTAATAATATTAAGTTATATATTAATTTAAAATTTAATAAGTTTTAATAACATATTATATAACATAATTAAGAAACTAATGTGTAATGATGATCACCTGATATCTTTTGTAGCAAGCAGAAGCAGTTAATACATGAACTCCATAATAGTATCTTATTAATTTGTTTTGTAAAACTTAGATTTGATATATTTTCAAATAATAAATAATTAAGAACTCCTACCAGAAAAATTGCAATAAAATTTTAGTAGAGTTGTTTTTTGATAGATTGCAGAAAGACTATCTAAAGAACAAAAGCCCGGAGCAATATATTCATCAGAGTTAATGAGAGCCAAAAACACCCGAGAAGTGTAACATGCTCTCGGGCTAATGCAGCAATATATATATATACACACTTAAATTTAAGTGTTGTGACTCCATGATTAACACATTTGGTACAAATTGATTCTCAGCACAATTAACTAAATTAATTGAAAAGTTGATTTCTCTTTTTGTTACGATGGGCAGGTCATTCTTGTCGCCAATTTAAAAGAAAGACACGTAGGCAATTTGCAGGGCCTTACTTGGCATGAAATAAAAGATAATCAGCCAGAAGCATACCATGCTTTTTTCTCCTCGCAAAATGACCTTGAAATTCCTGTATACTTTTTAATTTCATCATCAACTTAATTTGTCTCATAATTCTCAACAGTAGTTTTTATGAGTAAACATATATTGTTGGTCTTCGTGACTAGCTAATGTTAATTTGTATAGACTCCTCAGGGTGGGGGGAGAGTTTTGATCAGCTTCGTGAGAGATTAGTCGCCGCTCTTGAACGTCTGATCTCTTGTAAAGCTGATCAAAACTCCCCCTGAAGAGTCCATACAAATTAAGTTGTTACTTCTGGCTGATTATCTTTTATTTCTTGCCAAAAGATGTCAGGTGATCCTCATGCTTAATCTCCAAAAGATACATGGCTTTTAGTTTCATATTCTATTATCGCTCTCTAGTGTCAGGAGATCACGCCCGGCCCCATATATAAAAAATTAATTTGGAGTACTAGTCAAAGTGTGCTAGCTAGCACATTATTACCAACCAATTGGGTCACCTAATGGTTTGGTATAAAGTCTAAGAGTAAGATGTCATGGGTTCGAATTAAAAACCTTGGTGGGGGCTTTTTTATTAAAAAAAGAAAGAAAAGAAAGTGCATGTGGCTATCAATAAACCTGAATTCTTCCTAAAGCATTCCATGTAGTTTCTCCATGGCGAACAAGAACAACTTCAGCGACACCGTTTGGAATTTCATTAGTGAGAGTCTCACCCTCCACAGTTGCTCCAACAATCGTCTCCATTGTTAGGCTCATAGTGGAGAGGTGGTGGGTTTGTTTTTTTAACTTAACACCAACGGGGATAGACAAAATGAAAATAAATAAACTAACTAAACAAATTTAACATAACTAAAAGGGATTTAGGTGGGGAGGTGGTGACTTTAGAAAGATCACACCATCAGCTTTGTGAGAGATCAGTCGCTGCTCTTAAAGAGTTTACGTGGAGATTTTTGCATCGGTATACGTGTAAGTCGGTATTGGACGTAGTATGAAATGAGACGAAGTTTGTACGAGATCTTGTTGTGAGTTTTGTGTCGATTGACGGTGGTTGAAGTTGAGATTGGGTCCAAATTGGTGCATATTTGGTTAAGTATGGCAAAAGGATTGGTCCGAAAGACTTCGGTATCTCATGGACACAGTTAAGATTTTTAAGGTTTGGACGTGATCAAAACCAGTGTTTTGAAAATTTTATGAAAATTGACTGTTTTGTCGAAAGATTGGTTCAATTTGGTGAAAAAAGGGATCGAAAACAAGCACCGAAAGTCAAAACACGTTAAAATAGGATTTTTGAGAATGAATAAATAAAAAAAAATTAAGCTGGTGACAAGCAGCTGAGGGTTATATATATATATAAAACAAAATCAATCAAAACCCTCACAATCCGGAGTTTCGCTCGAGGAGCTCCCTTCCAAACCGTGTGTATGCATGTACAAAAAAAATGCAATATCAAGGATCAATGCAATTTATACGAAATTATAATCGCACAACGTAAAAGTTACTAAGAGATTTGCTTAACCTTACAAACAGCCAACTTCAAGCTTAATTTTCGGGGTCTCCGGAGCGTCGGATCACCTTGAAAATGGTTCCAATAGATTCCTTGCTTACCTAATTATGTTGAGTTAAGTTTCAAGTGAAACTATATCATGAAACCCAATGAAAACCACGATCAAAGTACGCTTGATAACAATTTTCAAAAATATTAATTTATATAACTGTTTCAACTAGCTTTCAACTAGCCAATTTGGGGTAGCTTTTTAATCTTGAAAACCTCAATATTTGTCATGATGATCCAAAAAGAACTTGTAGTACTCATGCCCTACTTTTCATAGACTCTAAGAACACCTAAATCGGATCACCGACAGAGAAGTTATGAATTTTCCCATATAACTTGTCAACTAGGCAAAATTTATTTTGAACTAATAAACTTCTCCAAATCAATATTTTCGCAATTAAACCTCAAAACTCGGCAACAAACGCCACAAAACCACTCGATCCCAACATCAAAATATATCCACAACTCATTGAGTCAAATTGGATCAAAATCAATAATCAATTCATCCAGAAACTCAATATAAATCAATATCAACAATTAAAACATCTACAAAATAGTTATCAACTGAATTGCATTAGTTCAACTCAACAAAACCCTAACCCACGTCGGTGGAATTTATCCCAAATTGACGCGAATCAATCCAATATACCAATTAACAACAACTCCTACTGATTTCTATCGAAACCCCGCGAAAGAAATCAAAAAATCGCAAGAATTCAAATTGAATTGTAGAAAAATATTTGACATTAAAAATTTACCAAAGTACGAATCGAATACCTCATTTTCATCGTGGAAATTTTGCTTGAATTGACCGTGTCGCAATACTCTACAATTTTGCAGAAAGAAACCGAGTGAAAATCGGACGTAGGGAGCTCCGGGAGCGAAACTTCAGATTGTGAGTGTTAAGGAACGTTACGTTTGAACGTCTGTTCAAATGAAACATGAAATCGTTTGTTTTTATATTGATTTTATTTTATATATATATAACCCTCAACTGCTTGTCACCAATTTATATTTTTTTTTATTCATTCTCAAAATTTCTATTTTGACGCGTTTTGACTTTCGGTGCTCGTTTTCGATCCTCTTTTTCACCAAATTGAACCACTCTCTCGACAAAACAGTCCATTTTCATAAAATTTTCAAAACACTAGTTTTGATCACGTCCAAACCCCAAAAATCTTAACTGTATCCATGACATACCGAAGTCTTTCGAACCAATTCTCTTGCCATACTTAACCAAACATGCACCAATTTGGACTCAATCTCAACTTCAACCACTGTCAACCGACACAAAACTCACAACAAGATCTCGCACAAACTTCGTCTCATCTTATACTACCTCCAATACCGACTTACACGTATACCGATGCAAAAACCTCCACGTCAGCTCTTTAAGCCCATTTAAACTTCAAACTTAATTTCAATTATTTTTCGTAAAAACTTGAAACAATAGTTCGAGTCGATATTTTAACTCTACCGGGACCCATTTCGACACGTATATCGAGATAAAACCCCGTAAAATCTCGAATTTATTCGATTAACTTGAATTTCACAAAATAACATAATATATAGTACACAACATTAGGCACACATCACAAAATAATAAAATTAATTATGGATCTCAAATTCACTGGTGTTTAACTCCCGACTCGCGGCCAAAATCATAATTAAGATCCCATAATCCTTGATTAACCGTAATTACCAGTATAAAAATCTCGGGATTTGACAATGGCCATGACAACTCGTGAAATTATATGGCTTTCTAACTTACTTCAAGATCTTGGAATATTTTTTTCCACTCAAATTAATTTTTATTGTGACAACCAAGCTGCCCGTCATATAGCTGTTAATCCCATTTTTCACGAACGCATAAAACATATCGAAATAGATTATCATATGGTTCGTGAGAAGGTCCAACAAAGATTGCTTCAACTTCTTCCTATTTCTTCTCATGATCAAGTCGCTGACATCTTCACCGTGCAAAACATTGGGCAAATATCAATTTTATAAGCTATATCACAAGCTGGGCATATTAATTAGATTAATTTACATGCTCCAGCTTGAGGGGGATATTGAAAGTATATATTGGGACAATATATTATTACCTTATATAAATTACTACCTTAACTATTTATTACCTCTTTGACAAAAAAAAATTATTTATTACCTAATTAGTCATATATTTTTAGAATATTTACTTACCTTATGTATAATATTTTCTTACCTTTTGTACTCACTAATTAAAGATTAAAATTTCTCTAAGCCATTGTAACTTTTCCTATATATACATGTATGTAATATAATGAAAATATAACATTGGATTCAATTTTCAATCTCTTCTTCTCAAATTTATTAGAGATATATGTGATCTTGGTCACACTCTTGACACTTGTCAAGGAAAGTTGGTTGTTGGTGGTGATAAAGAGGGGGAAGAGAGTCTAGCTAGAGTATTCTCGTTGGTTGTTCTTTTCCTCTTGTGTCACCAATGTTTAGGATCAACAATATTAATTTTATCGATAGTGCGCCGGCCATTTGTCCTTTACAGTCGCTGCCTTTCTATGTGATATTGAGTGGGGAGTATAGTGGACCCTGCAGGGAAAGACTCTACTTTTGAGTTGGTGGTTTTGTTGGGTTTGGAGGCTTCCAATTGCAATGCTTTCACTACGGCGTTTGTGGTGGAGGCAATATATATGGGCGCTAGTTCCATGGGATTGACATACATTTTGGGGGTTCCTACATTTTTTAGGGGGCTTGTTGATCGCGCTATGTTGTCTTTTGGACTTTTTTGGAATTCTGCAATGTTGGCTCGAATACGCACAAGGGGTCTCTCCTAACTGATGTGGTTAGAGAGCAGGGATACTAGGCCAATATTCTTTTGTCCTTATTATATTTGTAATTTGTGTTTATTTTTCTTTTGTGCATAACTTTATTTAGCTATAAATACATACATGGAGTATCGCCTCCTTTTATATCAAAAAAAACAATATTAATTTTATCTGTGATAAAGACAGATATTGGTAAAAGTTGCCTTATTCCTAAGGTTGATGCGAGTGTGGTTGGTGTTTCATGGGCTCCGATTTCTTTTCTTTTTTTTTGTTGAGTAACTATCCAAATACTTTAACTAGTCCCACAGACTTTGAGATTGCGAAAAGTGACCACTAATGACCTAATGTTTGGCTGCCATGAGAAATCGAAACCGAAGTCATGCGCCAGGGCGGTCTAAAGTATTTAGGGGCTCTAGTCCTGATGTTAAACGATGCAAATCTCATAAAAAAACTTAATTTATGCGCAATAGTGTGATCAAACCCTATCAAAACATTTTCAAAATTTTCACATTAAGTAAAAGTCAATCATACTTAAAAAATAAAAAAAAAAAAAAATGTTAAGTGTAATAGTAAAGAAAGAATATCTTGAAAATCTCTAACCTAGCCCAATTCTTAAACACTACATGAAAATATGTTTTTACAACATTTAAAAACGTTGTTATATTAGGTTGTTAAAACTTATTTAATATGTAATCAATATCCAACAAGATCATCTATAATTAAAAAATTAATGTGCAATGATTTGTAACGTTAATGAAGTTCTTTGTTTTATAATATTTAGTCAATTACTAATCATTATTGTTTTTCATTAATAATATTAAGTTATATATATTTGGCTATTGCTTATTGTAAGTATTGTATATATTTGGCTATAATAAAATAAAGTCTCGTTTCTATCAAAAAAAAAAAGATTAAGTTATATATATGTGTGTGTTAATTTAAAATTTAATAAGTTTTAATAGCATATTTGGTAACAACATGATTAAGTGTTGTAAAAGATCATTTTTTTGTAGTTAAAGTAATGCTTAAACTACCCTTAATCTAATATAAGGGAATTTGAAGGCTGTGCAAACTCCCTACATGTCGTGAACAAGAACCACAATGACCTGCCGTCATAAACAAGAAGACAAATCTGTTGTAAACTAAGTTGTAAGTCAACTAGAACTTAAGTTGGACTTTCTAGAGACTTAAGTATAAAAGACATAAACTAAGTGTAACGGCCGGAATCGCCCAGAAGGCCTCATGGTACCGTCAAGACTATCCAGAAGCGCCCATAGGACCTCGTGGATATTTCCCCCCTCCCACCCCACGGGATTCGAACCTGCGCCCTAGGGTACAAGTACGCAGATTCTTGAGGGTGTGTACCAATTGAGCTACCATGAGGCCTTCGGGCGGTTACAGGCGTTACAAAAAAGGAGCACCTTTTGTTGGGGCACACTCGATCCGCCGAATCGACCATCCGAGAACCCCGGGGAAATTGCATTTCCCCTCACTCCCCACGGTTCGAACCGCGCTGTCGAGGGGGTAACGCGTGGGCTCATCGAGCCGTGTACCAACCGGGCCGATCGGCTCGGTTGGTACCAGTTCGATGGGCTCACGCCTTTACCCTCGAGTGCGCGAGTTCGAGCTCTGGGAGTGAGGGGGTGTATGGTGTGACGTTAATTGGTCTGTTACATACACTGGGGGTCTCGGGCGTTGTAGCCGTGTGCCCCAAAATAAGGTGCCCTTTTTGTAACGACCCGAGCGCCAGAAGACCTCATGGTGCCGTCGAGACTATCCAGAAGCCCATGGGACCTCGTGGATATTTCCCCCTCCCGCGCCCCGCAGGATTCGAACCTGCGCCACAGGGTACAAGTACTCGAGGTTCTTGAGGGTGTGTACCACCGAGCCAACTTGGCGCGGTGGTACACACCCTCAAGAACCCGAGTACTTGTACCCTGCGCGCAGTTCGAATCCTGTGGGGGCGGGAGGGGGAAATATCCACGAGGTTCTATGGGCGATTCTGGATAGTCTGATTTATTCATGAGGTCTTCGGGCATTCCGGGGTCGTTACACTAAGAACTACTAGAACAAGTAGAGAAGATGAGACAAGAGAGAAGAGAGCTAGAGTTGAGAAATGTAGAGATTTCCATTCCAACATTGGTGTGTGAATTACAATGGGGTTGACACCATTTATATAGGCAATTTGGTGATGATGATAATTGTACTTATACAATGTGTACAAGTTATACATACACCACAAGTCATACAACACATCACAAGCAACATAGACAATACATGGAAGAGTTGGTGTACATTGGAGAGGATTACAAGTTACATGACAATACATGGATAAGTGATTATACATTGACGTTGAATACAAGTTATGCAGAGTGTACAAGTTACATTCAATGTAGAAGTCATGCTTGATGTTACAATTCAATGTGAGAGTCATGCTTGACAATGTGATCATTCATAAGCTTGGTTAAAGGGTCATCCAATTTATAACACTCCCCATTGGATGACACTTGCTGAGAGAATATTTCTCGTTAAAACCTGTACTAGAAAAACCCTGTGGGAAAAAATCTAGTATAGGAAAAAGAGTACAATGTTCTCGTCAATCTTGATTTGTAGTATAATATTATTATTGATTGCCTCATTAAAAACCTTGCTCGGAAAACCCAATGGGACAAAACCAAAGCTAAGGAAAAGAGTGCAACACATTGATACACTTTGAGAGAATATATATGCCTCATTAAAACCTTTACTAGAAAAACCATGTGGAAAAAATCTAGTATAGGAAAAAGAGTATATTGCTCTCATAAATTTTTTATACGGAGTATAATAATGTTAGGATTGCATCTTTAAAAACCTTGCTAGGAAAACCCAGTGGGATAAAACCATAGGGAAAGGAAAATAGTGCAATACACTAATCAACCTTGATAAAGAGTTTTAATATTGTTAGAATTGCCTCATTAAAAACCTTGCAAGGAAAACCCAGTGGGATAAAACCTTAGCAAAGGGAAAAAGAGTGCAATACACTAACCAATAACTCATTTTGATTCTCCCCCTCATGTTCACATGGGTGAGACATCTTGTGCATTTTGTTGCACATGGACATCGTTTTCTATATGAACCATTTAATGCTGAAGCATATGATTGTCACTCTTTTGTATATAATACTTGCATCAAGTAATTGATTCATAATTTGTTGCTACTGAATGATCATTTGAACTTCGAGTTCATATTAATTTATACATGGATCATAATACAACAAATTTAATGCAATTTGATGTGTTTCAAGCAATTTCACGTCATTCCTTTTGAATTGGCTTATATCTCCCCCTAATGGTGAGAAAATTGCTTCATCAAAGTGACAATTAGCAAAACTTGCTATAAATAAATTCTCTATCGAGGATCCAATGCATCTTATAATATGATTGATGAAGAGTTAAATCAATAAAGTCTCATATTGATTTGCCTTAAGATAATCTCCAGCTGATAAAAAAAATCCAGTTCGATAAATGATGTTCGTGCGAATTTATGATATTTTCGCATTATTGATGATTATGGATAATCAAATAGATATTTCCACATTATGAATGTCATTTGATTTATGACGACATTCGTTTTAATGTGTCTCATATATTCCAGAAGATAAAGTCGGAAATATTATACTCAGATAAAATCATATTCATATAGATAAATTTTCTATTATTCTGAGTAGACTTCTTCTGAAAAAGACATTAACAATAAAATTGTTGTACCCGATATTGCCTGAACATTAGCCTCCGCTAAGTTCGAATTCGAGAGATACTCACTTTTACATTATAATGTACATGCATGTAGCACGATACACAATACATAAACTCATCGCCCATATTTAGGTCACGATTTAAACACATCTCAATGTGCTTGTTTTATCGAGTCATTTTCAATGATAAAATTCATAATATTTTGCCTTTGATTTTGAAGGCATGGTAAAGGTCACAAAAATATTCTGGTATATATATGACAATATTTAGGCAAAATAGTCTTTCATATATAACCAAAAAAATGTCACAATTATGAGCGCTCATTGTCAATAATTATTTTCCCTTTGTAGTGGTGCATCACTTTTGTTCCAATTTTTTGTGGAATTGTCAATACGACATTTACCCGATATTTTCACATTTTCCACGTCCATAAATTTATTATTGCGATCATGATCATTATATGCAACATATGCTTCTTAATTTGAAGTGAACTAATTGACGGGAGCGATATTATATTTATAATATCTCATTATTTTACTCAAGCTACCATGAGACAATAAATCAATCCTTAATATTTATTGGATTGACATGCGTACTCGATATTTGTTGCAATGCAATAAATCGAGGCGGGCCACGTGACCTTATTTTTATTGTTTCATCAGTCATATTTCCACATAGCCTCAACATAGAGGTAATTAAAATTGTGGAATTATAATTAATATTTGATGATTAAATTTTGTAGCATGAGACTCGGTCGCTCATTGTGAGCTTTTGGAGCATTACCCTTTTGATATGTATATATAACCCCATAAGGTGAAAAGATATATAAAGTGAAATATTCACTTTTCAAATCTCTAAAGAGATATTGGCAAATGATTGTGTACAACATACAGCCTTGCATAGATGCTAGCTTTATTCATAATTTGTAATATCTAATTATCATGACAAGAATTATAATAAGGTAACAAATTCAACTATGGTTGATTAATATTTTGAAAGTAAATGTAATATAAAATAATTTTCTCTTTTCTTTTATGTAAAAAACATAACATATGATTAAGTATATGTTTACAACTTGATTCATTAATAATCAAATATTATATTCGTATGAGTTGGTGGGACAACCTCCAGGTTGGGTGGCGAGACAAAGTCTCGCTTAATACCATGCCTCCTCGAACGGGATAACCCGTCTCCTTTTCAATGTTTAGCTTTACGGGGACAAGGCTTACCCACTATCAACTCAAACTTATAGCATTATTTGTATTATAAAATCAAGAATAGAACAATAACTAATCGTTTGTAGTTTTAAGAGAAAAACTATATGTCACACATTGACTTTTGATTTAAATCAATTTTTTTGTTCACATTCTATTAATGGTTTACTTTTTTCCATCTGTTTTAATTCACACACTATTAATGGTCTATCTAGTATCTAGTAGTTGGACATTGGAATCCTAATTAAGATCGACGCTTTTTTCAGTAACAATGAGTTGATCTAGTAAACTTTATTTTATTTTTTGCTTTTGTTGGATCTCTCAATGGGGAGGCCGAGACGGTTCATACACTCATGGTCATCAAAAAATGGCACACAATTTATGGTTACCCAATTTAAATATAGATGCATTAATTAGAGATGCACACGTATCTCAATATATATAAAAATCCCAACGACTTTGTTGTATGTATGTTCTACAGAAGGTTTTGAATATCAAAGATTTGGACAAACTTCTTTTTTTCATGAATTTGATTTGTTTAAATTTATTTTTAGTTTACTATAGTTAATTTTTAATTATATGCATCATTCTTACATCCATACATTCAGATACGGAGTCATATACAAGGCTGCACTAGGCAATATCCCAGGGCACCTTCATATGACCCACCCCTCAAACACTATACATTAAAAAATATTTTTATAATATCTAAAAATGTTCTTATCCTCTAAGTTGTTAAAACTTATTTAATATGTAATTAATATCCAACAAGATTATCTATAATTAAGAAACTAATGTGTAATGATTTGTAATTTTAGTGAAGTTCTTTGTTTTATAATATTTAGTCAATTAATAATCACTATTTTTTCATTAATAATATTAAGTTATATATTAATTTAAAATTTAATAAGTTTTAATAACATATTATATAACAACAAGATTAAGTGTTGTAAAGGATTCAGGTTTATTGATAGCCACATGCACCTTCTTTTCTTTTTCTTTTTTTAATAAAAACCAAGGTTTTTAATTGGAACCTATGACATCTTACTCTTAAACTCTATACCAAACCATTGTGTCACCCAATTGATTGGTAATAATGTGTTAGCTAGCCACACTTTGACTAGTACTCCAAATTAATTTTTTATATATGGGGCCTATATATAAAGGACGAGGTCTCCTGACGCTAAATAGCGATAATGGAATATGAAACTAAAAAATATCAGGCCATGTATCTTTTGGAGATCAAGCATGATGATCACCTGATATCTAGATTGCATAAACAAAAAGACAAATCAATTTTTTTGTTCACATTCTATTAATGGTTTACTTTTTTCCATCTGTTTTAGTTCACACATTATTAGTGGTCTATCTAGTATCTAGTAGTTGGACATTGGAATCCTAATTAAGATCGACGTTTTTTTCAGTAACAATGAATTGATCTATTTTATTTTTTGCTTTTGTTGGATCTCTCAATGGGGAGGCCGAGACGGTTCATACACTCATGGTCATAAAAAAATGACACACAATTTATGGTTACCCAATTTAAATAGAGATGCATTAATTAGAGATGCACACGCATCCCAATATATAAAAAAATCCCAATGACTTTGTTGTATGTATGTTCTACAAAAGGTTTTGAAGATCAAAGATCTGGACAAACTTCTTTTTTTCATGAATTTGATTTGTTTAAATTTATTTTTAGTTTACTATAGTTAATTTTTAATTATATGCATCATTCTTACATCCATACATTCGCCGATCTTGAACGTCTGAGTCATATACAAGGTAAAGCTAGACAAAATATCCCCAGGGCACCTTCCATACAAATTACACCCACCTCTCAAACACTATACATTAAAAAATATTTTTATAATATCTAAAAATGTTCTTATCCTCTAAGTTGTTAATACTTATTTAATATGTAATCAATATCCAACAAGATTATTTATAATTAAGAAACTAATGTGTAATGATTTGTAATTTTAGTGAAGTTCTTTGTTTTATAATATTTAGTCAATTAATAATCACTATTTTTCATTAATAATATTAAGTTATCTATTAATTTAAAATTTAATAAGTTTTAATAACATATTATATAACAACAAGATTAAGTGTTGTAAAAGATCGTTTTTTGTAGTGAAAGTAATGTTTACCTTTGGTCTAGTGTAGGAAGCTTGAAAACACTTGCTTAAAAGTTAGGATTACCAGTAACTTTTATCAACATCGTTTTCTCGATAAACAAAATGTTGTTAGTCCTACTTTCTCTAATAGGATGTAGTTCATTAGTTGTATTGGTAATCGAGAAAATTATAATATTTTCTACCTACAGTAGTTCGAAAAAAAATAGAAGAAGAGGAAATCAAATGATGTATTGTACGACAATCACTTATAAGTCTTACGGTGTCATAGAATTCACAAAAGGAATTCCTACAACTTAAGTGAGTTAAAGAAGATATTGAAACTGATGTAATAAACCAATTATACCTATTTGTAAATTTTAAAAGAAATAAAAAGCTAACTAACGAAATAAATTTTGAAATGCAATCTCATAATATAGTAAATAATTCCACTAATATGGGTTTGAAGATAATGTAAAATTAATACTATATAGGGTAAAAAGTGGTAAATTAAGCAAAGCAACTGACAATATGCTTCCAAGGTCCACGTAAACCAGTGCTTAGTGGCCGACAAGTTGACCTAATAGTAATAGCGAGTTTGGAATTATGTGAGTTAGGTGACAGTCTCAAGTTCAACTCCCATTGTGTCAAGTTTTTTGGGGCTATTGAGACTCTTTCAGGCAACTAAGCACTAGTTTACACAGACTTTGGAATCACGTATTATGTCGACTATATAGTTATTCTAGGGTATATGTTTATATATTTTGATTTCAAGAGGGCTATTATTAGCTTGAATAATGGCAATGTGTAGGAAACCTTATTAGTTGTGTTGCTTTGCCACTTTTTTTATCTTATATTTTTACATTAACTTCAAATCCGTTTAAATGGAATTGTTATTTTTTTATTAGGAGATCGATAGCCTTTCACAATTAATATTGTTTGTTAGTTTTTTTTTTCTTTTTTACTTCTTATAAGATTTTCAAATAGTTATAATTAGTTGATTCATCACGTCCTTCTCACTTTCTTATTTATCCAACACTTTAGTTGTAGGAGTTTCACTTCCGCATTCAATATATAGTAGGCATGCGGTAGACTTATAAATTTATAATAATACAAGTACCCTCCATACAATATGTCATTTAATTTAGTATCATCACCTTCTTCTATTTTTATTTGAACTACGTAAGAACATTGTAATTTTACTGGTTGTCACAATACAACTATATATATATATATATAATGAACCCCCAGGAGAAAGTAGGATTAATAACATTGTTTAGTGGGCTGACCTCGCTCGGACCCATAAGTTGGTTAAATCCAAATACCGAGTAGTTCAACCCGGTCCAACTATCATACATGTCATACTCAGTGTTATATGGTCTTTGATAATTCTCGAGATGCACTCTAATACTTTTTTTTTGAAAGTACAATAAAATAGAAATTTCATTAATGGTGATAACTCAATACATTTTTGCCTCCAATTTATCAAAAAAATAACTCAATTCATTTAATAGAACACGACCAAATATAAAATAATTACTTTGAGTAAATGTTGGTTGGCTTGTGCGATTCGGCACTCAAGTCCCTTAAATTTTAGCTCGAATCCGAATCCTATAGTCATTGGGAGCTATATGCCTTAGTCGTGAGCCGAACTCGAACGAGCTCAGAGTAGTCGGTTAATTCGAATGGCGGAAGTCTAAAAGAGATGAGAACCAGAAAAAAGATATCTCCAAAACCAGCATCACAACAACAAAATCAAAACTCAAAAACAATGGTTGATTCGCAACCACAACAACAACAACAACAACATCATCGATCTCTTCAATTCCAATGGAATCCAACATCGTCGTCGCTTCTCTTCTTCCTACTCTCCCCCTTCGATCTCCTCTCGACTCGCGCTCTCCGTCGAACCCTAGAAATCTAGGGCACAGAACGAGAAACCTCAGATTGATCAGTTGCTCTAGCGGCGGAAATCGCGACCGCGGGGAGGTTTGTTCAATTCTTGCTACATGAATGTGTGCATTGCATTGTGAATTGAGAATTTGGTCTTGATTGATTTTGGTAGGAAAACGAATACCTAATCGACGCGCCTGTCTCGGTTGGGGATGGATTCTCTTTCAGTGGAGGTGAGGAATGTGTAAATTCGCAGACTTTGAGACGATTTCGTCGCGATCAGTGCTTACAATGATTGTTTCTTATCAAAAAATTGTGAATTTGCGAGTAAGAATGTGATTACTTACTTGAAATGCTGTGAATGTGCAGGGAAGTATTCGGACGGGCCGAGTAAATCGGATGAATGGTTTCGTCGGGGAAAGATTGTAAGCATTAGTTGATTTCCTGTCAATTTTGGCATTCATTTCAAAGCTTTATGAATAATGCTTATTGCTTGAAAGAATCGATTAATGCCGAGCTGTTGTATAATGTGTTTCTTAGGGCATTAGGAACCTGATCAGTTAGTTTTACTTGTAATGTGTTATAGCTTAGTTAGTTTTTTTTTTTTTTTTTTTTTTTGTCTATTTTATCGATTAAGAAATCGATGTTCTGTTGAAGATCTTCTTGATTAGTAGAATAGTATCGAGTCTTAGTTGTTGACTCCTTAGCGTGAAACCATTCTCCGCCATGTAATGTAATTGTCAACTCCTTGGGGGCTCTTTGAGTTTCTGGATTGTTTCTTATTTGAAGCATTTCTTAGAAACTTTTGAAATCTGTCTTGTTCGAGCTGTCTATGTATTCATTTTTGTGTTTTTTTAATTAAAAAAAAATACTACTTTGTGTATTCTCTTTTTCGATAAGCTATGGATTGTGTAAATGCAATAGGTGAAAGCTCATCCGGTTTTTGGCAGTGGTGGGAAAGCAAAGGATCCAATTTTTGGACTTGCTATGGGTGCCGCCTCTCAAACTACAGCTGATGTTTTCAGGTACATTACGAAATCATTTTCTTAAACCTTAACCAGCTTTTGTTGGTATTAACTTGTAAATCTACTAAATGATGCAATTGTTGTTATTTTATTAAATAGAGATGTTCATGATATATAGAATTCTAGAATGGGCGGTTTGCGTTGTTGGCCATTGAAACATGCTCTATATCCATGCTTTTCTTGTTTCTTTTTCTTTTTTTTTTTTGCAATAGATGGTTTTGCGTTGAGGGTGGGAATCCTGCTAATCCTACAATAGTTTTAATCCATGGTTTCCCTTCTCAGGTAAGTTTTTTGATTGTTTGTTGTTCTTCAATGTTAAAGAGCAGTTTCTTCGGCATCCATAGCAAAAAAAGTAAATAAAAAGCATCTGCTTCATGCTCTTTACTCAGTGTGTTAGCCTTTTAGGCAGTATCACGAACCTTATAAATTTAATCTCTTATCTTTCTTTCTTTTTATTTGGAAACATTTTCCATAATCAGTAGCATGTTATTATCCTTGCAAGTTGCAACACCAATTGCACCCATAATTTTGTTAGTAAGTGAAATTTCAATTTCTGCTTGTGAGCTGTAATTAGTGCAGAAAAATATGTATGACTGGCACCTACTTCCTAAAATTGATAAAAATTGTATTTTCTTTAGTGCTTTTTTTTTCTTTTTTAGATATCTATTTGGGGCCAAAGCCATCCATTAGGAAAAGACATTATGCTTATACTGTTGCCTGTCGGAGAAGTTGAGTTTTATTTTGCAAATTTGCATTAAATTGGTGTAGCTAGCCCCTTTTCCCTTCAATTCATGATCCTTAGTATTTTGTTATTTTTTTGTCATTTTATAACATTTGTAGTTGTTCATTGAGGAAATGACTGTATTCACTGTACAAGGTTTTTAGTTTTTTCTTAGTAGTTGCCTCATATGATCTGCTATTCATTTGTAGAAAAGCTCAGCATCATGATGTTCGTTTGATGTTTCTGTGACAGGCATACTCGTATCGTAAAGTAATTCCGGTTCTCTCCAAAAACTATCACGTCATTGCTTTTGATTGGTTAGGTGAGCTCACACATCCATGTAATAACTTATGTTGTAGAAAAGCTGAAACTATGTTTATATTCTTAACACATTTTTTATGCTCTTGGTTATTCTCTTAAAGCAAAAGCTAAAAAATTTATTGTTTTGTTTACTATGATGCTGACAATGTAAGTTATCTACCATCTAGTGGTTGAGGATGATGTACCAGAATCTAGCAGTCTATAATGTTATTATCTCTTAGTTCATGATCTAAAGTGGAAAAAATGTTAGCTTTATGTATATTTTCATAAAAGGAATGGAACCTCGAGCACAATGAGGAAACTGACAAGCATGCGAGAGCTCATTAGGATGTGATAATTCATATGGATATATTTGTTACTTCCGTTGATAGAAGTTCGGCTATGAATCATTGGGGTAAAACTTACACAAACACGAAGTGCATTTATGAGATGGCACGTGACTACTTGGCATAACACATGAGCGTTGACTTAAAACTAAAAGTTATGAACTAACATGCAATATATTTATTGTTCTTCAGGTTTTGGATTTTCAGATAAGCCTCAACCTAGATATGGTTTTGACTACACTTTAAATGGTAAAATGCTTAGCTGATTCATCTTGCAGATTCATTTTGTAATTTTTCCTTGCCCTCGAATTGTATTTTCATATCTCTAAATTTTTTTTAATGACTTGCAGAATATACGTCAGCCTTGGAATCTCTTATTAGTGAACTTACACTTGATAAGGTTTGCCTTGTTGTCCAGGTACGATTTAATACGATTTAATTATGTCAAATCTGGATTAATTTATACATGGGTATCCAGCTTAAAATGAAAGTATCTGAAACTCAAACAATTTCCTTGTTCAATGTTTCCTAGGGCTATTTTGCTCCAATTGTTGTCAAATATGCCGGCACTCATCAGGAAAAGCTTAACGATCTCATACTTGTCAATCCTCCAGTGAGTAATTTTTGAGAACTGATATTTTTTGCTCATGAAATAAGATGGTGCGAAATTTATGTGCATATTATGTGGAAACTAGGTTAATTACTCAGTTTCTAAAGCTAATATTTACATCTGTTCAACTGAAGCTGATGGACAAACATGCAACGCTTCCATCCACCTTGTCCATGTTTAGCAACTTTTTGTTGGGTGAAATCTTCTCTCAGGTTAGAAAACTTCCTACTTATTTATGAAACCATGATCTGCTCATTTGTTTTTCCTTCTTTTGTGTGTGCTACATTTTAGCTCTTGGAGAACTGATTTTCTTTCGGTCATGGCTGTTTGGCAATCAGGATCCTCTGAGGGCCAGCGATAGAGCCTTGACTAGCTGTGGCCCTTACCAGATGAAAGAGGAGGATGCAATGGTTTATAGAAGTCCTTACCTTACTTCTGGTTCTTCTGGATTTGCATTAAATGCTTTAAGTAGGGCCATGAAGAAGGAACTTAAGGTAAAACTTTCTTCCCAATGCTTTCTAAACTTCATCGGTTTATCTTCCACAAGAACCAATCGGTATAACTGTTAGTTCTCCATTATGCATGAGGAGTAGGATTTTATTATATATCTTTTTCTTTGTAAGGTTTTATCCTGCTTTTAGGTGTCAAAGCCCTGACTCTAAAGATGGTGGTGATGAAAGAATATAAACATTCTTAACACTTCGATAGAGTCAAGTCAATAAAATTAACCTCAACCTTATCTCATATTGGCTGTTTTATCAATTATCATGCAGGCTTATGTCAAAGAAATGAGGACAACACTGTCCAGCGAGACATGGAAAGTTCGGACGTCTATATGTTGGGGTCAAAGAGACCGTTGGTTGGGCTATGAAGGCATTGAGGATTTCTGCAAGGAGTTTAACCATAAACTAGTGGGGCTTCCAATGGTACCTCTCATTCTTTATCAATGTTTTATATCGAACCAGAGTTAAGCTCTTGCTCAAATAAACCTTTAAGCACATGGATAAATTATTTGAAACGGTCTGAATGATGTAAGTCTTTTTGTATTTGCAAAAATGCAACTTAAATGATTATCATGAAACTGACCACAAGGATGGATTCAACATAAAATGAATCTTTTGTGGCATGCAAACAGTTGTGTTTCTTACTAGGTGGCCAGTTCAATGCTTGTCATTATATTGGACTATCCATCCCACTCTTTTAGTTTAGCATATAAAAAGTGCTCGGTTCTCAATATTTCACAATTTTTTATTAATCTCATTGAATTTCATAGAGCTGCTTGCCCACATAAATCCTCTTCATTTTCTTTATTTGGATGTTAATTGTTGTTGGTTAGGTTGATTAGCGATTAATTTGGTTGTTTGCAGGCCGGACATCATGTGCAGGAAGATTGTGGTGAAGAGCTAGGACAAATTATTTCAGGAATTGTCAGCAAAAGAAGTTAAAATTATTGCTTGTCCCACGACTTTCGAACAACCAATCACTAGGCAAAATTCTTTTGCTTAGGGATTAAATGTTAAATTTTCACACTTACAACAAATAATGACCATACATTTGGTCAATCCTTTTCTATTTATGAAATCCATGTAAAAAATATGTGTGCATGCTGTATATTACCTAGTTGGCTATGTGAACTCAAAGCAGGAGTTTAACAGTATATTGCAGAATATTTGTAGTTTATAAAAGAAAAAAAGCTAGAGTGGATGGTGGTAAGATTAAGCTTGGAGAAACCCACTGCATCTGTTGAGTGTATATTGTTTTTTCAATACATCATTGGTGATCATCGCATCTTCAAAAGACACTGCGTGCCCAAACAGGGTCATTTTGTCTGATTGAACTACGAATGAGTCAGCAAGTAACTTTCAGGTGAGAAACCAAAGAGTATTTGAATATGAAGTAATACGTTTTTAATGTAAATGATGAACCTTTGACTTTTTCATTGTCTGCTGATGTAGGAATTCAGATTGGCGTCGAGGCCTGTTCATCGTCATCCTTCATTTCTTTAGTAAGTAATCGTCGTTTTAGTAATTTCATTTCATTTGCTAATTGCATGCATAATGACTGACGCCTGATAAGAGGCAAACTTAGATGCAAGTCTGGAGCTTTTTTTTTTTGTCTAGTATGTTCTAGCTCTTAACATTATTTTGCCGATCCTTTGTGAAACGACCACTCAGATTCTGAGATTCATTCTTTCTCTGGATTATCTGACAAGCTTTTGCTGCTAGTTCTGTTATATTTGTGTTGTGCTCAAAGGCTTTTGATTGTGAACTAAAAGAAGCAAGTGGCTTGGAACTTTGGATTTTATGCCATATGTTATGCAGTTTGAGTAGATCGGAATCTCTATAATTCAAGATTGGAATCTATAAATGTTCCTAAAGCTTATGTAAATAAAATAACCTAAGAAAAGCGAAGTCTTACTTTCATCAGAATTCCAAATTATCGGACGGAAATGTCAGGCTGTAGCAATTATTAGGATTTGCATGTGATGGCTATTCCTAAAAGATCATTCACAATCAAGTTTAGAGGGAAATAACTCTTATTTGAATAGTGAAATATAATTCAAAATAATTACTTATATTTAGTTTGAAAACCTCTCTCATGCTTGATTGTTCTAGATACAGCATCATGAAGAAAGGGGTTTGAAGAAAAAAGACTAATGTCGAGGTGAATTGTGTATTTTACCACCAAAGAAACAGTAGAGGTTCAATCAGCAAAACAAAAAAGAAGACTGATTATTGCTTTTCCATTAATGGAATAATTAGTTTATTTCCCTTGCACCGTAGTTTGAGGTTTGCTATTATTTTTTTGCTCGGGAATATATGCCTCGATCATCCACTAAGGGTTAGATATCTCTACGCCTTCCCCAGTTATTGTCTTCTTACTAAAAATCTAAACTTTTTAAAGATCCTCCTTTCAATTCCTTACAATTATATATAAATTCGATAACTTTTATGCAAGAATCATGATCAATGCTTCTTAGACATGTATTTCCATGCTCTTAACAACTGCGATTTTCTACATTGATCATCTGATGATTGAGTTTACACAATGTGGAAAAATTCCTTAAATATCCTATATCTAATTCAGTTATTTGTTGTAAAAATGTGAAAAAGAATACAATGTGCATATTGTAAAGATGTAGCTAGGAGGCATACAATATATTGTTTCTGTTTGATTTGCTTGTCAAACCTCAGTAGAATATTTATCTTGTGTAATGGGCAAGGGAATGTTGATCAAGATTTTGTGTTGTTGTTGTGGTGTATATATTCTAGTTATGTGCTGCCATGGTCATCTCTGGTTTCTTCCTGTATTATCTGATAGAGACCATTCATTAGCGAATTCTTCCTACGAAAACGTCGCTCCAAATTGCTTGATTCCTTTACTTCTGTGATCAGTCTAATGGAAGTCAAATTGATTCTGTTATCACTCTCCACTGTATCTTATCACCATAATAATTGTGAATGGTACAAGGTTCAAATTATTCTTTTATTGATAGTTTGATTGCATTGATTTAAAAAAAAAAAAAAATGTAATTCCCTTGTTTTGTCTGTCAGATACTCTTGAGCTCCATACTCACATTCACAAATTCCATGTTCGCAGGAATCGATCCCTGGTTCGATCTTTGCCAAGCAACGCTACTTCGCGATTTCATCACCTAGAAAGAGCCAAGTTATAATTTGTTTAAAAGCAATGAATGTTATTTAGATGATTTATTCACATATATACTTCTATTTATTCAGGCATTTGATGTAGCATGGCTTCCTTTTCGCCTAATAATTAAATTTTCTAATTGTCTGTATTCGTTTCTTTATCGCTTATTGGGATTAATTCTACACGAATAAAAGAATTGGTGCTTTTTCTTTAGGTGCATTCTGCTCTGATCAAGTTTGAGGTCGTGTGGTTGTCAGGAAGAGTTTTTCAAGTGTCTAGAGTAGCGTAATCTAATGAAGAACATTAATGTATACATTTGTTTCATCAAGGGTTTATACAATTCGATTGTAACAGTACAAGTCAACAACAGGGGTGTGGAATAAAATATACTCTCTTACTTCATCAAAATAATTTATAAAAATATTTTGAGTGACAATAAAAATGTCTTCAATTATAGTGAATAAAAATTCATAAATAGTACATATTCATATAAGCTCAATGTAAAAACCCTAGAATAGCATAGTAACCGATCAAGATGGGTAGAGCAGCTATCATCCCAAATATGACCCTGCAATTACAACCAAGTAAACTAATTAGTATCTTGTAAAGAAACATGTCCATAATTTATCTTTGATAGTTAATTTTCTAACTACATATTGACATGTTAATAATTTATTGGTTACTAATTTGTTAAATTTCCTGCGCCTACGTACACCTGCGCGAGCGTGTGGATCTCCCTAATACTTATATTGTTTCCAACTTAACCACCTTCAACTTATAGGATGTGTGGGGTTTTAACTTAAAAGACATTAATACTATTAAGAGAGACATCCACATTTATGTACTTCTTTATGAAGTTACACTTAATCAATGTAGGACTACATTTTCGTCCATACATTCCCAACATAATTCATTGAAATTTATAATATATAGTTGAAACATTATTAATGGTTTCTAATTTCAATTTGTTTTAGAATATCATGTATTTTGTTCCACTGTTTTTCTTTCAAACTCTTAAATAAAAATACTTTTTTTTTTTTTGCATAACATGTCCAATAAACGTGCTAAACATAGAAATGCTTGCATATATGCACAATAAAGACTTACGCGGTACTAAGTACATTGGCATGTAATCCATATTCCTTTGCATAGATAAAAGATGTAATAGACTGTGGTAGTGCAGCCTGTAGGAATAACATGAAATAAAAATATTTTAGTAATTAAAAAAAAATAAAAAATTCTATATATGAAATGCACTTAGAAATTCTAGTCATGAATAACTGCATAAGGTATTAAAACCCCTCTAAACTAGAAGTGCTTATACGGATTAATCCTTAAAGTAATCGACGGGTCATTAAAACTCTTAGAATGAAAAAAGTTGACTAGGGTGTGAGATAAGTTACAGCGAGTTGGGAACTAATCTTGTTTGGTTGTCCAACATGCCTGCAAGTTATCTCCCAACTTACTCCCTGGGGTGTGAGATATCTCCCCACCATCCCCTAGAGAATTATTTCCCACGAGTTGTGGACACAATTACTCATCATTAATGACTCATTTACTACTCATATATTTCTTGTTTGAAGGCTATTTATGTCAATTCATATTTTTTATTGTTTAAAAATTTGAAACTTTCCTACAAGTTTAAAGTTGAACCAAACATGAAAATATTAACTCCATAGAGTTAACTTCGAAGAGATAACTCCCAACTAACACTGTAAAGCAAAAACAAATCAAATGACACTTGAGCAAAGTATATATGCACGTTAGACTTTGCATGTATAACAGAGCAGAATGGACTGAATTACATAATCAAAAGAATAATCTTAAGCAATTTTTAGTCACAAAAAATAAAACTTAATTTTTCATTTTTAGTCTATGGTATAAATTTGATTAGATAAAATAAACCACTATTATTAGTTTTTATATGAAATAATATTGGTTGTCACTAAAAAACTTTTTTGATGTATATGACCTGGATGATTGCGACACGTAGGACGTCGCCATGGAGGCCAACCGTGATAGCTCCAATGGCCATGGCAGCTGGTCCCGCAAAGAACTTCAACACCATACCAAATGCAGTTAAGCTTGGTCCACAGGCAATGAATTTTTCTTGTAGTGCCATGAAGATTCCTAATGTTTTGACAAAAAAAAAACATGTATATGCATGTTAGACTTTTGCATGTATAATTCGATATTTTAGTAGCTAGCTAGAGTGATATATACAGTTTAAATTATAAATTGTTACGAAGATGTGTTAGTGTGTGTTAAGTTAATTAATTGATGGAGCAATATATATATATATAATGACTTAATAGGGTCGGTCGGGTTGCCACAATGAAAAGAGCGAAGACAGGGTTGTGTAAGTTAAGCGCACGACTTCGGTTTCGATTACCCGGTATGGTAAGATCGCTCGGGCCAATGAGATAAGCAATGACCGATTATGCCGGGCAGTGGCAGAACCAAAAAATTTGATTAGGGGGCGAACTTCACCTAAATTTATATTATTTAGATTACATTTATAGTCTATAGAAAGTGTATCGAGTGTAAGGGGGGCGGGAGAGGAGTCGAAGGGCAAGAGAAGTGGTCGGGACGGGGTATTACAAGATGGTCTCGGAGCCGGAGGGAGGGGGGGCGACCGCCCACCCTGCCTCCCCCCCTCTAGTTCTGCCACTGATGTCAGGGCCTCGTGAAAATCGTAAGGCTCGCCTAGATACCTACATATATAAATATATATATATATATATATATATATATATATATATATATATATATATATATATATATATATATATATATATATATATATATATGGTGACTTAATTAGTAATTCTCACCCATACTAAACATGGCTGTGCCCGTCCCTGCTTTTGACATTATCAATATGGATCCCTCCATAATACTCGGCATTTCTATGTGCCACCTATAAAAATCATTGTAGTAAATGTTGTTAAATACTTCAATATGTATATAATACTTAAAAGTAAATCATGTAAAAGAAACCGCAACTTGCCCCCATTGAGGCTCAAAACCCTGCTCCTCATGAGCTTACACAAGTGACCTCATACTATACCAGTGAGCTACTCGTAATTAAGTATAGGTTTTCTAGCGTACCTATTTGAAACGAAAGCCCAAGCGATACCGATAATGCTTGCGTAGGAGTTTGGATTGAGAGCAAGCTTAAGCCACACAATCTTCATGACATGCAAAAAAGAAGGCTTAGAATTCATGACAATCTCATTGTTCATCCCTTCTCCATCTTTGGTTGGTTCTACATGCACAACATGAGTACTGTCGATGATACTACTACTATTACTACTACTATTCATGGCAGTTATCAGAGACGTAACGATGTCGCTCCTCGCTCGTTGGAACTCCAACACAAACAAAAGTATAGTAAGCCATATAATTGCTTGGAATATAGATGACTGCACCACCAAGTCCACACCAAGTTGGCCATACATGGCCTTCAACAAGGGCACCCCTACAACCAAAGAGTTTGTAAGAGTGGACAAAGAGAAGCTTGTTATAGACCAACAATAGCTCCCTTTGCTACTACACTTAGCCCAAAACGCCAACACGACTACGATGATAAACTTCGATATCGCATCCGCCGCAATGAACAAGTAGTTCACTTTAAAAGGGTTGACAGAGGCTGCGAACTCGAAGGTGAAGAGAGGGAGAGTGAAGTAGCACACAAATTGGTTGATGGCATTGCATTGCTCTGGATTGAAAATGTGCCACCATTTAACTGAGCCATAGCCTAGAATAGTTGCTACATATAAAGGTGTCATGGCCACCACCACCTTGTAGACATCCTCCAAACCTATCATCATATTTTGATTGATGATATGTATATATATATGATATGCAAAATTAATGCTTCAAATATAGTGTAGTACTATATATATATAGTTTGACAATGTGAGGAAAGAAGCATATATAAACATAGAACATATATGCATATATGTGCTACAACAAGAGGTGAAGTGCATGCTATATATATAACGTGCACATATATAGATTTGTCTAGGCTGGATTATATTTAACTTTTTTTTTTTTTTTCATTAAAAGAGACACATATCTCAGGTGGGTGTATATGATTCTATATGCTGTGGATTCTCAATCAAACAACACAAGTTTTTGTCTTGCATGAAACGTCAATATCTTTCTAACCTTCTAGCTAGTAATTGATGATGTATTGTTAATAAAATGATTAATTTCATACACAGTTTTTTTTTTCGTTTTATGGGAATAAGGAATGAGGTCCATATAGTTTATTCCAAAGTGAATTGAAGACGCGTGTGCATTTGCAAATATATAACATTATTTTGTTATATATTCCTCTCATCTACTATTGCATTATACATTAAAGCATATATATTGTGGACGAGCTAGTACTTAAGTTGGAGAATATAGAATAGATACTTATATCTTTGAGTGAATTGACAAAAAAAAAAAAAAAAATGCATATATATTATATACAATTTTTAATTTTTTTAACAAATCATTTTTGCATGGCTGCAACTCAAAGAGGGTGCCTTTCTAGAATTTTATGAGGCACAGAAAATATATATGCCTCTAACTGGAAAAGACGTCATTCAATGGTTTAGCTTCTTGGACTAGATTTTGGTCTTTTGCTCTTACTTTTTTTTTTATGTTTTGGAAAATCTTGTCCAATTAAATTATGTATATATTTAATAAATTGTTTTTTTTACTTCAACCCATGCATGTGTGGCCTAGTGAGAAGGGCGAAGACGGGGTTGTGTGCGTTAGGCGCATGACCTCTATTTCGATTCCGACAGTCAAACGTTGGGCCACCATTGTTAGCCTCTCTCGCAATCTCAGGGCCCGTGTGGGACTAGTTAGACAAAGTGTCTTGATATATACCCATGGTTACTCAAAAAAAAAAAAAAAAAAAAAAAAATTTACTTCAACAGGAGTACTCGAACTTACGTTCCTCGAGTCCGAGATAAGTCGAGGCTAGCTATGCCTCGAATACCCTGATAATAAAAAATAATAATAATAACTTTCTCTAAATATTAGTAGCTGAGACTCTAAGCTTTTGAGTAACATAACTAACATGAATTTTTTTTATAGGCGGACAACTAACAAGAAACGTGACCTAAGAAGTAGTGACTTCCATGTCATGTCAAACATTAGGTCTCATGCTTTTTAAATCTGTTCAATTACATAAGCAAATTAAATTATGTAAAACCTTAAACTATATACCATTTGTCAAAGCACAGTATGCTTTTAACTCTGTTGGTGGAATCTACGCAAACATCAATTCAAATATTAATGGTTGCAAAGCAAGAGTTCCAATTGGATGGTACCTATTATGCCACGTGCCACAACCTGAAGCCCTTGAAGTCTATATGGAGTACAAACATCATCACCAATTCGGCATATTTTATTAACTAGCTTGCATGCATACTAGGCTTAGAAAGTTAATGGGATCCAGTTGTGAGAGAACTCATGAAATATTGGTAAGTGCAGAGAGGATCAAAATGTAGAGTATGGTGTTATTAGATTAGCAGGAAAGCTTAAGTTGGTTGTTTGAGAAGAATTGACGTTTATACTTTATATGATTAATTAAATTAAAATAGGTATAAGATTGACAAGATAAGTGTTCCATGCATCAAGTGTTCTAATTGCTTAATTATTCACTTTGTGTTTTTTGATAAGAATCCCAACATCGATCTCTTAACATCATAGAAACATTTCCTAGCTAGTACTATTTATTGTTGGGAAAGAAGGATCTAATTAATTAATAGTCATAATTAGGAACAAATTAGAGGTGCTCTAATTTTGAATTTGAGCTTGACATTTCATAAACAAAACCTTGATCACGGTTAATGTCAAATACAGCGACATTGATTGTAGGTCAGAAATGTTTATAGGTGTGCTTCTTTTTCTTTGGTCTAAACTATCCGACTACTCTGAGCTCGCCCACAGTTGCTTCTCGTATAAGTGGGAGGAGCTCTCAATATTGATATTTCAATTTTCAAGACTCGAACTAAAGCCAAATAGTTAATGGACTACAACCCGCTAGCTCCGCTAGATTCCAATTAATTGTGCTTCTTTTAGGTCACAATTAAGTTCAAATTTTCCAACTTTCTTAGGCATTGCCTCATTATGAGTAATTTTCTAGAAAAGTAAACCCTTCCCCAATTTTATATATAGCTAATTGGACTTTACTCCTTTGACAAAAAAATAAAAATAAAAGGACTTTACTCAGTTTCAGCTTTAGGCCCATGTGTAGTAGGCCTTCAAGAAAAGGTCCATTTAAAAGCACATTCAGTTTTTGTTAAAACAAGCCTGCATTTTGAAAAAAGCCTCATTTCTTTTCTTAAGAAGTCATATTCAGTAAGTTCTTAAAATGACCAATTGAAGGGAGGGCAAACACACCAATCGAGTTCGAGTCTTGTGAATGAAAATGAATGAAAAAATTAGATTGGGAGGGTCGCCCCTCATATGAGATCCGACAGTGGCCGAAGTGTGGATTAGTTGGTAGGGTTGACGCCGAATATCACGTGGGAAACCAAAAAAAAAGAGAAAGCACGTATTATCCTTATAAGGAAAAGACCCATAATTTTCACCAATGATAGTATACCTTCAACAAAAGGTTGTGGGTTCAAATCTTCAATCAAACAATAATTGAGGGGTTTGTCGACTTTGTTTCAGGTATATATGTCTTAAATAAATCGGTTTTGTCGCGATGTTGTCAAACTATTTGAGTTATGGTTAATATATCAAAAATAGTCTCAGAGGATTCCAATTTGAGTCTTGTTGTTGTCACAAAAGTCGTCCGGTTGTACGGGTTTTTCTATATTATGGATAATGGTTCCATTTACTTCAATAGTTATATAAATGTAATAGAATGAGACAACATATATATTCTCTCTTAACAAAAAAAAAAAAAAAAAAAAAAAAAAAAAAAAAAAAAGAAATAAGTCTCTTGAAAATGATACCTTTTTTTTTTTTTTCTATCAAATGGTGAAGAGACTTATTTCTTGTTATCAATGGCTACTCATCGATTCTTCTCCTAATAAAGGAGAAAAAAAAAACAAATAGAGAGATGAATAGATAGAACAACGAACAAACTAATTGAGATTTGATATATTTATAAATCAAACTCTTTCACTTTACTCAATTCAATGTAGTTTACTATGGCGATTTCTTTTTGGAAAGTGTCTTAAAGAGAAAGGGTTCATGCAAGAAAATCTTATAAAAGGGGGCCCATGAGACCAGCCAAAAGACAAACAAAAATACAAAATCCATTCGTATAGCTGTATAACTGTATTACATTAGAAAACAAACAAATCTATTACATCTAAACCAATAATACATCCAAAAAATAACCCGGACGGGTGTGGCCTAGTGGTAAGAGCGAAGACGGGGTGGTGTAAGTTAGGTGCACGATCTTAGTTTCGATTCCCACGACAACGAAACGTCGAGCCATTGGTGGTTTCTTTCCGCAATCTCATGACCCGTGAGACTAGTCAGACAAAGTGGATGGACACCCATGGTTATTAAAAAAAAAAAATACATTCAAAAAATCACACGTAAAAACAAATTGTTAAATAAACAACCAAAAATGTGAGATTTCTAGTATTCCTCATTTTCAAGGGACCCTCTTGTACCTTATCCGTATGGCAGCAACAATAATATAGATGGACCACAATATTTGCTTTACAAACCAAAATGCACCCACACACATCCCAATGTCAATCCAAGGGACCACATTATTTGCATATTATGAGAGTTACCCAATCGATCAAAATTAGTTCATGTTACCATTCATTGAACGCAATTGATGATGTGAACCAGACATACATTCTTCTCAAAGGGGGTTAGAAGTCACAACACCTTCTTTTGATACATATTTGCTATACAATGTTATAAGTGTCCCTAGGATACACATCTCGAAATCTCCACGCATAATCTAACGTATTAAAACAACTATGCATCAAATGTTTGCATCAAAAGTGTGTCAGTCAATCTTTTGGTTCCTTCTTTGGTTATTAATTCCCATACAACTCGTCTTCCTATGATTCAAAATAAAGATGATAAGTTTGAAGTTATATGAGTGTATATTGATGCTGACAGGGAACATGCATGCATCTTAAATAGACAAAAATATGGAACTTCACAAACCTTTGGCAGCTCTTTTGATACTCAACATTAAATCAAGCGGTGTGGAAGAGTTCGATTCATGTCGTGGGGACCCAAATATTTAAGATTGAGGCTTTATTGTTGTTGTATATCAAGCTAATATGATTGAGCTTTAACTAAGAGAATTATTCTTTGAAGATGAATAATTAAAAGAATTTTTTTTTTTTTTTTTTATATCCGTGGTATCCAGACGAGCTTGACTATTCTCATGAGGCCCTGGTGCAATCGTCCTGAGCCTGACTATTAAAAGAAAATTTTATTAACTCATTGTTTCAGTTTCAATTGCTTCAAACAGACAGCCACTCTTTATCACTTAACAATACAACAAATAGCAGCAAGAATGTACTCACTGCAATGATAATTAAATATCTAACTAGCACAAACAAGAACAACAAAAAAATAACATTGAAGAAAATTGCATACTCACTCAGTATACTTGAAAGCAGCAAGAGAATCTCTCGGAATCAAAGGGATGCCGCAACTGCGGTAGGGGGCTGCTTGGTCACAGCAGCCAGAATGTCGGCATATCCCACCACTCCAACCAAGACGTCTTCATTGTCGGCCTCGGTCACCCATACATGAGTTGCCCTATGCGACAGCATTTGAGCCATGACCGCAGCCAAGGAACTCGAGACCTTGCATGTCAGAGGAGCACTTCTCCCCCTATACATGTTCCTTCCCGCGCCAATTGTAGTGTTTGCTACATTTCCAACAAAGCCAATACTCCGACTGCTGAACTTCTTTGGCCTAGGATTCCCTCCTCCGCCGAAACCATTTTCCTCAAACGCAGAGCTGATTGACAAATCGGGTATGATCCTAGGTGTCACATTCTCCTCGGACCCCATCACGAATTGGCCAGCAGAGAGGTTGGCCAGAGCCCATGCTGCTGCTACATAATCGCATTTCCAAAGTTTGTATGCCGATATCTCTCCAATGATCTTGAGTTGCCCCTCTGAAGTGGCTTCAACAACCGCCACAGCGCTAGGGTCCTGCGGGTACTTTTGGGTAACTGCGAAGGCTGGAGAGGACGCGTCAATGGAAAGATAGTTCGGGTTTATAGCCCCAAGAGACGATATAGAGCAAAGGGGCAATGGAGCCAGAGCACCAAGGCACATAATAAGGAAGCGGATCACGTCCTCTCTTGATAGGCAGCAAAATTTGTTTTCCTGAAAGGTTGACGATGATGAGGGGCGGGTACTACTTGAATTGAGGTTGCTGCTGCTTGAGGATGCTTCGATGTTCTTGAGCCACTTTCCGTTGTATAGAATTGAGAATCGTTTACTCATGCCTTTCCAACCAACGCTCTTGGGCACAAGAAGGCGCTTCACACCTTGTTTCATCATCTCGAGTGCATCTATTAATCTTGCAACAGAACCAGGAAAAATGTTAGAAGCCCATATACTGTAATTCCAAGTTAGAACTCAAGCATTTTACAAATGCTCTCTTTCTCTCCCACTTTTTATCTACTTCATGAACAAGTAGCGAAAGAATATTCAAAATTCAATGAATGCAACATACTCAATTCACTAACCTACCATTGCCAAGCCGAGCAAGGTTTATATTGAGCTATCGGATACTTTAAAGAAATTATACTCTTCGACTTGACCAAACTTGCTTTCAAGTCTAGTGGTAACACGAGCCCAACCAAAACCAAAACACAATTAGAAAGAGCAATGTAAATGTCTCAAGTGACAACCAAGATGAATGAAACATGCATTGAGGCTATTTTTTTGGCAAATTAGTGAGCACGCTAGTGTTCAAATTTGATCCACAACACAAGGGCATTTAGCTGCAGTCGAGCAAAGTTGATCTACAACGAACACGCATGTGAAGCTGTTAAGTCTTCAAATTTACTTAAAAGTATGCTCCATATGAAGCAGATATAGTTCTAAGCAAAATGCAAAAAAACTTGAATAAGTGGCTAATGGAGCTCAAGAAAGTACATTGATCTACAGCAAGATATGAATCGCTCGACCGATTACCACCCATTCTCAATGCAGTATCAATGACATTGATTAGCATTACCATTGACCAAAAATATACGCCAAATTAACAACTAACAATAGAACTCCACAAGATTCCACCAACCAAAAAAAATCAGGAATCTACAAGGCAAACCAACATTTTCGACTTTCAATCCTCAAATCTAACAGTGTGACAATGTCTGCATCTCTTTTTCACTCGTCGCAACGCAAGTTGAATCAACATAAAGCATACAATTCAATCCAAGCAAACCAAACAAGTCAATTCCAATCCACGCCCACTCCAAGTAATAACTAACAATAGAAGTCCCTAAGATGCTACCAACCAAAAATTTTAGGAATCTAGAGCTTTCAAGCAAATTTTTAAAAGTGTGGCAATGTCTGCAGCTCTTTTTCATTCGCGGCACAAGTCAAATCAATAAAAAGCATACAATTCAAGCAATGCAAACCAAATTAGTCAATAAGCAACAACCACCCATTAATCCAAATCATCCAATCAACGACAACAACACAACAACATCCCCAAATTAATTGGGGTCAGCAACATGGATCAAACTCTTCCATTGTGTTTGATTAAGTGCAATTGATGGTGAGCTTTCCAAACCATTCAAATCCCTCCTAATTAATGCGTCGCAAGTTAACTTCGGTCTACCCTACCTCGTCGAATTTCTTGAGTTTCTATTAAGTCAAACTCTTCCATTGTGCTAGATTAAGTGCAATTGATTGTGAGCTTTCCAAACCATTGAATCCCTTCTAATTAATGCGTCCCATGTTAACTTTGGTCTACCCCTACCTCGTCGAATTTCTTCAATTTCTATTGAGTCAAGTTTTCTAGTGGGGGAATTTGTAGGCCGTCTTCGCAGGTGACCAAACCACCACAAATCCAAATTAATCAACAAAGCATACAATTCAAGCAATGCAAACCAAATTAATCAATAAGCAACAACTACCCATTAATCCAAATTATCCAATCAATCAATCAACCAAACAAAACAAACAAAGATTGAAAACTTCAAACCAAAATTCACAAATTCTTCAAAATCAAAGTACCTAGTAGCAGGATCAAGCTCTCTCAAGAGAGAATTATTGGGCAGAACCACCTCCGAAACTGGGGTCCTCATCGCCTTCTCTTGATCCCCCAAGCACTCCTCCCTCGCCAAAAACGCGACGATATCCATCGAATTCAAAATCCCAACAAACCTCTGCCTCCTCGTCTCACAATCCTCCACACCACCACCACCCATTAAACACCTCTTCTTCCACACAGTAATCCCCCCTTCAGTGCACTCCCCGATCGCCCTTATCGCCGATTCGACCGTCTCGGACTCCTCAAACTCCACCAGCTCAGGCTTCCCCACAGTCAGATCCCCCACAACATGGTACAGGAACACAGAAGCCATTGCTATAAGAGTGAGTGGAGGAAGAACAATAGGAGGAGAAATCCCAGGATGGGGTTCGGGGGATTGAGAAGCTTAATGGGTAGTGAGATTTGGGGGTTTAGGAATGAATCTGTGATGGGGTTTTGTGGGGTGACAAGAGTTGCTGCCATTGATTCAAGTTTTGGCCCATCAAAGACTGTGAATTGAGGGTTTGCGATCAAAATTGAGATCAAATGGGATGAAATTTGTGGGAGTTTGACTATTTTGAGTGGAATCTGAGATGCCCAGATGAGATTGTGAAGAAGAGAAGAAGAGATTTGTGGTTGTTGTTGTTGGTGGTGGTGGTGTTGTGTTGTGATGGGAAGGACGGCAGGGAATGTGATGATGGTTTTATAGATGGACAAGTCAAAATCTTTTCTTTTAGAGTTTCTTTTTATTTTTATTTTTACTCCAACTAATCGAGTCTGAGACGTCCCAAAATTTTGCCTTTTCTTTGGTGTTAATCATCTGGTATCTGGATTAATCGACTACTCCAAGCTCAAGTCGTAGTCGGCCCATATTAGCTCTACAAGAAGAAAAAAAATTATTTTTTGATAAATGATGTCTCGTCTATATTACTAGGGAGATACTTTGGTTTTTGGAGGCTTTTTAAAATTAAGATTTATTTAGATAGGAATCTTAAGTTGATTTCGAGAGTTTAATGTAAGAACAATTTAATTATTTTCACTTTAATTACAATGTCACAAGCAACGCGGATTCTGAATTCCTTTGTCTTAATTATAAGTTCAGAAGAGTTAATTTCATTCGTGTTGAAGTGGAGTTAACAAATCTAAAAGGATATGATAAATCTGCACGCTTGTCGTAAGCTATCAGGGTGTAAATTATTGTACTGAAATCCATAATCTACTTAAACTAATGCCAACTAAAAGTCCAACATTATCTATATATGGTTGGTCTGAGTGATAAGAGATTTGATTCCTCTTAAGCGAGCTCTTGAGTTTGAGTCTTGTAAACAAAAAAATTGGCAGGTTGAGAGAGTCGCCCCTTAAATGGGCAAGCATGAATTAGTCATTGCAGTCGGCTTTAAACAGCGTGGAAAGCCGAAAAAAGGTCTAACATTAATTGTTCAATCCACAATTCTCCATTATGTATAACTAGACTTTATTGGTTTAACTATTATTTTCAATATTTGATAAAATTTTGAGTAAGAAAGATAATTTGTCTTGCCTTTTTTCTTCACTTATAATTGTAAGAAACTCAACTACCCAAGTCAAATATTCCAATATTTATTAAGTATTATAAGGAAAAAGAAATTAAGCAACCCAGTTAATTACTACTAGATCAGGATAGAATTAGTTCCAGTAATTCTATTAATATAGAAAGCAAGTAGTGTAATTATTACTGAAAAAAAAAAAAATCAAGCAAAGAATGTTACTTTGATGTTGCACAAATTTACATCTGAATAAAGATAATAATATGTTCTTTTAGAAGGCATTTTTAAAATAAAATTCAAATGTTTTATTGCCATTAATAATTCAATGATTTGTTGGCCGCTATTTTTTAGAGCTTAAACAGTTGTCACACTTATTTAATTTCTTGTGATAATGTAATAATATACATTGCCAAGTTTAATCTTTAATATTTGACTAAAAAGATATGTAGCATCTACGAAATCATGTGAAGTGTTGCAAATAATATAGATATCAAACATAAATTGAAAAAACTAAATTTTTTCAATCATATAATTAAATCAAAGATGATTCTAGAAAGGATGCAAAAGTCAAGCAATATGGCTCCACCATTATCAAATCTTCAATTATTATGCAAAAAGAAGAAAAAAAAATCTAAAGACCATTTTATTTTTTTGTCACAAACACGCAAGCAAGCAAGGATGGATAAAATTACAAAACATTGTTAATATGATTTCATAGTCATACAACACAATTATTGAACATTTTTCCATGTCAAAATTGCCACTAATTTCCTAAGTAGAATGCAAAATCACTTTTGCTTATATCGGTTTTCACATTTTACAACGCTGAAACTTAACTGGTACAAAAGACTGAAAGGAAAAAAAAAAAAAAAAAAAAAAATTAAAGATCATGAAGCAACTGATCTCAATTTGATCAACAATCAAGAATTCAACCAAAAGACAACCTTTGTTTAAGTGCTATTCTGCTTGGAAGAACTGCTCTACTTACACATGGGAGATTACATGCACAATTCAGTAAGAAAGAAAACAAAACGGCATCCTCTTTCGACACCTGCTGTCATCGTGAAGAAAATGAATCTGCAGAGAAATCAACAAAAGAATTTTCTTAGAAGAAGTCCAAAATGCTAGGGACGTTAATATTGAGCTTATTAGAGGAGAAGGCCGGTAGTTTTACTTACACTTCTATGGAAGTTTTTCGTTCTTTCGGCTTTACATTTAATTTTTTTAAAAACAAACAGAAAATTATTTATTATCGCTATTCTCTTTGTCTTCACTGATTCGCATCATTATTTACGATCGGATAATCATTATATTGCATGCTAGAGATGCTTCCATATATGTATACAAAATCGGGTTTTAATCATTTTCTTTTTCACTTTTGGATTAAGTTGAAGAACCAGTCTTTTATTCAAATACTCACATATTCGAATATTATGATTCCTTCTTCACTCCACAAGTGCAGTTCTCCTTCTCTTGGTTGAGTCTCTACAAGGAAACAGTTTGCTACAAATTAATGAAATGCCTCAGATGAAAAGTTGGCATGGAAAAAAAAAATGCAATTGGAGTTCAAACTAAAGAAAGAAGCCTCGTCTTATCCCAAAAAAAAAAAAAAAAAAAAAAAAAAAAAAAAGGAGCCTCGTAACAGTGGCACGCGTTATGAAAATTTAGTTAATATTTCAGCAAATGAAATGGTATGTTCTTCGATGATCTGACATCATAAACTAGTTCAAGCAACACACCTGAACTTCGTTCTGTAGGTTTTTGATGTACTGAATTGCCAAATCCAACATGTCTGCATTGCTTGTTTGCTGCAGTAAAAATCCAAATGAATGAATTATTTCATTGTTGAAAACTTCAACAAAATAAATAAGTAAAATACAATGAAGAAGTTTGCAGCTGAGGTGCCGACGAATACATTTGCAATCGTATCATACTAGTATACTACCAAGGATGCATTTACTAATAAATGCCACCCTACTATACTTATAACCTCACAATTTAGCATATTTTTTTGACTCCAACTCAGGAAGAATTCTTCATTTGTTGTTTTATGAAAATGCAAAAGTACCTTGTTCGGTCTATGCTGAAAATGCAAAATTAAAACCCTATAAACCGTTCGACCACTTCAATTTCTGCTATGTCAAGTTTCCTAATTAGGGCAATTGCACGCGTTCTTTGGATGTGTTCAAATCACTGTAGTGATCTTTTCATAATTTTCGAATCTATTGGTGTTTATTCTACTTTTCTTTGAATTTTCATATTTCTTATTCTATCTTTACAGGTTTTACCACACATCCATATAAGCATCATCATCTCCTCTACGTTCACTTTTTGAATGTTCCGTTTTTTTTTTTTTTTTTTTGTTTTTTTTGTTTTTATCACCTAACATTCACTCCCATAAAACATAACATTATATATGTAAGAATATGATCCAGAAAAAATAAGAAAAGCACAAGACACCACAGCTCTACGACGACCAAGCACATATGAAAAGAAAAAAGAGATGGAAGGCATTACCTTGTCCATGTTGGGAACAAGTTCTTCTAGTTTCTTCATTTTTCTGCTAATCCTTGATCGTCTCTCCTACAAGTGATCGGATGAAAATAAACGGTATAAGTTTTTGTTCAGTTAAAGTCCTGCGTATTATGAAGAAATGACTTTAAAGAAGGCTTTCGTCAAGATTGTCACTAACTCTTTCAGCAATGCTACGTGGGTGAGTAGCGAAGCCACGCTTGGCTCGTATTTTGCATGGTACCGAGTCCTTTTGGAGCTGGAGGAGCTTCTCGAAATTAGACATTCCTGTTCTGGGTAGGCTAAACTGAGATCCATAGACAACGAATTCAAACGTTACAAAAAATAGAGAGCATATCAGAATTAGTAATTCAACATTAACATAAAATGCAGTACCTGGGAATCAGAATCCATACCGCTGAGAGCAGCTGCAATGTCACCGTTGATGTCTTTTGCTCCTTTGCTTGGTGGAGCAGAGAACATTATTGTATTATTGTCCCATGACCCCATCGAAAAATTGCCGGAGCCATAAGACTGTCCAAGATTATGTTGGGCTTCATCAGAGCTACTGCCCTCAGCGATGCTCTCACTGACTTCAGATATCTGCGGAAGAGACTCCTGCCTTGTGAAGCTCAACTGGGTCTTCAATCTTCCATTTGGAATTCCATGGCCATCATTTCTGACTTGCGAACCGTAGGAATTAAGTCCCCCTGTCAAAAAGAAATATCAGTAAGGAGAGTATTGCCACGAGCCGTAGGATAGGACTCGGCCAGAGAATACAATATTCGAGTTCAGGAATGAAAAGATGCTTATAATTCCAATACGGAAATCAATACTTGAAGATGACAAACCATCTTCTCTCTATTTGACAATCCAAAGCAGATATATGTCTCGCACAAAAGCTTGCGAAGAAGAATATAAATATCAAAATTCAAAAATGGAAATGTATTCTTCATCATTTTGTTTCAACAGTTAAACTACTTAACATTTCCCTTATTCACAAAAAATAAGGGATGGATCATTAAGTTTAAACAAACTAGCACAAGCAACAAACCGATCAAATCAATGTATTGAACTATTGATAGGGATGGATCATTAACCGTCATTAGTTGATTCTAGCACTAGTAGAGGTATACTAATGCATAATTTGGTACCTTTTTTTTTTTCCTGCTTGAAACCTTAATTCTACATACATTGATTGCATTCTGATTCTCAATAATCAACAACCTATCTTATATACCAATTCTAATTAATGGAGCGTTATAATGCTAGCAATACGAGTATTTCATGCATGCTATAGAGGAATTGAAAGTGATAGACTCAGGAAATAAGGGCTATACCTCCAAATTAATAAACAAAAACCATATAAAAATAGATAAAAATCTAAAGACGATACACTATACGTTTATATATACAACTCTGAGGAAGGTTGAAGCTAATTCTGGCCAAAGATATATAAACAACAACCTCGCGCCCAAACAAAATTATTATACAAAAACCGGATGATAGAATTCTAACTAGGTACGTACTATGGAAATGATTTCGCCTATTGATGTTATTTTTATGGACGTTATGCTTATTCACTTCCAAAAGTACGCTATACACGTAAACCAAATATGACTTCGCTCGAATCAAACTCATCAACTCAATTAAATTGAAGCCTGTATGGCTGTATCCAAGAACATTGAACAAACATTTGCACAATAAGTATACAATTACTTCATAGAATAATTACAATTATAAGCATACACACACCACTCCATTTTACAACAACTAGTAAATGTCAATTATGATGGATGGAAGAAATGGCGGAGTGCAACAGGGATAATTTGTGACCGAAATATTCCTACTAAGTTAAAAGGAAAATTTTATAGGACCGCAATTAGGCCGGCTATGCTCTATAGAAGTGAATGTTGAGCGGTAAAACAACAACAATTACATAAAATGAATGTAGCAAAAATGAGGATGCTTAAGTGATATGCAGTAAAACTCGTAAAGATAGAATAAGAAATATAGAAATTCAAAGACGAGTAGCTGTAACACCAATTGACACAAAGATTAGGGAAGGACGGTTGCAGTGGTTTGGTCACCTGCAAAGGCGGCCTACAAATGCCTCCGCTAGAAAATTTGACTCAATAAAAACTGGAGAAATTCGACGAGGTAGGGATAGACTAAAGTTAACATGGTACCATTAATTAGGAGGGATTTGGATTGAAAAGTTAACCATCAATTGCACTTAATCAAGCACAATGGAAGAGTTTGATCCATGTAGCCGACCCTAATTAATTTGGAACTGAGGCGTCGTCTTCGTCGTCGTTGTCGTTATAGTAAATGTCAATAATCAATGGAGGCAAGCTCCATAGTTCACGCTATACCAAGCTTTTCATATTACATAAACAAATATACATATTAGTTAAAAATGACTCCAAAATCAACTTAATTAGTGATCAAGTCAACTGAATTATTTTACTTATATTTATAAAAGTCAAACCAACAACCCATAAAACGTTCAACCAATCAAACCAATCCCAAACCAAAGCGACCAATTTTGACCAAAAACTGACAATGAAATCAAGTTTTGTTAATCCAATTTTTCGCCAAATCAAAAGGGCCAATATATATGTGGAGCTCTTCACTCCATCTGGTCAACTCCCAAATCACAAGACCACACCAAAGTTAGTTAAGCTTTTAAGGTCGCGGTGCACCCAAGTGTGATTAAGCTAAACTGAAGCCCCACCATCTCCACCGTCCATCGCACTAGGCACCAACTCACTGGCCCCCCCACATTTTGTCTGCTTGTGAGCGTCCACGCTACATCGGACCAGTCCAAATTCATGAACCGAGTGAGTCAAACCCAACAATTATAGAAAAACATTTGATTCTTTAATACGGGAAACACTAGGTTAGATTCCATTAGATACGCTTCGAGATGCGTGCACACACATATCAATCCAGATCCTGACCAATCAGTGCGAAGTGCGTGTGCAAAAAAAACCAAAAAAAAAAAGAAACACTTATATAAATAAATAAATAAAAAATCGCCGCCACTCCCCATGTTCCCTAGCGGTTTAGGCAAAACCGTGGGTGACGTATCGCCCGCTACGTAACTTTCCGTATCGGACAAACGAAACCCGATATTTCGTAGAAAGAAAAATATCAAAATTCCAAGCGTGAAATTTCGGTGGCCGAAAAGGCGGGCGCAAGGGCAACGACTTTAATTAGAACGCAAACAGAGCACAAACAGTGAATTGTCGAAATTGCCCATGCGAGAGAAATCGAAAATTACCAATCACGCAGATCAATGGAAATGCGATCAGAGGGGCAGAAACGGAATAATAAGAAATTGAAAACAGTGATCGAATGAGCGACTGCGTGACTGACCCTTGTCGGCGACGAGGGAGAGGTGGTGGTTGAAGAATCCGGCGGGGGAGCTGCTGTGGCGGATCAGCGGCGACGGTCCGCCGCCACCGCCGCCGCCGCGGAAGGCGGCGGATGAGTGGATATTGTCGGCGGCGGCGGCGGCGGCGGAGGAGGAGGAGGGAATATGTTGGGCGGGGAAGCCGTAGGAGCGGTCGAGGGATGAGGCGGAGGGCTTGTCGGAGGAGGTGGAGTCGGAGAAGTAGGGGGCGATGAGGGGGTCGGATCCGACGGCGGAGATCGAGTCGGCGTCGGATCCGAGGACGGAGTCGACGACGGTGGAGAGGAAGGAGCTGGGGGCGGAGCCGTAGCGGGAGAGGTTGCCGCCGATGTGGCCCTGTGGGCCCTGCCCTTGTTGAGAAGCAGGGTACATGGAGAGAAAATGAGAGGGGAGGTGGAGAAGGGAGGTGGAAAAGGGAGAGTACTGGCAAAATTAAAAAACAGAGGGAAAGATATTGGGGGAGTGGAGGTGAAGATAAGAGATGTTAATAATAATAATAATAATAATAATAATAATAATAATAATGATGATGATGATGATGATGATGATATTGTACTCCGACGGTTGGTTAGGTAAAGTGCATGGGGTGGTCAATGTTGACTGTTATATAAGTCTGTTATTATAGCCCCCTCATAGATGATAGATCAGAGGTGGACCTTTTACTAAATTTGGTAATGGACATGTGGGGATATTGGCGGTAAGTGGTAAGAAAGCATTTGGCAGGAATCAATGCCATTTTTAACTAGAGTGTAAGCATGAATAAGATTTTCATTCTGTACGATGAGTGTCTGATGAATCAATTGATAATAATGCATTAGGGAATGAGGATGATATATAGGTAAACTCGATCCGACGGGTTAACTTATTAGTAAAAGAGAGGGAGAGACGGCGGGACTGCGTGAGTTAGATGGATTAGTTAGCCCGTGCGTCTTGTTATATGGTGAATTGTGTTTCTTAGTTAAAAATATTTATGGACACTATAATATCTAAAAACAAAACCAACGTAGCACCCGAATAATTTTTATTAGCTTGTTTTTTTTTATATATTTATGGGTATTCATGCGAGTCTGACTATTTTCGCGATAAATTGATTCAATCAGCCTGAGTGGAATCTAGCATGGTCCGAGACAAATCTCGATTCAATGGAGAATCGAATCTAAAACTGTACACCTGATCCACACACTCTCAAGCTCGCTTTATTTACTATTATGCCAACTCACCGAGTAATTTAACCGATGTCTAGAAGGGCAACAAAATCAACTCTCATTGTAAGTACACAACAAAGGCGATTCAAATTAATGGCCCACTGATCTAAGGGAATTTGTGTAAATTTTATATGCTACGACACAATAGTATTACCTCTCCATACTGTCAAAGTTACACGGGTATCCTCAAGTTTTGGCCAATAACAATGAAGCAACACACAATCCAAACGAGTGTAGCTTAGCGGTAAGGGTGAAGACGGGATTGTGTGGGTTAGACGCACAACCTACCTCGGTTTCAATATTTCTCACGACGGCCAAACATCGGGTCCTGGTGCCTGGTGGTCTCTTTCCATAATCTCATGTTCCGTGAGACTAATCAGATAAAGTGTCGAAATACTCATAATTACTCAATAATAATAATAATAATAATAATAATAAAGCAAACATTCATGAATTGTTATTTTCTTTAAGGCAATGGGTATTATTGTCATTTCAGAACTCAATTAAAAGTTTGATTATACGTGAAGTAAAAGTATCTCAGATCTCGTGAGCTCAGCAGACATATGTGTAGCCGTTAAGTAAATTAATAGTTACATAATTAATATATAACTAAGTAGATGATTATCAACAATATACTTTGATTAACTACGTACATATATAATAACATCAAAATTGTTTGTCGTTTTGTTCGTTAGTGTAATAGTGATAGAGAGTGCATTGAGTTCTAAGCACCAATTCTACCATCACCATCAAAAATTACGCATAACTGAATATCCAAGTTGACCTGCTAGGCACGTGCGCCTTGTGTGGTTCCCACGTGCATGCTACATATTTCATTCAAAATGGAAAATACTTAATTTGGTGCATCACACACTGGTTAGCCGCCCCTTGATTCTCGTTCGCATGTGCATGCATATCGAGATATATCAAATAGTGGTCGATGAGTGCATGTCATGTTGGGGCACCCTAGCATTCGCTAGAAAATACAAATCTTTTTTATAACATCTCTAATGGGGATGATGTGGATTGAATGTGAATGTTCGCCACTTAAGACTGAATATACAGACATTAGAATAAAAAATCATCTCCAATGCAAATGTGTATCGATATGCTCTTTTCGTTGCTGACGTGACATCAATTCACGTCCACAATTCGCATTTAACATTGAAAATGCTCTTATCTCAAATTTACTCTACTTAAAAGATATGTACATGTTCCTATTAAAATATATATATATATATGTACATGAAGATTAAAATAGACGCTTTAGTGGTTTGATATGTCATTACCTCTATATAAAATTAATCAAGAGTTCAAATGTATATTTGTATTAATTAGAGTTTAAGTTCTTATCAGTTAAGCTTCTGTATATGAACTGGTTTCTTGTGAAAAAAAAAAAAAAAGGATAAGCATTTTTTGAAGAACAAATTAATACTATGCTTAAATTTATATCTTCTTTTTCATTTATAAGACATGATGAGTTATTCTCCTTTTCAAGCATGGAGAAAATATTCTTGTATTGTGGGTCGTGACCACCTCTCTCTCATCTCCCACGCCCACATCTGGAATTGATTCTAATAACAACTAGCCAAGAAAATATATACCCGATTAATTATCTTATTAATAGTACAACCGAATTTTTATCTCATAGAATGACCAGAAGAATATATCACAAAACCATATCGCTAAAAAAAAAGAATAAAGAATAACATATAAATATTGATACTCTTCATGTCATTTCACTAAAGCAAATTTGTGTATTTACAGTGCAAGTTCATCGAAGAGAACAAATAATTAAATTGAGCTTACCATTATAGTACTGGCTAAGCATCGATCATCCATGAAAATGTTCAAATTGATTAAATCTGTATGTATGTACGTACTTAAATTACGTATTAAGGTAATACTTTACCTAAGCTGTTGACTTAAGAGAAGTCTACTTTATTTGATGTGTCCTTACGATGATAAATATATAAAAAAACAAATACAAAATAAATTGACAGACCCGGGTTTCAAGTTAGGCCAATAAAATTAACAAAATCTCATTTTCATGATTAGGTTAAGATTCATTAATACATTAATGCATTAATAATATATTTTGTGGAAAGATCACTAATATTGTAAGGATATAGTCCCGCCATCTAATTTAATTATTCTTTTTCTTTTGGTTTTTGGTGTGGTGTTTGGCGCCAACATCGCCGACTAATTCACCTTCAGGCAATGTTAGGCTTCATGTAGTAGAGGCGGTCCTCTTAACTCAATTTTTTATCTTCACGAGACTCGAATTCTAACCTCGCTTAAGGCCAGAGACTAAGTCCCTTACTGCTCGGGCCAACTGGTTGTGGATTTTTTATTTTTTTTTTTTTGTCATTCATTTAATTATTCATGCTAAGAAATTGCTCCTATCTCGATTTGTGTCCACTCCTAAATTAAACATGGGCCTAATTAATAAGAAGTAGCCGGGCCAAGGTGTGTACAAAGTGATCCTTAAAAAAAGCCCATTAAGCCCAAGTAGCAAGGAAAGAAAGGAATTTAAATCCAATTCAAGATTGACTCGTGGAGAGTTTTATCTCTTAGTGAGCCGACCGTGCTCGAGATTGAAGTAGTCGGTTAAGTCCGAATATTAGTGGTCTAGATCACAAAAAATAAATTATGACTCAAATAGGGTACTTCAAGAGGACCAAAAAATAAGAGATGGATATATGCATGGGCCCATATATAGGAGATTTAGCAAGACCGTTATGACAGTTGAAAGACCATAATAAACTCGCATTTCTCTTCACAAAAGAGTGATAAATTGATTGTGTTTCCACAACAAAACAAGGAGTAATAAACGGTAGCCCATTCTTATGGTCTTGATAATATGTCCTCAACAAAAATTCTTAATTACATAGGAAACACTAAGCCATATATAATCCTAAATTTCTCCTAAAAAAACTTCTTCTTCTTTATCTCCTTCTCGAAATTTATAAAACTTTAATTATATCGTCGTCGTACGTAGTTAATTAATTAATTAATGGCTGTCCATTATAAGTTCCTAGTAATTTTTCTCGTAGTCGCATGGGCCATGGCGGCGACTGAGTCCTCGACGGTGATGTGGGAGTCCGGTCGTCGCGGCGGGCAAAGATGTAATGGCTCGATTGGTGAATGCAACGTTGGTGATGATGAGGAAGGTGAGACAACCTTTGATGGAGGGTTGATTAGGCGAGTGTTGGCTGGAAATGGGGATCAGAAGTATATTAGTTACAATGTTTTAAAGAGAGATCAGACTCCTTGTGGCCATCGAGGCAGTTCATATTATAATTGTGCACAAGCTAATAATGTCAATCTCTACAAGCGTGGGTGCACCCAAATCACAAAATGCCAAAGAAATATGGGCTGATTATACGTACGTTCTTAGCATATTTGTTGTTCAAGTTGAGTTGCATTGACATCAGCTAGTACATTTTTTTTTTATTTTTACATTAGCTAGTACGTACTTTGATTAAACACACAGGCATATATAAATTTTTTTTCTTTTAATGTTCGACGCATCTCGAATCATGTGTTTTGTATAATTCGAGGCGTATTCATCAATGTAACATTTTTATCTGGGGCTTGCCAAGTTTATTATCACTTGGGGGTAACTCATTTGTGGTTGCCAACAAATGTACAGTGAGATTGACGCGACATTATTTGTTTATAGGCAAGTTTTGAGAAGGTCGTATGTTTGATTCGGGGCGTTGAGGAAAGTACTCTCCATCATCCTTTATGGGACTAATCCAACTTTAATCGGAAAAGGGTCGAGGCGTTCTAGACACCATGGATCTCAAAAATAAATAAATAAATAAATAAAAACGTAGAGAGAGATTTTTGGTTTCTCACATATTGTTTGAAGCCAACCGCATTGACTAATCCACGTTTAAATATTATCAGGCCTTATATAGAATGCGACCCACCCAACTCAATTTTCTCCATCCACAAGACTCAAACTCAAAACCTCATTTAAAAAGAATCGAGTCTCTTACCATTTATACCAAACACATAGAACAATAAAAAAATATTTTCGTAGGTTCGTGTCTTTCTTGGGTTAAAAAAACATTTTCCTAATTTTATTTTATTTTTCACAATTAATCAATTTGACAACATAGTCAAAAGGAATATGTGTAAGAAGAAGAAAAAAAAATTAAATTACTCCATCATCAGCCAATGAAGAAACTCTGAAAAGAGAATGTCTTTTCTGCTGTGTCCTCATTTTCACTCACTCACTCACTCTCAACTTCCACTCCAAAACCCTCCATGGACGAACCTCTTAAAATCCCACTCATTTCGTCGCTAATTCTCTTCTTCTCTCTGTTTTCTGCTTCTTCCGAGCTCGATTTCGTCGCCAAAGACAGAGACTCGCTCTTGGCCTTCAAATCCACACTACCAACTCCAACCCAACAAAACCCCCAATTCACCACTTGGAACCCCGATTTCACATGCTCGAATTGGACTGGGATCGCCTGCAATGCCGCCCGAGTCGTCGCGATCGAGCTCGTCGACATCGCCATCGCCGCCCCTATCCACCCCAGCCTCTGCAACCTCTCAATGCTGCAAACCCTAATTCTCTCCCGCAACGGCATCACAGGTTCGATCCCTTCTTGTCTTGGTTCTTTGAGTTTCCTTGAAACCCTAGATTTAGGGTTTAATCGTCTTGAAGGCGTCGTCCCGCCCGAATTGATGGATCTTAGAGGGCTTAGGCAGCTTGTATTGTGTAGGAATCAGGGTTTAGGAGGTCCAATGCCGGCCAACATTGGGAATTTTTCGATTAGGTTGGAAAGATTGAATCTTTCGATGAATGAGTTTCGCGGGCAGGTTCCCGATAGCGTGTTCGATTCGAGGTCGTTGGAGTATGTCGATTTTTCGGGGAATTTGTTGACTGGGAGGATTAGGGATTTTGATCAAAGATTGGTTTTTTTGAATTTTTCGTCGAATTTGATCACTGGAACTGTTCCGTGTTTTTCGGCGTCGATTAGGTCTCTATCTGTGATTGATCTTTCTGAGAATGCATTGGTTGGTGGATTGCCTACTTGCATTGCTTCACTTCAAGTGTTGAAAGTGTTGAATTTGTCACACAATGAGTTGAGATATGGGGTTTCGCCGAGATTGGTTTTTTCGGAGAAGACCCTTGTTTTGGATTTGAGTTTTAATGAGTTTACGGGGCCTCTTCCGAGCAAGATTGCGAGAACGACGGAGAAGTCGGGGCTTGTTTTGCTTGAGCTTTCTCATAATATGTTCTCTGGTGAGATTCCATTGGGGATTACTGAGTTGAAGAGCTTGCAGGGATTATTTCTATCTCACAATGCTCTTAGTGGAAAAATTCCGGGGAGAATCGGGAATTTGACGTATCTCCAAGCGATCGATGTGTCTTACAATATGTTGTCGGGTTCGATTCCTTTGAACATTGTTGGGTGTTTTCAGTTACTTGAATTGAAGCTCAACAACAACAATCTTTCGGGATCTATTCAACCTGAGCTCGACGCTTTAGACAGTTTGAAGATATTGGATATCAGCAACAACAGGTTCTTTGGTGAAATCCCACTTACCTTAGCAGGTTGTCGATCGCTTGAAGTTGTTGATCTAAGTTCCAACAATCTGTCCGGGGAATTAAATGAGGCGATCTTCAGATGGTCTAACCTCAAATTTCTCTCCGTCGCAGACAACAACTTCAATGGAGTTCTTCCCAATTGGTTGTTCTCATTTGATAAGCTACAACTGATTGATCTCTCTGGTAATAATTTCTCTGGATTCATTCCTGATGTCAATTTCAAGATCAGCTCAAGCTTCAACGTTTCAAACAGACCCAACATTCAGTCATACTCTAAACAACGTCTAGACATTCGAGTTACTGCGAATCTTCTTGAAAACCAAGAACTGGGTCTGGGCTACACTATCTTGACATATGCGGGTATCGATTTGTCGCACAATTATCTCCATGGCGAAATCCCAGAGGGCCTCTTGGCTTTACAAGGTCTAGAATACTTGAACATATCTTACAATTATCTCGGTGGTCAGATTCCGGCGAGCTTAGCAAAAATGAAGAGTCTAAAGACATTAGACTTGTCTCACAATTCATTAACTGGCCAAATCCCAGTAAACATTTCCAGCCTTGAAAATCTGATGGCCCTTAATCTCTCTTACAATAGCTTCTCTGGACTTGTGCCAAAGAGACCAAACTTTCGGAGATTTCCCGGGGCATTTGCAGGGAACCCAAACTTATGTGTTGAGTTTTCAGGCGAAGGATGTAGGCTGGCGACACTTCCAGTGCCATCAGGGGATAAGCTGGAAGGAGGAAGAGAGGAAGGACCAGTTTCCGCATCGGTCTTCGGGGTGAGCTCAGTTGTTAGCTTCTATGTTACTATAGTTCTTCTCTTTTGTTCTGCTCCGGCGAGGAACTACATTATCCGACCGCTGAAATCAGATTCTTGACCGATTATCATGTTTGATGCTGTTTACTTGGGCCATTTGCGAGGGATATTAAAATCTCATTGCTTTGTGTGTATAGTAGCCAATTCTAACTAATTTGGGATTGAGACTTTGTTGTTATTGTTGTTGTTGTATGACTAAATGATAGCGCAGTTTCCATAATCTTAGAATCCAATTGTGTTGTGTAGGCTTATTATTATATGTCCTCTCTAATTTAACAACTGATGATCCAAATTTGTGCATTTGTTTTTGCTTAGATTGATGAGACAAAGAAAGTAATTCTATCACTTTGCTTGTTCATTAAAGAGTCCATCAACATGAGCAATCTAGCACTACATAAAAAGTTACTTTTTTTTTTTTTGTCTCTTGAAGACAAAAAAGTTGCACGCCATTAATTGCACTTAGTCGGGTGCAATGGAAGAGTTTGATTTGTGTAGCGGACTCAACTAACTTGGGATTGAGGCCTTGTTATTGTTATTGTTAGCTTCTATGTTAGTTCTCTTTTGTTCTGCTCCTGCGAGGAACTACATTATCCGACCGCTGAAATCAGATTCTTGACCGATTATCATGTTTGCTGCTGTTTACTTGGTCCATTTGCGAGCCCAACTAATTCGGGATTGAGACTTTGTTGGTGGTGGTGTTGTTGTATGACTGAATGATATAGTGCAGTTGCCATAACCTTAGATTCCCAAAAAATTTCAATTGATGTGTGTAGGCTTATTATTATATATGTCCTCTCCAATTTAATTAACAACGGATGATCCAAATTTGTGTATTTGTTTTAGCTTAGATTGATGAGACAAAGAAAGTAATTCTATGACTTTGCTGGTTCATTAAAGAGTTCATCAACATGAGCAATCTAGCACTAAATAAAAGTTGCTTTTTTTTTTTTAAGGCACAAAAAAGTTCCACAGCATTAATTGCACTTAGTCGAGTGCAATGAAAAAGTTTGATTTGTGTGGTCGACTTCGACTAACGTGGAATTGAGGCCTTGTTGTTGTTGTTGCAGGCACATGAAAGCTGAATTACTCCACTCTTCACAATCAGTTTTTCATTAGATTACAGATGCATGTACTTACCCTAACATGCACCCTTAAAAGCATATGTTTACAAAGTTGAAGGCAAAGCCTTCATAAAAAAAAAAAAAAAAAAGTTGAAGGCAAAGCATTTAATAGTCTCATCAGAATGGGATTCTTTCAAGGAGGCAAGTGGTGGAATTGGAATTTCAGTTTATGGCTTCAGATTCGAAGGATTAGTGCCCAGACACAAATTTTGGACCACCTTAAATGTGATCATGGTTCTAATCTTGATCTAGAGAGGTTGCTTACCGAGAATGGAATAACCAGTAAGAATAGCGAAACAAAATACTCCCTCCCTTCAAAATTATAAATCGTTTTGGCTTTAGCACACTATTTAAGGTAACTTTAATTATTGGTTTGATTTACTTATATACCCTTGGACCTATAATGAGTTGATGAAGAGAAATATTTTAATTGTAATAAATGTTTGAGTTGTATAAGGGTATAATGGGTAAAAGAGCAGTAAATACCATCTCAAATTCCTAAAACGACTTATAATATATTTTGAAAGGATTTTTTTTTTTTCAAAACGACTTATAATAATATATGGATGGAGAGAGTATGTGTCTGGAGGAGATTGCAGAAGTCAAGGGTCGGTGACAAGACCCAATTGATTTTTGATTGGCAACCAACCGGTAGGACTTGGGGAGAGGACTAGATAGCTTATTTAGAGAGATGTAAAAGTTAAGAATGCCCCCGAGCAGTGTGGTGCATGTGTACCGACGGCAACTCAAGCCCAAGACATTGATTAAAGCAATAGTCACGAGTTTGAGTTGCAACAACTACATTATGTCCTTCGACTACTTAATTTGAGGCGTTAGGGAAGGTGCTCCCGATCATCACCGTGGGACTAATTAGACTTTAATCATATCAAAGCCAAGGCAGTTTGGACACTCCTAGATCTCAAAAAAAATTGTGATTTACTTATGCATAAATGTGAGGGTTACGTTACTTTATTTCAAAAAAAAAAAAAAAAAAAAGTGATGAGGGCTACTTGATCAAACTGTCATCCATTTAGTTGTTTTTGTAAAAACATATATATACTTAGTTAAACACATGAGATAGAGGGCTTAGGGCAAACGCCCTTCTTGCCCCACCCAAAGTATTGGGTAATTCAATCTATTAAATGAATAAATACTATTTCTCCTTGAAGCTCTTGAAACTTTGGCTTTTCCACACCACCAAGCCAGGCTTGACATCGCCCACCTAATTTGTAGGGGGAAGTATCAACATGGATTTCTTGTGGATTCATGCCATTAAGATGCACTACTGCTCTTTGGCAATAATTTCTCTATTTGGTCTATTTGGGTGATCTATCCCATCAACCAATGTCCAATAGCATAGAATTCACATCTCCATTTATCTATGGGCCGGCTTGAATTTTTCATCCTTTTGGGTCCCTATATATAATGCCCAATGTTTTATGCTGATTGCTGACTGTTGAAATCTTAATGATCATTTACTGCTCAACCAAATGGACATGCTTGGGCTAATACAACCACAAAAGAAAAATTAATTTCGATCTCTTCTACTTTCTCCGGTCAAAAATATGAGTCTTTCTAAAAAAATCTCTTGGTCAAAATTAGAAGTCGTTTTCAGAATTCGAAAGTATATTTTTTTATTTTTTTACCAATTATACCCTTATAAAATTCAAATATTTATGATTCTTCAATTCTTCAATTCATTTAAGGTCAAAAGCGTATATATAAATTACACTTGTAATTAAGGTTGTCTTAATTCTTGTGCCCTTGCCTTAAACGACTTATATTTGTGATCGGATGGAGTATTTAATTAGCTGTAGCTTGTATGACTGAGTTGTACTATATATTGCCAACAACAACAACGAAGTCTTAATTAATCTCGAATTAATTAGTTGCGGTCCGTTACAAGAATATATTGTCCTTTATTTTAAATTCCAAGTCCTTTGTATATATAAAGTGTGCTTTTTGTTGAAGATGTGTGGACTGAAAGTTAGTTCTACATCGATTAAATGAAACTTCGAAATGAAGTGTATTAGTGATTAAATCCTCCTAACTAGTACCGATGTCTTTTAAATTAAAACCCCACACCTATAAGAGTTGAAGGTGGTCAAGTTGGAGATAATATCGGTGCTAGCGAAGGAGATCTATGGGCTCGCGCACGCGTGTGCGGCGCGTCCTGAAGAATTTTACATGGTATCAGAGCCCATGGTTCGAATAGGACCTGGGAGAAAAAACCCCTTGGATCATGTGACTTTCGGTCCCTTGGGGGAGTGTTGAAGATGTGTGGACCGAAATTTAGTCCTACATCGACTAAATGAAACTTCGAAATGAAGTGTACTAGTGATTAAATCCTCATAGCTAGTACTGAGGTCCTTTAAATTAAAACCCCACAACTATAAGAGTTGAAGGTGGTTAAGTTGTGGACAATATTGGTGTTAGCGGAGGAGATTCAACGCGGTTGTGAGAATTTTGATATGGTATCAGAGCCCATGGTTCAGATGGGAACTAGGAGAAAAAAATAAAAACCCCTTGGATTATGCAACTTTCAGTCCATGGGATGTGTGGATCGAAAGTTAGTCCCACATCGATTAAAGAAACTTCGAAATGAAGTATATAAGTGATTAACTCATTTCAACTAACATCGAGGCCTTTTGAGATAAAACTCCACACCTATAAGAGTTAAAGGTGGTTAAGTTGTGGATAATATCGATGCTAGTGGAGGAGATTCATGGGCTCGCGCATGTGAAAATTTTGACACTTTTTTCTCGAGATGTGTTTCAATTGTGTTTGTTCTATATTGCTTATTAATCGATCTCAAAAAAAAAACATTGCTCATTAATCACATGGACTTAAATTAAAGTTTTAAATAACTGTAGTAATAGTAACCATGCACAATAGTATTAATTACTGACTGTTCATGGAAAAAACAAAACATTGGGACCTCCCCCTCCTATACGGCACACAACTCGAGGTGAATTCATAATAATCGGATAGTTTGAATATCGAGTGGTTTAGATAAAAAAAACAATACTAATTCCTAGAGACTGTAACTTATGCCTTGATTGATCGAAAAAATTACACAAGTACAGCACAAAACAGTTAAAATGAATAAAACAAGTGTGGTTTTTTTTTTTTTTATTCCTAATCTAATATATATCGGCTTTTAAGAAGGCGCTATCATGGGAGACAATTTTGCGGGCCACATGGACACATGAATAGCGCCTTTTCAAAAGGCGCTATTCATGTATATCAATCCATGTTGGCACATCACACGAATAGCGTCTTTTCAAAAGGCGTTGTTCGTGTAAATTTTAAGGGCGGTCCACGTGGGCAGCCACGTGGAAACGACAACAAGAATAGCGCATTCTCCGAATGCGTGCGTGACTTTTGCATGGTTTGCATGACGTTTGCATGGGGTGCATGGTCTGTAGTGGATATGCATAGGTTGTCCCCTCGAGATACATGCATGACATTTGCATAGATTGTCTACATCGAGATACGTGTATGTTGTTTGCGTTAGTTGTCCACCTCGAGTTACGTGCATAACGTTTGGATGGTTTACATAGACTGCACCAGATTGCATGGGTTGTCTACCTCAAAATACGTGCTTCACATTCGCATGGTTTGCATGCATGGATTGCACGAGGTTGCATGAGTTACCCACACCTCGAGATATGTGTGCAATGTTTGAATGGTTTGCACGAATATGCATGGCTCACTCACCTCGACATACGTGCATTACGTTTCCATGTGTTGTTACCCACGAGATACGTGTGTGACGTTTGCATTAGCTTTACCACCTCGAGACACGTGCGAATCGTTTGCATGATTTACTTGGATTTTACGAGGTTACATGGGGTGTCCACCTCGAAATATGTGCGTGACATTTGCATGGTTTGCATGGATTAGACGAGGTTGTATGAGTTGTCCACCTCGAGATACGTGCGTGACGTTTGCATGGATTGCAACAGCTTGCATGAGTTACACCCCTTAAGATACGTGCGTGACGTTTGCATGAATTGCACGAGGTTGCATGGGTCGCCCACCTCGACATAAGTGCGTGGCATTTGCATGAATTCTCCACCTCAACATACATGCATGACGTTTGCATGGGTTGTCCACGACGATATGCGTGTGTGTCGTTTACATGGGTTGTCTACCTCGAGATACGCGAGTGATGCGGGTTGTCCATCTCGATACACACGTGTCGTTTGCATGAGTTCTCCACCTCGATGTGCGATATTTGAGTTGAACAAATAGCTCATTTTCAAAAGGAGTCATTCATAGAGTTTAGTATTTTGTATAGATAGCTCATTTTCAAAAGGAGCTATTTATACAAGTTTCTTCCACCTCATTAACGATGCACGTCACCTCATCATCAATAGCTCATTTTGAAAACGAGTTATACATTACTTTTGTAATTTTAAAGTAAGCCCCACTATTTGATGAATAAAAAACTAATGCCACATTATTTCACGGAAAACATATGATTGATCATTATATTATATATATATATATATATATTCAATTAATTAGCTCCTAATTAAGAGTTGATTGTAATGGTTATTAGCCTACCCAAATAAAATATATATGTATAGCTAGAATCATATATTCAAACTAGGCTAACTAGCAACTAATTCCCATTGTCCATGTGAAAAACACCCCGATAAAAAAATGTGACAAGTAAAGAAATGAATTGAGGGGAAGAAGGGGACAATGAAGAATCTTACTTGCTCAATATATAAAGGTTTCAACGAAAGTACTATATATACAGACTAATGTTTTTGCTCCCCAAATTAGTCATAGTTAGCTGCTAATTGCGTGGTGATTGTACGGGAAAACTAATAATTAAACACAAACTTCTTCTCAAAAAAAAATAAAAAAAATTAAACACAAACAACCCGATTAAATAAATAACGAGATGTGAACCAGGAAAAAATTTAGTCACAAAAGCAAAGATACATGGGTCTGGAGTCTAGTGCAAAATTAATAAAGAGTATGCTTTCTAATTTGAAGAAAAAACAACCCTAGAAAGGCATGCAGCTACAAACAGTTTCTTATTGTTATTATAATACACTATATGCTTCTAATTATTGCTAGCTTTTCAAGGGACAAAACCTATACCCTAAATGCTTAAATAATTTTAAGACAATCAACCCTTGCGTTCTGAGTAGTGGTGGAGATACTAACTAAAGTGGCATTACATTAATTACAAGCATTACAGCTTTATACTAACACTATCTTACATATCAGAATTGAGTTGCACACAGTCTAACATGGTAATACCCATTATTAATTGAAGGTTGGATTGTATCCTGAAGGTGAGATTTCAAGTATCGGTCCCATTGCGTATTCTTGTCTAAAAGAAAGCGATTACGCGGCTTCAACCCTTCCTGGTGTTTGAATAGTGCTTTGAAAATGAAATTGACAAACCCACCATATAATAAATACAATTAATGGCTAGCTATCCATTGATTGAGGGGAACGGTTGACCTGTTGCAATATAATAGATTTTAGCTAGATCTATCTAAGTTTACCATTGGTAGAATAATTTAAGTCCACTTTTTTTTTATCAATATATTAATTTATGTGGACTCATGATTTTGGACTCACAGAGTGTGTTTTTTTTAGGCAAAATATATTTTTTGGTCCTTGAACTTTGAGTCTTTTATGTTTTTGTTCCCTGAACTTTCATTAGTGTACATTTGGTCTCTGAACTTTCATTGTTGTATATTTGGTCCCTGAACTTTTAAGTTTTTTAGGCTTTTGGTCCCTGAACTTTGAGTTTTTTATGTTTTGGGGAAAAATATTTTTTTTTCGGCTTTTATTGGTCGATGCATGTGAGTCGTCCAGTTCAGTAATATAAACATATATACTCTTCTTGATTAGTCACGCGACACTTGTATTACCCACGTCGGCGAAATTTAACACTTTAAATGGCGGAAAGGACTAGCTAGGATGGAAAAAAAAAATTGCGGAAATGACTAAATGTAGATCTTTGTGAAAGTTCAAGAACCAAATGTGTAATAATAAAAGTTCAGGAACCAAATACATAAAACACACAAAGTTCAAGGGCCAAATAATGGGTTTTGCCTTTTTTTTATAGGAAAGAAGCAACTTTTGCACCCATTAAGGTTTGAATTCATGACCTTCTTACTTCCAAATCTCATACCAAACCATTAGGCCGCCCAATTGGTTGGTGACTCATATATAGAGTGTTTTTTAACTTTTTACAAATTGTTGTATGTTTAGAGAGTCTTGTAATTTTTTTTTGATAGGAAGAGAGCCTTGTATTAAAAAACCAATAACTCAAATTCCCCCAATTTGTTCCTATCAAAAATAAAAATAAAAAATTCCCCCAATTTATAGAGAGGTGTTTGAATAATAAGTTTGGAGGACGGTTTTAAGAAATTAAATAAAAATTGAGCCTAGACTCATGTGCATGTCCCAAAGGTGAGAGTTCAAGTCCCAACGCTCGATCGTTTGGTTTAGGGGTTCACAGTTGTTTTTTTTTGTATATATTTTTATAAATATATTAATAAAAGGAGTATAGCCTCAATTTCATCAAAAAAAAAAAAAAAACTCTAATTTACCATGTAGGGTGATCAGTTACCGAACCATTAAACTATCCATTTAGTTGGTTTACGTATATGTATTATACGTTGATTATAGTACTATTTGAACTATAAATATTAAATAATGTAGTCTTACTTATCTGACTTCATGTACCAAGTGGTATAAGGAAGACGTCTAAATAATATATATATATATTTTATTTATTTCTTAATTTTTGTCAAAGATTTACAATCTAGTATTTGTTACTTAGACATTAAAATATATGTAGGTATTATTAATTTAGTAAAGTGTCACTTCGACATTAATGTACTTGTAGAATTCATCAATAAACATATTATTGTGGGAGCTGTTCAATTGGAGGCGTTTTACAATTCTAAAAGGTCCAATTATTTTGGAGTATTGATTTGAATTTTAGTGTTGTAAAAATATAGTCCACTCATATATATATGGCCCACCAAATCTCCCATTTAACCTTTTTTTTTTTTTTCTTATTCACATCATTAAAGTCATCTTATTCACTTTTTTTGATACTTAATTGCTGTTTTTTTTCTTCACATACAGATTATACTGTAAGCTAGGCTGTATATAATTTTATGTTGTTACAACTTTGACGTCAAAATCGAATATAGTCACGCAATCATGATTGGTGCTTGATACGCGTATATAATTGAGAGATCGATGTATATATACTAAATAAAAGTTTTATGGGCAATAGCTAGTTATACAACGAACCTGCATAATTACCATGATTTATAGTGGACTTAGATAATTAGTTGGGCGACTCAATAACTTTATACAAGGTTAATGATATATGAAGGTGAGAGTTCAAGTCTCAAAGGGACCAAAAAAGTTGGTTTTATTATAGAGACATGTTAGCGTACATTGAAGCCCAACACTGACACACATTGATTATAGTAATAAAAGGATTATCGCCTCTTTCATCAAAAAATTTTAAAAAAAAAATTCGGAGTATGAAATAACATGTGTTAGTTCTATGTCAAATCAGCCATAACTTTTACAATCCACTTGGTAGAGAATATAGACCCCAACAATGCGAAGAACGACTATGGCCTCGTTTGGTTCGTTTTTACCAACTTACAGTGCAAGCGAAAATAACTCATTGGAGTTAACTCACAGTGTAAGTTCATATTTCATATTTGGTTGAACTTCGAACTTGCAGAGAAGTTGCAAATTTTAAAAATTATAAAATATGAGAATTGACATAAATATCATTCAAACATATTTTTAAGATAAAAAAGAAAGCATTATTATTTTCACCAAATGAACTACTATTTATTTATTCAAAATAAAAAACTTGAATTAAATAAAAAATAAAAAATATTATTTACAAAAATATTAAACAACATTAAATAATTATAGTATTTTTATATTTATTTGAAATAATTATTAATAATAAATACTATAAAATACAACTAATGATAATTTTTAAAAATATTACTCACTTGAAAAATACTTTTTTTTTGAATGAATGATCTATTTAATCTTTTATTATGGATTAATAACAAACATTAGAGAGGGTAGGGACATTAGTAAATGTAAATTTGTGAGGGGTAATTGTGTCCATATAACTCCGGGAGTTATCTCCTTGCGGGGAACATTAGATATCTCCACTTCATACCAAACAAGGCCTATATATGCATAAGCTAGCTAGTGTATACACTCATATATGCAGCTTCAATTACAAGTGAGACATATGGTCATTAATATGAAGTCAAAAGTTTCGCTAAGCTTTTCTAGATCTCTCACGGCAAACTACGGAGTTTTTACTTGAATAATATAATTAAGGAAAATAATTACCAAAAAAACATATCTTTTGAAATAATTCCCAATATAACACATTTAGCGCCATGTCGGCGCCATGTGGCGGCCAAGGTATCGAAACGAAGTCGTGACCCATGGGTCACGATTCACGACCTGACATGAGGAAATGGAAGTCGTGACCCCGGGTCACGACTTCTATAGAAATGGAAGTCGTGACCCCAGTCACGACTTCCAAGCCACTTTAAACCACCCAAAACCCTCGTCCCTGTTTGCTTTTCTTCCCCATCGCCTCTCGCTCACCGAGATCTCGCGATCCGACCGTCCCTCGCCCGCGTCCCGCTTCTCCTCCTCTGCCGGCGTCCCTACCTCCCCGTCGCCGCCGTCCTCGCCAAGGTGCGCCTCCACCGTCCTCGCGCAGTGTCGTTGATCGCCCTCGTCCTCCTCCACCGTCCCCCGCCGGCGTTCCGCCGTTGTCCCCGCCTCCCCGCCGCCGTCCTCGCCTCCCCCCCGCCGCGTAGTCCTCGCCTCCTTCCGGCGCCCCCGCCTCCGCCGCCGTCCCTCGCTCTCCTCGCTCCACCGTCCCTACTTCCCTCGCCTTGCCCTCCCACCCCCGCCGTCGCCTCCCTGCCTCCACTGTCCCTGTCGCCGTCGTTCGTCGCAGAGCCCTCGCAGGTTCCTCGCCGATCACTACTCAATTTCCCGCCGGTATAATTTTTTTTTAGTATCAAATTTTTTTTTTATAGTTATTGCTTATGTATGATAGTTGATATTCTGCCCTTTTCATATGATGGCACCCTATCTAGATATGTTTTCACCCTCATTAACTCAATGTACATACCATGACCATAAAATCCATAGATGTTTTGTATTTTTTTCCCATGAATTGTTGCCCTAAATGTTGAGGGTGTTATTGAGGGTTGAGTTTGCATGTAAATACTTAGAAATTAGGTTACAATTGCCAGCGACAACCAATTCTAATTTAGTCTTGAATTAGTTGAAGTCTAAGTGCATGGATTGAACAATGATAATGTAAATTGAAAGTAAATCTGCAATAAATAAAAAATGTGATGATTTGAAATAAGTTTTGGCGTGACTTTTAGGTATTAAGGATAATTTTAGTTGGAATGCTAGGAATTGCGCAAGACGACATGTATAGCAGTTACATTTTTGTTTGTGGCATGTTCCGTGGTATTGATTGATATGGTATGGTTATGTATCTTCACTTATTTTCTTTCCTCATTTCTATGACCTTTCGATCTATTTCCATTAAATTTGTTTATGCACCTTCTTGTCATAATAGCCTATATATTAGCGTATTTATGCCCATGGTACGTTCTGTGACTACATGTATGTTCATGCATTCTTTAGTTCTCACGATGATACGCGTTCGAGGCATGGCACTCCAGTGTATACGTCATCAGTACCTCTCAATGAGCGTGACACTCCACATACTCCATCCGTTCCTCCCTACATGGCATTCGAGCCTACGGAAGTCGTTCCATCTTCACGCCATTTCAATACCACTCCAATAATGATGAATTTCTCTGAGAGTACAAGTACGCATGAAGGTGGAATGCGTGATACCGATGATATTCGAGAGAGAAGATGCTCAAAATCCTAGTGATATGGGCGGTCGAATGTCCCATTAGCGTTAAATCGTAATGTTCGAGTTGTAAAGAGAACACGTTGTGGGACTGGAAGTCATTATTTGGGGTCGGAGTAGGACTTGTGTGTAACAATAACAAGACTTCTTTTATTATTGCTTTGTACTCAATCACTTTGCAATTTTATGTATGGATGTTATGTTTGGATGTATGTATGTATGTACTCATGCTTACAAACGTCATTTATAATTAGCAGTCAAACATGGCACTTGAACAAAATAAAGGCATTTTGCCTATGCCAAAACTAAGGCATTTTGCCTATGCCAAAACAAGTACTCATGCTTATAAATTCTTGAAATTATTATGGTAATAATATTCTTTGTTGAGGTTATGTGTATCCTCTATGGTTTAGTGTAGTTTGTACTTCTATTTATATTTTTTCATGTTTTTTTACATAAGATGCAATGCTTGTTTTAGTACTTCTATTTTGATGAATGGTTTTTTTTCCTTTGTTGCATTGTTTGAAAGAAATTTTTTTTCCTTCGGTTTAAACACTCCAAACTGATTTTTCCAATTAACATTTCATAAATTGTTTAGTTATTAACTTGGCCTTTGCTTTTTATGATGTTAAGTCATTTTAAATAGCCATTATCATTATTTGATTAGATTATGTCCAACTCTTTTCGGGTTTTCTGGTGTATAGAGGAGGCCACTTTTTTTTTTTTACCCTCAGAGTGGAAGTTGTGACTTGCAAGTCACGACTTCCACTTCCACTCTAGTGGAAATCGTGAGTGGAAATCACGACATGCACAAAACGTGATTTCCACTCACGTTTTCCACCCTCCCGATCACTCACTCACGTCCCATGTGGCACCCTACGTGGCACTAAGTGTGTTATATTGGGAATTATTTCAAAGAGATGTGTTTTTTTTTGAATTTTTTCTCTAAATTCTATTAATCGTGCAAAAACTCCAAGCAAACTACTCGACGAAAATTAAATTAATAAACATAATGATTTATACATACATTCATCTTACCTTAATAATTTTTTTTTGACAACTGATGGTATCCGAGCAACTGTTTCCTGACAATGACTAATGATAGACCAAATTAATTCATCGGGGGTTAAGAAGACGACACCCCTATCACTAACTCAGAGATATGGGTTATTTGAGTAAGAGTTCGATAGTTTGAGCCTCACAACTCACAAGTTGTGGCTTCTTAATGATATTATCGAAAAACAAAACAACCTATATATATATATATTAGCCAAGGGTCCCGTTACGGTGCCTCGGCATGTAGACATGCACTCGTTGACGTGGTTAGTGTTTGTGCAATACGTACACACATTATGGTGCGTATCGCGCATCTCGATGCGGAAAAGAAAAAAAAAAAAAAAAACAAAAAAGACAATGTACGCTAACATGTGCGTTCGTGATGTGTGTCAGTGTTGGGCTTCAAAGCATTTTTCATTTGCAAAGGCTCAAAAAGGTATTCTCAACTTTTCCCTAGCCAACAAAACATCAAAATTTTAAAAAGTTGCTTCATTAAAATCATATCTAACCAATCAATTGAGTGGCCCAATAATTTGATTTAAGATTTAGGGTTTAAAGTATATATAAAGTTTGAGAATAAGAGGTTATATATAGGTTCAAATTCTAGTGGGACAAGTTGTTTTTTTTTTTGTCAAAAAAAAAAAATCTTCTCTAGTCGAAATAATTAATCACAATATATATAATATATAGTTGTATACTATTGGAGATGTGCCTAATTATATTTCTTTTCTTTTTTGCTCGGACCTTATAATTATATTACAATATATATAATATATAGTTGTATACTATTGGAGATGTGCCTAATTATATTTTTTTTCTTTTTTGCTCGGACCTTATAATTATATTATTATTCATTTTCGTTTAGCACGCGTTTTAATCATTAAAAAGAACGTTTCAACTTAATTGTTGTACAAAATAAATGAAAACACACCCTTAGTGGTGTGTTGGTTGGGTTGATAGGGTTGTCTTGATAGGGTCGAATTGCAAACATTGGATTACGTAGCTATGGATTAGGAGTAATCAGAAGTTGAAGACTTGTTCGGTTGGCATGATATGAATTTAAGTGGTTTCATGAAAATGACGATATTACCCCTCCTATATAAAACCCCCACAATTGTCCTCACGTCCTCATGATTATGTTGCATCGTTCTCGTCGTCCTCACAACCCCTATTTGAAATCCCCAAAATCGAACTCGATCGAGTGGGCAAAGAAAGATCGAGTGGGAGATGAGGCCCGAGAAATGTTTGTGCGTAAGCGTTTTTTGTTGTTGTTCTTCGTTGGGGGTTAAAGAGAGAGAGAGAGTGAAGAGAGAGGGGCAAATGAGGAATATTGAGTTAAAAAGTTGAACTTGATGATGAACTAACTAAGGATAGGGTAAGGGGTCACTTAGTTTAGTCCATAATTTATGCGATTAGCTAATCCATTGCATTATCTAATCATGCAAAGTGAACAACGAATTATATCTAATCAAATGAATTAGCTAAGCAGTCATGCGAACCAAAAACACCGTACGTGTGTAAGTGCATATCTTACGTTGTGTACTCATACGTTATATACCTAGATTGGTTGGACCGCCGTAATGGCCTGATTTGGGTGACGCCACTCCAAAAGCCGCGGAACAAAAACTACTAAAAAATTAATAGCGAGAGAGAGAGAGAATTTGTGTTTGTCGTGTGTGCGTGTGTGTTTATGTGCGTTTGTTGTCAACGTCAACGAACGGAGAGTGTCAACAAAAACTATTAAAAAATTAATAGAGAGAGAGAGAGAGAGTATGTGTGTTTGTCGTGTGTGCATGTGCGTTTATGTGCGTTTGTTGTCAACGTCAAAGAATGGAGAGTGTCACGTCGTCACGTGTCTCGCTATGGTAAAAAGTGGTCGGTCGCTGCGTTTCACCGCATCACTGTCAATTATATTCACTCATTCATTGATTGATTGATTGAAGCCACTCATCCATCACTCACTCACTCACTCAGCACTCAGTATAGTACTATGACTAGAAGACCTGTGTTTTATTTTCTTTAATGCATTTGTTTTATGGTACTTCAGTGTCCTTGTTTGATTTCCACATGAAAGTCATACATATTGAAGGATATAATTGTTGCTATCATATATAGATGGAAGGAATGTGGACAATGGGTCACTGTTATTATAGACACTCAAAAACCTAAAACTACCCATCATATGTGAGCTTGAAGTTTGAGTGGAAAATCTCTTTTTTTTTATAACAATATTTTCAATCTTTTCATCAACTAAATTATGAATGTAGCATGGAGCGAAATAAACTTGATGAACATGCAGATTGAGCTGCATACATAGGCACCGTACATTAACTTGATAAACATTTCCTTAATTAATAGAATATTTTGCTTGATTAATAACTTTAATTTTTTTTATATGTGCTGGAATGACAACTGGACGAGTTGACTCAATGGTAAGAAGCAAGCTTGAGATTGTGTGGGTTAGATGAACGGCCTTTAGTTCGATTCCTTACAACGTCAAAATTGTTTGTACCACTGAGGTATATATGCTCAGGCCGCCAATTGCATCAAAGCTTCATGAAAATAATCAAGCTCGTCTAGATATTCTCAAGGTGCAGGCATACGCATCGTCATCTGTGCATTAATGTATTTCTAACGATTTGTTTTTTCTTTTTTGAACTTTAATGATATAAAGCATCCCTCTCTCCCATATTCAATCGTTATTATAGACTTCCTAAACATAATATAAAGGCATATTGGCGCAATGGTGCTAACGTACGCCTGGGCCACTGAGCACGTGCGCCTCATGGAACACGAAGGAAATGATGTGAAGTGATGACTAGTGAAGGGGGTGTACGGAAAAGTCAAACGGTCAAAGGTCAAACCCCGAGCGTTCTTTGACCGTTAATATTGCTGTTCGAATTGTGAGTGAGAAAGAATAAAGCCCGTTAATTAATATATACTTCTTCTGTTTCGTTTTACATGTGATTTTAAGATTGAAAACAATCTGTTCGCTGCAATACAAAATAATTGGCAAAACATATTTTTTGGTCCTTAAACTTCGAGTCTTTTATATTTTTGGTCTTTAAATTTTTATTAGTGTATATTTGATCCATAAACTTTCATTGTTGTACATTTTGTACTGAACTTTTTGGGTTTTTTACAATTTTGGTCCTTGAACTTTGAATTTCTTATGTTTTTGAGAGAAACTAATTTTTTTGGGGGTTTCGTTGGTCGATGTGAGTTGTTCGGTTCAATAATATAAACCATTTTACTCTTATCGACTAATCACGCGGCACTTCTGTTACCCACGTGACACTTCTATTATTCATGTCAGCGTAATTTAACACTTTAAATGGTGGAAGGATTAAATGCATGTAGATCTTTGTGAAAGTTCAATGATCAAATGTGTAGCAATAAAAGTTCAGAGACTAAAAACATAAAAAAACATAAAGTTCAAAGAACGGGTTTTGCCAAAATAATTTGAGGAAATATTTCCGCTGCGTATAATTCAATATGTCAAAGGGATACCAGGAAATTATCATCAATTAATGACCCACCACCAAAACATAGATTGAATTTCCAGGGATTAGTTGGACATGAAGAGAATCCTCAAGCTAAATATTTCGTGGAAAAATATGACTGATTATGCGTGTATATTTTAAGTTGTTTCTAATGTGTGGGAAACCATTTTTTTTTATGCGTGTATATTTTAAGTACACTGTACTTGTCTAAAATAGAGTCAAAAATCTCCTATTTCTCAAAAAATAGAGTCGAAAATTGTCCCAAGCTAAAACAAGATCTTAAGGTCATTGTCCTCAATTATGGCATTAAGACTTGTGCAATATACGAACAATGAAATAAATATGGGCGGCAAGCTAGGGTAGTTAATTATAAATGATTACTTTGATTAATTAGCTAGAATTTATTAAGATGTTTATATAAGAGCATCTCCAATGGTAAATGTGGATTGAGGCTGTGGATTGTCATCACATCATCAATGTGGACAAGATGTCTAGATTATGTGACATAAATACACATTCCATAGTGAAAAAGGTCTCAAATGAGTATTGTGGATTGCACATTCTATTCATGATGTGACAACTTTTTTTTTAACTTATTAAATTATATATAAATAATTACTAAACGATTATACATATAAATTATTTGATGTATAATTAAAGAACCGATAAGTAATTTTGGAAACAAAATTTCAGTTTTTTGTATTTATCTATTTATACAAATAAAAGTTATTTGTGATTATCGTTGTATCTTGATAAATACAAAAAAGAAAAACTAAAAAAAGAAAGAAAAGCAACGTAACGTATAAAAAACAAAACGCAAAGTATATATTTTTGTTGATATTTTCTCGACTTCTCTTTAAGTTGCCAGTTATTTTTTTTAGTTTTTCAATGATGTGGCATAGTGCACATTGTCTATTGCATCCTCTAGACCGATCTAGAAGGTGCAGTAGATAGTGTCTACCTTTTTTTTAGCACATTCTCAATCCACATCCCCATTGGAGAAATTTTTTTATCCTCAATGTCTATTTAACCTAATGTGGCACACATCCATCTCAAATCCGCATTCCCATTGGAGATGCTCTAAGCATCTCGTTGATAGGATTGGATATGGACATGGAAATGCGTGGATTGGGGGCAAATGTGCGTCAGGTTTATAGGATTGGATATGGACATGCATTAGAAGGAAAAAGACTTCTCCAATGCAAATGCATGTGATCAATTCTGGACGTGGAGCTAAGGTATCAGATATATAAAATATAGACACGGTCTATTTTGAATGTGAACTTCTGAAGGGTGCAATTGATAGCCACGTTAGTGTTACATAGAATAATCGCTAATGATACAATAAATATGAACAAAACAAGTTTACAAATAAACAATAACATAATTAAACAACAAATAAAACTAAAATTATATATCCGGAGGCTTGCACAGAAGCAATGGTCTAAAACACAAATTTCTCTGAATTCGGTGATTGAATTTTCCCACAGAGGTCTGCCTCTAGGATACAACTGGATGCCCTTTCGAAACACAGTTCACCAATTACGAAAGTTTGCCCAAACTGATTTGCTTCTCTCTCAAGTATTATGTATTTCGAAAATCAAGTGAAGTGTCCAGTGTTTTAGTTATACTTAAATAGAACTGGAAGCATTGGTTCAAACCAAGGTGACTATCCAAATCCGAAATAATACTCGTTGGTATTATTCAACAGTCGCATCTATTAACAAAATTAAATCTGAAACAATACCCGTTGGCATTATTCAACAGTCGCACCTATTAATCAAAATAACTAAATTAACTATCAACAATTAATTTTGAAATTAAAAAAATATATTTAAATTTAAACAGAAAAAATGATTTGATCTTACAAAGCTAACAATCTAAGCCTCGGCCCTATCTTTGACATTAAATATCAAATATTGTATATGTATACCCTATAAGCCAATACTTCTTGGGCTCTATCCATTGGGTTTCTCTAAAGCAAAGCTAAAGAGAGGGTGTTTGTACATAAAAGTTTGTACTCTTTTTTAAGTGAGCAATGTGGGACTAAATAGGTACTATTAAAACTCCAACACTTAGCAGTTAATTTCGATTAATTAAATTTGTCAACTTAATTCATTGTCTATCTAAAACAAATAGGAACCACGATACAATATTAATTCTGTGTCACATTGATGAGGTTGCACCTTAATTTGCACATGTGCATTTCACCTTTACCATTGGAGATATATGCTAGCTCTAAGAGCATCTCAATGGTTAACGTAGATTGTGGGCGTGAATTTTCAATGTGAAGAGAATGTTGATCCCATGTGGCTCAAATTGACATTGAACTTCAAAATAGGTCTCCAGTGGTACGTAGATGTGAATTTGTGGCTCAATTAATGAGGTGACATTTCTTTTTTAGATTTTATTAATTAAAATGTGTAAATAAAAGTTAAAATAAAATAAGTAAATATTTTACAAAATCTTATTATCCAACATGGATGTCCATTTGAATGTCAAGAAGTGACATTCAAAATAGACATTGTCTTTCCACGTCATCTTGACATTCAAAATGCACATTCCATTGGAGAGATTTTTTTCACTACAATGTCTAGCTATTTAGTCATAGCTATATAGGTGGCACACATTGACATCCAATCCACATCTCCATTGGAGATGCTCTAAGGTTTGTCCTAATAGAATGAACTAGAAATTGATATTAATGTGTGCGTGTGTATATATATCTATCGATCCTTAATTCATAAACCTAATTAAAAAAAAAAAAAAAAAAAAAAAAAAAAAAAAAAAAAAAAAAAAAACTAGCAAGGGTTTGAATTACGTACATACCAAATTAAAAACTCATCATGAGTGATTATATATATTGCATTAATTGACATTGGAGCTACGTACCAAGACATCTAGATTAATACATATATACTTTACTTCACTTTTACTAATATATATACAAAATGAAGAAATTTCTCAAATTTACATAGGTGACCAGTTTTGATAATAACTAGCCGCTCAAAGGGGAAAAAAAAAAAGATGTACAATTAATATTTTAAAGCCAATTAAGGGGGTTAAATATCTAATTAGTTCTAATTAATTCAACCTCTCATCATGGGCCTTAATTATAGGTGGACACACATGCACAAAGTCACCAAAACTTGTGCACCAAAAAGGAACTGCCATGCCTTATTGTTTAGCATATCAGCCCCAATAACAACATCCTTTTGAATTTGAGCTTTCATGGTACATGTTCTCACTAACCCTATATATGTCTCCAAGTCATGAACACATGAAGGGTTTTGCATCTTAAAGAAGTCAAGTGCAAGCTCAACACCCACATGTGCATAACATGAACATGCCATCCATGGAAACTCTAGCTTGTCTCCTAACAAAGCCCTAAAATTTTCATTGCTGAACAACACTCCTGGCATCTTTGTCACTGGATCATTTATGTTCACTACTCTCAAAACCTTCACTCCCAACTCTTCACATCTGTTCTTGAAGCTCGAGTTCCCCACTCTAGGCCCTCCGAACGAGTATACCGTAATGGGTATTTCGCGGTTTTCGTGACTAGTACTAGTACTAGTTCTTTTGTTCATCCCTAGTTCTGCAATGTCATAACCAAGAAGCACAGCTAAAGAGCTCCCCATGCTGTGTCCAGCCAAAGTGATGCTCATCTCCTCTCCTTTGTACTTGTTGAGGACTCTCGAGACCTCGGAGAGAAGTTGTTGGCGGCAACTCCCCACGCCGAACTTGCAACTCCGGTCGTCGGAGGTGTACAAGTTGAGGAAGCCGGATTCGACCTTGACTTGGGGCAAGGGATTGTGAGGATCAAGCCTAGCAGGAGTCAATGAACTCATGAAATTGGCAATCCACTCGGTGTTGGTGACTGTCCCGCGAAATGTGATCAAAACATCTCTTCTTCCAAGTCTTTTCGACTCTTCATCGGATGAGACCGCGACGTAACCAATCCATCTGCTGCAACATGTTCCAATTTGAGTGGGAATCATGCTGATATCAGGGTTTGCATAGATGTATTTTGTGATTTCATAACCAGGGTTTTCCATGCCTACTTCTTTAAGCATGTTCTTCTTTCCATACTTGCAGTTCAAGTACCTTCTTGAGGTGGGATCCAGGTCGAATGCCTTGTAACAAGCCGTAACGAATTCTCCATACCGAACAATCTCGTCGCGGAGTAGAGGGTTCAAGGGTTCCATTAGATCGTCCCAATTGTTTGACCCCTGAATTTCCCTCCACACTCTTGCTAATAATGATGATGATGATGATGATGAAGTACTATGATGATGATCTCTCCAATTCACTTGTTTAATCACATGTGATGATGATGATGGTGTTGGTGCAACAACTGGAGTTGTCACATATTGGGGGAAAGAATTAGAGAGGCCAACTCCGGCGCCCTTCCTTTCCGAAGGCAGCGGCGCCACTGCTACTCGGGCGAAAGCCGATAAACCGGGTTGAGCACCGCGAGTCGTACTACTACTACTTGATCTTATGCTAGTTTCAAGAGCAGCTAATGATGGGTTTGGGTTCATCAAAGAAGCCATGCTAATTAATTTAACATATACTATATATATAGTATATATATAGTACTAGTTTAATTAGCTAGGTCAATTGATTGATCAATAAATGGTGGTGATGAAGAAGTGAAGGAAATAAGTGCAAGGCATATATGAATGAATGAGTTTTAGCTATAGAGAGAGAGAGAGAGAGCTAGGTGATCGAGTTATCTAGTTAGGGAATGAAGAGGGGGAGAGATGATGAGTATATATAATGGGAGAAAGACGAGTAATGTCACATATAAAGGTGGCGATATGTAAAGAATACTATATAATGGAATAAAAAAGCATGTTTGGCGAGGATTTGACTAACCTTTTTTTTATTTTCTAAGGCTTCAATTTTAGTGGTCGGTTGTGGGGGTTTTGGGAGGATTGATGAGAATTTTTTTTTTTTTTTAGAGTATTGCGGCTGATCGCATTGGAAAAATAAAAATAAAAATAAAAAATAAAAAATGTCCCCAACAACAACATAAGTAACCAACAGATCCCCCAAACCCCACACACATATATGACATCTATAAACCCACTTATATAAAAAAGAATTAGTGTGAGTCATGCTTTTAGAACACAAATATTAATTAATTACCCTATATACCTACAGATTACGTACAGTGGTAGAACCAAAAAATTAAGTCATAAAAAAAGAATGATTTTGAATTATAGAGGAGGTGGACCTCGTCGAGGTGACATCTGCTAGGCACCTCTATAATATGGATCATATATAATTGTTAATCCCTTGTCTCCCGTGATTCCCTTATCAATTGGAGCTTATTGGTTAATAAAATCAATGACAACGACAACGATGCATGAGAAATTAAGTATACATATCATGATTATAGACATAGAAGAGTATATGTACGAATCCTGAGTTTTTTATTTTATTTTATTTTTTTCCGTAGCCCACCCGGGTACGCCCCGCATAGAAGAGTGTGGGAATATTTTATTTTTTTTTTAATATATGCGCTACAAACAAACCCGACATGAGAGAGCGCGTAGTTTAATTTGTGAGTTTTGAAGATGGATCCATGTGGGGCTAATTTCTCTCTCCATATATCTGGTTGTGTGGTGCAGATATTGACTTCAAAAGAAACGAGGACGGAAGAAGTGCGTTATCCATGCGATGGGAGAATAAATCTCTCTTTTGCAACCTAGCTCTATATATTGTCCAAATCATGAATCACTAGCTGAGCTAGCTCAAGGGGTCAATTGGTTTTTTCTTGGTGCGCTTTTTAATAGATTTCAACGCGGCGAGTTGGACTCGGGTCCCGCGTCACTTATTTGATTAAACAACTACCTCCATTTTTTATTTTATTTTCTTTTTCGATCTAAAATCAATCTTTTCAAAGGCCTTTTTTTAACTAAGCCAATCCATCTTTTCAATTGATAGTATGCAATATGAGATTATTGATCAAGTAGAGATAGGGTTGCAAGTCAGGCGAGGCGGGGCGGGGCGGGGCGGCACGAGGATTGCAATTACCGTTTCTGTCCTTGCAGGGTGCGGAGTGGAGATTTATTTTCACAAATTTCCCGCGGAGCGAACTTTTTAATTGTCGCCCCACTCCGCGGGGATCATCGCCATGCGGGAAATCCCCGCGGTACCTCATCAATTTTGTAAAAAATGTATATTTTGATCTTTCTTCCTTAGTCATTTTGGCACTTAAGTACTACTTTCTCAATTTTTTAAGAAACTATTTTTCTCAAATTAAAGGATTAATGTGGATTTATTTAGTTAATTGAGTTACAAGTTATCATACTTAATTAAATATATAAGATTTTCAAAACTAGTATAGCAAATATATTTCAATGATGTTCTAAATATAATTTTATATATCTTTATGATATAATGTATATATAATTAATTTAATGGTAAAAATAAATTTTATTGTTTGAGATCTTGAGTTTCATTCCAAATATTAATGTTTTAAGTAAAAAAGTTATATAATTTTTTTTGTAAAAACATAAAGAAAAGAGAATTTTGCACAAGGGAAGTGGGACGAGAAATCCCTTCAGGGCGAGATACAATTCCCGTCCTCGCCTTGCCTCACATGGCGGGGCAAAATTCTGCCCCGTGCCCCGGCCCGCGGGAGCAAAAAGCGGAGAATCCTTGCCCTACCGAGGCGGGGCACCACGGGAAACAGAGATTTTCCGCCCCACTTGCAACCCTAAGTAAAGATAGCATCTCATTAAGATCATTCTCTTTGTTAGTATACTTTTGGGAGCTCCGCTTTGGTCAGACCGTTTTTTTTTTTTTTTTCAACTACTCGATCAGACCGTTTTCACATAGCAAATATGACTGGCACTCTTCCTGATAATCGCTCAGATTGATAATATTCAACGTTAATGAAACAATACATAATTACAAGGACTAAATCCACAACCGACGACCGTACATGCGTGAATGTCAATTTGAAATTATAAAAGGAACTTCGGTACATAGTAGCAATTAGTTGGAAGGCTTAACTACTTGAGTTTTTTTTTTTTTTTTTTTTATATACATTTTTGCGAGTTAAATAAGTTTGATGCTTTATAATCACTCCCTCCGGTTATTTATATAAGTCTTTCTAGCAAAAACTTCTTGTTCAAAATTGTAAGTGTGTATTTATTGCATTTTTACCTATTTTATCATTATACAATTCAAACATTTATGATTCTTCAATTATTCAATTCATTTAATGTCAAATGACATGTCTGTAAATTATACTTGTAATTTATACTTGTATCGATATTAATGTGGAGGAACTATATGTTTATAAATAACGAAAGGAAGTATATATTTTTTTATCTTTTGGCAATTGGTAGAGCTTGGAGGCAACTCATGAACTTCTAAAATTTTATTTTTTGGCAATTGGTAGAGCCGTGGAGGCATGTATAATTAAAACTAAAGAAATTTTGAGGGTATCCCAATATCTAAATAGAGAAAAATTGAATAGACACGTGGCGCAAAGAAAATGTTTACTTGTGGACCCATTAAAATACACAACTGCCGTCCAGTGAAATTGCGTGCATGTGGGACGCACTGAGATTCTCTGATTTAACTACGTCGGAGAACGTACACTACACAGCGTCTGTGCTGCCAAGAGTTCTTTTACAAAACGGCTCCTGTGGAATGTGAAGCTAATATTTTTGGGAACAAGCGGTCTCGCCACGAAGACGGAAGAGTTAATCGCGTATCGATTGTCCACTTCGAGAGAGGTCTCGTAGGCTCTGGTCGTCATAGGACGAGAGTCGAGGCGAATTGAAATGGTCAATCCATCTCGGTGGTGTACAACCGAGACCTTTCTATTGGACTCGGTTGTACGCTGCCGATATATTGGAATACTTGTCGGTCATGGGTGACCGAAAATATGGGTTGTTTCACGAACTTGCTTGACCGAGACATCAGAAATGGATGAATTTGAACATTACAGTTTGAAAAAAAATTTGGTTGTATGTCAAACTAACAATACAAGATTGAAAATCCATCACGACAATTTGCACCGAAACTTAATTAATTATAAATCTCTCGTAACATTCAAACCGACTCTAAAAAGGGTCCATCCATAAGTAAACAACAATCAAAACACAACAACAATCAAAACACAAAGACAACATTTGCATATACATAGAACATTCGGACGAATTGGCAAAATTTTTAAATGTTTAGCCGTCAGGTACAAGCTTTAACCTACGGTGTATCTAAATCTACAACAGGTATGGTGGCTTCATGATCAGCGTTAGCTGCAATTGGCGCGATGTCTCGAAAAACGAATCCATCTCGTCAACCTTTGGCGTGATTCCTCAACGTCACCGATCCCACGATGAATATAAGGATGGCAATGGTGCATTCACACGCAATCGCACTGTCAAAGTGAACAATAGAACATAGAAGATATTGTCACAAACCCGATTAAGGGGGAAACAAACCAATTCACAAAAAATCATAGAACTTACCATAACCCAATGGATATTCCTTTCATTTGCCATTGCAATGATAAATATGTCATGCAATGACGACGTTTGAGTACTACGTAGAGGTAGGAATGTGGAGGCACTCCCATGCGAGAGGTTGACGAGAATGACATTGAATGCGGTGGATACTAATAATCCCATGTCCTGGAAGTTGTCAACCATTCTTTGAAAGATGCCCCATCTTGCTTCTCTCGGGCAATGCACCGCATTCTTGACGATCTCGAAACTCGAGCCAAGCACTTCCCGCCAAAGGTCTTCATATCCGATAATCTCATCGTACATCCTTCTACGCACAATCCTCCACCCGTCTACATCGGCAAGTCGAAGCCCAAAGGCTATACACCGATATCCACAATTTCCATCGGAAAACGACATCGATAATGGCCTCAACATGTGGCAACCAATCCGGTTCTAAGCAATGACTATAAGCCTTGTTAGATCCACTTTGCGTGCGTCGACCGGCACGACGCATTTGTGGAACATTGACTTTCTTCTCGCCTAGAAGCTTTTGTGGAGTGGGAGGACTCAAATCCGATTGGAGATCGGGGTGCCTCCGACACGGGGTGCCTCCGATTGGAGACCCGGTGTCCTCCCACCCGCATCCTCAACTTCCCGATCGCACTCCACAAAAGACGAAGATGGACTAATCGCCCTAAGCTCGCTCACTTCGGTCCTCCCCCGCATCCTCAACTTCCTCCTCCCCCTTATCCAATCTTCCTGCGGTGTCGTGATTGTGCCTCCCACAAATCACGGTGACATACCATAAGGAGTCGCATTTTCCTTGACGTTAATTTGGAAAGGGCATCCACATTTCTTCGTACCGGTGTGACTCCTCGCCTTTTCATCATTTCTTGATTTCTTTAAAAATTTTGCCGCTTTCCCTTCCCTACTCTCGAGCTGGTCCCCTATATGTCCTGGACTCTCACAGCAATTTTCACCCTTCCCCGCGCTTAATGCCCCGCATCCGAGTGCTTCGTTACTAACACAAACTTGTTCTCACCACAATCATTTGGAGCCATGAAATAGCCGCTTCTCGAGAGGGGAATGGCTTAGAAGGTGTAAAAGTGTCCTTGTAGTCCGGAAAATTATTAGATAACGGCATTACCTGCAATACAAACAAGTGTAACATTATAATCAACCAAAATGTACAAGACAATCACAATGGCCCTAAAGAGAGTAATTTTTAATAACGCAAACATATTTATACAGTCATTCCATTGTAAAAAGATAAAATGATGTTAACCATCTAGATTTCTTTAAAAAATTAAGGGCTCGATCGATTGATGTTAACTATCTAGATTTCTTTAAAAAAATAAAATGACAGTATTTTTTTAAAAAATATTTTGGTTAATATATAATATAAATTATTGCTTTAAATCGAGCACATTGAAATGATACATCAATATTGATATGAAATATTTTGATTAAATTTTTTTTTTTTAAGTAGCCTTAATTATTACTCTCTCCGGTTACAAATATAATTCGTTTAAGGTAAGGGCACAAGAATTAAGACAACCTTAATTACAAGTGTAATTTACATATACGCTTTTTGACATTAAATGAATTGAAAAATTGAAAAATCATACTTACCCTTTGACACAATTTTTCTTTTTTGTTAATTCTGACACAAAATGAGTTGAAGAAGGGAAGAATTTTAATTACAATAATTAAAAACTTTTACATTCTGAAACATTTATCTATCTATATATATATATATATATATATATATATATATATATATATAAAAGTTGAAAGAGAGATAAAGTTTCACATGCTCTCTCCTTTCACCTTTTCATTTTTAGAATTTTTTCAATTTTTCTATTAATTTATATATTTGTGTTATTTATTGTTTTAAGATACATTAATCCCCAATATTTTTGAAAAATGAAAAATATATATTTATATATTTGTGTTATTTATTATTTTAAGATATATCCATCCCCCATATTTTTGAAAAAGGAAAAATCCAACTTTGAACAATTAAACGACGGTATAATTAATGATTTATTCATCAATGCATTAAGTCTTTGTTTATAATCTTACATCATCGATTTGGTTATCACAATATTATTTATATATATTGTTTAGGGCACTGAAACAACATTTAAGTTCATTCAATTCCTTTTTTTGTTAATGAATAGATACTTCAATTATTTATAAGTAAATATTTTTTAAACCCTCTATTGTATAATTTTGTCTGTCACACATAGAATTCAAGTTGGATGGAAGAAATGACGGAGTGCAACATGAGTTATTTGTGATCGAAATGTTCCTACTAAGTTAAAAGGAAAATTTTATAGGACCACAATTAGGCTAGCTATGCTCTATGGAAGTGAATGTAGGGCGGTAAAGCAACAACAATTACATAAAATGAACGTAGCAGAAATGAGGATGCTTAGGTGGATGTGTGGTAAAACTCGTAAATATAGAATAAGAAATATAGAAATTCAAAGACAAGTAGGAGTAGCACCAATTGATACGATCGAAGATTAGGGAAGGGCGGTTGCGATGGTTGATCACCTGCAAAGACGACCTACAAATGCCCCAACTAGAAAACTTGACTCAATAGAAACCGTAGAAATTCGACGAGGTAGGGGCAGACCAAAGTTAACATGGGATGCATTAATTAGGAGGGATTTGAATGGTTTGAAAAGCTCACCATCAATTGCACTTAATCGAGCACAATAGAAAAGTTTGATTCATATAGTCGACCCCAGTTAATTTGAGACTGAGGCTGTTGTTGTTGTTGTTGTTGTTGTATTGTATAATTTTTTCTAAAAAAATATGGGTTGATTATTGTGAATTTTAATTTTAATCGTAAGAAATATTATAATATATTTATGTAAATTAATTTATTAACTTTATCTTAAAGTTTTAATAACTCCTGCGCATAGCGCAGGAAATCGACTTATATATATATAAAGAAAACATATTCTATAAAGATCAATGAGAGTGTGGCAAGTGACATACTTTAGTAGATAGAATGTTAGGATCGCCTCATTAAAAACCTTGCTAGGAAAACCCAGTAGGATAAAACCATAGCTAAGGGAAAAATAATGCAATCCACTAATCAATAACTCCTTTTGATTCTCCCCCTCATGTTCACATGGGTGAGACATCTTGTGCATTTTGTTGCACATGGACATCGTTTTCTATATAAACCATTTAATGTTGAAGCATATGATTGTCACTCTTTTGTATATAGTACTTGCATCAAGTAATTGATTCATAACTTGTTGCTACTGAATGATCCTTTGAACTTTGAGTTCATATTAATTTATACTTGGATCATAATACAACAAATTTAATGTAATTTGATGTGTTTCAAGCAATTTCACGCCATTCCTTTTGAATTGGCTTATATATCCCCCTAATGGTGGGAAAATTGCTTCATCAAAGTGACAATTAGCAAAACTTGCTATAAATAATTTCCTATTAGGGATCCAAAACATCTTATAATATAATTAATGGAGAGTTAAATCAATATATGTCTCCTATTGATTTGCCTTGAGATAATCTCCGGTGATAAAAAAAATCGATTCGATAATGGATGTCCGTGCGAATTTACGATATTTCGCATTATCGACGTCATTTGTTTTAATGTGTCTTATATATTCCTGAAGTTAAAGCCGATAATATTATATTCGATTAAATCATATTCATATAGATAAATTTTCTATTATTCTTAGTAGACTTCTTCTCGAACAAGACATTAACAATAAAATTGTTGTCTCGGATATTGCTCGAACATTAGCCTCCGCTAAGTTCGAATTCGAGAAATATTCACTTTTATATTATCATGTACATGCATGTAGCATGATACACAAGACATAAACTCATTGCCCATATTTAGGTCACGATTTAAATACATCTCGATGTGCCGGTTATATCGAACTATTTTCATTGATAAAATTCATAATATTTTGCCTTTAATTTTGAAGGCATGGTAAAGGTCATAAAAATATTCGGGTATATATATGACAATATTTAGGCAAAATAGCCTTTCATATATGACCAAAAAATGTCACAATTATGAGCTCATTGTCAATAATTATTTGCCCTTTGTAGTGGTGCACCACTTTTATTCCAATTTTTGGTGGAATTGTCAATACGACATTTACCCGATATTTTCACATTTTCCACGTCCATAAATTTATTATTGCAATCATGATCATTATATGCAACATATGCTTCTTAATTTGAAGTGAACTAATTGGCGGGAGCGATATTATATTTATAATATCTCATTATTTTACTCGGCTACCATTAGACAAGAAATTAATCTTTAATATTTATTGGATTGAGGTGCGCACTTGATATTTGTTGCAGCAATAAATCGAGGCGGGTCACGTGACCTTATTTTTATTGTCTCATCAGTCATATTTCCACATACCCTCAACATAGAGGTAATTAAAATTGCGGAATTATAATTAATATTTGATCGATTAAATTTTGTAGCTTGAGACTCAACCGCTCATTTTGAGCTTTGAGCATTACCCTTTTGGTATGTATATATATATATATAACTCCATAAGGTGAAAAGATATATAAAGTGAAATATTCACTTTTCGGATCTCTAAAGAGAAATTGGCTAATGATTGTGTATAACACACAGTTTTGCATATATGCATTATTCGCAAATTGTAGTATCTAATTGTCATGACAAGTAATTCTTGTCGGTAATATAATAAAGCAACAAATTCAACTATGGTTGACTAATATTTTGAAAGTAAATGTAATATAAAATAATTTTCTCTTTTTATGTAAAAAACATAACATATGATTAAATATATGTTCACAACTTGATTCATTAATAAACAAAATATACTATTCGTATGAGTTGGTGAGATAACCTTCAGGTTGGGTGGTGAGACAAAGTCTACTTAATACCATGCCTCCTCGAACGGGATAACCCGTCTCCCTTTCATTGTTTAGCTTTTACCAGGGACAAGGCTTACCCACTATCAACTCAAATTCATAGTATTATTTGTATTATAAAATCAAGGATAAAACAATAACTAATCGTTTGTAATTTTAAGAGAAAAACTATATGTCACACATTGACTTTTGATTTCGATGTAGAAGATCGTACAAGACGCAATCGCATAGCATACTTTCGCTTAATCGGTGACGTTATAATGCATAGTATATAAATAAAATATGCATATAGAAGTGATGCATGTAATAAAAGGAAGCAACCATGATAATATAGAAATAAATTGAACTTATTTAAATAACAAAAGTTATACCTTCCTAGCTTTGTCTCCTTAACAAGCCTTCTTGAACTTCAAGATCTCCTTAATGCTAGAGCAAGCTCGTGCTTCCTAGCTTTGTCTCTTTAACAAGCCTTCTTGAACTTCAAGATCTCCTTAATGCTAGAGCAAGCTCGCACCGATAACGTCTTGTAAATTGAGTTGGAACTTGCTAAGAACTAGAGAAGGAAAATAGAAGACTAAGAACTTCTACTACTACAAACTAGTTTCTATTTTTGTTTTTTCACCTTTTTTATGTATATTTTCGTTTTCAAATATATTTTGTAGATTTTACTCAATTTTTTTAGTAGTTTTCAAATATGTATATTAGCTATATTTTAATGACTTCTATGGTAATTAGGATTCCAAATAGTATCTGTTATTTTTAAGGCTATTTTTTTTATTTTTTTTCGACTTTTTAGTTCGGATGTTTTTGGGATTAAAATACAAATCATAATTTATCTGATATTTAATAGCTATATAGTAACCGATTATAAAGCATGGGTGCACTTTTAGCTATTTTGATATTTGACTTTATCTTTTATCTTTTTTTCTTCCAATTACTTTTTTTTCTCGATTAAAATATTTATGTTGTACATTGTGTTGCATTATATTTTTTTTCTAAAGTAATAGGACATTCTCTCAATAAGCAATATGAACATATTAGAATTTATGGGCGGACTTAGGTGTTAGGCGTTTAGATAATAATCAAACTGTGTGACAACAACTTATTAGCTTTGAATTCAACGAAAATTACATATAGAATAAGTTTGTTTTTTTTTATTTTATTTCTGTAAGTACCCTACTTATTTACGTCCATAGAAGACTTTTTTATTTAATCTTATTTAGGTAAGTATTAGTACTCTCTCTCAATGAGCAACATAAACATAACAGAGTTTTGGGCGGACTTAGGTGTTAGCGGCGTTTAGATAATGATCAAATTGTATGACTACAATTAATTAGCTTCAAGTTCATCAGAGATTACACATAGAAAAAGTCTTTTAATTATGTAAGTACCATACTTATTATTTACATTCATAGAATATTTTTTCCTTTAATTCGTTGTTAAGGTGATTAAAACAATTTGATAATTTTTGGGAGGAAATTGAATTTCTCCAAATAATTACTATATGTATAAAAAATATATTTTGAGTTGTATATCTCATTTTTATTTACCAATGATATTAAATTATGTTGCTTCGAGACCATTGAAGTTTTTTTTTTTTTGTGACTTATGCTAGAGTCGAATTCACGATCTCCCTGAACCTTGCCTTTTGACAATTGATGTCTCACTATTTAACCCTAAATGCTTTGGCGACCATCGAGGTTGCATAATAAGTTCTTTTTTATTTTTTTCTTATCAAATTAACTTTTATATAATATATTAATAATCTGCCTTGTCTGTGCGCGAAACGTAAGTCTACGACTAGTTTACTTATAATTCTTGAAGGAATATTGTACAAAAACTGACTTATATAATTATAGACAGAGGGAGTAATTTATTTCCCACCATGAACAAAATTTTGAATGGGTAGGGAAAATTGTGTTCAGTCATTAATTGGTGCAAACTCATGAAACCGTTTTACATATTTATCTGATCAGGTTTATTTTAAAGAATCTGATTCAAAAATAATTTTACTTAGCCAGTTCGAATTACGTTCCAAGCAAGTTGATACCAGTCAGTATGAGTACTAGCACTAGTTGGGGGTATTTGATAGGTCATTATTTATGCATATTATATATAGTTTATTTATGTATTTTTATTGTTGAATCTTCGACATATGGGCCTAATTATCTTTATTGTTCATTTTTAGAATTTTTGGAGTGCGCGGTTGAGTTCGTGGCGAAAAACTGCGCGAAATGGACTACTCATACACAGTGATCAGACACCGAAAGATACGCCTCGAGATATACCCTTGTTGGGCGATTTTCCACTGTTGCAGTCCACGTGTCACTCCATCATTCGCTGGTTTCCTGTTGCAGTCCACGTGTCACATGCCCATTCGCCCGCTCGCGTCAGCAGCAGTTGCAGCTTTGCAGGCACGCGTCACAGTTGTCCACCAATACGCGCGACACGTGGCGGCATCTGTCTCACCAGCGTCATCACAACAGCCCTCGTCCAATCACAATGCGCCACGTCATCCGGTCCATCTCCCTCGCCCAATCAAACGCTGACACGTGGCAGAGACTGGGAACAAATTCCTAACAACCGTTTGATCGTCCTCGGCGCACTTGTCACAAATAAAACTGGCAGTTTTAATTGGGGGAGGACTTTTCTTCTTGGCGACGGCTATTCTCTTCTCGCCCTCTGGGGGGCCAAACTCTCTTCTTCCCCATTCTATTTTTATTTTTCTTTGTTATTTGTGTTCTTTGATGGGAGGCTAAAACCTCTAGCTTAGGCAAGATTGCGAGGGAGGTTCGATTGCGCATATCAATGGATTTGTGAGATTTATATATTTTAATTTCAATCTTTTCATTAATATTTTATTTTCTTTGGTATTGTTTCAATAATCGGGGTTAAATTCATGTTTAAATCTTGATTTACTAAAGTGTGTCGTAAGCATCCGTACTTGTGCAATAAGACCACACTAGTGGCAATTGATCTTACCAATTGATTAGTCTCTTTTGGGACCGGTTGAATACCTTAGAAATCTAGGCTAAATCGGACACACGAGTGATTTGGTTGTGTAGTTGTAGTGCCTTCACGAAACCTATTGCGGTCATCGTGTTAAACCCAATACGCTTGAGTATAGGGTTATACGTTTGACTAGAGAAATAATCACCGTCGTACATTGGCTATCGAGATTAAGAAATGCGAGGAACCGCGTACGTTACCGGTTCTATAGCTACGCTAAGATATTTTGATTTGCATATTTTACATAAATCGACGATCAAATCCAATCTTTTATCGAACCGAACTTGTATGTCTTGACCTAGGCGTTTTTATTAATTGTTTTCAAATTATTTTCATTGTTTTGTTTAGTTATTTTAAACATTAGTTAATTTATTCATTCTTTAAAACCCTCGATTTCCCTTTTCGTTATTTTTGACCTTAGAAAGAATATCAATCCCTGTGGGATCGACCCTTTGCCACTATTCTAAAAAAATAGTTGGTTTAGGTATTTTAATTTTATTGGCGTGTTCGGCGTGCGTCAATTTTTGGCGCCGTTGCCGGGGATTGGTCTTTTTCTTTCTTTGGTTATTTTTATTTTTATTTTTTTATTATTTTGTATCTAGTCCCTTGTTCTTAACATATATATATGCAGGCAACTCCGCGATGGTCTCCTACCCCCACAATTATGGTCGATTCGAAGACTTACATTATTATAATGTGAATGAGGTAGGTATGTTATATAATGGACATCGATTTTCTAACATGCATTCTTTTGTGCAACAGGTCGAGGTTTGTGAAATTTGTGAAGATTATTCTCATTCCACATATGATTGTCCGTATTATCCAAAGTATGAGAATTATCACTATCCTAGCTATGCATCGCCACAGCCCGATTTTTTTGGGCTCATGTCAAGTCCATAGATTCCTCAACAAAGCACCTCTTTAGAAGATATGATGAAAAAAGTACTAGATGATCAACAACAGTTTCATGAAGAGCTTCAACAACTTTCGCGTGAGTTTCCAAGCTTGCAAAACTTGGAAACTCAATTTATTCAAGTGAATGCCACACTCCAGAATATGTTTGACGAGAAAGAGTTGTGTAATACACAACCAATTTCTTACTCATAGGAGAATGTGAATGTTGATACATTGAGGAATGTTGAGGTGAATGTTGATACACCGGTGGAGAACTATTGTTGCGAAACAACGCAAGGACTTGAAGTCCTTCAAATTGAGTCGGACATTTCCATTGCACAAAATGACGATGATGAAGCTGCGATAGAAATTGGAGTCATTTCAGAAAGGCCAGAGGAGCCGCAGATAGAGAGCAAGGAAGACCAACCTCTGGTGTTGGTGAAACCACCCACCCTCCCATGCATATTTGTTAAACCTTATACGGGGGTGGAAGTAAAGGAGCGTTTACAGATTTTCTACACTGCTGACACATTTGTGTTGGATGACCATGATATGACAGATTCGTTTGTGTTAGAGGTCCCGAATGAGCTCCCAATTCTAAAGGAGGGCGTGCATGCTGCATTGCTCAAATATATTGATGCGTCATTTGTTGTTGACATTTCCAAATGAGAGGGCATCACGTGATGAATCACAATAAGTCTAGCCAAAGACTTCAAAGAAAGGCGCTCGTTGGGAGGCAACCCAGCTTTGTTTTTATTTTTATTGCATTTGTTTCAATTTTAATTTAGTTTTAGTTTTTTTTAATGTTTAATAAAGCCCTAACTTGGTCTATTGGATTTTTACAGGTGTAATGAATGTTTGATGAGCACTGATGGCACTAGACCACCCTTGAGTTTTGCTAGGTTTGACTATGGATTACATTGTTTTTGGAGTAATTTGAGCATATTCTTTTATAGGAATTAACATATTATTAGAGTTTTAGGTGTTTTCAGACTTGGTTGTGACATATCCAACTTAAGTTGCCACATTAGTGGCGGGTCTTTAAGTAGACCCAAAACCCAAAACCTCATTCCATCATCTTGTTGACTTCACCCGTAGTTGAAAGACTCGGGCTCGCAAGATTTGATATGAATCATTTGAATTAACTCCCATGCTTATTAGTTCTTGCTCTTATTATGATAATTTTATTTCATAAGTTTCCTTAGTCACCTAGACATGCGAGATTTGAGCATTCACTAGTTTTTGGAGACTTTTGTTATGCGTGCACTTGTATCATCTTCTTATTTTATCCATATTCTTTTTCACCACTATTCTTTGTCTTTTTGTTGCATGGATTCCTTGACTTGTTTTGAACCTTGAGGACAAGGTTCGGAATAAGTTTGGGGGTACTTTAGGATTTGTGGATTGAGTATGATGGATTGCTTTGCGAAAGACCGCAGGTGAGATCATTTAATTTTTTTTTTCAATTATATGCGGCTATATGTGGTTGTCGGACGGTATTGGTGGTGTTTGATATCTCTTATTCACTCATTTCTTCCATTTCTTTTCCCTTCATACTCATCTATCTCACTTCATTAGGAGTTGATACACTTTCATGCATGTATTTAGTATAATTTTCATTATTATATTGTTTAGAGTCACCCGAAACTTTGTTTCATGCATTTGGTTGTGGATAAGTACATTATGGTTGCCTTATTGACTTGAAACTTAGAAAAAAGTAGGAGAAATACTCACTCGAGTCCGTAGCTCATCATTTTTATGATTTCATGATTAGGGACTTAGTATGATGGTTAAGCCTTGTGCTAGATACCAAAATGGGTAGACGGTTGAAATTGTGCAAGTGATGAGACTTTAACCCACATTGAGGAATTTGCTTAACTATAGTGAAAGTGAGAAGGGCTAACATAAGTTTTCAAAATATAGAGAGTCTCACAAGTTTTCACAGGAAATGGAGCAGGGAAACTTGTGGTGGGAAAAAGCGAGAAAATCGGTCCACAGGAAATGGAGCAGGGACCATATTATTTGAAAAGAAAATTTGGAGAAGAAAAAAAATAGAGAGTATACATATAAAATGAATAAAGGCGGAAGTGTATGAAAACTCCTCAAATAAAAAGATTTAGCTCGAGTGCTTATAACTAGATTAAGTAAAATTGTAAATTTGCATGCTTGAATGTGTAGACCAAGAAAACCCGCGAGTAGTTGATGACCTTCGTCTTGACCGAGTCTATGTCTTTAAAGTGTTATCTTAATTGTGTTTCGGTTGCGGTTCTTGACATATGATAACTCCAAAATTTCTTGAGTGGCTTGTTAATTTGGCAACTATGTAAACCAAAGGAACTCCATGAATTTTAAATCGGGTATAGAGTAGTTGAGTCAGTGCATAGTCATATTAGAGGTCTAGTTTATCTGTATGTGTCATTTACTTGCTCGAAACGTGCAAAGTCCTAAGTTTGAGGGTATTTTATAGGTCATTATTTATGCATATTATATATAGTTTATTTATGTATTTTTATTGTTGAATCTTCGACATATGGGCCTAATTATCTTTATTGTTCATTTTTAGGATTTTTGGAGTGCGCGGTTGAGTTCGTGGCGAAAAATTGCGCGAAATGGACTACTCATACACAATGATCAGACACTGAAAGATACGCCTCGAGATATACCCTTGTTGGGCGATTTTCCACTGTTGCAGTCCACGTGTCACTCCATCATTCGTTGGTTTTCTGTTTTCCACGTGTCACATGCCCATTCGCTCGTGTCACAGTTAGCTGCTTGCAGCTTTGCAGGCACGCGTGACCCCTCTCCTAATCTAGGGCATCGCCGCCTAATCCCGTAATTAAGCCCTAATCATATCCACGCAGACTTAACTACGTATTAGCACTTTTCTAATTAAACCTTTTATTAAATGAATTTATTAGCGAAAGTCTTATTGATTATGCGGAAGCCATTTATAATAACCTAAGTGTGGAAAACCAGGAAATGCCATCGCATATATATATATATATAGTCTTCAAAATTCATTGAAACGATAAAATGGTTTAAGTCAAGTCGGGGAACTAACGCTCAACCCAATACACAACCCCAAAAAATATCTGAAAGACATATATAAACTATACAATCAAAATATCAAAAGAAGACCTACAATCGATGCAGTGACGCGCCGCGGGCTCAGGGATAATCGTCGATCTTCTCTTTGCCCGACCTGCTAGTAGACGGCTCTGCACCCACCGTCATAAAAAGGACGGTGAGTACAAGAATAAAACAGTAATCCCCGATGACAAGTTTAATTTGCATTTCCAAATATTCAAATGGTATTTAAAAGCATATAAATGGGAAAACCGGAAAATAAACCATATGCGAGTAAATACCAGAGTTAAACAAGTGATACTGACACTAGGCTAAGTAGTGGTGATTTAGGTCCGGTCGGCGGTGAAACGTGTCACTCCGACTCAATAATCATATAACACAAGGGACTCTAACCCAAGTGTTACCGGGGACTCTAACCCCGGCCAATAATCATATAGCACAAGGGACTCTAACCCAAGTGTTACCAGGGACTCTAACCCGGTGTGTAGACCACCTCGGGGACTCTAACCCCGAGTGTCATACAATGTCAAGTAACATGTGCCGACATCCCCGGGGACTCTAACCCCGTGATTCGCGCACACCTCGAGTACGGGACCTAAATGCAAAAACTACTTTTTAAATTTCAAGAAATACCAAGTATGGATTGTCAAGGCAAAGGCACATCTACACACCTAAACAAATAAGGAATAAAAGTCATCTTCCAACATTTATAAGATATTCACTAGCCTAATAGCATGCTATTTATCATTCAATTCACATTTAAAACAACAAGAATAGACATAGCACGGAATGAAATCAATGAATTAAATTAAATGAATGGATATCATGCAAACTAGACTCATCAAATGAGCATAGACACAAAGAACACATGATATAAGAGTACAAAGGCAAATAGTCAAAAGGACTATGCAAGGATAATAATAAATAGGAATGAAATGCCAAGTAAAATTGTCAATGGGTATACTCACAACAACAAAGTAAAGTCCTAGCTTTACTGGCCTCCCGATACACCAAGTCTTGTATTCGCTCTCTCGTACCCTTTTTCCTAGGTTCCTGAGTTTGGTGTCTCATTAGTTCAAATAGTGAATTTAAGCTCAATTTAGTGTGTTTATTGTGTATTCAAATTGGTTCAATAGACTTTAAATCAATCATCCTAAATCAGCCCCTAAAGACTAAATTAAGTTTCAATTTCAGTCCTACATCTTAATGCACTTTTAGGCATGAAATGGTCCAAATATTGAATTCCTCCATCAGTACCATTATTGTTGATCTCTCTCTTAGATTTCTAGAAAGTTTTAGTTTTCAGAATTATGATTTAAACTGAAAGAGATATCATGCTTTTACTAAACATAGGTATGATTGAAATTTAATCCGACCAACATATTTAGAAAATCTATTTCTCCCAATCTATAGTTCCTAAAAATGTGATTTTTGGTCACAAGGCAGAAAATATATCCAAATACAACATACTAAAAGATTAGCGCTTTTGGATAAGTAGTTAGTTAGGGAGTTATACCCTTAACAAATTTAGTTTCAAAACTGTCCTTTATAATTCCAGCACCTATTTGTAGAGCATGTTTGGAAAATGAAAACATTCAAATCAGAATACCTTCAGTTAAGCAAAGTTGTTCCTTTCTATATGAACTTTCAAATGCCACTGGTGTGGTTGAATTTGGATCTAACATGTTCAGATTATGACTAAATTACCCAGGTTGATTCCTAATACAACATGCAGAATTCCAGTTTTGATGTTGCAACTTCAAAAATTCATATCTTTATGATTTCAACACCAAATTAAGATCTTCAATATAGCTGGATTATCAGCTTGAAATGAGGAATCTAAATATATAAATCAACTGCATATATTCAATGATCTACTATCTGAAATTTTCCTAAAACCAGAACTTGTTCAAGTTTCAACTCAATATGTGTACCTAGTTGATGTAGCTTGAGGATTTCTCACAAACTCCCATGGATTCCTTCAAAACCTTGATGATTCATTCCCCTCCAGCAAATCTCTTCTTCTTCTCCAGCAAGAATGAATGAGTGGTTTGGTTTGCATGTTGTTGGGGGGTGTAGGTGTAGGTGGGAGTGTTTGGTGGGTTTTTGTGTGCATGTAAGTGGGGTTGACACATGGCCTGAATTTTTCCAAGTGTTGCTTGAGTTGGGACAAGTGTGACTTGAGTTGGGACAAGTGTGACACCTGTTCGTGACACCGCTAGGACACTCGCCCGTGTTTTCGGGCGTTTCGACGCCCGGTTTCGCGTCCGAATCGTGATATATGCGTACCGCCGCGTCGCTAGTCACTCAATATATATATTCCATATTATTTACTTGGCAAATTGTTATTCAATTTCATTTTAGTATTACATAAGACTTACCAAAATGCTAACTACCCGGTTTCCCGACTAGCACGCTACTCGAGGCGTGTCCCCGCTCTCGTCTCGACGCCTACAACAAATGACTTAGTAAGTCTACACAATACATAACACTATGCATACATCAATACAAAAATACATATACCTCGGCCACGTGCCTCGGTCGGTGTACGTATCACGTGTAGGTCACACGTCGCGTCGAGGGTCGTGATCCTGATTAAGGAATTAAAACGGGTTTTGAGATTTGGGCCGTGACAGCACCCGTCACAGTTATCCACCAATACGCGCGCGACACGTGGCGACATCTGTCTCACCAGCGTCATCACAACAACCCTCGTCCAATCACAATGCGCCACGTCGTCCGGTCCATCTCCCTCGCCCAATCAAATGCTGACACGTGGCAGAGACTGGGAACAAATTCCTAACAACCGTTTGATCGTCCTCGGCGCACGTATCACAAATAAAACTGGGCAGTTTTAATTAGGAGGAGGACTTTTCTTCTTGGCGACGGCTATTCTCTTCTCGGCCTCTGGGGGGCCAAACTCTCTTCTTCCCCATTCTATTTTTATTTTTCTTTGTTCTTTGTGTTCTTTGATGGGAGGCTAAAACCTCTAGCTTAGGCAAGATTGCGAGGGAGGTTCGATTGCGCATATCAATGGATTTGTGAGATTTATATATTTTAATTTCAATCTTTTCATTAATATTTTATTTTCTTTGGTATTGTTTCAATAATCGGGGTTAAATTCATGTTTAAATCTTGATTTACTCGCCAGTGTGTCGTAAACATCCGTAATTGTGCAATAAGGCCACACTAGTGGCAATTGATCTTACCAATTGATTAGTCTCTTTTGGGACCGGTTGAATACCTTAGAAATCTAGGCTAAATCGGACACACGAGTGATTTGATTGTCTAGTTGTAGTGCCTTCACGAAACCTATTGCGGTCATCGTGTTAAATCCAATACGCTTGAGTATATGCTTATACGTTTGACTAGAGAAATAGTCACCCTCGTACCTTGGCTATCGAGATTAGAAAGTGCGAGGAACCGCGTACGTCACCGGTTCTATAGCTACACTAAGATATTTTGATTTGCATATTTTACATAAATCGACGACCAAATCCAATCTTTTATCGAACTGAACTTGTATGTCTTGACCTATGCGTTTTTATTAATTGTTTTCAAATTATCTTCATTGTTTTGTTTAGTTATTTTAAACATTAGTTAATTTATTCATTCTTTAAAACCATCGATTTCCCTTTTCGTTATTTTTGACCTTAGAAAGAATACCAATCCCTGTGGGATCGATCCTTTGCCACTATTCTACAAAAATAGTTGGTTTAAGTATTTTAATTTTATTGACGCATTCGGCGCGCGTCAGTACTCATCTCCCGTGTGTACAAAAAAACACTTTCGGTGTCAGTATGAGTTGATACCAGTCAAGTTGTAATCACTTTTAAGGTCGGCATATATTAATTGGTATTAAGTAAGACTTCCGCTGAATATGTTAACCTTAAAATACAACCCATTAGTATGACTAGGATCTCAATAAATTTTCAACTAGGTAACAATTGAAACAGTTAGATAGCCACAGTTGGTATGGGACAAAGAATATAAAGATGATTTACTAGTTTATCTAATATTACACTTGTGGACACGAGTTACGAGACACAAAGAGAACGCGCAGGTGTCGAACACGTGTAGTTAGGACAACCGGCAAGGAGTACACTGAGACACGTCACCCCGGGGCGGCTAGGGCCGCCACATCAACAACAACCAAACAATCCACCAACACCTCTAAAATCGAGATCAAAAGATAGAGAAAGGTGGGGTGTTTGTGATTTCCACCTTGCTTTTGATGTTTTCACCACTCCAAGCTCCTCAAATCACCAAGTTTGATCTCCACAACCCTGGTTTTCTTGGTCTCAATTTCGGATAGGATGATATGAGAAAAAGAAAAGGTGGTGGAAAATGAAAGTCTTATTTGACTTTTATACTCAAATGTGACCTCCACTCACTTGCACATCTCAATGAAATCAAATGGGCACCCTTTGCTCCATTTCCAACCTCTCATGATTCCAATTGTGACACTAATGGCACACGCACCCTTGTTTTTAACTCAAAAAGTGGTGTTTCGTTGTTCTGACGCTCAGTGTCACGTCCCCAACCGCGACATACGCGTACTACCATGTCCCTAACCACCAAATCTATATTCCATATAAATTATTTAACCCATTTTATTCATTTTATTGTGTGTATGTGTTCCCGGCCTAGTGTTAAGTCGGTTAAACTTCCCGGTACCCGCGTCAACACGCATATCGAGACGAATACTTAACACACGGTCTCGCACGTCAAATGTAATATAATCACTCATATTGCAATGTCATTTATTCTATTTCAATATGAACATCGCCAATTAAATAAAACAGCACACAAAGTAACTATTTACCTAGCTCCAGGGTCTACGGGTCTCGTGAGCGTCTGAGCTGTCAGCCACGTCTGCAACCACATCATTAATTACGGTGAATTAAATCCAGACCGTTACAGATCTAATCCAATATTATAATTTATAGAAATTGAACAATTATCTAAACATTCAAAATTTCTTAAGCTTCGAAAGAATAAACTATACGGATTAATTGTCAATATCTTCATTAACTTAATGACTATCTGCTTGTCAATATGGTCAAATATAGATGTTCAATTTTCAACCTCATGTTCAATATCATAAAAATATAATTGTAAGTAAAACGGTTGTTTATTGTCAGGTAATAATTTGTTAATGTAATAATAAACTTGTCCTTGAACACGAAATGTATAAATACATTTGTCATTAATACACATATTATTATCATTTGTTATATCCATTGATGTGAAAGTAAAACAATTGTTATATGCTCGAATATATTTTAAGAAGTTTGTTGATTCATCTCCTTTTTTCGATAAATAATTCATATAATGAATAAGGTATACTATTAGTAACAAGCGCAACTTCCCCATTAGAACAACAAAATCTTTTTTTCATTAAAAATTTTTTTTGCATAACAATATTTGCAAGGTGTACGTGGTAGTAAAATATAAGGACTCTTCCATAAATTTGAAAATAATTTGTCGCTTATATTATATTTTTATGTCGTACACTTAAGAATAATGCATCATCAAAAGAGTTGCCCTTTGAAACTTCATCTACTAAAAAGTTGACATAAATTAAAAAAAAATAAAAGATAAACAACCAATTAAGAAGCATAATAAATAAAGAGAGAAAAAGAGAAATATCTATTACCGTATATATTTGATGCCCAATCCATAAGATATGTTCTTCCATTGTCATTATTTACATTTATTGCATCACTTGATTATGACAAACAAGGAAATGAATTAATTAGTAATAAAAAATATTTGAAGTGCATTGTCAACATTCATAGTTAGCCATAGTTCAACAAACCTTGTTAATCATGAGAAAGACACCATTCATGCTATTGTCCAATGTTATAGTTGTCATCAATGTTTCCGTGTCGTAATTTTGTTGGTTCGAGGTTGATCCTGGAAAAGAAAATCCCCGATGAAAAAAACAAGACACGTAAAATATATGTGTATATGTATATATAATTGTTAAACAATTAAGAAAGAAATCGCGAAACCACATCACACCAATTCTAATAAAATACTTTTTCATACGTTGTCCGAGACAATTGACAAGTGTATGTTCTATCTTTATTTAATAGCTTAGACAACACAAGTGACTCTCTACATGCAAGTCACCTTGTTTCTTTCGCTTTTACAGACAACCGCACATGAACTTTTATGTTGTCTTTTGAAGCTTTTTTTCCTCCATCAGCTACATTGACAATTTTGTTTTTTATTGTGTTTACTATGCTCCTCCATTAGGCCAATTACTAGCTAATTATATGTATCATATTATATATTATAAGAAAGTCTAACCAAATCATTCACATTTTTTGCATCATTTGACTATGACAAACAAGAAAATGAATTAATTAATATTAACAAATAATTGAAGTGCACATTGTGGAACATCCATAATTAACCTTAGGCCCTTAGTTAAACAAACCTTATTATTCATGAAACAATTTAGCAATACAAGTATTAGTACCATCAATGTCACGAGACTCAAAAACCCACCATAAACTTAAAATTGGATTCTCATATTCGATTCTCAAATCCATGAAACAAATCTTATTATTCATTAATGGAGCACCAAAAAGTTAAAATTGGATTTTCAAATTCACTAATCCCACCAAGAACACCACACCAACCACGTACGCCAGTGACACCATCACCATCAGTTCACCATCACCAAACCCTAATCCTAATGTTCACACAAATCCACAAAACCACAAAGAAAGATCAAATTTTGAGACTCTCCCATATCATATAATCATTGTAGAACCCCAAATGCAAAAGTGCATGATCAAATTCGAGAAAGGAGAGTGATGATGCAAAGTCGAGCGAGATCGAGCTAGAGTGGTACCAAATTAGTTTTAGTTGTCTTATAAATGAAGGTAATATGGTCTTTTGAGTTTTCCTCCACCATCCGGATTAACAATGACACAAATTTTGGAGGATTGTTTAATCGGTATAGGTACCGATTCATTTATGCCTCGCGTAAACTGTCGTGTCACGCGAACATCGACTTTAAACCTTATCCCGAGACTAATAGTTTTAGCCTAGCGAAGCGAACAGGCCATTAGTATCTAATATCCACATCAAATCAGAAATGACAAGACGTGACATTCATAATATATATATACAATACATAAAATTAGTGATTTAAAGGAATTATTAAATATTAAAAAGACATCAATAGCACGATAAAGGCTCATGCAAATTACTCCCTCTTGTCATTTATATAAGTCATAATTAGAGACTAACAATAATGTAATAATTATTGAAAAATATCAAAGTGATATTAAAGCACATTTTTTTACCACTACTTTTTTTCTTATAACTGAGTATCCGCACCATTAAGATACGACTGGTTTTATAGGGTCAAGTCGGTCTCATCGAATCCATTAACTGGGAGAGAACACCAAGTTAAGATATTTTTGCAATGATGGTTCATTTTTTCATTGCAATGATGGTTCTTTTTTTTTTCTTTTTTTCCAAATTATGTCTATTTTATTTAATTTTATTTAATTTCTATTGATCAAGAATTTTTAAGTATAGCAATTTTAGTCCAATTTTGGAGCAAATACTATTTTTTACATAATGTGATGGATGTATAAATATAATGCAATGATGGTTCATTTTTCATTGCGGTTTGACACATATTTAATAATGATAAGTAGAAATAAAATTTACATGAAATAAGAAAAATTAAGACATTTTTGCAAAACCTTTAAAAGTTATGATACATTTACATTTTTTACGGTAAACAAAATATATAAGAAAAGCTAAACAAAAATAGGGCTCATGTATATGTTAATTTTATAAACTTATTAATTTTATTTTATTTTCTATAAGAACAAGATTTTTTAATTATTATTAAGCTTAAGCGGGAAGCCCTAAATTAATTTTGGTGCTAAACTTCTAAAAACTAATAATTAACAACCAATAGGTGAGTACTAGTAATTCATAATGACAGTGTTTAATTACTTTTCCTTTTTTTAATTTATTTCCGTATCACTACTGTCTTCTCTTTCACCAACAATTTTTATTCTTTCTTTGTCCTTTCTTCTAGCTGGCTTTCCCATCTTTTTTGTTTTAAGTACGTATAAACTGATTAATTTGGCGTATTGTTAGCTTAGTTGGGCCAACTGGCTGGTTCACATAGTACATTTGGAAGGTTTGCCTTTCATATGGAATTAAGCGCGTTGAATATCATGCATGTTTTGCTTGCTAAGAATTATTATATCATCAATATTAATTTGCCAACTCATATATTATTAATATTTTTATTTTTATTTTTATTAATATTATCATTATTTTTATTTTTTATATAGGAAAGAAATAATTTTTGCATCCACCAAAGTTTGAACTCATGACCTCTTACTTTCGCATCCCATACCAAACTATTGGTCCACTCAATTATTATTATTATTATTATTATTATTATTATTATTATTATTATTATTATTTTGAGGCTGTCTATCTTCTTTTTAATCATATTTAAGGTGAATTCTAGACACTATATAACATAAAAAAGTGGTATATGTATAATCCCATTATTTAACCGTATTTTAATTAGTTTTAAGTAGTTTTCCACATGTGTGTGTGTATATATATATAACCCAATCGTGTTGCCACGACTACAGTGAGGGTGAAGGCAGGGTTTTGTGATTTAAGCGCACGACTTCGATTTTGATTTTCCAATGTGGCAAGATTGCTCGGGCTACTGGGTACGCTAAAGCCGATTGCACCAAAGCTTTGTGGGAATAGTCAGGCTAGCTTGGACACCCACGGATATCATACATGTGAACGGAAAATTCTACGATGGAACCCAAATATTTACACATGTCATGGAAACCCCTCAAAATGTGTTGTACATTAAATGTTTCGTGCATTTATGATTCATAGATTTATATGTTGGATTAAAATCTAATGATTGTGAATGTGGTTCCCATGACATGATATTTTTTTTTTATGATCGGAGGCGATACTCCTTTATTGTAATAAATATATGTACAAAAACAGAGTTACAAAAAAAAAAAAAGTGGGATCTACAAATTGTAACAAAAATGAGAGCAACTAACCCCAAATCGTCTCCAGCAAATGGCATGGTATTTTTGTGGTTCACATATATACTAGTATTAATTGATCAATGAAAGTAGTTTCTTCGATTTTGGTTTAGGAGACTTAAATTGACGAAAATGAAGATAGAAAGAAATTAAATCACTAATTGAAAAGTGGCATCGTTGTCGGTGTATGATCAAACTTAGAGATCAATTGATATTGATTAATATATGACCATTGGAGATCATGGTACTTTTTGATGAATATATCTGATCATTTGAGTTCAAACATGCCTGTCTAACTACAAAAAGCCATATATATGTTCCTTCAAATTAATAAAACATATACCATTAGCAACAACAATGTATATATGCCACACTCAAATTACATAGATCAATTCCTTTACATATAATTACACATATTAATGTGTTTATTTGGAAATCTCATTAATCGTCAAAAACGAATCTTCTTGTCTAGTATTGGTCAAAATATGTGTATATGCGAGTGCTCAAACTAGGTGTGCAAGAATTTACTAATTACATATTACATACATTATGCCCCGTTTATAATTATGTAGGAATATTTACTTTCTGTGACCATTCTTCGCAGAAATGCAGTCCAAATTACACATATTAATGTGTTTATTTGGAAATCTCATTAATCGTCAAAAACGAATCTTCTTGTCTAGTATTGGTCAAAATATGTGTATATGCGAGTGCTCAAACTAGGTGTGCAAGAATTTACTAATTACATATTACATACATTATGCCCCGTTTATAATTATGTAGGAGTATTTACTTTCTGTGACCATCTTCGCAGAAATGCAGTCCAACATCTATATATGTACACACGTGAAAGAACAACAATTTAGTGTCAAAAATGACTCCTCTCGTGTCAATTGTTTTGGTCCTCAAAAGAGAAAAAAAATCTTTGAGGAATTAACTCGGTGCATATGCCATTACCTAATTTTGTATATTAGTTAGCTAGATTGAATATAAAATATAATCTTAATTTGAACACCCATGTGAGTTTTTCTATTAATTTATCTATAAATCTAGTACTTTTCCATTAATGGATAATACTTTTGAGATGCTCTCACAGAGAGCTTTAGTGGGGGCTAAGGGCATCTTCAACCCAACAACATTAAAATGGTGTAACACTAACACTATTCATGTCAATTTTGATGTAAACACTATTTGCATCTCTAACTCATCAACACTATCTTTTACACTATTTACTTTTTATTATTTTTTTATTCAATTTGATTTGCAATCTCAAAATAATACAATTATAAAGATGATTTTTAAAAAAAATACAAAAACAAAAAATAAAATAAAAAATAATGAATAGTAATATAATATGTGAATAGTGCCCCACTAAAATGGTGTGGCATTATTCATTCAACATCATCCCACAGAGATAGCGTTGAGATTTTGACACTCTATTAGAGTGTCAAAATTGCATCACTGTAGCTCCACCAGCGTCATTTTGGTGTAGGTTGGAGTTGGTCGGACCTAATTAACGAAGAACAAATTAAATATATATGATCATGTTGGATAGCAAAAGTAAACTTTTCATCACTTGACAGGACTTTGGTTTTAATTAGATGGTTAACTATCCTTTCTTATGAATCGAAGTACACATTAATTAACTAATTAATTAAAGTTGAAAGGGTTTCTGCCTAATCAAAGGTGATTATTTATAAATGGATGAGTAGATTAAATAATCTGCGCGCGTATGCTTAACTAATTATCTAAAACTAAACTTAATATATATAAAGTTTTTGTAACTGGAGCCTAAAGTAATGGAATTTCCCATTTCAAAAAAAAAAAAAAAAAAAAAAAGTTTTTGTTGCACACAGCGGCACCTTTATCCGCGGGTCCGTGGATCGATTTGACTAGTACTGTTATTGTCCTCAACTTAATCACCTTTTGATCACAGACGTGAAGTTTTACTCGAAAAGGCTTCGGTATTATTTGGGGAGAGATAACCACTTAAGTATTTTTTTTATTAAATTACGCTTAATCGATGTGTGACTATATTTTGATCCAAATATCCCAACAACTTTCAATCTTGTGTGGCCAAAATAAGTGGCGAGGTACACTCTTCGCCTTAAATTATTTGATAACTTAGCTGTAAAGCGAGAGATAAAGCTATATATACATATGTAGAGATATATAATAAGTTTAATCCATCGTGTCGGAATTATAGTACTGCTGATGACTTGGTTAATAGAAAAGACACTAGCATCAGAATTAGGTCAGGATCAATTTGGCCGGTGGGGGTATTAGTAGGTTTAGTTACATTTCTAATAACAATTAATTGAAACTAATTAATTAAGCCTCAAGAACCATATGGTACATACACAATATTGAAACTCTTGCATATATATGGATGGAGCGGTTAAACCGACCTCAGCTTTTGCTTAGAGGACCCCGTTTTTTTTTTTAATTTTTACTGTCGTACCTCACTTTTTACTTAGTGTACCTCGCTTTTTTTCTCAAAATTCCAAAAATATCCTTGATGTACCCCCATTACCCTTGCCCTCACCCCCAACACCCCTTTGAAGAGGTGTTGAATCTGTGTGTCAGCACCCGCAAAGAATAAACACGAAAAAAAAATTTCAAAACTCCTAAAAAATACATGAAAATAATCAAAAAAATAGCATGTTTTGTTCGGAATCGTTTAATATCTTCGATTCCATCGAAACTCTGCACCCAAAATGTAAGATTCAACTTCTGAATGAAGCCTAAACCCAACAACAATTTCGCAAACAATACCGACTCAAAAAGTTAAAAAAAAAACCTAGAAAAACTTTGAAATTAACACTAAAAGAAATAAAGGAATGCACCTACGTACGGCGTCGAATCGACGTGGTTTTGCTCAGACTTCGTTGGATTCGGGTTGATGGTGAGAATGCGATTTGAGAGAGGGGTGACTGGAGTATGGGTGCGTGGGGCTGATGGAATATGAATAAGTAAAAATCATTTTATGTAGAGGGGTAGTTGGGTAATTTCATTAGAGTGGAGCCCTCTAAGCAAAAATTGGGGTTCATTTGGCCCATCCCTTCTATTATTGGTCAACGTATAATATAAGTAAAGTCCTCTGGTTGTTTTGTTGTTTTGTTGTTTTGTTGTTTTTGTCCTCTGGTTGTGTTTCGATTAGCATTTTAGTTTGGTTTATGGGGTGTTTCTTTATCTTGTAATTAAGCATCCCTGTTGGTCTGTTCAAATTAAGTTGAATTATCGATAGCGATAGGTCCATGCTCGGGTCGAGGGTAGGTAACAATCCTCCTTGGATGTAAAACTTTTTTTTACCAATCAATAAATACTCGGGAATACTGTCTCCCTTTCTTGAAAATAAAAATAAAAATCGATATTATCCATTATTCATCTTGCCGGTAATATTGTAGGGAAATACTAGACGTACTTAGTGAACACAATCACTTATATCTATATGTGGCACACGCTCAAGATGCATGCAAGCTTATGCATCCTGAGACACAAATCGTCAGTATGCGCCTCATACAAAAGTGTGCATGGTTAGGTGATGATAGTGTTCTCCGAGTACATCTAGCACTAGTTTTTCTTAATTTACTATATTATATATCCACCTAAATTATTCATCCAAAAAAAATATATCCACCCAAATTAATTAATATACATTTATTCTCATATGTAAATGGATGAGTGCTCATCAGGTTGCAGTTATTTCATACGTCCAAACATTGCTAAACATGCCGTGTACGTTGGCTAATCGATATTATCCATTATTCATCTTGCCGGTAAATGAAATACACCCTTGAACACAATCACTTATATCTATATGTGGCACACGCTCAAGAAACATCCTGAGACAAACAAAATACAATGCACCCATTTGAGACAAAAAAATATATCCACCCAAATTAATTAATATACATTTGCATGTCAGTTATTTCATACGTCCAAACATTGCTAAACATATATCTAGTACTTAATTAAACCCAAAGTTTTTGATGTACTTAATTAGCAACAATCTTTGATGGCAAAATATTAATCAATATGTTTGTGATATTAATATCAGCTGTATCACAATATACTTTCTTCCTTTTTACATGCCTTGGAATTGTAACATGGGATGCAATGTTTAAATTTTAAACATTGTGAAACAAATGTCTTGAATATATAGTTGTGCACTATGCATGTATGTGTTTGTGTGGTGGAGGGAGGTAGTGAGTACGTAGTACTGATGATGAGAGTCACGGAGACCTAACATTACTGCAGGAGTCGGTATGAATTAATTGCATGAACCAGCCAAACCGACAATGTGGGCTGGCATATATTCTTGATCACAACATGTAGATTAGAGCTTAGCTACCTCAACGGTTTTAGTACTTGCAAATATATGAGAGTTGAGAGTGAGAGAGACATTACATACTTTTTGACTTTTTGATAAAAAAGCGAGAGAGATATTATACAGAGTGTACACCTCGCCTCTTATAATTTGAGAGTGATCACTCAAACTTTATTAATTTGCTATTTTTTGACACGATGATTTGTATTTGGAGAAAAGTTAAACCGTCCTTCAATATGTATATAACCGTCCTTCAATATATATATATATATATATATATATATATATATATATATATATATATATATATATGTGTGTGTGTGCGCGCGCTTCTACAGTGAGACTTAAGAAAATACTCATGTCATAGAGCCTCTCTCGTAACTTGCTATAGCAGGTAAAGCAATGTTAGGCTATGTCATGTGGAACACTTTATTTAATGAAACCATGCAATACTCATATCAAACAATGCTTGGAAATTGTTCCGATGTATTTAATGCAACACTAGTGCTAGATGGACTCAAAAAGTCAGGACTCAAACAACCAAAAAGACATAAAGACCCTTAATTCAAATTCATTATTGGTGTTTGCGGGTAGATGATAATTAGGTCTTTTACTTAGATATATATCTTAAATTATTAATAAAAAATCTTTAGGTCCGAACTCAAAGAGTCCGAACAGATTTTTTTTTTTTTTTTTTTTCAAAGAAAACTACTTGAGCTATGTCATGTGGCATTACATATTGATTCTCATTCAGAAATTAATAACTATTAATGTAGTTAAATTAATATCATTTAACTTTTTCAATACATGTATCAAATTACTTTCCATAAAAACTATACTAGTGAATTATATGCAAACTTATTTGCGTAACGCTAACGATGCGTTTTTACAGGAATGACGCGTTTTTCCTCTACTACGTTGCTAGGGGTTTTTTTTTATTTTATTTTACAAGAAACACATTGTTTCTTGCCATGTATACACCACATTTTTTGGCTATAGGGAAATAAAGTCTCGTTCCTATCAAAAAAAAAATTATACGCAAACTTATTTGCAAAACACTAACGATCATCTAGAATAAAATATATTATGTTAATAATATATGCATTACTTGTATATACTATTTGTTTAATATTTTATCAAAATAATATTAATCTATTTCTATTTTAAGATGAATTATTAAATTTTGAAACTAGTAGTCTTAGTTACAAAAACTGCCCAATTTTTTTAAAATCAAGATATTCTAATTTATTTAAATGCTGCGATAAAAATAAGTGATAAATATAATACTAATTAAGACTTTTTATTGAATAAATTATATATTTAGGTTTTACTATGATTTATAATACTACACTTTCAACCAAAAAAATTAAGAAAACTTATTACATTACACTATATATATTAATTATCATAAAAAATATACCACTAACAAATTTATAATTGAGGTTTTTCAAAGTGTCAACAAAGATTACCACTAATTTATATTCAGTTTCTTTTTTTTTTAAGACAATAAAGATTACATTCTTCACCATCGATGTTAAAGAATTATCCAAAATCAAATATATGATCTTACAAAAAATCATATATATGTATGAACTTGATGACTTTAAGTACTAAAATTTTTTGTTTTATAAATATTGATGATAGTTATAAAAATAATAACATATATTCAATCAATCACAAATAAATAAGGTCTGATTGGCTACATAAATCTAATGATTCACTTAGCTCGATTTAATGCAATTTGTAGTATACTTTAAAAAGTTTGTAAAGCTTTAAAATTAGTTGTTCACAAAATATAATCTAAACGTATAATATTTTAAAGTTCATGTAATGATCTATAGCTTATTGATTTTTTTTTTAATTTTTTGATGAGATGACTCCAACGTGAATCGAACAGACCTAGTCTTTTTAGCAAGTGATGCCTCGTCCATTTCAATAGAAATACCTTAACTATATATTAATTTTTTTTAATTATATATGTATAAATCGAATGCCTTCAAATGATAGTCATAATAAATTACAATATTTTAAAAAATCTACAGTAAACTTTCTTTTAATTAGATAATATAATATAAGTAACAAACGACTTTAGACAGCTTCAAATTAAATATTTTGTAATTTGAAATATTTTTTAGGCCCGATTTGAGTATTTTATTATAGTTGTAAATTGATATTATAATTATTAAAATATTAAAATTATCTTCTACTCCAATAATCATTTTTTTATGATTTAGTGAATATACTCATTGTTGGATTTGAGATGCACCAAAATTGAAAAGAATAATAATTAAAAAATATTATTTTCTTACTTTCAATATTGTACTTTATCAATTTTTTTTTTTTTTTTTTGGTTTCTCACGTGGTGTTTGTGCCAACCGCACGCTGTCGGGCTTCATACGGAGGGAGAGGGGTGTAACGGCCCATTTTTCAAATGGACGGCCACGGGGGCCAATGCGGGCCCACAACCTGGACTACCAGCGCCAGCTGTGTCCCACATGTCATCTCATCCACCATTTAATTATTATTAACCTCGATGAACAACAATTTACTATTTAAATTGTTAATGAACTCAAATCATTTGCTTATAATATCATTTTAATCACAAATAAATCACAGCGGAAGTCTTTTATCATGACAATTAAAATATGAAATATTATAGTCATGCATCTAACTCTTATATCCAGTGTGAAAAACTCATAAGTTACCATATATCAGATATAAACCTCAAAGATCTCAAATATATCAACAATATACAGTCTTGAAGTGTCTCACAACCCAGATCCCCAAAATAAAACAAAATATATATAATATAAACGTCCAAGCCTAGCTCACTATCTCTGAATCAAAGGTATTCCGGTAACTTGCCTTGTCACGGCTCGAACTAGGATATGCACTTAAGCCATCACAAAAAGGCAGATGACGAGTCCATAATGAGTATTCCCAAGGAAATTAAGTGAGAAATACTGAAAGTAAATACTAGAATTTAAAGAAAGCTATTAAATAAACATGCGGAAATAAATACAGGTAATTGTGTTCATCTCATGCATAAGTAATAGTGCAAGCTCAAAGTGTGTTCCTAGAGCTTAGGGTAAGACTAGCACCATACTTCGGACTCTCCACAGACTATTGCTGGCGAGTAGCACTCAAGCAAGGCCAATATCTAGATCCGCTAGGTGGTCAGCTTGGAACCAACGACGCACCCACAAGTGCCCCGACGCGACTCTCGGGATCGACATATTCACCGAGATCTCTGACGCACGTGTTATGACATAGTGGACATACACACAGGAATGACACGGAGGGAGAGCCTCAACGTCCGTCCATTTAAACCAAACCAAGAATAGAGTATTGAAAGACATGGTATGAATTCAAAAGCCAAAGTAAATACTGCTTAAGTAATTTCAGTTGTGATACTACACACCTCAAACTGCACTCCGTGTCCTAGTAACTAACCCCCGGACCAGTTCCACTGATTCCCTGATATCCAAATTATCGTCCAAAATGACATATTTCCATTTATAAGTGATTTTTAGTCAATTGAATGTATTTGATGTTGCTTAGTACAAATAATGTACAACCCGCGAGATCTAGCGCGTTATGTCTGGAGATTAACGCGCTAGATTTCTGTGCAGCTAACTATTCTTCGTCAAGAAGAACAATAGCACGCTATTATTTTTACCTAGCACACTAATCGTCATCTAGCGCGCTGGATAACTACATTAGCACGTTAATCGCGCTCTGGACAGCAGCTTTGCTGAAATATCTAGTTTTTAACACCACCACCAACAACAACCACTACAACAACACCAATCACTGAACTTCATGCACTTAATACCCACCAAAACCACTACTTAACAAACACTTAAACAATCCATATAGGATTCGCACCAACACCTCAAAAACTTGTATCAAAATATAAAGGAAGTGGGGGTAGTTGTGAATCTCACCTTGCTTTGATGATTAAACCACTCCAAGCTCCTCAATTCACCAAGTTTGGATCTCCCAACCCTTGTTTCTTAGTCTTCAATTCTCGAATTTCTGATAAGGAGAGAGAAAAGAGAAAATCTCTTGGTATCTCAAGCATCTATAACCTTGAGCTCCATTATTCACCCTCTAATGACCATTTGTGACACCGATGGCACACTTGCCTTTGTTCTTAACCCATTGCGTCCGAAATGACATACACGTACTACCATGACCATAATCACCAAATATACATTACATATTAATATTTAACTCATTTTATTCATTTATTGTGTGTATTATTTCTCTCGGCCTAGTATTTAGTCTTTTAGACTACTCGGTACCCACGTCGACACGCATATCGAGGCGAATACTTAACACACAGTCTCACACGTCAAATGAACTATAATTACACACATTACGATGCATTTTACTCTATTTTAACATAAACATTGTAAATTAGACAAATCAACATGCAAAAATAACTATTTACGTAGCTCCAGGCGCGCATTATCCTAGCTGCGGGTCTATAACGGCCCGCTCTAATTAACCCCGATTAACTGACAAATTACAGATTAAGACCCTAAGCTCAGACCCACGTGGACGTCGCAGAAAAGTCCAGGGCACGCCTAACGAGGTAAAAATTGTTATTTTTTGTATGTAAGTGTTTATTTATTTTACTAATATTAAATAATTAGCATCGCATTATTTGACATTTTATTAGTCGCGTTGTGCGCGTGTAGTGACGACAGTGTGCGATGTCGCGGTGTGCGCGTAACGCGGGTGTATGGGATAGCCGGGGATTTAGCCATCACATCACATCACACATCACATCAAACTCATCACTCATCATTACCCTCTCCTCTCCAAATGATTAAAATAAATAAATAAATAAATTTCTTCCTCATTTAAAGGGTAGAGAGAGAGAAAGAGAAAGAGAGAGAGAGGGAGAAAACGTTGAGAGGAAGAAGAGAGAAGGAAGGGAGAGAAAGAGAGAGGGCGCTGGTAGAGAGAGAGAGGAGAGAGGGAGAGTGACGGCCAGGAGGGGAAGCTCCGGCGAGGAGTGAGACGGGGCAGCGGCAGCGCGAGCAGCGGCGGCGAGCTCGGCGGGGCAGCGGCTGCGCGAGCAGCGGACCCCCATTGATCAAGTGAGTGGTTAATGTTGTTGTCGTTGAATTTTGAGGAGAATAGGTGATGGGGTTGTGTTGTTGTTAGGTTGTTGATGGTGTTGGAGTTGTTGTATATAAAAAGAAAAAAAAAAAAAAAAAAAGATCGTCTCTGCACAGAGACGATTGGGGAAGACGAGCCAGCAGGCTGGGCCTGCTGGCCGACCATGTGGACCGGGCTGGCCAGGCCCCTATGGGCCTGGCTGCCCAGGGCCCATGTGGGCCGGGCTGCCCAAGGCCTGGCGGCTGGGCAGCCCAGGCCCGGGTCGGGCCGTGCCGGCTCGACCCGGGTGGCCCTGGTTGGGCCGAACCGGGCCCGGTTCAGGCCCAACCCACCCTAAATTAAATTAATTAATTAAAAATTTAAATAAAATGTATTTTTAAATCAAATAAATATCAGAAAAATAGGAAAAATAGCTAAAAATTATGAAAAATCCAGAAAATTAAGAAAAATATAATGAAATGGGAAAAATATAAAAAAGTAGTTTTTGAGGACTTTTGGGGCATCGACACCCTAGGTATAACTCGAAAAGTATGCCAAGAAATTAAACTTTTTGAAACAAAATCTCAAGTTTTTGGTCACACATTATAAATTCTCTTAATGTGACTCTAAAATAATAAAGGTGGTATAATTGGATACCAGGAACTTAGGAGACTATAGTCGGGAATCGGGCGCGTATCTCGAGTTGTGAGCTGGACACTTTGGAGAGATATTTGCGATTGCTTGAGGTAAGTAAACCCACGAGAAAATTAGTTAAAATTCTTTTATAACTTACTTTATTTGCATTCTAAATTATTCCATTGTGCTTTCCATTGCTGTTCATTTACTGTTCATCCACTCCCACGTGTGTATGTGTGTTTGTCGACGGGGTCGGGCATGGCACGGACTCACACCCCGGGGCTAGCTACCCCGCGCTGTTCGAGTAATTGGCCATGTTAGGGCTACGCGGTGACTATTCTCCGCGAAACCCGTAGGTTGAGAGATGTTTGACGAAGACCTAAGTCTACGTCAATGGTTCCTCTCGAGAGATGTTTGGATGGGGTTTCTTCCGTTCAATGGTTCCTCTCATTCGACCGTGAGATGTTTGGCGAGGTGGTCGTCAATGGTTCCTCTCGGTTTAGCTACGACGATTCCCGGATGTCGACCAGAGTTCTCTGTCACGCTACACTCGTGTCCAAATTCGACTTCTCAACGACTTATTTTCATGCGATTACTTTATTCTTGTTCCTTATTTAAATTGCATGAATTGTAGCCGTTTTATTGGAATTCGTGAATATTAGCTAACATTCTCTCGGGATTTACTTACACGGGATTTGTCATTGTTTTTGGTGACAAATCGCAGATCCTCGCGACGAGCCGAGGCAATGGCGTCTTAGGCGACTTCGTCCGAGTAGGAGAGCCCGTCGGTCACTTTTTGCGTAGCGTGTCGTATGTATCTATTTTGTTTTTATGAAATTTTTGGGAAATACTTGTGTACGATACATGTATATGCTCACATTTTACTTTTGTCGCTCTTGATATACATGGTATCTAATGTCGGGTTTCCACACTATAGGGTTAATCATACCATGCAAACTTTTTATTTCTATCGTGTTTGCATATTTCGAAGACTTCCGCTTGATGTTTAATTTATAATAATTTAATAAATCATGAACAACTTACTTAGTCAACTTAATGTAAATATTCATAAAAATATTCATAAATACTAAGTTAAGGCGAATAAGATACGTGCAAAGGTTTAGGTCGCGGACAGTTAAAAGTAAGTATGCGGTGATGTGGCATGCTTGGTGACGTGTCCAGCGACGTGGCGGTACCCGGTTTGCCTCGGAGTTTGGGGCCGTCACAGGGTCCCACGTGCATCTGAGCTGTCAGCCACGTCTGCAACCACGTCATTAATAATGGCAAATTAAATTCAGGCCGTTACAAGGGGGGACATTCCTAACCTAGTTTTACCAATAAATCTTTTGTTGTTATAATGATACAAAATAAAATCTTATTATAATTATTTTATAGTTCTCCTTAATTATCAACTTATAACACTGTAACTATATCAATGTTTTACTTAAAAAATATCAAAATTACTTGACTAAAAAAATTATATCAAATTAATTTATATTTTTTGAAGCTATATAGATCACCGTATAATACGAGGTTAGAAATTGACTATTTACCAACGAAGAGTTGTATGAGTAGCTCAACATTTGGATCCCTTAAGTAGTGTTTTCGAGTTGAAGTCCAACGTATTGAGTTCCCCATCTTCTATTTAGTGGATGTTGTCCTTGCGTGGTCAATAGATTATATAATAGAGTGTCAAATTCTTAATTAATCGTTTCAATTTAAATTAGAATTTTAAATTAATTTATTCATTTATTTATTAATGAATTGTAATTTTATGTTCAATGTCTAAAAACATTTTTTTAAGAAATTTTTAAGAAATTGAATAATTAATTAAAAGAAAAACAATAAACTTGCAATCTATATTTATAGGGAAGAAGCTATGCTAAAGTCTAAATTTCGTATAATTAACTTTTCATTGTCTTAATTCACTTTTTCTTATAGGTTACTAACTTGCTACTAAAAAATAGAGCATTTTGACATTAATGTAATAATTTAACTTTCATATAATTAACTTCCCATGGAATATAATGCATGGTCAATTTTTTCATTTGTTGTTTGACTGAAACGTCATTAAGTGGCATTAATTGTTTATGTAGCAAGTTGATGTGCATTAATTATAAGTGTCCAGGAACAATAAGTTACCAGTTTTTTAAGTTGAAATATTACATTAGATCTTAATCATTGGATTAAAGATCAAACAATGACTATTAAAATCCAAAGGTCATAATTCAAAGCTCCATGGCATGAGTATTTTCATAAGTTTCATGGTAGAAGCACCCTATATATATAAATATTATTATTATGGTGATTTTTTTAAATCACCATGTATGGTGATTTTTATTCTTGACCATTAGATTTAAATTTAATGGTCAATTTGATAGCTACATTAATGACAATTCAATGTGTGCACAAGTACCAAGAAGCTATATTATTCATTGGATTGAAATCTAATTGTCAAAAATAAAAATCACCATGTATGGTGATTTTTCCCCATCATCATGGTAGAATAAAAAATTTTATTAGAGGGGCGAACTTTAACGTATGGGGCGTGCGTCGACCTTAGGAGGAGCGGAAATGACGAAATTATATAGGAAGCTTGTGTCGATCGTAAGGGTATTATATGGAGTCTCGGGGTTAGGGGGTGACCGCTCTCCCTGCCCCCTAAATCCACCAGTGGCTGATTGGCCGGGTACAACATTATTGTCCGCTTTTCTTTTGGAAAAGTACAAGTTGAATTCATATTTGGAGAAAGTTGAACATTTGTTTATTTATTTATTTTGTATATACAAAAAGCTCGAGAGTTGAACTTTTCTTTATATGAAAAAAACCGCATAATTCTACTTGCGTAGAATATTGTATGTATTCATGCTCATAGTCCAGTCTCAAGTCTAGATAAATAAAGATGGCTCTAAGCTTATTATCCAAAATTGAAAAATAAGGGAGAGAGGTCCTTACCATACCTGAAAAATAGCGGGAAATGATTGTGATAGGTTGACAACCGACATAAAACTTTTCTTTTTCTTTCGTTTTCTTTTTGTTTGTTTTTTTTGATTACATAATTAATCTTTTGTTGCTCTTTATGAATGATTCAATTAAATCGAACGCAATGAAAGAGTTTGATCGATCTATGTAGTAGACGCAACTAATTTGAGAATGATTGAAATTTGTTGTTATTATTGTTGTTGAAGAAAGAAACCACGACCCGCTCCTTACATACTAAGCTAGGCTAAGTCTTAATTAAACAATAAATCTAGTTGGACTCATGAGTCGGGACTCATAGGGGTGTTTTTAAATTTTTCACAAATATTTAAGGGGTATCAAATGAATTTTACAAGTGATTGTGTTTGCTTCATTAATTACTTGATGATGACTTTGAAATTAAAAAAACTTTTGAGTCCGGACTCATGAGTCTAAATATCATGATTTTTTTTGGAATAAATGGAGGCGATACTCCTTTATTATTAACCCACCAAAGTTTGAATCCATGACCTTTTACTTTCAAATCACAAATCAAACCATTGGGCCACCGAAATGGTTGGTACAAAAAATCATGATATTGATTAACTAAAAGTATATATATCGTTGGTTAATTAACCATAAAAAAAACTAGGGTTTCGTTTCTATGGTTGCATGGGTGCGGTAAAAATAATCAAAGCTGAACAAAACCTAATATTTCCATGTTCGTGGTTGGTTGAACAAACGTTGTCGTCTGCGGTCAACATAACACATGTTTGATGTACGTACGTACCAGTTGCCACAATGAAATATATAGTTTGGTCTGGTCAAGCAAACCGGGGCTTTGTGTTCTACTCGCCATATATATTCACAAGACTTAAAAAATAACTTTTTCGTTGATAAATATAGACCTCATGAATACCGAGAAAGAAAAAAACTTGCCCCACTAAGGTTTAATTGATCCGATGATCTTTTAATCTGAAATCATTGACACCATTAATTGAGCCACCCAAATTTTTTGATGAAAATTGATCCACCTTATTAGTTACTATTTATGAAATTATTGATCAAACATATATAGAATGATCCCTATATAGGGGATGACACAACTTAAATTGGAGCAGCACTTGATCCATTCACGTAATTAATTGGTTCGAACTAATATTGTAGGATTATTCAGGTTTGGTTGTTGTACTAGCATAATGGAAGAGTTTTTTATCCACGCATGTACCAGACCCCAACTAATTTAAGAATATATTTACACGGGCATCAATCCAGGTTTCAAAAGCTTATTAGTCCTTGGAAGTAATCAATGCGAATAACCACAGCATATCGAAAGTAGTGATCAATCATCTTGAGTTTGTTTATTTATTTATTTATTTTTTATGAGAAAAAAAAATAACTTTTGCATCCACCAAGGTTTAAACCCATAACCTCTTACTTCCAAATCTCATACCAAACTATTGGGCCACCTAATTGATTTGTAATCATCCTAAGTTTATAAATTATTAAGTTTATCTAATTCAATAATTTCATTGGTGCGTACTATATTATTTACTTAAATGAATAGCTATATGTCTAATTTTTAAATTTAAATATTTATTTTCATAGTTATTGATTAATTAAGCTTAGATAAATTTTTAATTTACTTAAAAAAATTATTGTTTAAAGTCATTATATATAAACTATAGAATTAATAAAATTAATATGCGAATTTCATTTGGTATATGTAATCTGCCCCAACCAGTTAATTTTAGGATTCGTGTTTGTTTCTTTTGTTGTATGCTTTAAGTTTTAAAGGTTAACCACTGATTCAAAATAAACTAAAGTGTCCAATAGAATCATATGGGCTAATATAGTCATGCCCAGCCCGTTAAGAAAGTAGTTGGAGGCCCAAAAGTAGCCCACTTTGGAGTAAATATGACAAGCCCACAACATTACTGGGTCAAAGAGTACGGCCCGAGCCCAAGTAATATGGACCTATAAAGAACATGTGTGTTTTTTTAAAAAAAAAAATGTGTTTTTTTGTACTCCAAAAGCAGGGGCGGAGCAAAGATTTTATCTTCCTCTGGGCTAGGCCATGACCAAAATATGGGTTGATGATGATTAATTCATGTTTATGATATATTTTCCTTATAATATATGAAAGCACGAAGACCTTGAAAGAAGCACACATTTTTTGGACCACTGTGGCAATATACATGCAAAAGAGTAAAGACAATTTTAATGGAGAAGTCATCATTGATAAGAAGACTTGTCTTCAACGGTCTCCAAGACCCCACAATCGAACTGAAAAATAATGTAAAATTATCATAGTAAAATACTTGTTTCACTTAGTATAAAAGGATTGTTGTACATTACATATATACAAAACTAATACAAAAATTGATTTCTACACTTTTTTACAAGATTTATTACTTATATTGTGTAGTTTCCTATTTTGTCTCTAAGACATGAAAAACAAATATGATATAGTCCATATGTTTATTCATACACTAAAACTAATAAATCTATATATACATATCAAGCAAAAAAAAAAAAAAACATACCCCCACTGTCCAAAAAACCTCGATATTAGTATTAAGAAGAGATTCATAGTTATATCTTTTAATCCAAAGTCCTTTTTGACTGACGAGAGAGCATACATATATCTTTAGTTTCACATATACCAAGTCAAAGCTAGTGTTTGTTTGTGGGTGTCTAAACTTTTTTCAACCCTTCCTTTAATCCGGTGAGTTCTATATATAGTTGGATTGTAAAAATATAGGTATAATTAATATTAATTGCACCATATAGATATTCTTTGTCTTAGTCAAAAACTATATATAAAGCTCATCATCTTGTTGTCATTACCTCGTACCCCTCGCACCGGCATATGTTGTTATATTTTATACGACTTAGAATTTACATGCATGTAATAAGAATGATCTACACCTTGTAACAAACGCATGTCATTAGTGATGATGAATTGATCGGCCATATGTTGTTATACAAGCCCTAGAGAAAGGCATAAACAATTAATACATAGCAAAATGCTTTTGTAACTTAATGCATACATGCGCTTGTTAGCATTTTTTTTTTTTCATAATAATACACAGACACAGTAAACATTCTTAATGACAGAGACGAAAACAAGTGCATGTGGTTACATTGAATCAAAGATACAAAAAGTGAAAAAGCTAACTAAAACTCACTATTTCTCTCTCGTGATATCTTCGTTTCTTTTAATGATGGAATTGAAATTAAGTCGTTAGAAAGTGAAACAAGTGATTAAGGCTTTGTTTGGTATAAGGTGGAGATATCTCCAAGGAAATAACTTATAAGGAGTTGAGAACTAATATTATTTGGGAACTAATCTTGTTTGATATAAGGTGGAGATATCTCCTACCACCTCCTTAGGGAATTATCTCTGGAGAGTTGTAGACATAATTAATTCTTATTAACGATCCTTTTATCATCCATATATCTCTCGTTTGAAAGCTATTTTTTTTCAATTCATGTTTTTTATTGTTTGAAAATTTAAAACTTATTTACAAATGTAAAATTCAACCAAATATAAAAATATTAACTCGAAAGAGATAACTCCGAATTAAGTTAACCAAAACCAACCAAACGAGGAATAAGAAAAAGTCGTTAGGATATTACGCGCTGGCGGGAAGTCACAGACATTGGATTCCTAGATCTGGACAGTTGCACGTGAGGATAGAAGGTCAATATCTACTATTTCATCTAGTGTTAGTTGAAGAGATCGATGAAATCTAACGGACCAGGTACTCAAATTGTCGTTTGCGCTTTAGTTCATCCAGCACACAATCTTTTAAGGAATAAAATACTAAAATTACAACAACAATCTTAATCTTCCCACTGCAACACATCACCTCATAAAAGCCTTACATATCACTTCGATCGGCATATTATATATATGTGTATCGAAATTTATGTATATTCACATCTGAAGATGTACATAAATAATTCTTGCGAGTCAATATATTTTGCGACGCGTGATGTCCTCGTTGTATCATGATGAACTGCACTAGTAGACATACTTTTTATGTTGTATGTTCACAATGCACTTCATTTACTTACATATGGCACCAACTAGTCCAAAATGGCTGACCACTATAGCCAGTTGGCCACCGCAGCCGACGCACTTGACCAGTTGACCAACACCATCTCTCTTATCCCTCCACAGTTACTCACTACACCCGGACACATCTCCCAAACCAGCACCCCACATCACACCCGTCAACCATACTTACATCAAACCCAAACACAATAACCAACACTCCAACCACCACACCAGCTTTGTTAAAGCCAGTGGCACTTCCCGTAATTAACCCGAAACCCAAGCCCAATTTCACCCCCTCCCCACAAACCCCTATAAATACTCTCACCAGTCACCACCACTCTTCACAATCACTTCAAAGCACCAAAATGAATCAACGTTACGCTCTCTTCTCGGCTCTCATCTCCGTCTTGCTCTTTGCATATCGTAACGGGCGTTATGTATCGGTGTCGGCCGCTACGTGCCACCCCGACGACGAATCGGGTCTCCTCGCATTCAAATCGGGTTTTACCGAAGATCCGTCAGGCATGCTCTCCAATTGGAAATCGGGCACCGACTGCTGTCAATGGAGCGGAATTAACTGTCGAGAGAACAATCGGGTCACAACTGTTAGTCTAACCGGACAACCCGATAACCCGAAAAGTTACTTATCCGGTATGTTCTCACCGTTACTGTCAAAAGTCCAAAACTTGGACGGCATTTACTTCCAAAACCTTCGAAACATAACCGGTGCGTTCCCGAGATTTGTGTTCGATTTGCCGAAACTTATCTACGTGTACATTGAACACAACAAGCTCTCAGGACCGCTACCAACTGATATCGGTCGATTGTCACGTTTTGGTGCGCTGAGTTTAGTTGGAAACCGATTTTTCGGGCCGATACCAAGTTCTATTTCTCAACTCACTCAATTGGGTCAGCTAAGACTCAGTGACAATCTCCTCTCCGGGCCGATCCCGGACGGTCTCCGGCAACTCAAGGAGTTGACCTATTTGGACCTCTCCGGGAACCGATTTTCCGGCGAGATCCCAAACTTCTTCAATTCTCTCCCAAATCTTCTGTTCCTAGTACTCTCTAGAAACAAACTCACCGGCGGAATACCGACGAGCATTGCGAGTTTGGCGCCAAAACTCATAAACCTCGAGCTGGCCAACAACCAATTGAGCGGGAAAATCCCGGAATTCATTTCAAATTTCAAATCCTTAGACACACTCGACCTCTCATCAAATGGGTTTTCCGGGGTTTTGCCGAAAAGCTTCAAGAATCTAACAAAGATCTTCAATTTGAATCTGGCGAGGAACAATTTGGTCGACCCATTTCCCGCTCTCGCCGTAAAAGGGATTGAATCTCTCGATCTGTCCTACAACAAGTTCAAATTAGGGAAGATCCCGAAATGGGTCACTTCCTCTCCGATCATATACTCGCTAAAGCTCGCCGGGTGCGGGATCAAGATGAGATTGGAGGATTGGAAGCCGTCGGTGACTAATTTCTACGATTTCATAGACTTGTCGGACAATGAGATCAGTGGGAGTGCTGTGAATTTGGTGAACAGTACAGAGTATTTGGTGGGGTTTTGGGGTTCGGGGAATCAATTGAAGTTCAATTTGAGTGATATCAAATTGCCCAAGACTTTGAAGTACTTGGACTTGTCTAAAAACCAAGTGTTTGGGAGTGTGCCTCAGAGTGTTGTTGGGTTGGAGAAGTTGAATTTGAGTTACAATAGGCTTTGTGGGAAGATTCCGGCGAGTAAGTTTCCGGCGTCCGCCTTTAAGGGTAATGCTTGTCTTTGTGGGTCTCCTCTTCCGGCTTGCCGGAGACAGTAGGGATTCCGGTGAAGTTGGGGTAGTTGTGAATTAAATGAAGACGTATTATGTTGTGTTAATTTGTTTCTCTCAATAATTTTGTTTCTATGTTGAAAAAAAAATAAAAATAAAAAAAGTGCCACTTCTCCACCTATCTCTGTAAAATTGCAATTGCATGCAAGAATTATAAACATTTTCGTACCATTCAATATTTTTGTAGAGAATTGGATAGGAGCTACATAAAGTTGTATTAATCTCAACGTTATATACAATAGAGGTGCTCCATCAGCGTTTGTTGGCAGTGTAGCTCAGCCGGTCAGGGGATAGAGATTTAAGCAAAGAATGCTATATACTTGACCCCAAGGCGTTGCGCCACTAATTTCGCCATTTTGGCGCCTACAAGCCTACAAGCCCAAAAGCAGGAAAGCAAGTAGACTTGTTCATAGGATGGGGCCTATATATACGTGAGTATATACATAGGCCCAAGCTAGACCTATGTAAGTTGTACAAAGCCCAAGTCTTGCTCATCAAATCTGTATATAAACATTTTAATATTAAGAATATAAAGAAATAAGTTATTGATTCATTTAATAAAGATTTTAAAGACTTTTTCAATATTGTATGTGTTTTTATGTATATATTATATATTCATTTGTCTTGTAAAAAAAAGAAGTTGCTGAAATGGTAAAGATCACTTAATGTGAACAATTGAACATTAACTGGGCTTGGACCAAGCCAGACTTTTATTTAAAAAGGCCGCACAAGCTCGAATATTTGTTCACTGGCTTGGGCGGGTCGGGCGGGTATCTGAATCCATGATCAAATCTAAAATCAATTAAGTAATCCTTAGAGAAAATAAAATAAAACTAGAGCCAATGCTCACAATTTGTCTAGCTCTCCCTCACTACTTTAATGCATATTAAATGCAAAAAAAAAAAAAAGCACTGGCACATTAATAAGCTTCACCTGACTACTTTGATGAATTAAATGAGAAAGAGGAAACACAGATGAAAGATGAACAATTAATGCGCATTCATCAATGGGTTTGGGTTTTCGCTTGTACTTTGTACCATCTCCAATGGGATCATGAATTGGAGTGAAAATGAATTTACCTGGCATATAATTCACTCTCTATTCAAAAAATGTTCTCCAATGGGATCATAGATTCATAATGTCTCGAAGTAGACATTGTGGTAGACACCCTCCACTTTGATTTCATGCCACATAGGGACATTGTGGTAGACTGTCAAGTCAGCATTATTAATTCTTTAAGATTTTTTTATTTTTTTCAAGACTTTATTAAAATTATGAAAATTGAAAATAAAAGTGTCATCTCATCAATCCTTGGTCTAAATCCACATTACCATTGGAGATCATTTTAAATGGTGAATGTCTATCTAGTGCTACATATGATAAACATCATCTCCACATCTATATTGTGGCACCAATCAATTGTCTAAATCCACATTGCCATTGTGGATGCTCTCATCTGATATTTTGCCCAAAACACACATATTAGGGAAAACAATAATTATATTTTCAAATTATATTCTCCCTCGTGCTTTAATTACATCATCAACTAGACAAATACTTTTTACAATTTCAAAAAAGGACATATTTTTTTGACATGGTCATTGAGGATGACTTATAAAAATGATTGGATGTAGTATTGATATTTATTATTTTTAAGTTAAGCCCTTTTTAATGGCTAAAAGGTATTTCAACCCTCGAACTTTGGATGCACAAGGAATTTCGAGCATCTCTAATGGTACTACGGATTGGGGTGAAAATGAATTCACGTAGGACACAATGAGCATTTAACACAAAAAGAGTTCCCCAATAGGGCCAAATTGGAAACATCTAGTGTGGTGGCCCCAAATCCCAAGGCAACCTGGGCCACGTCATGCCGCCAGACACGTCACCGGGTTATGCCACATCATTTGCCTGCCTGTCCATGACGACCTGCGACAATTACTCAACCTTTTCATTTAGCCTAACTATTTCAATTATCATGCATTTTATGAAAACATGTCATAAATTTAATTTAGTTAGCCTATCCATTTATCTCACTTAACTTATATGGTATGTTATTTAGTTGTTCTTTGGTCTTTTCAACTAAATGTGTGAGTTATCAATAATAGCGGAAGTCTTTCATTCTAGTTAAAGCAAATGATAAATATCGGAAATTTACTTCATTAACAAACCCTAAGCAGTGGAAAACCCATCAAAAGGATACCATGTATATATAAGGCAACAAAATGTACAATATGGTCAATATACATGTATTAGTGTATTAAGTCTCCCAAAATATACCAAAAAACAGTAATATAATGTACACAAACATCTACGAGAAGGGCTAGTGGAGGCTCTCGATGAATAAGATGAAGTCGCTTAGTATGGCCTTCCCCCGACTCGTCGTAGGGTCTCCATTCAGTCATCCATGCAAAAATAGATAATGAGTCCAGTGAGGAAATCCCCAAAAGAAACGCAAGTTGCATTTGATAAGAATGTAAATAAAGCGGCTGCAAATCATGCTAGTCGATAAGAAATACACTGAAAAAGGATATTAAGCATGAAGATAAGTCGCTAAGAAAACAATAAATGTTGGACGCAAGTGTGGTATATATCATCCGAACTCTAGGACTAATAGCATCTGACCGAGAAGTCTCTGGTGACAAAGTAACTCCCCGCCACCGCTCCAAGTTGAATGAGGAACTATGTTGGTTGGGAGTTTACAACTCCCGGCCAACTGCCTCAAAGGAGAGGAATTTGTGTCGGAGTTAACTCCTCACGACACCATCTCTCGATTTATCGACTCGCGGAGAAATTCTCACGTGTAGCCTAAGGCATGACCGGAACCGTAGCAACAATCGGATCGCTAATCACGAGGGGGCAGGTGAGGAGTCATACCGTCCCGTCGACCATATACATACACACGTGGGAGTAGAGTAGTCAAACAACCCAAACGGGCATCATACAGTGGTCTAATAAAATAAAGCAGTAAATAAATGCTACGTGTTTTTCTGGTGGGGTTTACTTACAAGATGCGATGAAAACTCGATCCTTACACGCTTCGATTCTGATACGTTCCCGACAAATAGAGTATGTATCTTTTAAGTCTTTGGTGTCAGTTACATAAATTTTTGGTGTGTTACATGCTCATTATATTAGATTGTTGACATAACGTTGTTGTAAAACTCTTGTGGACACGGGGCTTGTGATTTACAAAGTGACCCCAGACATCCCTTGTAGACACAGATTCGTGGTTAGACAGAGTAGACACACTCGTCCCCTGTGGGCACAAACGTCGGTTGTGAGCACAGACGTCCCCTGTGGGCACAAACGTCCATAAAAGTCTCGTGAGCACAACCATCCCCTGTGGGCACAAACGTCCCGTGGTCACAAACTCTCTTGTGGGCACAGATGTTCTCTGTGGCCACCGACACTATTCATCATCTTCAACAGCCCAACATGCACGGGAATGACTTAAATCTCAACATCAAATATTTACCCAAATCAAGAAATTCTTGCCAGTTATGGGATGATTTGTCCCTAATTACTCCTAATTAACCCAAGGCAACAATAACCCATGTTTTAAATCCTTAATTTAGGTAAGTTAGCATGCATTAGTTAAAAAACCTCAAGAATAAGAACAAGGGTTTTAATGGCTGAATTTTTGGAAGTCTAGAGATGAAATCATCACATCTTATACATTAAAAACATGAGGAAATATAGATTAACCATCAAAATCTCATTTTGGGTCAAGATAAGTCTCAATACTCATTCAAACAAATTTTGGAGTAGAAATGCATGAAAAATGAGAGATTTCATACCTAGTTTAAGTCTTGATGCAAACTCTTTACTCTTGTTGCTTGTGTGGCGGCCCTCGCCGCCCCGGGGTGACGTGTCTCCGTGTACTCCTTGCCAGATGGCCCTACTACACGTGTATGGCACATGCCCGTCCTTTTTTTGTCTCGAAATTCGTATCCACTTGTGTGTGTACAGTGTATAAATGACATATTCAGCGGAAGGCGTATTTAAATGCAAGAATTACTAATAATCAATTAAGCAGATCCTAGTGTGGAAAAAACCCTGAAAAGTACGAGGTAGACAACTATACCATATAAAGAATAGGCATGTACAAGGTCGTATACTCTTCAGTTCCCAAAAGAATCAAAATATCAAAACAAAACACACGTATAAATAGTCCGTGATGGTAGGCAATTAGAGGTAGTCTCCTAAGATACCCTTGCCTTTACTTGTACTCGGATCTGCACTCGATCATCACATAAGAAAATGGATGACGAGTCCAGTCAGTAAAATCTCAAGGAACTCCTCTGAGCATTCAAATAAGCAAATGAAATTCAATAAATATTGTTAAATAAACATGCGGAATATAAATAGGCAACCGTAAGTAGGACATCGCATGCATAAATAACGATAAAATGCAAATGTGTGTGTGTCTATTCCAGTCAGACTAAACCATACTTCGGAATACCCTCCCAGGATCCCACTAGTGGGCGCACCCAACTAGCTATCACCTGGTCCCTCTCGCTGGCTGGCGTAGACCTACGACGCACCGACACATGTATCTGTTCATTAGCTCGGGTCGTTATCCACCGAGAACTCCTTATACACATGCTATGGTCGAGAATGTATAGACACACAACGGAAAATCCGGTAGGAGTAACTCAACCGACCGTGCAAACAACGACAAGATATAGATATAGGAACGACCACAAGGAAATACTGGAATTGAATGGAATTACAAAGCAAAATAAATACTCAAGAGTTTCTCCATTGGGCTTTACAAACCTCACAACGCACTCCAATACCCCGTAATCAATCCTCGGGTTCAAGTCCACTAAGTCCTTGGTCGCCAATTGATCACCCGTGTCAACCTATGTCCATTTTTCAATAATTTAATTTAGCATGACAATTTACAACAAATTTCTAAAATTTTTAGGCCGAATTGCCCATTTCGCGCTTTTCGAGACAAAACCCCGCAAAAAGTCGCGTCCGACATTCCCACATATTTTCTTTTCATAGAACTTTATCAATTTCTATTTATTTTATCGAAATATATATTTTTCGGGATTTTTCCCAATTTTTCCCAATTTTTCTTTCATTTTCTTCTCTTTTTTTTTTTTTTTTTGGTTTGGGTCGGGTCGACCCAACCGGGTAGGACCCGACCCTGGGCCAGAACCGGTCCAGGCTCGGCCCATTGGTGGCGCGAGTGCACCATCTTCCCCGATCGAACCAGTGGTTCGATCGGGAGAAAACTTTTTTTTTTTATTCCTCGGTGGTTTGGGTTGGGGTTGCTCTCCACCCCAACCCTGGTGGACTCGATGGCAGGGGAGGCGCCCCTGCCATCTCCACTTTTGACCTCAGTTCGGCCTCCATAGCCGAACTCCCCTCTCGGCCACCATGACCGGAACATCAAAACCCACTACAAAACCAATTAGGACTCACCTCGATCGTGACGTCTCCACCTTCTCTTCTCTCCTTCCCGGCTGCTTCTCCTCCTCCTCTCCTTTTCTTCTTCTTCCTCTCGGCCTGTGTGTGTTACAGGTGTGTGTGTGAGGGTGTGTGAGAGATATGTAAGAGAAAATGTGGTAGTGAGGTATAGATAAGGATAAGTAATGTTGACTTTGTGTCCTTGACTCCAAAGTGTGATACAGTTGGGACACTCGCCCGTATTTTCGGGCGTTTCGAAGCCTGGTTTCGCGTCCGAACCGTGATATACGCGTACCGCCGCGTCACTAGCCACCTAATACCAATTCCATATTAGTTACTTGACCACTTTTTATTTAATTTGTGTGTTAATTTCCCTGACCTAATATTCGGCCCCGTCAACTACCCGGTACCCGCGTCGACACACATATCGAGACGAATACAGTTCACACAATCTCGCATGTATTATTATGCAACATACACACATGCGATGTATTTCAATAAATTGCACCTCAAATAAGCATCCAACACACAATATACAGCGTACCTAGGTCCCTGTGTGTCCTAGCCTACCGCGGCGTCCACGTCTGTAAATTTAATAAAATGGGTCGTTACAGCTTGAACATCACTAATTTGACACAAACTTTTCTAGATCAAAGGATGTTCAGCCCTACTTGCTCTCATGAACTAGAAATGCTAAATTTCTCTTTTTGTTTGTTGCATGAATAAGCATGAATGAGATCAAAGTGAAAGGCTTAGTTATATATTTATACTAGCCCACTTCATATTCCTAGCCTTTAATCTTACATAAAGCTCCCATCTCTAGGTCCATCAAGGGCTTGAATTTGACTCATCCTACCATGGATGCCCACTATATGTATTATTTTAGGCCTCTAGATGATTCACCTCAAGATTTATCTAAGGCCTAAATAATTTTTTATTCATACTATTTTGGGCCTCTTTTTATATGAATCAAGCTAAAACTCATACCATAGGCACATTAAATAATTTAATTAACTTAGTCTATACTTTATTGGTCAATTTACATATCATACTTATACTAAGTCTTACCTACTACTTACCCGGCATTGTTGCGCATCACGAAGCGTGTCGGTTCCATTTTGACCTATTAGTGTTTTTGCTTGACTTAGGTAAAGTTTGTTTGATTATTTAGCTTAGAATATCATTGTATATTGATAATTTATGCGTCTAAGCTATCACGTTTCAGTACCCATGTTGCACGCATCTCGAGACGCCATTCGCCACACTCGTAACTCACGTAAAACGCGATAATCAACGGTACGCATGGTTTAATGCTATAATTAATAGTAAAACAACCATACTCTTTTTCCTAAGTGAGGCCCTCGCCTCTATGATACTGCCACTTGACGAGAACTTTGGGAATCTGCTTAGTTTTGAGAACCTGAACTCTACGGTTTACAATTTCGATAGGGTGCTCCTCGTACGTCACATCTGGTCTAACCTCAAGACGGGTCACATCCACCATAGGTCTCGACCCTGATCTCGCTAGTCTCAACATGGAAATGTGGAAGACGTCATTAACCCCTGCTAACTGTCTCGGTAGACTCAACTGATAAGCAACCTCCGCAACTCGTCTGACAATCTGATATGGCCCAATATACCATGGTGCAAGTTTCCCTTTGATCCTAAATCTCTGGTGACCCTTCAAATGAGAAACTTTTAAGTACACCCAGTCATCTACCTCATAGCTCAGCCCATCCCGGTACTTATTCGCGTATTTCATATGTCTATCTTGAGCAGCATGTAATCTCTAACGAATCAGCCTAACTTTCTTTGTTTGGTCTACAACAACTTCAGGCCCAATGGTAACTGCATCCTCAGGCTCTGCCCAACAAGCTGTTGATCTGCAAGGTCTCCCGTACAGTGCCTCAAATGGTGGCATTCAAATACTGGCCTGAAAGTTGTTGTGGTACGAGTTTTAAAGTCCTTAGAGCAACTCCAACCAGTGTCATTTTGGCGCTGGTTGGTGTATAGCGTTGGAGAACAATGCCACACTGTTGCCACATATTAATACTATTCATCAATTTTTTTATTGTTTTTTTATACTTTCTTTATCCTTTTTATAGTTTTGTGTTCTTTATATATTTTATATTTATCTTATTTAGCATATATTTTTTTTACTTATCTTATTTTAAAATCTTAATTAATTAATTCACTAACTATTCTTGAAAAAGAAATTAATTAATTACTCAATTATCTTCTTATATTTTTAATACATTCTTATTTGTGTATTTTTTTAAAAAAAATTAATTTTATTATATTTTTTCAAAACATTGTTTATATATTACAAATAATTAAAGATTAAATGTATAGGACAAAAGATTAAATTGAATTAAATAATGATAAAAAATATAATAGTGTTGAAGGATTTGATACGTGAATAGTGTTAGTGTCACTACTTACTCCAAAATAAAAGGTGAATAATGTTAAAAAAATTTATTTTAGAGTTTGTGGGTGACAGCCTACAAATGCCTCAACTAGAAAACTTGATTCAATAGAAACTGTAGAAATTCGACGAGGTAGGGGACATACTAAAGTTAACATCGGATGCATTAATTAGGAGAGATTTAAATGATTTGAAAAGCTCACCATCAATTGCACTTAATCGAGCACAATGAAAAAGTTTGATTCATGTAGCCGATCCCAATTAATTTGAGACTGAGGCTATGTTGTTGTTGTTAGAGTTCGTGAGTTGGAGATGCTCTTTCCTTTCAATGTTCAGTACTATTCAACATAGTGTTTGATCCTACCACGAACAACAATATCTCGGCATGACTCATTATTGTCATTGGACATTCGCTAGGATAGAACACATATTAATGGTGTCAACCAAGCATTCGCTGGCAGTCCTAGGAGCAATCCAGAAAAGTCCTTGTAATAAAATTCTAAAGATGATTCAAACATAAAATTCCAAATCAATATTGCATATTTAACAGATTAGTGTATAATCTAAAATTTAAAACTAAGCTAAACTTTAAATGTATTAATTACACATGCATTTCCTCACAAAAAATATACTCCATTACCAGTAATTAGCTTTGCAAAATTTATAAGAAATACACATTTATTGACTCACAAGAGCTTTCTATGAGACCTCGACCCACGTGTTATGCATCGAAATTTGTGTATGATTGCATCTCGAAGCGTAGGGGCAGAGCCACACTTGAACTGGAGGGGGCCAACGTTGCCTTGCACCATTTGTTAAAATAAAAATACATATAAAGCTAATAAATTAAACTAGTCCGACAAGTATTTGAATACGCATAGTTAATAGAAGAAAAAAAATACAAATAAAGCTAATAAATTAAACTTTTTTATTTTGTTAAGAAACTATTTTAATTACAACATCTTTCGCTCCAACATGAGTCAAACCCCAACTCTTACCATTGGCAAAGGAAAATGCTAACATTATTTATATATTACAAATAATTAAAGATTAAATGTATAAGAAAAAAGATTAAATTGAATTAAATAATGATAAAAAGTATAATAGTGTTAAAGATAGTGTTGAATGATTAGAGACGTGAATAATATTAGTGTCACTAATTACTTCAAAATAAAAAAGTGAATAATGTTAAAAAAAATTTATTTTAGAATTTGTGGGCCGGAGATGCTCTTTCCTTTAAATGTTTTGTGCAGTACTTTTCAACATAGTGTAGCTCTTTCCTTTCAATGTTTTGTGCAGTACTTTTCAACATAGTGTTTTGATCCCACCACGAACAGCAATATCTCAGCATGACTCATTATCGTCATTGGACATTCGCTTAGGATAGAACACATATTAATGGTGTCAGCCAAGCATTCGCTGGCAGTCCTAGGAACAATCCAGAAAAGTCCTTGTAATAAAATTCTAAAGATGATTCAAACATAAAATTCCAAATTAATACTGCATATTTAACAGATTAGTGTATAATTTAAAATTTAAACTAAGCTAAACTTTAAATGTATTAATTACACATGCATTTCCTCACAAAAAATATACTCCATTACCAGTAATTAGCTTTTCAAAATTTATAAGAAAACACATTTATCGACTCACAAAAGCTTTCTATGAGACCTCGACCCACGAGTTATGTATTGAAATTTGTGTATAATTGCATCCCGAAGCGCAAGGGCTGAGTCAGACTTGAACCCTACGTTGCCTTGCACCATTTGTTAAAATAAAAATACATATAAAGCTAATAAATTAAACTAGTCGGACAAGTGTTTGAATACTCATAGTTAATAGAAAAAAAATACATATAAAGCTAATAAATTAAACTAGTCGGACAAGTATTTGAATACTCATAGTTAATAGAAAAAAAATTTCATATAAAGCTAATAAAATAAACTTTTTTATTTTGTTAAAGAAACCATTTTAAGTACAACATCTTTAGCTCCAACATGAGTCAAACCTCAACTCTTGCCATTGGCAAACGAAAGTGCTAGTGTCATATCCACTTCGACGCATACTTGTGCTTGGAACCTTTATTTTTGCTTCAATGTGGATGACTCTTACTAATTTGGGATTGAGCTTTTTTTTTGTTGTTTTTGTTTTGTTTGCAAGAGAGGCAGTGAAGTATATTGTGTGCTTTCTAAATGAACAACACGAGTTAATTAGTGCTCATATTTTGGACTAGTTATAAATTAACCTTAATTAATTTGGAATTGATATGTAGTTATGTTAGTGACACGCACCGAACGCGTCAATAAAACAAATTACCTAAATCAACTATTTTGTAGATAGTGGCAAATGTCGATCCCACGAAAATTGGCATTCTTTCTAAAGTTTTTTTAAAAAAAAAAAACCAAAAGGGAAATCAAGGGTTTTGAGAAAATAAATAATATAATTAATCTAAATAACAATAAATTAACAAACAATAAAATAGCTTTGAAAACAATTAATAAAAATACATAGGTCAAGACATACAAGTTTGGTTCGAATAAAAGATTGAATTTGGTATTCGATTTATAAAATATGCAATTCAGAAATATCATAGTGTAGCTATAAATCCGGTAACATACACGGTTCCTCGCACTTCATAATCTCGATAGCTAAAGTACGACGGTGACTATTTCTCTAGTCAATCGTATAACCCTATACTCAAGCGCATTGGGTTTAACACGAAGACCGCAATGTGTTTCGTGAAGGCACTACACCTAGACAATTGGATCACTAGTGGATCACTAGTGTGTCCGATTTAGTCTAGATTCCTAAGGTATTCAACCGGTCCCAAAATAAGCCAATCAATTGGTAGGGTCGATTGCCACTAATGTGGTCTCGTCGCATATGGACGGATGCTTACAACTCACCGCGATTAAATCAAGGTTTAAACATGAATTAACCTCAATTATTTAAATAATATTAAATAAAATAAAATAATAATGAAAAGCAATGCAATTAAAATATATAAATCTCACAAATCTATTGATAGGCGCAATCGAATCTTCAGTCTTGCCTAAGCAATTAACTTAGCCCTTCGTGATTGAAGAACACCAAAAACAAAGAATAAATAAATAAATAAATAATGGGGAGAAGAAGAGTCCAAGAGAAGAATAGAATCGAAGCCGTGAGAGGGTTTGGAAAATATGCAAGTCGGCCCCTTCACCAATCAATTCTGTCCTTTCCTTTTTCATTTTTTGTGCGGCCCCACACTTTCCATCTCTATGTTGTTATCTTTCTATATCTCTGCAATTTCTATATATATATATATATATATATATATATATATGTCTATATCTATCTATAATAATATATTATATATTAAAGTATTTCCTAACAAAACTAAAAATAGAAACTTGCTAACATCTCTCCTTCAATCATGCAAGCTAGTACGTACACCATATGTGCCTAACTGCCCACCACATCATCATTCTTGTGCCTCGCGTGTGGGCCTCACCAAATTTGCTTTGGGATGCGTGCTAGCGCGGTTTTGAATTTAGAAAGGATCCCAACATATGAATACTGGATTTTACGTAATTTTTCGTCTCAGATTCAACCGCACACTCCGTTAACCCTAAAAATAACAAATAAATATAATTAGACTAATATCTTATAAACTTAACAATAAAAAATATATAAATAAATTATATATAATGTTACATAATTAACGACTCATCAGTTACTATATATTGTTTATAAGTATGAAATTAAAATGAACTATTTATATATTATATTTAAACTACTAAGCTCAATCTTATCTGTCTAGCATTAAACGATTGAATTGTAAGAATTTAATTATTGTACATTCATCTCAATCATGTCATATGTGACAAAATTTGATAAAATAATAAAAAATATTAAGAGAATGAGGGAACTAATCAGGGGGCTAGCTAGTTGTTTTTCTTTCTAACAAGTAGGGAGGTCAATTAGTACAGTTGGATGCATACATTCATATTTGGGATGCATACATTCATATTTATGTACATACTATGTGAGGGTTGAGGTGGAGCCAGGGGGAGCTATGGCCCCTTCACTATACCTTTGGCTCGCCTCTGCCGAAGCACACATCGACGACTCTTGTAAGCCAATCTATTGTGATGCGCGCGTCATGTTATTATCATTCTAGCACTTATCTAATTATAATACATTACAATAACAATTATAAAGTATAAATTCAAAATATTTCTTTCGTTTTTTGAAACAACAATTACTGTACTTATTACATGGGCCAAAGTAGTACAAAATGGCGGGCTGACCCCGTACGTACTATGGCCACCCAGCCGACGCACTTGACTCAATAATTAACCCAAAACCAAGCCCTAGCCATTACATGCCCACTCCTCAATTGCTATAAATATTCGCCCCTCAACTTCATTAGCTTATCAAAAAAAACATGACTCCTCGTTGTGTTATGTTGTTAGCTTTCGCCTCTCTTTTGCTCTTGGCATATCATAACCGTTGTTACGTATCGGCCGCTACGTGCCACCCGGACGATGAATCGGGTTTGCTCGCATTCAAATCGGGTATTACTGAAGACCCGTCGGGCGAACTCTCCAATTGGAAACCCGGCACCGATTGCTGCCGATGGCTCGGAGCTCACTGTCGGGAAGGAAACAATAATCGGGTCACATCCCTCGCTCTATATGGGCGACCTGATGGGCAAACCGCAGCTGATAACCCGAGAAGTTACTTCACCGGTACAATTTCTCCGTTACTCTCAAAAGTCAAATACTTGGAAAGTATTCACTTCCAATTCCTACGAAACCTAACCGGTACATTCCCGAGATTCATTTTTGATTTGCCGAAACTCGTTAGCTTTTCCATTGAGGACAACAAGCTCTCCGGACCGCTACCAACTGATATCGGACGATTGTCGCGACTTCACACTCTGAGTTTGGCGCGAAACCGATTTTCCGGATCGATACCGAGTTCCATTTCCCAACTCACTCAATTACGTCATCTCGGACTCGGTGAAAATCTCCTCTCCGGACCGATCCCAGACGACCTGCGGCAACTCAAAGGCCTACGCTATTTGATTCTCGATGGTAACCAACTTTCCGGCGAGATCCCAAACTTTTGGAAATCTTTTCCAAATCTCGAGAGCCTGATACTCTCAAACAACAAATTTACCGGAGGAATACCGACAAGCATTGCGAGTTTGGCGCCAAAACTCAAATTTCTCAGATTGGGTAACAACCAATTGAGCGGGAAAATCCCAGAATTCATTTCAAATCTTAAAGCCCTCGACACGCTAGACCTATCGTCTAATCGATTTTTCGGGGTTTTGCCGAATAACTTGAAGAATCTAAAGAAAATCATGAATTTGAACCTTGCGAGGAACAATTTCGAGGACCCATTTCCCGATTTCGTCTTAGAAAATATTGAATCTCTCGATCTGTCTTATAACAAGTTCAAGTTGGGGGAGATCCCGAAACGGGTCGCCCCTTCTTCCGTCATCTTCTCACTCAAGCTCGCCGGGTGTGGAATCAAGATGAGATTGGAGGATTGGAAGCCACAATGGACATCTCAATACAGAGACATTGATTTGTCGGATAATGAGATTAGTGGGAGTGCTATTAATTTACTGAACAGTATAGAGAATTTGGAGGGGTTTTGGGCTTCTGGGAATCAATTGAAGTTCAATTTGAGTGATATCAAATTGCCAAAGACTTTGAAGTACTTGGACTTGTCTAAAAATCAAGTGTTTGGGAGTGTGCCTCAGAGCGTTGTTGGGTTGGAGAAGTTGAATTTGAGTTATAATAGGCTTTGTGGAAAGATTCCGGCGAGTAAGTTTCCGGCGGCCGCCTTTGAGGGTAATGCTTGTCTTTGTGGCTCTCCTCTTCCGGCTTGCCGGAGACAGTAGATATCGCGGCGGCGTGGTGTGGGATTCCGAGAAGATGATCAATCTTTTTTATGAATTAGTAAATAAAGATGGTTTTATGTTAATGTTTGTATCTCTCAATAATTTTCTTTGTTTGTGAAAAAAATAATTATGTTTGTGAAAAAAAATAATTATGTTTGTCCATGAATTTTTTTTTTAAGCTGCAGCAAAGTTGTATGTTGTGAAATGACTAATTCTATTTTTCTGAACGTTAATTCCATTTCCATCGCGATGTGCGTACACACATATCCTGATGTACATCATCACTGGGTGTTTCATCCCGTGTCACCCTTGCATATTCCAAAAAAAATGTAAGGAAATGCTAGGGTGACCCGTAATGGGACACCTGAGATGGACACCCACCAATGGTGTCCATCCATTTTACGCATCGAGATATGTGTGCACACACATCGATGCACGATGGCTGGATGGTCACCATCACTAAGTGTCCATCCCGAGTGTCCTATTTTGGATCATCCTAACATTTTCCTTGCAGGAATTATAAACAACATGTACGTACCCTTCAATGTTAATGACTATAAGTAGGTGCATATTAAATGGAAAAAAACTGAATTTGCACTGGCATATTAAATAAGCTTCACCTGACTGCTTTGATGAATTAAATGAGAAAGAGGAAACACATACTCCCTAAAGAGTAGCGAAGCGTTGATGATGGATCTTGGCTAAGCTAGCTTGTATGTGTTTCAAAGAGAAATTAAACAATGCATATTCATCAATAGATCTTGGCTAGTATTGATATTTATTGTTCTCAAGTCAAGTAGCTTAATTTCAAATGTTGGAGATGCGTGGAACGAAATATAGTTTCATATCAGTTAACTATAAGACGGTCAATTGTTTATACAATTTATTACTGTTTTTTTTGTGTGTTAGTGGCTTTTTTTATTTATAACAAATTTTTTTATTAGTGTGTTAGTAATGTAATTATGAGTCCCATAAAGTGTGTAGTAGATAGTATAACTATTATGAAGTGAAATGTAATAAAAGGAGTGTAATGAAATGATGATGTGTCACTTCACTAACTTTAAAATGGATTTAACCATTGTGGATGCTCTAATACCGAACGATAAAATATATAAATGTGGATCACTCCCTAAAAAGTACTGTAGCGTTTTGTGTTAGTTCATTATCCAACACACGTTTGAAGGGACAAATCTGATGGCCGAAGTCTTTTCCAACAACCTAATTAAAGTCCTTGGAATAAAATCTCAAATAAATATTTGTATTATTAGCTAGCACTTGATGGAGACAGGAAGGGACTTGTCGCCTCTCTTCCCCTCTCGTTTAAGCGAGTTGAAGTGTATTTGACAAGCACAAATTAAATTAGCGTATAACCTAAAATATAAAGTAAGCTAAACTTTAAATATATTGTACGTACATTTCCTCGCAAAAAAAATGCATTTTGTTACTAAATCATTGTAAAACAAAAAGCTAAATTAAAATATAGAAATTTTAGTATGATTGCAATGGAACCATATATAAGGTTGGGCATTTTTGGGATTGGTTTCCCTTGGAGTCTATGACCCTTATTTCCTAGCTTTTTCTAGTTGAATTTGGACTCCAAGCGCTAATGCGCTTTGCGAGGGAAGAGCTAGATGGATGAGAGTTTGAATCTATATTGGCTACAACCTTTTTCTCAACTCCTCGAGGATGCGTACTTGTTTTATCTCTTTCAGTGTCTCTTTGAAAGTGTTTATCGAGGGCATTGATCTTTTATCATTCTTTTGTGTGTATAGCATTCTTTGTAAATAGCATGGTGGGTAAACAACTCCTCTAATGTATTTAACCTTATGATTAATATAACTTTCTAGAGCTGTCTTCATCTCTCAAAAAAAAAAAAAAATCAGCCACTTTAATTGTAATAAGTTATACAATAACAATTATAAAGTCTAAATTCAATTTTTTTTTTTTTTTTGGAAACTACGATGCATTTGCATGGGCCATAATAGTACAAAATGGCGGGCTGACCCCGTACTATGGCCACCCAGCCGACGCACTTGACTTGTCCACCAATACTGCACCACATTTCTCTCTCTTATCCTTCCATAATTAGTCACTCAATAATTAACCAAAAACCAAGCCCTGTTACATGCCCACTCCTCGATTGCTATAAATATTGGCGCCTCAAGTTCAGTAGCATAACCCAAACCGAAAAAAGAAAAAAATGACTCCTCGTTATGCTATGTTCTTAACTTTCGCCTCTCTTTTGCTCTTGGCATATTGTAACGACTGTTATGTATCCGCCGCTACGTGCCACCCGGACGACGAATCGGGTCTGCTTCGCATTCAAATCAGGTATTACCGAAGACCCGTTGGGTCTGCTCTCGAACTGGAAACCCGGTACAGACTGTTGCTCTTGGAGCGGAATTGATTGTATTGATAACAATCGGCGGGTCAGATTCATCAGCCTCTACGGCCAACCCGATAACCCGAAAGGTTACTTATCCGTACGATCTCACCGTTACTCTCAAAAGTCCGAAACTTAAGAAGCATTACCTTCATAGACCTCAGAAACATGACTGGTAGCTTCCCGAGATTTGTGTACAATTTGCCGAATCTCATTTTCCTCTCCATTGAAAACAGCAAGCTCTCCGGACCGCTACCAGCTGATTTCGGCCCATTGTCAAATTTAAACAGTCTCAGCTTAAAAGGAAATCGATTTTCCGGGCGCATTCCAGACGGTCTGCGAAAGCTAAAGGAGTTAACCGCGTTGCATCTCGGCGAAAACCGATTTTCCGGTAAGATTCCTAACTTTTGGGATTCTTTTCCGAATTTGGTATATTTGCAGCTCCAGCACAACAAACTTAGCGGCGGAATACCGACGAGCATTGCGAGTTTGCCGCCAAATTTCCAAAACCTCGAACTGAACAACAATCAATTGAGCGGGAAAATCCCAGAATTCATTTCAAATTTCAAAGGCCTCCACACCCTAGACTTGTCCTCAAATATGTTTACCGGGGTTTTGCCGAAGAACTTCAATAATCTAACCGGTCTCATGAATTTGAACCTCGCGAGGAACAAATTGGTCGACCCATTTCCCGCCCTTGCCATTGATAGGATTGTATCACTCGATTTGTCCTACAACAAGTTCAAATTAGGGAAGATCCCGGAATGGGTCGCTTCGTCTGATGCCGTCGACTCGCTGAAGCTCGCCGGATGCGGGATCAAGATGAGATTGGACGATTGGAAGCCATCATGGACATTTTACATCAAGTTCAATATTGATTTGTCGGACAATGAGATTAGTGGGAGTGTTGTGAATTTGGCGAACGGTATAGAGCGTTTGGAGGGGTTTTGGATGTCTGGGAATCGATTGAAGTTCAATTTGAGTGATTTTAAGATGCGTGAGAGTTTGAAGTACTTGGATTTGTCTAGGAATCAAGTGTTTGGGAGTGTGCCTGAGAGCATTGTTGGGTTGGAGAAGTTGAATTTGAGTTATAATAGGCTTTGTGGGAAGATTCCGGCGAGTAAGTTTCCGGCGTCCGCCTTTAAGGGTAATGCTTGTCTTTGCGGGTCTCCTCTTCCGGCTTGCCGCAGACAGTAGATCTCGCGGCGTGGTGCGGGATTCCGAGAAGATGTTCAATTTTTTTAAAGAAGTGTTAGAATGATAACATGTCACGCTACTACAATACACATTGGCTCATAATAGCATTTCATGCGACCCGAACCCGCGCGTTGAGGTCGCATAAAAGACTATTGTAAGCCAATATGTGTCTTGCATGTGGTGTGATATTGTTGTTGTCTTTCTAATATTTTTCTATTTTTTATGAATTAAATAACATGGTTTTAAGTTATGTTTGTATCTCTTAATAATTTTGTTCATCTGTTGAGTTAGTTGTGTACTATTAAAAGAGCTCTATGGGAGGAGAGCAATAATTAAATAAGGGTACTACTATTATGCGAGCTATAAAAATACTCTGCCATGAAAACATAATTTACAATCGTTAGATTTTAATTCAACATATTAATATACGAGTAATAAATGTGCAAAATATTAAATGTACAACATATTTTGAGGTTTATATGACATTGATATATATTTGAGCTTCATTAGATAATTACCAATTAAATAAAGCTGGTCTTATATTATGTTCGTCTCTTTTAAGACTCTAAAGTACTCCTTCTGTTTCTTTATAAGTGACTTTTTAATCATTTTGAAATATTTCACAATATTTGTCATTCGATAGTTTTAACATATATTAATTACTCAATTGACTTTTATACCCTTCATAGAAAAAAATATATATTAATTATACATTAATAACTAGCTTATGTAGAAGTAGTAGGGTTAAGATAGATAAAAGGTAATTTAGTCATTTAACATTCACTTCCTCCTCATTCAAGATAATTAAATGACTTTTTTAAAAACTGTAAATAATTTTAAAACAACACTTAAATAAAAACGGAGGGAGTAATAATTTTGTATGTGAATTATGATCATGGACTTCAATATTTTCTCTTAATTATAACTTTTAGTACTTTTAGATTGCTAGTGTTTCTTAAAAAATTTAAACATACATCAGAACGTACACCGCATTATGATGTGCGTGCGATCCTCCTTAAGATGCAATTCACATGCATCCCAAGATTTTATCGCACGCACATTAGACCTCGATGTTTATGATGTACACCCACCACTTCCCATTTTTTTTTTGTTTAAGAGATAAAGCTGCACACTGTCACACTAGTGGTTTAGACGTACTACTTATTATGTTGCATGCTCATCATTGCATGGCCATACTTGTCCAATACAGCTAAACAATGTGGCCACTACAACCGACGCACTTGACTTGTTGACCAATACTACACCATACATACATCACTCCCATATGCTATCACTAATTAACTCCTATAAATATTCCCAACTCCCCACTTCAGTAGCGTAACAAAAAATAAAAAATAAAAATGACTCCTCGTTATGCTATGTTCTTGGCACTCGTCTCGCTTCTGCTCTTCGCCGGCCGCTACGTATCGGCCGCTAAGTGCCACCCCGATGATGAATCGGGTCTACTCGCTTTCAAATCGGGTATTACTGAAGACCCGTCGGGCTTCATGTCGAACTGGGAACCCGGCACGGACTGCTGTCATTGGAGCAGAATTGAGTGTGCTGAAGGAAGCAATAACCGGGTCACAACTATGGGTTTCTTCGGCGACCTCGACGACCCGGATAAGTACTTGTCGGGTACGTTCTCACCGTTACTTTCAAAAGTCCAAAACTTAGAAGGTATTTATTTCCAAGACCTCCGAAACCTTACCGGTCCATTCCCGAAATTCCTCTTTAATTTGCCGAAACTTAGTGATGTTCACATTGAGAATAGCAAGCTCTCCGGACCGCTACCAACTGATATAGGCCGGTTATCGCACTTGAAAGTTTTGAGCTTAACGGGGAACCGATTTTCTGGGCCGATACCGAGTTCTATTTCCAACCTCACCAACTTGGACGAGCTTCGACTCGGCAATAATCTCCTCTCCGGGCCGATTCCCAACGGTCTCCGGCAGCTCAAAGTGGTGTACAATGTGGTGTTAGAAAAAAACCAATTATCGGGCGAGATTCCTAACTTTTGGGATTCTTTCTCGAAGCTGCAATATCTCTTGCTATCGAATAACAAATTTACCGGTGGAATACCAACTAGCTTTGAGAGTTTGGCACCTACAATCATGTACCTCGAATTGGGCAACAACCAATTGAGCGGGAAAATCCCGGACTTCATTTCAAATTTGAAATCCCTCCAAACGCTTGATCTTTCTTCAAATGGTTTTTTCGGAGTTTTGCCGAAAAGCTTCAAAAAACTTACCGCGATCACCAATTTGAACCTGGCGAGGAACAAATTGGTAGACCCATTTCCCGATCTTGCAATAGAAAGGATTTCATATCTCGATCTATCATACAACAAATTCAAATTAGGCGATATCCCGAAATGGGCGACCTCGTCGGAGATCCTCTACTCGCTAAAGCTCGCCGGGTGCGGGATCAAGATGAGATTGGACGATTTGAAGTCATTAGGGAATGATTTTTACAATTTTGTGGATTTTTCGGACAATGAGATAAGTGGGAGCCCTGTGAATTTGGTGAATAATAAAGGGTCTTTGGTGGGGTTTTCGGCTTCGAGAAATCAATTGAAGTTCAATTTGAGTGATTTGGAATTGCCCAGGAGTTTGAAGTACTTGGACTTGTCTAAAAATCAAGTGTTTGGGAGTGTGCCTCAAAGTGTTGTTGGGTTGGATAAGTTGAATTTGAGTTACAATAGGCTTTGTGGGAAGATTCCGGCGAGTAAGTTTCCGGCAGCCGCCTTTGAGGGTAATGCTTGTCTTTGTGGGTCACCTCTTCCGGCTTGCCGGAGACAGTAGGGATTCCGGTGAAGTCGAGGTAGTTGTGTACTGTGAAGAACGAGCAGTCTTTTTCATGAATTGAATGAACTTGTTATTATGTTGTGTTTGTCTCTCTTGATAATTTTGTTTGTTTGTTAAAATACAAATTTTCGTGCTTCCGGGTTAATCGCACGAACTTGATTTCGATTTTCCACGAAAGCCCAAACACCAAGCCACGTACTAATGGTCTCGTTGCGTAATCTCATGATTCGCGTGGCTAGTCAAATAAATTGTTTGGATACTCATGGTTAATCAAAAAATATAATTTTTTCGCAGACCGAATAAATAATTGTGATCGAAGATTACATTCTCTTTTTTTTTTTTACAAAGCGTCAAAATTTTATTTTCCTTTTTGTCAATAAAAAGAAATTATAATTAGTCTGTAGTGAGGTTAACCCTATATCAAAATAGTGAGCCATTTACTTGGTTAGTAAACATCACCATTTGATAACTCAAAAAAAGCCAACAAAATATAATGTAACTACTAAAATTTAAATCCATTGTTCTTCCTTAACCAACGACTAATCTAATCTTCGAGTCAACGAACGGTGTTCCCGCCACCGCGTAAACCTTAAATCTTTTGAAAACTACTCCTTTTGGTCATTTATATAAGTCGTTATAGCAAAACCTTCTTGTTCAAAATTGTAATTCGTTTTTGGAATTCAAGAGTGTATTTATTGAATTTTTACCCCTTTTATACAATTCAAACATTTATGATTCTTCAATTCTTCAATTCTTTAATTCATTTAATGTCAAATGACATATATGTAAATTACACTCATAATTAAAGCTAATTTAATTCTTGTGTCATTGACTTAAACGACTTATATAAATGGCCGAAGTAAAATATAACAAAAAAGAAGTCTATAAAGTAGACGTGGCTCTCACTCATTGGTTCACACTACATCAACCTTTTGTACAATAAAAATCACTTTGAGAAGTGATAGAATGACAACGAGATGTCACACCTCAATACACATCGGCTCTACCCTAGCTCTTCATACACATCTCGAGATGCGGATAAACACAGATCTTCATGCGTCACGAACAAGTTGAGGCCACTTGGACGACGCTTGTAGGTCAATGTGCGTCGGGGTGTGACTTACCCAATATCATTCTAATATATTCCAATCACTTTTTTCTCCCAAAAATCAAACAACCCAAAACTCAAAAAAACAAGAAACAGTTGATTAACACCCCTAGAACCGATTTGTTGTCCCCTCGACTTGTCACTCGAGTTCAACCGGTTCAAGTCCCGAAAATGGGTAAGGGAGGTCCCAAACTCACTTTTCATACCCGAAAAGTGAGGGAGGGAGGCCCCAAGTTCATTTCTCATTCTTGAAAAATTGAGGAGGGTTGCGATAGGTTGACAAACAACGTAAAACTTTTGTCACTTTTCATGAAATGGATCAAACATATATTTGCACTTAATCGAACACAATAAAAAAGTTTGATCCATGTAGCCGACCCCAATTAATTTGAAAGCGAGGCTATGTTGTTGTTGTTGTAGTTGGTCTATCAGTTAATGTGATTCGAATTGGCTATTGCCATTGTCCTCCATGTGTATTGACAGTGTAACTGGATTGGTCATCAGAACACTCTCCCTTTATCCGTGTTAGATAAAAAAGAAGGGGCATAACAATGTATATCTAAGTTATTTAAACACTCTCCCTTTATCAGATATTCTTTATCCATGTGGGCCCATCATGCACATCCAAAGCTAGAATACAGAGGGAAGAATGTTTAAGTGTCGATCTTGCATATAGGAGCAAACAAATGAAAATGCCAACTGAGAGACTTGAACCAGATATGAACAATAAACACTAGCTGTTATACCATGTTAGTAACTCTTGCCCCATAAGCTAATATCCAATGCGTGATATTCATAAGCTAATATCCAATGCGTGATATTCGGACTTTGGCTCTAAGCCAAGCCACCCACATTGTCATGAAATTATACTAGCTCCACCGTATGACAAATTCATGAGCCGAGAGATAAAAAAGAAAGCCGAGAAGTATGTCAAGTGGGATGCTCCACCGTCTAGATGGCTCAAAGTGAATACTCGATGGGGCCTTACCGAGCTCGGGCGAAGCATCGGCGGGGAGTACTTAATCGAGACTCAAGTGGTGAATGGAGAGGAGGCTTTATGATCAACCTAGGATTTTGCTCTATCTACACAGCTGAACTATGAGGTGCTTTAATTGGTCTCCAATATGCATGGAGAATGGGCTATGGCAATGTGATTTTCGAAATGGATAGCCTTGCAAAGAAGATTCGAAATTAACAATCGGCGTGTGTCTCATAATCAACGTTGGGCACTATTGTCGCAAATACTCAAGCTTCTTGATGACCATTGGCGAGTGCAAGTCAAGCATGTGCACGGGGAAGGCAAGCGGGTGGCGGATCGCAAGGCTAGTTTGGCTAGGCAACTCAAGTATAGGCACCATGTTCGCCAAATCTACCTTTGGAATACCTCCACTTTTAATTGATGATGTAAGGGGAATAGGATTCCTCATAATGAACCCTTTGTAATAAGACTTTTAGTCTCCCATTAATAAAAAAAAAAAAAAAAAGATGGTTTTGTTGTGAAGTGTGGATGACCATGCATGTACACCAACATATTGTGTAGTTATGTACTTCCATTGGTCTCGTGTATTGTCATGTTCTTTGTAACCATTTCAATGTACATGGGGTGTATGTTTTAGTCCCACATTGCTAAGACACATTTGTCATCATATCAAATGGCCTATATAAAGGATACTAACTTCATTGTAAGAACACACCAAGTTGAATGAAACTTCTCATTCCAACTATCTTATTTCTTCTTTTCTCTTTTGTAGTAGTATAAGTTCTTAGTCTTCTAATTTCCTTCTCTAGTTATTAGCAAGTTCCAACTTAGTTTACAACACGTTATCAGCACGAGCTTGCTCTAGCATTAAGGAGATCTTGAAGTTCAAGAAGGCTTGTTAAGGAGAGAAAGCTATGAAGGTATAACTTTTGTT